>JBBMOE010000016.1:3528474-4128474 GCA_037975065.1 Chaetodon trifasciatus
ATATATATATATATATATATATATATAATTCTCAGGTTAACAGTCATGAGGGAGAAAAATATGATGCAGGCTATGCAGATTGTAATCATCTCTAGTGATTCACAAAGCATTCATTCTCCCTTTCATTGCAAGATAGAAGAGAATCTGTTGGTTAGCACTTGGCAACATTGCACCTCTTTGGTGAACAACATGAAACACAGACATTAAACTCCAAGTTCAGTTTTAACTACTGGTGCAAACATGAGCTTTGATGTCTTACTTCCCCAATTAAACCCAAGTTTGCGTGCTCACGAAGACTGAGGCTGAAAACATCCCTTATATGATTTACCACTAATGCAGCTTCAATTTCTGGTTTCAGTGCAGGGATACATGAAAACACTTCAAATACAAGCCAAATTGATCATCAGATGAGGGTTTTTTCAGGGGTTTCACAGTTGTCAGTGCACATTTTCTGTTAAAAAAAAGAAAAAAGCACTGCATCTTAAAGTTATAGTCCTTAAGATTTCACTCCTCATTGATCTGGTGGCACCAGTAGGTACTAGTGGCTATTGGAAGCTGCTCTCTCAGAAATACTCCAGATGGGTAACTGTTTGCTGTTTATACTGCAGCCAAACAAACTCATGTTGTTTTTTGGGCTTCAACTCATTATTATTTACACCCAGAAGTGGGTATACGTCTAGATTTATGCAACTGCACTGATGCAGCATCGCAAGATTGTATGAATTTGAAAGCACATTTCAGCTTTCTTATTAATTTAATTAATTAAGTGTTCCAAAGGCCATATTTATTTTGCCTTATTATTTGAGGTAAACCCACAGGGAAAGCAGGCCACAGGAGATATTTTTTCCCAGGGTGGTGAAGGCATGACCTGCCCTACTCTGCCTCTGATTAGCTTGATATTCTTACCCCAACACTAACCAGTCATCACTCCTCATTCCTAAACCTAACCAACACAACCCATTAAGGCAATGACTACTAGCCAGAGGCATGTTGGGCGGGTCATGCCTTCGCCATCCTAAGGAAATAAAGCACACACAGCACCCTAGTGAATGGTTTGCATCAGAGGGGGTTTAGAAGTTAGTATACACAATGTTGACTGACTAAAGAGGCCAGCAAATATTGACATTGGAGTAGCAGGACCTCAAGAATATTTGCATTTTTCTATAAATAATCAAAATAGTCGGAAATGAATTTTCTGTAGACTGATTAATGGACTTGTCATTGCAGGTTTAGTTGTTTTAATAAAGAAACTAGTGAGCACTTTTCCAAATGTAACCTGATTTCATGCTGCACGTGGGCGAATAGTTTCTGTTGAATCCCTCATGCAAAGGCGGGGAGTATGAATATAGCTGGCAATGGTGGACTCCGCCACTAACAATGAAAACTAGTACATTGTGAGCTAATCGCAGAATGTTAATACACTGAAGTGCTGTTCCTGAGAAAATGTTGACCATGTCAAATCTTAAAGTAGCTTTAATATTCTCAGTTTTTGAGTTTATTTAAAGTGTGTTCTTCTTTCACAAAGGAAAGCACGGCCATTAGTGGTATCATCATCTTGGTGGAGTCTAAGACCAGTATCTTAGTTAGAAGTGGAGAATTCTGCAGTCGGTCCGTCCACATCTGTTTTCAAGTGTGACTCCACAATTAATTACACACTGGTCACAGCTATGCAGCAACACATTATATAAGCATAAGACAGGAAACAGGAGCTTTTCTGAAAGTTGTTTTTCCACGAAAGACAGAAAACAATCCGCCTTGCACAGATCCACATATGCGTCAAACCAAGAGCCCTGCAGAGTCCCTCACGCTGAGGAAAAGAATGCTGTAACCAGCTAAATATTAAAGTGTATTTGCCGGTGTTTACCCAGCCTCATGCTTCCTGCTCTGCTTAGATATTAGGAAAGTGGTCTCAGGTTGACATCTGCGGGCTCCTGATGAAATTCTGAGTCATTTCTGGGGAGTGGAGGAGCCACAGCAGATGTGCCGGCTCAGTGATGTCACCACTAAGTGTCATGCATGCTCATACCATATGAGCTGCATTGGTTTAAAATACTTTTATATGTTGTTGTGTGATCATGTGTCTTTGGTGCAGCTGAGTTTGGAGTCATAGTTTGTGTTTTTCCTCCCTACGCAAGCCTTTCATATTTGGGACTTATTTTGGGACTGTCTTGTCTGTTTAGGTGGCTGCTCTATGTGCATGTGGCTGTGACTGTTTGGGAACACCTCTTCGGCCTGTCGTGCTGCGTGAAAGGCGAATACTTAGTCTCAGGAAAGCCACAAAGCTGCATTTATGATCTGACAGAGGAATGAAATGCCATAAACAACTACTCCACAGGCAGCCTGCAGTCACCACGGCAGTCAAGCCTGCCGTGCTCTGGCAACAGAGGCTCACATTCAAAGAATATCTCTTAGAAATTTAGCTCTCCTGTGCTCCTGTACAGAAATCCAAATCCTAAATCTAATAATACAAGGATAGCTCATAAAGTAAGAGTTGTAAATTCACTTGAACTTAATAAAAAAGCACTTTCATGTGGCAGTTGTGCAGACTGCACAACCTAAGAAGTATGCGGCTGATGCTGCATTTAATTGAAATCATTCGTTAAAGACAGTGATTGCTTGCATGTCGCGCAGGAGTGTTTCCTCTCTCGTCCTCCGTCGAAGGGAAGGCTGAATGGGAGTTCAGGAAACTTTAGTCTTCTTCCAAATAGCAAAAAATGGACACTTACTCAAACAAACCAGCAGAGACTTTGTGCATGGGCCAAGGCTAACCCTTCATCCAAAACTGAGGAACATAAAAGTCATGAAAGCAGAGAGTGATGGGTTTTATATTTCCTTACACTTAATACCTCCTTACCATATTTAATACATCATCAAAGTGCAATTCCAACTTATCTGTGACAGACAGATTTAAGCATAAAGACAGTTTTTTCCCAAATGAAACAGCTAAAAGGGTACGTCATGACTGCAGTTTATCATCTCAAAGTTTCTATACTGTGGCCCAGCAGTTGTTTTTCTTCTCCTTCCCCTGCAGGTAAAGGGAGCTCAAGCATCTCTTCTGACATAAGTTCGAGCACAGATCATACACCAACTAAAGCTCCAAAGAATGTGGCTACCACCGAAGGTAAGGCATCTGGTGCTCATTAACCAAACTCCCCTCCCTTCGCCTTTCCCTCCTCTTCTTCTTCTCCTCCCACCCTCTCTTTCCTCCCCATCCACTTTCTGTAGTGCCTATTTTTGGAGAGAAACCTGCGTGTTCCTGGGATAACCCTAAATTGAAAACAAACTCACAGCTCCCATCAGAACCCAGAAACCAAAGGCATTTCGAGGGCTTTGTTTGAGAAGACGAAGAAGAAGAAGAAAAAAAAAAACACTTCTGGCTTCTCATTGTGGAAGAATGCTTATCTAAACTGTGGTCGTATCAGGCTGAAAGCGCTGCCAGGGAGGGAGGGAGGGAGGGACGTGAGCTCCACAGAGGAGGGCGAGAGGGATTTTGCTGGAGAAGGTGTGGGGAGTTAAAATGGGGAAAGAGAGCTTCACCTTGTGCACAGACTCTGTTGTTGCTCCTCTCGCCTCCCCAGCCTCCTGCCCGCCCAGGCAATCTTTCAACCCTGGCAGACTGTCTGCAGGGAGCTACTCCTCTTTATCAGGAGTATGTGTGTTACGACTGTAAACTGCATGCTCGCTGTAATGGCTCAAAAATACTTTGCAGCTGACAGATGCCTTTTGAAGCCTCCTGTCAGCAGATATCTTAAATGCAGATCTGTCTGATACGGTTTCAACAATCTGTTAAAGCACAGGTTTCTTTTATTTTGAAAGAACAGAACAGAATATCTCAATGTCATTGCTTAAAAGTACTCCAGTATCTCTGCTGACTCGTAAAACTTTGAATTTGAACTTGGGCTCTCTAGGAAATAGTTTGTTGTTTTAACTAAAATAAAAATTGCATCCACACCTTGACCACTAGTGGTGCTATGGAGCAATGTTTTTACAGGTCGGCCCCTTTAAACAGAAAAGAAAGATAAGAAGGCATCATGGCAATTTTCATATTTATTTGAAACAGATGTAAATCTGTAAAAAGTATGAAAAAACAAGGCTGAGGAATATTTGTACCTCATTGTAGGATATCACTTTAAGTACATATTCTACATTTGAACCTGCATTAGCACCATTTTGGCCACTGGGGGCAGCACATCAAGCTCAGAAACACAGCATAGACATAGCCTATAAAGTTGATATAGCCTAGCTTATGTGTTAGCAAGCACTTGTTTAGTTTCATATCCACCAGACAGCAACATCACCACACACATCTTTCAAAATGCAATCCAATATTCACTCTTCTCTTAGCTTTGTTTTTGGTCTCCACCAGCTCCTGAGGAAAAATGTCTGCCTCTTTAGCTGCTAAATGCTCCACTTTGTTCATCAGCTAGTCGCTAACTTTCTCTGCCTGCTGTTTGGTGCTTGGTCGGTAGTGTACAGTGGATTTTTAGTGCTCTATCACTGAGAACACATGCTTGCTGCTGGAAATGAGGCTGACAAGAAGCGTGAGAGTGAATGAAAACAATCACAAAACTGAAGTTGAGCTGAAAGATGCTAAAGTGCTACGTAGAGCTGTGCAGCTGGATGCTAACTCTCTGTGGATTTGCTATGAGCGACTCCTTTCACCTTACACATAAAAATTTGATTTATTAATAATCTAAAAATATTGATTACCGCTGCTTTAAGCAGTTCTGTGTAGCAGACTCATTTTGTTTTGCTTTATAGCACATTTTACATATGCTTTGGCTAATAAATAACAATATATGGCATCCTACAGCTCATTTATCGCATGTCTCACAGGGTTTTACAGGTTTTGGGAGAGTGTTTGGGGCAGAAATGTTGAAATAGTATGAGTCAGACAGTAAAAATGAAAGCTCTGAACCCGGAAGAAGTCATTGCTGACTCATTGATTTTCATCAAAAACGTTATCACAGCCTCCCTCAGCTTGTGATGTGATCTCTGTGTCTTTCTCCGAGCTGACCAGTGACTCACCGGCTGTTTTGCATGCATGTACACATATATACTCAGCCCGTTCCTCTCATGCATTGTCATCACCAATCTTAAATTTGCTCTGGCATGATGAATGTAGTATTCTTGTGGCTTGCAGCTGCCCACAAGAAAACAAATACCAGCCCCAGCCTGTGTTTAGAACTGTCACTCAGCCGAAGATTTCAAGGTGTTTCTCAGAGAGAGAAGAAAAGGAGCAGAGAGAACAAAGCGCCGGGCGAACTCCTCACGAGACATCAGATGTGCTTTTGGTTTCACGCAAGATGTGTGTCAATTAGTTTGTTTTAGTAAGGTTAATTCACTGATTAACCTCACTAAATATAGCCTGGGATGTACCGTTCTCCTGTGACCGTGCATTCGGACGAGGGAGATTACCGTTACTCATTCGACTTTGCTGGAAATGCTGACTCACTTGGTTCCTTCCATTGAGGAGCTGCTGGAAGTGCACCCAGAGTATTTTGGGGAAATTGATAATTGTCCTGAATGTGTCTGCTTGGAGAACAACCTGTGCAGATAGAAATATATAGCATAGACCATGGCCAGTGGCTTCCCGACCATAATTTCCCTCCTGTGTTATGACTGAAATTGTTATTTTTTTCTCCATGCTAAGTGGGAGTAATTACATGGTCTGGAACCACCACGGCCACAGGCAAATCCCCCCTCCTTAAAAAGACACACACGCATGCATACACACACAAATACACACACATGCATAGCTGCGTTCACATACTCACACACAGTGGCAGATCACACAGCCGTTGCCCACCTCGTCCTGTGGTCCACTAAACTAATCAGGAAGCAGTCTGGGCTGTTTCCCCACCACACACTGGGAGTATTCATGTTAGGGTCTTACACAGTGTCCTCATGCTGCAGCACAGTCACTGCTGCATTAATACAGTTGTTTAGATACATTGTTCACCGCTATATCAAACATCAAAATATAACAAGACATTTTCAGGAAAGTCCTTGCATCATATGCTGTATATGTATACATTGAGGTAACATGTATTTATGCACAATTTCAAAGAAACTGTTCACCAAATAGCAGAAGAAAGAAAATGAAGGACTTTTCCCATCATACATCAGCCAATTTTGTTCCTGTTTTTATCTCATAAAGCAACATATTGTGATTCCCAGTTAAAAGGACAAAAGAAAATAAAGTCATTTCCTCGATCGTCGACCGCATTTACATACACACTAATTTTCTGCTATTGTTCCAAAGACAATGTTCACATTTGATATGGGTCATGTAAACAGCATGTTCTGTTTGGATATTCCATATTTGGTGTTATTCTGAGTGGACACAGCATTCTGTGGACGTGTACAGCACGTTCAGAATATGCATCTCAGTTGGGGTTTTTTACTGCAGTTTGTTTACCGTCAGTTTAAGATTATGAAACACTTGGATATCAACAGGTTTTTAGATATGCACAAATATTGCAAACACCGACCTTTTCAAGAAGGTGGTTGAATGAATAAAAGCAGATGGCTGGTCTCGCTCGGTCGAACAAGTCTGCCGCCAGTAGAAAATGCAAAGAAGTTTTGTTTTGATGCAAAGAAGCAAAATGACTCGTCTCCAGCCGTCCCACGTTTCCACATTTTGACTTGATAACCGACATTATAGAGCATCGACCCACGTCAAACACAGCCGAGAATGCCGTCATACCAGACCAAGTAAGGTTGTGTCCGCAAAACCCTGGAGTGCGCTGAATTGAAAAATAGTGCGCTTTAATGCTTATGGATTCAACTTTTCATTTATAAGAGAAAGATTGTTATTTCCTCTTTCAAAAGATACAAAATCTCCCTTTAAAGCTCCGCATGTAAGATCCAAACCAGAGCCGCTGAGAATGAATGGCTGCAACAGTCCCAAGCAGAATTGTTTCATTTTTCGTCAAATCAAAATTTATGCCCCCAGAGGAATCTGAAAGATGCTATAATCATCTCAAAACACATAGAGGCTTTAAAGTGCATAAATCATAATATTGAAATATGGCCCAGCCCTAATATCAGCGTACAGATGGAAAGTAGGCCATTGCCTGTCTCCCTTCACTGGTCCAACATGTATTCCCACAAAATCAACATTAGAGAGTTTCACTCATTCTCCTCCTGAAAACAAACCCAGCCGGGCAGTCATCTGGCAAGTTTTTGCAACGTGTCTCTGTTTTCATTTATTATTTAGACGGGCTTGTGGTGGCCTGACCCAGTTGAGTTGCTTATTAGCTGCAGACAGAAAGGCACAGTCCTGGACAGTAAATCCTTCCTGTGGGATGAAACTGAGTATCTCCCAGCAGGGGTTACGCTGCGACCCTGTCTGGGCCTCAAGGGTTTGCTTTGGCACAGCCGAACTCAGGGTACGTTAGGAATGTGGCTCAGACATGGCAGGAGCTCAACCGACAACACCCTGAGATGTTTGGTCTGTGTGACTCTTCAAAACCGGTTTGATCGTCCTGTATCAGCTGGTGCCTTTGCCAAACTTTAGCCGCTGATGTAACGCAGACTCACAGGGTCGTCGATCATGTCAAAGCAGCCATGCTTCAGGGTCAGCTCCTTCACCCACATATAAAGGCATCAGGAAGGTAGCTGAGAAACAGGGAATGGTGGGAACAATGAACATGCTGACTTCCTTTCTGAAGGACCGAAGAAACAGTGATAACAGTGAGGAGGAAAGTCTTACTCTGTCTGTCCACACCAGAAAACACTGGAGTAAGCTGTAAAGATTACACTGTAAACATGATTTACATGCAGTTCTCCATCTGTTCATCAAAAGTACAACATTCTGGTCTTTACAGATCTCTGTTTTCTGCATTAAGTCGTTACAGCCTCACTGTACAAGAAGCCAAGATTAGACCACACAATTATGGTATGGCCCAATCATGGGACATCAGGCACGTCAATTAGTCATTTCATCATAATGGAAGACAACTCATTCTGCATGTAGGATGATTTACAAGCCCCTGACTTAAAGATTAGCATGTTAGAAATTTGAAAGTTTTAAAATGTTTTGCAGAAAAGTAAACATGGGGATCCGCCCGTTCAGCTTTGCATGTCAAACAAGTTGTCATTTTAACTAAATTCTGATGTTTCCCTAAACCTTGGCAAGTACCATGACCTTTCCCTAAACCTAGCTAAGTCATATTTGTGCCTAACCAAAGCATTCTCGCATCATAAGATAAGGATTTATCTTTCGGCAGTGATTTGTAACATGGACAATATTTTGTGGTTAAACTTGTGTGCATCTTTCACACCTAAATGAATGTCCAGTACATTCAAACCTTTGTCAAACAAGGTGTCTTCCTGCACTGATGATACGTTTTACATGAGCAACAACAATTGTTTTGTTAGAGCTGAAGGGTGGAGCCGCTGTAGCGACGGAGTAGGCTACAGCAGCTAGGAGCATGGTGGTGTATGGCGTCATAAGCATAAGTCAACGTTGTGTGGTTATTTTTACTGCCAGAAGGGTGAGACAGAAGTTCTTCACTAACTTAAGACTAACTTAACAGGCTGAAAAGCAATGTTTCACCACCCTCTGTGGCCTACAAGCCTGTTTCACCTTTTGGGTGGGGTCAGACTTGTGCTCTGTCGCATGCGTAACTACACCCAGTAGTCATGTCAGTGCACCTGTGCATCACTGCAGTGAAGTGAGAAGGTCAAACGACCGGAGGATGGGTGTAAAGTTACTCTTAAAGAGGACGGAGAGATCTGGACTCATACATGGAAATAAACAGCCAGTCGAAAAAGTCTAAATCACCAAATTTGTGGTTTTCACTGCAGAGTGGCCCCATGTTAATGATACTTCCTTCTTTTACTTCATTACATTTCAGAAGGAAATACTTTACTTTTTGCTGCACGACATTAATTTCACAGTTGTAGTTACCAGTTTCTTTGCTGTCAAAATGCTCTGTACACCCGCACAGGCACTTTCAATTACTCTGGCTACTAAAAACCTAATGTTTTTTCATTTGGCTGGAGAAGACAATGATGGAATCACAGCCATTAATATAATCACATTACAGCAACACACTCTACCAATACTGATCAGTCTTAATTCACTGTAATCCCACTTAGCTGTTGCGAAGGCAGCGTCAGGGTCAGCTGTGCAGTCTAAACAGCCCCTCCACAAAGCTCCTGTCTCCAGCGTGTTCATATTTCTGCCCTCCCAAAGGCAGCAGATCCCTCACACTCCATCTGTAAACGAAGCTCGCGCGCTGATGACCCATTTACTTGTGTTTACTCAAGCAGATGTATAGTGTTTCACTGTTGATTTTTGCCGTGCCAGATTCGAAAGAGGCTGCAGGGAGGTGTTTGTGTGTGTCGCTGGGACATTTTCACTGGAGAGAGAAGATTTTAAGTAGTTGTCCCCCACTTTCGTTCACTTAAGGCATACAAAGTGATCTTTTCGAAGACTGCCTCATTTGTTCTGCTGCTCTACAGCTCTGAAATTCTCACATTGGCGGAGATGATGATGATGAAGCATCTGTTTTTGGAGGGGAATGTCTGGCAGGTGATTGACTATCTTATGGAGGATTTAGAGGAAATAGTGGTGTAGATTGTTGTCAGATTTGTAAAAGAAGGCAGTGCTTTTCACCATTTCGACTTAGGATACAAAGCAGCAGCCCGCAGTTATTTTAAGAGTCTTTCAATAAGCCTATAGCAACTGCAATGAGAAATATCGGCGCTTTACCTCTAATCCTCGTTGGAAATTGTCTACGTGAAGCAAGAACACAGAGAGGCAAAGAATGCCAAAGCTAGTTTCCCCAGATTTTCTCCATCAGCTGTCCTCGCTCCTCCCCCTTCCTCCCTACCGCTCCAAGAGCAGGGAAATCTGAGCGAAAAAGCACAGAACAAGGCGGCGAAAAGAAAAAAGAAAACAAGTGAAAGCAGTTTAGCAAAGGAGGAGGAGAAGGAGGTGGAGGAGGAGGAGGAGGGGAAGCGAAGTGAAGGCAGTTCAGTGAGCTCCATCTCATAACTCTTCTCTGATTACTGCTCTGTCTTCTCATTCTCCGTCTCGGGCAGGAAGCGCCGGCCCTGTTGTTTTGAATGCTTTTGCCATTTTCTTCAACAGGGTCGCATTTTTCTGCTCTACTACAGCAGCGTGTTTGACAGGAGTTGGGAAAGACGCCACCTGGCCAAAAGGCACGCTTGCTTCCTGTAAGATTTTGGCTCGAGAATGATGTTTTTGCTGTGATACACCTGGGTCTTTGTGCTTTTATGTGGCAACATGACTACAGTTGTGAACCAGCTGAACTGACACATTGGACTTCCCCTCCCCTGCTTTCATTCTGTGGGCTCTTTCATTACGTAAGCAGGGAAGTGTCAGTTGTGGCTGAAGCTGCAATGGCACAAAAATGAGGGGAAAATCTAAAGCGTTCTCAAAGAGGTCTTGGTTGGATAAATTGAACCATGAACAACTAAATGAATTTGTGGTTGCAAATAGGCTAAGACCTGGCTCTTTCATATGCCGGAGAAAGATCGCTCTCAAAAGTTTGGTCAAAACCTCTGCCATTTTCATGACTCAGGTTCCATTTTAGGCCTAATCCAGGAACATCATACGTGTCAGGTCACAGATAGCCATCATGGTACTGGGACGCTTTAGTGGCTCAGCCGTTAAGAAAATTTGTCACGGGGAGAATGTTGAACTCACAGGATGGTGGGCAGCCTTCTTGTGAGACTCTTGAAACTGGCCTAGCAAAACTAAGCTGCGTGTCAGTGGTGAAGAACTGTAGCTGGCAGGCTAACTGCTAACATGCTAGCCTGCCAAGAACATGCCAGCAAGAGTTACAATGGCTTTCTGAGCTGTAGTTTCCCCTGACATTTCGTTCTCAGGATTGTTATTTAAGGTGGAAAAATGTACGGTAGGTACAGGTGCAGCCTGTTAGCCTAGCATCAAGACTAGATGCAGAGAAACAGCTAGCCTAATTAGATGTTTGTAAGCACCTGTATGCTAAAGCCATGTGTGAACTGATATTTTAAAATGACACATTGTGTTTTTGCAAGGTGTTTTTTAAGTGTTGGCCAAAGCCAGGTGAGCTGTTTCAACCTCTGCTTCCAGTCTGCTAATGTCAGATAATCACCTGCTAACTGTAGCTTTAGCATACTGACATGAGACTGGTACCAATTCTCCATTAACTTTCAGCAAGAAAGCACAAGAAAGCTCAAACTTCAAATTATTCCTTTCAAGTCTTTACAAACCACAAAAAATAGAAGATTTCTGTGTAAGAATGTGTGTTGATTGTGTGAGTGTTTCTCCCTCTCTAAAGGCTCGTCCACCATTTCAGATGAAATAGCCTCTTTCTGGAGTTCAAGCGAACCCTTTTCTTGTCAGGAGTTTCTAACCGCAAAAGTTCCAGCACTTCCCTTGTTCTGTTGCTTCAACCACATGAGATCATTACATTTGCTCCTCATCACGACCAAATCAACCGTTCAGGCCAGCGCTCGCTTTTCCATTCCTGTCTGATGTGCACTTCTTCGGGGTGCTGCGTGGAGCCAGCGTTACCCCTCCTCAGTCATTTAACACAACTGTCACTCCACACTGCGACCCTCCTCTCACACCGCTGCCATAAAGGATTAAACTCTGCAGAAAGGCGTTTCACGCACATGACTCTCATGCTCTGACTTTGACATCCTGATTTAACAACCTGCAAAAAAATGACATCATCTTCAGTGTCAGTGATTTGCCAAAGGCCGGATCAGTTTTGCATGATGCCAAATTGCTTTTGGATCTGAGCTGTCATCTCTGTTCTGGGAAAAAAATGGTGCTGTGATGAATAGACACACACACAAATGCTCATTTTTGAAGGAGTGCCTTCGATCACGCCTTTCAAATTTGGCTTTAAGATATCTGAGCGTCTGCTGTCCTCCTCAGTGGAGGATCTAGAAAGTAACCAGGGCAGAGTCGTTTGTGTCTTTTGAACTGACAGAAGGGCTTTAAGAGGCAGAAAACCCCCTTGAGGAAATTAGTCGTGTATAGTTTCTGGCGTACGAATGTCCAAATCTGTCGCTGCACGAGCTTCAAAACTGAATATCAAGACTGAGTGAGTGTGAGAATAGCTGCAGTCCAGGAGTAGTGGAGTTATGGGGGTTGTGTGGCGCTAAGGAGTCTGTTTCCTGTCCAAGTGTGCACATTGTAAAGGAACCAGCAGGCCCCATTGTCTTTCAGGTTGTCCAGTGACGTAAGACCTTCCTGTAGTGAAGGCTTTGCTGATAGCCCAGCCGCCACACTGTACGGTAATATCAACTTCCATGTATTCAATAAAACCCAAGACAGACAGATGTTTTTTATCCCAGGAGTTCTGCCTCTCAGTCGGATGCTTCCCTTTAAAAAACTTGAGCACGTAACAGTTTAGTGCTGATAAATCAATTGTGCTTTTGATTCTCTTTCAGTCCCTGCTGCCTGGTTGTTTTTTTTATTAGCTGATGCCCTTTTTTTTGCCTTTACGCTGAACCATGGGATTTGATTTCCGGACTTATTAGCAGAAAACGAGCATCTCTGATCCCCTCACATGCACAACACCACCCTGTCACAGTCTTGGCAGGGAGGAGCACAGCGAAGCTTGCAGAGCAGGAACATGTCACAGGGCTAATGGCATTGAGGTAATGGATTGGTCTGTTCTGCCAGATGCAGCAGTAATAATCCTGCAACCTCCAGACAGGGTCTTAGCAGAGCTTCACAGCGCTGCAAGATCCTGAAAAGAATCCCTGTAGCTTTAGTTTATGACCAGACTGCGTCAAAGTCTGGATTGACCCTGCCTGTGCACTTGTCTCTGTCTCTGGTAAAGTCTGCAGACTCTTTTGCCAATTTATCTTCCCTCTTTCTTTTCCTCTTGCCCCTATTTTCTTTGAGAGGCCCTCGAATGACTCCCGACAATCTGTTTTTGTGCGCAGCTTTTTTTGAAAGTTCATCAGGTTTTTGCCATTAAGGCGACATCACTCCGAACATCCAGCTGCGGCTCTTCGTCTTGTCTTTTTAGTGATCACTTCCATTGATTTACATTAAACTTCTGGTTTCAAAGCACGATCCAGATGTGCCTCAGAAGTAAGGCTAAGTTGATGTTAATGGGATCCTGCTGCAGCACTGCTGCGGATCAGCATAGATTTGGGTATTAGTGGCAAATGATTTCAGCCAAGTATGCCTTGCTGTGGCTATATGCACATTCAAAATGCATGAGTTTCTCTTTCATTTCACCACTGTTCCGTTGTTCTTTGTCCAGGCTAAAGACCAGATGTTCCACTGTTTCTCCTTTGATTTCCTAAACCAAACTGAATCTTCCACCATCTGCGCTTACACTGCCTTCAAGAGCAGTTTAACAGCTGCATGGTATTTGTACTGTTAATGATAGGTTTGCAGTGATACAGATATAAAACACGACACCGCTGGTTGACTTATACAGATTTCAGCGGGAACTGAGAGCTACAAGACAGTTTATTCTTTCATGCTCAGAGTTTGGAGCTGCAGGTATGCTTACGCTGCGCACTCCTAACTCAAGGTACACTCACCAACTTATTCCTGAGCTTTCGATCGTATCAGACGGTCCTTGTTAACGGATAGAGTTTGCAGTCATCGTGCAAGCTCAGTAGCTGTTATGATTTCATCCATAGCATGTCTATGGCTTCTCATGTATGTTGGCTTGTAATTTAAGCATGAAGTTTATTCTTGTCCTTGGAAATTGTAGTAGTCTTCTCAACTCAAGGGCCACTTACATGCGATACAGTTGCAAGATGGAAATAGCTATTACAGAACCAGTAAGAGGCCTTTTTTTGTCTACGACTACTGCTTCCAAGATTCAGAGTGAACTTTTCTGCTGACACAGTTTGTCACTGTATTAGTATTCATACTAGAAGTAAGAAAGAGAGTTAAATCTAATCGGTGTGTATGCACTTCAGAGTAAAATGTGATTCCAGCTTTGAGGATTTCACCTTCAGCTTTCTGTGCCTTGAATTGTTTGTTCCTTACTTGGGTGCAGTCATATGCTTCATCTGGATTTTTTTTTTTGCTATGCTTGGCAAACTTAATGCATTCATACTTTCTATGTCTTAACTCTACAGCTCTTTATTTAGACAGAGCCTGCATGGCTGGCTTTGAAACAATGTGTTTGCCTCGCTATAGAGATGGGCCTCTGTGTCTAATTGCTAAGATTGTATGTCTTTGCAAACGTCTGTTGTTTGAGAATATGGGAAAATGAGGATTACAAATGCATCAGAGAAGAAAAGGAAAAACAAGTAGAGGTTCTTTAGATGTAGGAAGGAAATGTATTTCATATCCAGAAGTGACAAAGTGTGAAAAATGTTAAATTAAAGTGAATATTTTGGTCATAAGATCATTGTCAGCAGCTTTAGCTGTGCTTCTCGTGTGTGCAGCATCAATCGTCAGTGGTGATCGGGCAAACAGATGCTGTATCCAGCTAGAAAACACTAAGAGATAGATGACACCTGGATGTCCTTAAAGAGACCCAGGTGCTATCTATCAAAAATCCACCAAGAAATGGCAAAGCTGTCTTCATTTAACTTCGCCTACCAGTTGTGTGGAGGTGCGACCCTGAGAGAGGGGACGGGGGTGGACATGGTCTAATTAGCAGCACTGTGTTTCTCCGGCCTTGGAGCGCTCTGATCAGTGACACATGTAATTACACAAATTTGGAAGTTACTCCTTAGCCAGTGGCAGATGAGGTTGTCTCCTGCGTGCAGAATCCATCACAAAAGTTTGGATTTGGACGATAAAGAAATGCCTCATTCATCCATCAAAACTAATGACTCAAGAAATGTGTCTGTGTCGTGGCTGCACACAGCGCTGTGGAAAATCTGATCCTCTGCTGGATGTTGTGATTGTTGCATTGCAAGAACTCTTTTTGTTGTGATGTCACAGGATTGATACTTCAATTCAGATTTTTCAGCCTCGATTTGTGACCTTATGTCATTAATCTTCTTGTTATTTAGTGAAAAACTTGCATGGAACATTTGGCAAAAATACATTGATTTCCACTTGTTTGCACAGCTCTGTGTTGCATAGTGTGTGGTTCCAGTCCATGTTGGATAAATCCACAATCACTAGGTATTAACTCAGGAATCTTGCAATATTTGCAGTGTACTTGAATAAACATAAAAACCCCCGCACCACTGTTGTCATGACATATTTGGACAGGTGTGTGAAATTCGAAATAGATGAGGTGTTTATAATGACCTCAGACCATTAAATCCTTTGTATTAAGCTAAAGAACCAAGGCCAAGATAAGCTAGTTGACCTCACGGTAACAATCCTACATATTTAAAGGTTAACTAATCACAGGCAGACCACCCACAAGAACGTGATGCATGAAACCCAAACTGAGGTCAGCCGTATCACACAAGGATGATTAAGTCCCAGCGTCCTCCTGTGAGCTGACTGAAATGAGTTTGATTAACACGCAGCGTTTTTTGGACAGCAGGACTCGTCGTTCTGCTCGAATTTGGACTCGAGTGAGAATTTTAAGGCACACGAGAGGGAGTTTTAAAGTAGCCGTGAATCGGTGGACATGTTCCCGAGAGGACGAGTCTGCGGATGTCATCAGGGGCGGACCGAGCCAAAGTCTGGAATTCAGATCGGCCGGACAGTTGCAAGGACGGTGTCACTGCCCAGCTGCCTGTCCCTGCACACAAATCCACATGACAGGCAGGATGCTGTGAATTTATAAAGAGCATGCAGACATATGCTGTGTCGAACCAGCTGACTGTCAGGCCTGAAGCATCCATTAACCAACATGTGACTGGAACTGTAGGTGCTAATGTGTGCAATTATATCAATGTGCAGCACAGTTTAAGGGGAATGGCAGGTAGCAGTGCAATTACATGTAATGTAATCAAATACAACACTGCAAACTATGTCCTCGGAGCTGACTTAACGCTTTCTGACAGTTTCAACACAAAACAGACATTGTAAGCTTAAATTTGGCAATATTGTTGACCAGAATATTTTCCTCTAGGAAATAAAGAGCCCAGCAACTCAAGTCAGTTCAAAACAAGTAACAAAAGTCACTTTCAGCCCACACCTGTTTGCATTTCCACAGCATCTGAAACACCAGGATTAGACAAATTAGAGCCATAGAGGATTAAAAAGTGACGGCTTTGTTTCAGCTGCAGTTCTGGCACACGATGAGGCGACACTGGAGTAATCATGGCCTCTCTGCAAAGTATCAAGGTTCTGCTGAGTGACTTTTTCCGTTGGTTCCTACGTAACCACATTGAGACAATTAGCAAATTAAGCTGAGCTACTCTCACTAATCTTCTCTCTTTATCTTGCTGTTATTTAAAGCTTGTTGGGAATTTAGGTCCAGAATTTTGTTTAAACCTCAAAAACATTACAAGAAATTAAAACCCAACTGTTGGTCCAACTGTTGCAGTCAAAATTTGGAGTTATTTAGCACCTACAAAGGTTACTACAAAAGGTCCCAAGATGGAAGAGGGCCAATTGGTGTTGTGTCCACTACTTTTTAATACTAACAACATGAATTATATCTTTTGACCTAAACTGATATTTATTTATTTATGTCCTTCTGGAACAATGTGCAATTTCACTTAAAGTTATTGCAGCGTAAAAGGTGTACAATTAATTTAAAGTACAAGCATATGTTATATTCAAAATTATGTTTTCATTAGTGCATGATCACCTGAAAATTAGAATCACGAAAAGGAGGTTGAGATGAGGGGTGTTCAGCTGGTTGCAGTCTGCAGCTTCACCACTAGGTGCCACTAAATCCAACACACTGGTCCTTTAAGTACATAAGTAAAACCCTTTGGGCAAACTTATTTATTATTCGTCTTGGAATAATAGTCTCATCTCAAGAACAAATGAACCTTATCGCCACATATTGATTAGTCTCAATCGTACAAAATGATCTTTCTTTTGAAAAATAACTCCTTGTATTTTGACCACAAAGCCTGCACACTCGTGGTTGGACAGCTGTACGTGACATCATACTCGTGACTACTTGAAATGCTTTTAGTGATGACTATCAGTCCAATTGAACTCCTCGAGATCGGACAAGACGAATTGGAGGAGGTGAAGAGGAGACAGAGATAGCATCAGAGAAGAGCACTCAGTGTCCCAGTGTGATGGGTCGACCCCGGGAATCAGATCCGACGCCCGGGCTTATGAGGCAGGGGCCTCCGCCGTCTCACGCCACAGTGATGGGATCCAGCCAGCGCTTCTCACAGCTGCGTCTTCAGACGTGGCGGCAATCAGCGCACATCTGTCCAGAGGGCCTCAGTGTTTACACAGGCCTAAAACTACATTGTCAGCCCCGGCACCAAACTCCTCAGCTGGTCGCTTTGAAGCTGCAGAGTTCATCAGAAGTGGAGGCCCCGTGACTGCTGCCCAAATGCCGGGAAGATAAACGTGACACGTTTTTTCCCCGACATCAGAAAACATGATAACGAGATCCATGGAAAGTCCTCTTCATTGATGATAAAAGCTGGTGTGGCTATGGCACCGTCATGTTGAAGCCTGCACCTTTTGACCCGCTTTCTTGGCTTTTTCTTATTCCCACAAACATCTGCCAAATATAACGTGACGTTATGCCATTTCCAGCTATGATTAAGATTAATGGAATAACAGCAACGATAAAGATGGTTTTGTGTCTGTCCTTCAGAATGAAACACAGCACTGAAAAGTCACAGCGAGAAATTAATCACAGTGTCCAGAATGCAATGCAGCAACAGCATATGTTGTGTTTTAAAGGGGCGTTCCACCATTCTAACACATCAACATCAGTTTACCGGTTTACGGGTTAAAGGGGAACTCCACCGATCACATCACATCGAGGTCTGTTTACAGTTCTTTGGGAGCATGACTACATATGAGGGGGAAAAAGTTGTGTAAAGCCTGTTGTGGCTGTGTTGTGCAGCCTGCTTCTCATCTCTGCTTGAGACTAGCCGCTCAAGGATAGCCACTATTAGCATACACACCCTGATCTCACTGAACTGCATTGTGGGTGGTGTAGGCAGCAGATTTCACAAGGAAAAAAGGTCTCTCTGGTTCTGCTGCATCTGTGAGTTCTACTCAGCCTGTGAAAACAGCTGTGTCATGTCTTCTGTGGCTCAGAAAGGAGCTTTGATGAGTATTGAGAAAATAACCCAAGGGTTATCTCAGCTTGGGCTTGGAGAGCTTTTTCACAGAAAGCTGCATTACAAACTGGGGGCATGGAGTTCAAAAGATTTGCCAGGCAGGGAGGGTCTAATGAAAGGACAGTCGGTTGCATTATGGGAAGTGTAGGATCGAGGATTCGAGATATGACTCTACAAGGGGCTATTATTTAGTATAATCTCATGCCACTTGTTGCTTAATGCACTTTAACGCAAAGCACATTGAGTTCCCCTGTGATGAAATGTGCTGTTAAAGTAAACTTTCCCCTAAAAGTCCGTATATCTCAGTCTCCGCTGCTGCAATTTTGACCACAATTCTTTCAATCTGTCTCATGTGAGTCCCCTGACTTTATGAAAGTTCAACACTCTTTCCTTCGCGGTAACTTGCTAACAGGATGACCATGTGCTGCTCCCTCTGCAGATGGCAGCACAGTCATTGAGGACATGTTTTTTTTTTACATGTCAGAAGCCATTCTGGGAAATTTAATTAAAAGTGTATGAGTCACATTTAAGGAAAGTACAGCAAAAAGTTAAATCACACTTTTCATTGCAAAGTTACCGCATTCCTGGAAAGCGCTGAACATCATTGATTACAAAAACAAATGTTTCTTGAGGATTTTTCCTTGAATAGAAGCTGGAACAGTCAGCTCCACGTTCATGGATGGTGCTGATGTTGGCTTCCCATCCAAAAAGGTTCAGGGCCCATTCTCAGCTTTTGCACGGCTTGCTGATGTGTACCGACTGATGTGTTGCAAGATGATTAACACGACTGGAAGCACTAATTCTGTCCCTCTCTTCTGTCTTTGGACACGTCTGCCTTATCTCCTTTTTTTCAGGTTTAGACTCCAGCACACGGACTCTCAGCACCCCCAGTCCTGGTCTTATCCTGCCATCCAAGTCCTCCTCTCTCTCCTCGCCTGCCCTCTCCAGTAACGGCCATGAGACCAACTCCTCTTCCTCCTCCTCCGCCCCCGCCGAGACCGTCGCCGTCGTCCACCCTCAACCCGGCACTCACACGCGCTCCCGCCAGTCCAAGAGCCACCACCACGCCCCCATTGACCTCCTCCCCGATCACTCCCTTCTGCAGATCTTCTCCCACCTCCCCACCAATCAGCTGTGCCGCTGCGCACGCGTATGCCGCCGCTGGTACAACCTGGCGTGGGACCCGAGGCTGTGGAGCACCGTCCGGCTGACCGGAGAGCTGCTTCACGTCGACCGTGCCATCAGGGTCCTGACCCACCGGCTGTGCCAGGACACGCCAAACGTGTGTTTGACCCTGGAGACGGTGATGGTGAACGGCTGCAAAAGGCTCACCGACCGGGGGCTGCACGTGGTGGCTCAGTGCTGCCCGGAGCTACGTCGCCTGGAGGTTGCAGGCTGTTACAACATTTCTAACGAGGCTGTGTTTGAGGTGGTGTCCCGCTGCCCCAACCTGGAACACCTGAACCTCTCAGGTAAAAAGAAATATGTTTGTCATCTTCTATAGCAAGAAACAGTCTTTTTGCCTTGATTGGCAGCTAATGGTCACTCAGTTTTATGAAGGAGTGTCTGCGACCCTACATCATGCACATGTGTGGCTTTACCTCAAAGAATTCCTCATTTCAGTCCCTCTCAGTCATTTCTGCTCAAGCTGGTAAAATCATTAGAGGAGCAAGACAAGCGCTGCCAGCCTTAAGATCCCATGTGGGAGAAGAAAGACTTTCTTTAGCTGAAAGCAGGACTTACCTCAACGTGAGTAAGGAGAGCGGTCTGCTGCTTTCATTAAGGAAGTGACACAAATAACATTGACTTGGACAGGAGTCCGGTGGCAGAGCAACGTCTGCACCATTAGCACCAGGAAGCAAGCCCTTTGTTGTAAAAATAACCTTTAAAGAGGTTGTGGCTTTTATTCAAAAGGCACAAAATAATGAAATCAAGTCCTTTTTTTTTAAACTGCTCAGGACATCTGCCTTTGATTTTTTTTTCCCATGAAAATTGACTACAATTTTGGTTTTCATGGAGTTGTTGTTGCACTCAAACTTTTGCTCGCCTCTCACTGCATGAGTCAAACACAGCAGCTTTTACTCTGGCGCCCTCAAGTGGCTTCTACTCATAATGGGGTTGAGCCATCAAAAGTGAAATTGTCTTAAAGGATAAGTTCACATTTTTCCAAGTCTGTCTTAAAACAATGCTCTCATGCTCATGTGGACAATGATGCTGTCCACCAAGAGTTTCCTTCCTAATGTGATATTAATGGAAATGACAGAGGAGACAAAGAACACCGCCCATTTCACTGAAAAATGTCTCTTATATGAAGCAAATCTCAGGCCTCAGTGGTCTGAATTAGACAAATCAAGTGGGGTACACTCTTTTTAGTGAGAAAATAACTCAAAAATGAAGGGTCCAATCTCAGTTTTGTGCTTTTTAAAACCAGCTGTCACATTTGTGAAATCTTCGTTCTCCTCATGAAAACCAAAAAAGGGCGATTTCGCTGCATTTTCTCTGACCAGATCACATTAAACCAGGTCTATCTCAAAAAACACTGCAAGCACATGTAATTGAATGAAGGAATTTTGGACTAAAAGAAAGAAAGACTCACTTGGTTTTAGTTAACTCAGGCTTGGTTAGCTTTAGCTCAGGAATAATTCATTTTTGAGCTGACAGACTCTGCTTCCTCCTCCTCCAGGCTGCTCCAAGGTGACGTGCATCAGCCTCACCCAAGAGGCCTCACTCCAGCTGTCCCCCCTCCATGGCCAGCAGATCTCCATTCACTACCTGGACATGACCGACTGTTTTTCCCTCGAGGACGAGGGCTTGCGAACTATCGCCTCCCACTGCCCCCGCCTGACACATCTGTATTTGCGCCGCTGTACCAGACTGACGGATGAAGCCTTGCGCCACCTGTCTCTCCACTGCCCTTCAATAAGGGAGCTGAGTCTCAGTGACTGCCGCTTGGTAGGGGATTTTGGCCTGCGTGAAGTCGCCCGCCTGGAGGGCTGCCTGCGCTACCTGAGCGTGGCCCACTGCACCCGCATAACTGACGTGGGCATGCGCTACGTGGCTCGCTACTGCCCGAGACTGCGCTACTTGAACGCGAGGGGTTGCGAAGGGCTGACAGACCACGGCCTGAGCCACTTGGCCAGGAGCTGCCCCAAACTCAAGTCCCTGGATGTGGGTAAGTGCCCGCTTGTGTCGGACAGCGGGCTGGAGCAGCTGGCGATGTACTGCCAAGGCCTGAGGCGAGTGAGTCTCAGAGCCTGCGAGAGCGTAACGGGCAGAGGACTCAAAGCTCTGGCAGCCAACTGCTGCGAGCTGCAGCTGCTCAACGTGCAGGACTGCGAGGTGTCGCCAGAGGCTCTGCGGTTTGTCAGACGCCACTGCCGGCGCTGTGTCATCGAGCACACAAACCCCGCTTTCTACTGAGGCAGGGAGTCCCGGGACTGGTCCTCTGACAAGTGGATGTTCTAATATTCCTGCAATGGCAGAGCTCAGCGGCCGATGTGTTAGAACTGGTTAAAAACTGGTGTGCAATACTGGCCAGAATTTGTCTCTTTGAATCCGCTTGGTGGCTGTTAAAGAAAATACTTCCATAGAATGTATTTAACGTATTTATCTGTAAAAAGGCAGAGAAGTGCAGTATGTCAGTATATTACTTCTTTCAACATCACAGTGTAACAACATGCTACAACACTGAGCACTGGGTACAGTTACCATTTAAAAGCATTGTAATATATTTTTATTGTAAAGGTCATCACCTTAAGGCCCTGAAACATAACCATTATCATGCATTACTTCATCTATTTATAAACAGCAAGTATCTTCAGACTAAACCACTAAGAATGTAGCTACAGAGCAGCAACTGAAGCAGATTTGGTGATTTGAGATATTCCTGGTTCACTTTCTTCATGTTGTGTGCATATGCACTTTATGGAACTGTGCAGACAATCACTTCAGCTGAGCTCAAAGCGTCATCATTTTGTCGACCGATTCGCCGTAAATGAACTATTAGCCCGAGACTTTTTACTGCTAAGTAGAAAAAAACTGTTATGGGATCATCGTTGAAAATAAACAAGAACACATTGCTGCTATAACTGTGCCAATAAACTTCTTCAAAATCCGCCTCCACGACTGTGTTTTCCTCGACCCCAAATTAAAGTCATCGCTGCGCATTTATGAGTCATTACGGTAACTGAGGAATATCCAGGATGTAAGGATTTATAAAGTGTTGTTGTGGATTCAAAGGGCAGTGTGGGTGGAAAAGGTGCTTCCTGCTTTCAGGCCATTGGCTGAATGCAGGTTTGGGAAAGAGTTGCATTTTCCAGTTCTGTATAAAAATATAGCTACTGGTGAATGTCAGTTGGGTTCATCTTTATTAAAGAGTGCTGGAGAGACCAGAATCAGGCATCTGCCAGCTGTAGGAAACCTTCACCTTCACCTCCACCTGTTCTTGATTTTTGTGCCCCTGCAGCGTTGCTTGGCTCCAGCTGACAAAGCAAAACAAGAATATCTCCAAACCCATCTGAACTGGACTGAATTTAGAGCTTGAACTTCGTTTGTAGGAGGCCGAATGTGCGGGAGCAAAAATATTCTGTGCTTCTGTGTATTAGAGAGGTCTGGACCTGTTGTGACACTGAAGGCGAGGTGTGAGGACATTTTACCATAGTGAAAGGTGCAGAGCAGCAGGAAGAAGACTATTAAGGCATCCTGTTTGCTCACCCACCTTTGGGACCACTGTGGAGCCCTGGGAAGGGGTGATGGATGCCATCAGGATGCCTAAAATGTGAGCATACACTGATTCCTGTAGAAGTTCGCTGCAGAGCTTCTTCGGTGTAATTCAGCTGCTTTATTGGGTTAATTTAAAAATGGGCTGATATTGTTCAAGCTAACAGGTGGTTTCATGTTTGGTACAAGATGCAGGGTTGAACAAACATAGATAGATACGGTTCTGTTAATAATGGTGAAAAATATGTATAATATCCTTAAAACATCCAGGAGGATGTATGAACCCGTGCGACTGTAATCACATGATCAGCACTACCAATCATAGCAGTGCAGATCATGGTTTAAACTCTCTCCTCACTTTGCCTTTACTTCAAAATAAAAGCACACTGTTATTCAAGATAAGGTCATGCAGGTTTAACATGTTAATCTGTAAACTGTGCTGAAAGAACCAAATTAGCTGGACGGGAATGAACAGGATTATTTGATAACAGCACATCAGTCTGAGTGAGTTGATCCACATTTGAAGAACAGGGCCTTTATTCAGACCGAACCAGAAGACAAACTACTCCAAATGTCAGTGGGATTTTCAATGAGGTTTTCTTACTTCTGAAACAGTTCAAGTTCATGAAGTACATGAAGGTTCTGCTGGATTATTTGCTGAGCACCTCCCCATGTGGAGCTTAGTCTCAGGCACCTTCTCCTTGACCTTATACCCTTTACCATACTTGTGTTTTCTTGCTACCCGCTCATTGCCACGCACCTCCCCCCTTGGCCACATGCCAGCTCAGAGATGTTTTCTTTAAACTACTGGTGTCTCAGCTTGGCCTACTTCCAAAAATAAAATATGGGTGTGTCTCATGTCAATACCAGACATGCACCTGTTCTAACCATCAATGCTGACAGAAAAATCCACCACAGTTCCGTCAGCCTCAGTGGTACTTTAAGCTGTAGGCTTGCTTACTCTCTGTCTCACCTGGAAAGGTGTCTGCAGGACACAGCACCTGTGAAGAAAGCCTGGAGAACTTTCCCTGCACACATCAGTAGACACGTCCGAGGATTTCCTTCACCTCAATGTGTACAGACCCGCTAGGACTGCCTCTACCCACACACGCTGAATCATTCAGCTAAATAGGTGACAGTGGAAAAAAATATGGTAGTAATGATCATCTGTGAGGAATGAATGACTAACTGCATGCATGGAAAACAGTAACATGTTTGTCTGTCGTCCAGGTGATGGTGTGGATTCATGGGGGGAGGCTGCAGGAGTTCACCCCTGGCAGCTTATTACACCGTGGTTGTGGTCTTCTCAGTATTATGGGATTCCTAAAGTATCAGACTGCAATGCATTTGATGTTTTAGGTTTGTTGTCCAGGACCTTTAGAGCACCTAACACCATGAACGTATATGATTCTAAGCCGTTTATCACGTTTTTTGGCTTATATGTTGGATCTGTGCAGGTTTTCGGAATTTGAAGGAGCCTAAGTGTTAAGTTGGGTTGGAGATACCAAAGAAAAGAGAAGAAAAATCAGTTATTACACTTCCTCCTACTACCAGTAGAGGTCTCTAGAGGTCCTACATTTCTCAGTTCTGCTGACTCCAGTCAAGTGTTGGTGTGCAGGTGTGAAATTACTTCTCAACCAAGTGACTGATTGTTGGTTTTAAATCAGCAAACATGGAGACAAACATTAGCTGTGCAGAAGGGGCTTCCTGGATCAAACAGCCAGCCTTCAGGGGGTTCACGACAATATAACAGCCTTTAATACAGAGCCAACTTCAGTCACCATCTTTGGACAATCTGCAGGTACCATCAGTGCCTGAGTTGGTAGGTTACAATTATCCAAGCAGGCTTGTCTTAGTTGTTTCAAAACAGACTTTTACACATGTTTCTGGGTGGGTGCTGTCTCCTTGGTCAAGCATCCCTCCTGCAGATGATACCAATTTGACAGCAGCAGTGAGAAACGCTGAGTGCTATGAAGAAGGTACAGTAGGTAGTGGCTATCTGCATCCTATTGCTCAGCCTTTTGCTGTTCAATTTTACTTGTCTTTGTTTGGCATTGGCAGCTTTCTTGGTCCTATACTGACTGATGCTACTCTACAAAAAAGTGCTAATCTTTAAACAACCCTGATTCCTAAAAAGTTGTTAGCCTGAAACACAAAGTACAATTGGCTTTTGCAGGTATTTGGTCATAAACCAGTGCATTGGAAGTTGTAAAACTTGGATTACTGTGATACACTCACAGCAGATGTATGGAGTGGCAGTTGTATTATGAACACTTAAATGCATTTGACTATTTAATATGTGTATCATTAGACTTTTTGGTCTTTGTGGCCATTCTGTGACAGCTTTGCCGTTTTATCTGCATTAACGCAACTGTGCAAGAGAGTCAACACACATGCAATGCTTTATTTTCATGATAAATAAACCAGAAACGGGAAGAAAATGTGCCAACAAATTTCTTCAAACATTCATAAGTATGCTGTAAAAATAACTTCCCATGTACTTTTTCCTCTTCTCCCACAACCCTTCATATTTCCTCTTTGACAGGCCTCGGGTGTAAACGAACCGATACTGAACGAATACCTGCAGCAGAATGACTCTGCGTGATGCTTTCGCAGAGTCACTTGGCAACGCGGTCCTCGCCCTTCCCATTCTTAACATGTCTGCATACCACCGATGTGAGCGTACTTTATTATTAGCCAGAAACGGCTCCAGCCCTTGCAGTTTCCTTCCTCCTGACAGATGCAGGTGCGTCCATGCATGTCTTTGAGTTTAAACATTCGTCTCTGAAGCACATTGGACCTGCGTCTGTCCAAGCAGACCAGTGTGATGAGACACATTGTGGTTACAAGTACTGAAAACAGGAAGAGGCTTCATTCATTTGGTCCCTTTCATAAACATTATCCAGGTCAATAGTGTTTGGGCTGTGCAATAATTATCTCCCACAGGACGTGTCACAAAGTTTTGCACACAATGGCTCGAGTATTTTATGTCGCTCTTTGCTGCTTTTCTCCTCTTGGGAAATGTTTAAACTGGAGGTTGTTGTTTTCATTTCACAGGTTAAGTGTGTGTTTGCCGTCTCCACACAGCTCTGGTGGAACGGCTTCGCTATGACCAAAGCTAGCTGAAGCTGAACCTGCAGCAGACCATCGGCCGAGGGCTGGAGCAGAACAGAGCCCGCTTCCTGGACGTCCTGACTGATAAGCTAGCAAAGTCTGCTAATGATGAGCTCTGACCTGAGACTTCCATAAAGTGCAATGTACATTATCACACAAAGACTGAGAAAGCTGTTGTAATTCACAGTTTGTCATCAAGAGTTTAACATCTTTGTAACTGCGTGAGGTGCTGGTTAACTGGGTGGACCTCCCGGTTTGGACGTCTTGGTTCGATGAGCGCAGGTACATTCAAGCACAGGCTGTGGTGGCTTTGTCACCTGAGAAAACAGAGACACTGTGTTAAAGTCTTTATGCTTCATTCAGTGCTAGCTGCAGAGAAAATAGTTGAATAGAACGACTCCAAATGACATGCCGTACCTGAGGTTTGAGGACCCGAAGCTCAACGTAAACTCTCCTAAACTTCTTCTCTAGTTCCAGATATTTGTCCTTAAGAGCCTCCCTGTCCCTCCGCTCCTTCAAGAAGTCCTCCTTGTAGACTTCAGCCTAAAAGTGGGCGACAAAGAAACATGATATAAAGACTGAAATGGGACATTGGGAAAGCGCTTTGAAGAAACAGCTTGCAAAATACTCTTCTCTGCATTCTTGCCCAGAGGTAGATGAAGATGATCGATACCGCTCATGTCTGTGTTAAAACTGAAGCCGCTGGTTAGCTTAGCTTAGCACAAAGACTGAAAACAGAGGGAAACAGCTAGCCTGGCTCTGTCTGAAGGTAGTTTTTACTCTTCTGTTTTATGGATTGAGCATGTAAAGTGTCACTAAGTGAGCTTTGGAGGTGCTCATATGTCAGAGTCAGGCTAGCTACTTCCTCCCAGTCTTTATGCTAAGCTAAGCTAAATGTCTCCCGCCTGTAGCTTTGTATTTTAAGTGCAGACATCAGAGTGGTGTTGATTTTCTCACCTGCGGATAAGCAGTTCTAAAAACGCTCACATACGCTGATGAACAAAGCCCACCTGATGTTTCCAGACATCCTGTAGTGTTTCACTGCTCCCGTCTAGAGGCTGAGTGGCCTGAAGTGCCTCCACCAGAGCCTGCACAGACATATGAAAGCGGCTTTGATGTCACTGTTGTTGCAGGGAACAAACACGAAACATCTTGACTCTGTGCTGATGGGAGGTGCTCGACTCGTGACTCACCTTGTTGAGTCGTTTGATCTCCTCGCGCTGATGCTGCCATCTTCGGGTCAGAGCGCTGTTTTGCGCTCTCAGCTCCTTCGCCTCCCTTTCAGCTTTTAGTAACTCGGAGCTGATATCAGCATCTCCAGTCTGTGTGAACGCGGATCAGATTATTATACACATTTAGCAGATTTACTTGATTAAAAATTGTATCACGAATTAAAATACGCCGTCGTTTACCCATGTGCTCTCTTTGTCCTTGACTCTCTTACATGACGTGATGCTCTTTCCTCCTTCCTCACACGCCTCCTCTTCAAAGTGACTGTGCTCATGTTGCAGTAATGCCTTTAAATCCTGGAGCTGAGCGTTAGGCAAAGAAAAGGACACGTCACACAAAGCAGGAAGTGCTGAAATGACGTCAGTAAAGCCATCAAACACTGAGCGTGAGGGTGAAGTTTCTTCTTACCTGCTCTTTGTAGTACTGTTTCATGGTTCGGTACTCTTTTGCCCATTTCTCATTAATAGAAAGAAGCTGAGTAAAAGAGAAAGAGCGATAAGCACTCAGGGGTCCGTGTGTTTTGGGATGATTATAGATCTCAGTACTCAGATGTACTCACCTCTTGCCTTTGCCCCTCCAGGATGAGTATCTGATCTTTCATTCTGACGTCAGTGCTGCCGACTTCTGACTGGAGCAAATAAGACACAAAGAAAGAGGAACTTCAAATGTGCCACATGGGTAATTATGTGATATGACTGTATCCACTAACTTCCTTTTACACATTTTGGGATTTTTTTTTATTTCCAGTAACACAAAGAACTCGGTCATTTCCTCGTGGTCAGGGAATCAGAGGGTGACAGCATAGGAATGAGTGTCGCTCGTCAGACGGACCCTCCAGTGTTGCATCTGTTAATATTACCTGATCGTCTCCCTGCAGACTGTCAGGATGATGAAATGCAGCCGTGTGCAGCTTTTCTCTGACGGAGCGGGTCGGCACACAGACTTCATACCTGAAAACATTTGATTGCATAACCAAAAATCAATATTCAGCTTTTTTTTTAGCCTTTTATCATTAGCACGCAGCCAGGAAATCATTGCAAATCACAGGAAGCTGTGATGTGCCTCACCGGTCTGTGTTGGGCAGTGATGGATACAGTCTGCAGGCGTGTTTTCTGTCTGTGGTGGCAGCTTCACCGGCCTGTGGTCTCTCCACAGGTGGCCTGTCTGCTGTGTTTTCATGTAGAGACTGTAAAAACACACATGAGGACGCACATTATACATCAGCCTTTAAGAAGAAATCCTTTTAACATTCATATGGTATAAATCAATAAGAAAAATTTTAAGTTTACAGTTTTAATATATACCACTGACTGATGCTGTTTCCTCATAAAACTCTGATTTTCTTTCACTTATTTGTGTGGTTTTAAAGGGAATCTGGTCTTTCAGGTGTCATTAATAACACAATAGATCCATAAAGGCTCATTTAAGTTCATAAACTAATGTCTAATATACACAATCCAGCGTACACAAGCAACAAAACAAACCAGACCAGACCAAACCTACAGATATAAGACAAAAATAATCAATAATGATAATAAGTAAATAGAGAAGTAAAGTAAAGTCAATACATATGAAGTAAATATGATGAAAAATATTAAAATAATTACAAGCAATCATGTAGTTGCTGTCGAAACATACATTATACAGGATAGCCATTTAAAAATCCTTATTTCTAACATGTAGAATACAGTTAGTGCAGGGGTCTCATGGTGGTCTACAGGCTTCACCACTGACCTGAAAATCCTTTTCCTGTCATTTCTCTGCTCTCACTGTCTAATAAAGTCATTGATAGAAATAAAAAAAATGAAGTTGCATCATCTAGTGCTAAAGCAGGAGCTGGCTGGTTCAGCCTTCTCAGACGTGACATCTTCAAAACAAGCATTTTGAAGGTTTGATGGACATTTTTAATCAATCAGAGATAAATAAATAATAGATTGATTCACCACAAATTAGACATATAGAACATTTTGGAGATGTGGTGATGAAAGCTGCCTCAGACCTGCAGAAGATACCTGCAGACCACATCAACAGACGTGTCCGTCAGGGATCAAACATGGGTAGATAACACACACACACACACACACACACACACACACACACACACACACACACACACACACGCAACAAGCGCTTTGGCTTTAACCTACTTTTAAATGGCTCCATAGATCCGCAGAGACGCATGAAAATCAATGTTCAAAGCAAAACTCACCATGTTTTTATCTTCTGCTCCTCGACACGTGCTGATCTGCACTGAAGAGGATTTGAGGCACTGACTCGCTCCTCATGTCAGTTATACTGAGGATTCGTGTGACGTGGTAAAACCGGCGTTGGCCAATCAGCTGCCGGGATTCCCTGGGGGACAGGTGTTGGTGTCCAGTCACTCTGAAGAAAGGAAAGTACAAGCAGCGAGCGGTAATTAACGATGTGTTTATGGGACGAATCGATGACTAAGAGAAAAATCTGACTGCACACTGCAAGAAGTGGCACACGAGGGATCTTACGCTTTCAGCCCATATAGGAACTTTTTATCCCAAATTTTTGTCTTCGTTTTTCAATGCTGTACGGCTGACTGATGCTTTTTAATATTTTCCTCATAATAGTCCTTTTTTTACTTGATTTTGTTGTTGTTTTAAAGGGAAACTCACCTCTCGACTGCCGTTTATAATAATAAAAAAAAACAAAATATTCAAATAAATTCATAAAAATAGACTGTGAAATATGCGAGGTAATAATAGAAAACTGGGCAAACAATAATGACATTTAAAATAAATAAAAATCATAAATAAATACAATGAAAATAAGTGAAAGACATATTTAAACGTAAAAAAAAGCCTATAAAATCCTTGAGTATCTTTATAAAAGACTTGATTTTTCTTTTTAAATAACATCAAAAAAAATGTTGACGATCTCCCTTCAGTCAAGTAAAACTGAAATAAAGTAAGATTTACAGAACAAAACACCAGTGAAGCGAGAGAGTCTGAAGTCAGAGATGAGCGCGCCTCGTCATTTCTTACAGCGGACCGCTGGTGTGAACTTGCTGAGCGCACTTTCTTCCTGAATGACAACTGAACGCGCTCAAGATGAAACTAAAGAAAAAAAAAAAAACGTAAAGTAACGTGCGGCGGATGGTGGGAAAACCACACATCTCGCAGGCTCATGTTGCTCAATCTTCTCACAGCCTCTTCTCAAAGGTGTTGACTCAGACGGACTAGTTTCAGGGAAGAAGCGGAGGGGAAACTACGCCGCTGCTCCTCCTCCAGTGCCCGGCACTGTGCAGGGGCTGGGCCCGGGCCCCTGGATGCTCACTGATGCTGTCTTCGAGAAACCTCCATTACTAAAGCCTAATTTCCATATTTCTTCGCACATACAGCTGTGAGACCACTTCCCACATGTTGAAATGAAGATACAGACATGTCATTCAACACCATCGTAACTAGCTTTATTGCTTTTTCAGGTACAGTGGATTTTTTTTTTTTTTTTTGCTGAAGTTGGAGCTTCCACTTCCATTAATTACAGCAGATGATGGGGAGGTTTGGGCAGGGTGTTCTGGGATATTCCTGCTCACCAAGAGAGCTGTAGCTTCTTGGAAATAAAAGATAATCCTCCCCAATGAGGATGCTTCCAGTATGTCAGTGGAAACCGAGACAGCCCAGGTCAACAAAGACGTGTCGGCAGCAAATTACTGCACTGGTATAACAGAGAAAAAGACTAATTTTTCTGTGAAGTACAATGTCTGACAGGTGACTTCAAGCCTTCAAGCCTGAAATTTTAAGGCAAATCTTAAAGGAAAATATGCTTATTCTAGCCATAATTAGATGACAACATCTGCAGGGTATGATAAACATGGACCAGGAGAGGTAGCTTAGCTTAGCCTAGCTTAGTTTAGCTTAGCGAGACAGCCGTTTTTTCTAAACTTTGGACAGAGCCAGTGTAGCTGTTCCCCCTGTTGCAGTAGTTATGCTAAGCTAAGATAAACTAAGCTAAGCTAAGCTCATCCTGTTATCAATACCACCCTCATCTGTACGGTAAATATGAAGTTGCTAGCAGCAGCTGGTTAGCTTAGCACTCAGACTTTGAACAGGGGAATGCAGCTACAAACAGTAACATACGTATTATACATCATATAACCGCACTAGATTCCAGGAGGTTGCCCTCACACACTGCGAAGCCACAATGTGCCGTTTTTTGTCTTTTTTATACGGAATAAACAAATGAGATTTAAAGTGTTCATGTTTGTTTTAAGTGTTTTATACCCTAAACATGTTTGGAACTGCTTTGCTGGCTTTAACTCACATGTGAAATGGTGGACGTCTATGATAAAGCACTTTGTATGAGCCAGTTTGAGTCCACGACAGATAAATACGTGGAACTGTCTCACATGTTGCTATGTAAAGATTATTATTAGTCTTCGTGGCAGTGACTAAAACTGTTTACCGACATTACTGTACTTGTCACAGTGCTCCATGTTGTGGTTTTACCAAGGGGGGCCTTCTTCATGTAACACCTGTGCAGAGAGAACCCTGGACGTCTCTTCCCAGCACCGACGCAGCCTGTTTACGGTACGTGTGACACAGCAGCAAAACACTAGAAAGGAAAGAAGAGATCATTACTGCGCTCGGCGAGCCTCCTTCTTCCTGCCACAGTAGTCTCACTCTAAAAGGTTCACACACACACACACACACACACGCACTTTAACTTCCTGCCTGTGTCACCCCACACACGCCTCCGGCTCACTCGCATAATAGATAACACATTTCGTGGCCTACACCTGCAAATCCAAAACCAAAAGCAGGTGTGCACTTTCTATTCTGCTCAGTGGTTTGGTGGTTTTGTGTATTTGCATACACCTTAGTGTCACCCTCGGGCAGCAGGTTTCATGTGCAGCAAAAAGAAAGCAAAAATGGTGCGTTTAGCATTATTAGAAGGGAAACACGACTACGCACGTGTTTGTTAAAGTGGATCATTAAAGGTCAGAAGGACAAACGGCATAAAGGTGCGGTGAGTCACTGTTGATATTCGCTGACTTTGAAATAGGAGCAAATCTAAAGTTCGGTGAATATCTCCTCGCAGTCCAGCCGCTGTCTCCTCTTTGTGTGCACTTTTATGTGTATGCAGCCCTGGATTTGTAAACAGGAAACAAACACACAGCTCTATTCCAGCCAATCAGCAACAGGTGGCGTTCATCCTCGCGTCCAGGACGATAGGGGCGGTAAATCTGGCATGCTGACGTGTAGAAGGAGAGATATCAACAATCGCCCTCCAGAATGACTCACCCCACCTTTATCTAAGGGGGTAAGCCCACAACACTCACTGTATTCTTTGTTTGGATCCCCATTAGTGGCACGGTTGATAGGGTAACACTGTCGCCTCACTAAAAACATGCAAGAAGATCACCACCTGACCAATGGTGACAAGAAGGAACTGGATCCCCCGGCGTCGCCGTCAGCTGGCAGCCCACCGCTCCTGGTCTGTCGCAGAGGAAGGACTGACCAGGATGGGCTAAATGCAGAGGAAGCAATTTCACCGAAGCATGGCATGTGCATGTAATGTTGTTGTGTTCACCGAAGCATGGCATATGCATGTTGTGTTGTGTTGGGTGATTAATAAAGGAAGGATCTTAATCTTAATCTTAATCTCATTAGCTTCCACAAAGTGCTTGCTAGCCAACCTGGGCTCCTGCAAAGACAATAAAGTCACACATTGTCAACAGAAAAAGCACAATATGAGCCAGATACAAAGGTCAGACAACAAGTGAAGCGCCTTTACACGGGAAACTGTCGCAAGCTGCGATGGAAACAAGAACAAAATCCAGAAAATAAACAAAAACCAAAAGCTTCCTAAGTCAGCAGCAATCAAAGAGACTGATGAAGCCTGCTTCGGTGACTTTTTGAACTCTGCAGGCAGATGAACCTCTGTAAAGAACAGTTCTTATTATGCAATGTGTTGGTGGACTTGGTACGACCAGATAACTCACCTCTTGCACTCATGACCGAATAACCTGTGTGTGTTAGCTCATCACAAAAGAACATGACAGTCTGCATGAATAACACATTTCAGAATCAGTCTGGCCTCCGCAGTCGCCCACAGAGTCACACACATTATCCCAGAAAGAAGAGCTAATGTACTAGAGCTGTTCTGTACAGTATGTTTCATTTCAGCGCTGGGATTCATAGTAACGGGCTGTATGACGTCATGCCACCTGAGGAATATCCCTGTGCACATGACATAAGCAGCTCTGGGTAAAATCAGTGCTTGTTCACATGTTCACATGTTGCAGAAGCAGAAGCATCAAGACACACAAAGCGTATGTTAAATATTCAATTTCTATGTGTGTATAATAAGCTTCTTATTCTTTTTTTAATTCGTCAGTGGGCAGAAGAAGATGCAGGTCTGCCTTGCAGCTATTCCTTTTATCCACCTTAAAGTTCATATTTTACATTAAACCGTGCATCACATTGAAAAGCGCTTGTCTTTAATTTATCTCCACAGACCTTCAGGGGATGTTTTACACTCCAAATCGAATAATTTTACAACGATGGTTAAATGTCTTGTTGCTCTGTCAGATTACCATATACCATTTCAGTCCATTTTACACGTCCCTGCAGGGTGTCTTCAGGCTGAAACAATCCAAAAACAGTTAATACCGCATTGTTAATGTATTATTCTACATTATAAAACAAGTCTTCTCTGATTAAATAATGTGCAGTAGCTCCATGTTCACTTTGTTGCATGGATGACAAGAAGGAACCTTGGCCAAAGTACTGTAAAAATTAGTTCTCAGCAGAAAAATTACTTAACATAAGCAAAATTATCTGCCCACAGAACAGGAAACGTTCCCATAGCCGCGTATGGGAACGTCATTGTCATTGCGGGGTGATAGTGAGTCCCAAAGCCAGACCAGTTAAGAACCACTGCTCTAATATCATTCATTCATTCATTCATCTTCTATACCCCTGATTATCCCTTTCGGGGTTGGGGGGGGGGCTGGAGCCTATCCCAGCTGTCAACGGGCGAGAGGCAGGGTACACCCTGAGCCGGTCGCCAGCCGACTGCAGGGCAACATACATACAAGCATTCACTCTCACATTCACACCTAGGGACAATTTAGAGTCACCAATTAACCTAATAAGCATGTTTTTGGTCTGTGGGAGGAAGCCGGAGTGCCCAGAGAGAACCCACGCATGCACGGGAAGAACATCAGTGCTCTAATATGTTAAAGCAAAATGATTTCACACGAAGAGGACTTCACAACCTCACATTTTAACATTTTATTTACAAACGCTGAAAAAAATTGTGCCACCAGGAGGAGTGATCATCATTGGACAGCAGCACCTTTTTTTTTACCGTACAGTGCATGACAATTTGCCACAACTCATTCACATTTGATTAAAAGCTTCTCAAAAGATAAAAAGGTGCATTGTCATATTGTAAAAATGTAAAAAGATGCATTTCACATTAAGTCAAACTGGCCCACAGGTACAAAAAGAGTCACATTTCCAATACAAAGACTCAATAGAAATGAAAGCAAACTGGACGGACATTGTTTATCGCTGGTTATTGTTGTGCTTCTTATCAGACTGTAGAATCTGATTTTTAGTTCACACCTTCACCAACAGTTTCCACAGGGTTTGGAGCTGCACTGCTGGAGCTGAGCTCTGCAGAGAGAAACGCAGAACATGCAGTCAACAAACTGCGTGAGCACGGAAACATGCATATGATCACATCCTCTCATAGACGTGTTGTACATACTCAGTCATGTCCTTGCAGCTATATGTAATCCCTGTAGCCAGCATATTCTGTAATTCCTTTAAAGATGCGTTTGAGCAGTTTGCCCTGAGGAGGATGCAGAAAACATGACTTTAAGATTAATTTGTCTCGTTTCCCTAAAAAATAACCACTATGGAAGAACATGCACAGCATTTATGCATTTATTACATTCTTCTGAGTCTTGTGAAAATCTTACCCTGAGTTCGTCTGTGAGACCAGAACAATATTCAAGCTCTTCACTGTGGGGGAGGTGAACCTCGGCAGCTCGATGCTCCCAAAAATACTGATAACGAAAAAAATATGTGACATTAAGTTCTCAAGTTGTGTGGTGTAGTGGAAGAAAAATAATTCTCAGGATGTGATAAAACTCGATAGAACAGGACACAACTTACGGATAATTAGTGGATGTAAGCATGATTTGATAAAATATTGGTTTTCACTCAATCAATTGACGCCATATTGCATTTAATCCACTAATTCACGTCTATAGGAATGCACAGAAATGCAGACTGTTGCTACTGTTGGCTAGATGACTGTCTAAAAGTGATTTATTGAAGTACAGAAGGGTGAGGTTGCCTTCCTAAAGCTAATATAAGCATATAATGTAAAGTACATATTGTTTGGACAGAACAAGCTGCATGTTCCAAAACACTGAGTGGCTCCAGCGGTAGAATCTGGTGTTTGATTCGGCCAACATCCTCACAGTTCTCCTTAGAGACCCGATGCTATAAACACTAGCACTTATCTACAGCATCTGGTCCATCATCAATCATCAGACACTCTGAGAGGATTTCCTGGTTTCTCATGCAGTGCCTGTTCCTGTTAGCAATGTATTTCAGCTAGCAGTCAGCATGCAGAAATTGTTGTCCTGGTGTTCGGTCAATAGTGTGGTGGTGATTTTGGATCCTTGAAATGGCTTTAACCACACATGCTGAGACCTTTTGTGCACCTGTAAAAATGTTTGGGTGCATGAAGTAACAATAAAAAGGCAGAGGGCCGCTCACCTTGTAGAACTGAATGGGGTGTCAAGGGTTCCGTTTAGCATTGCTGTGACATCACCACAGGCAGCATCTGCAAACTGCACACATGAAGATGATGTTCAAGACAATGCACTTCAGATTTAGACTACAGACCCAGTAATTTACCAAATTATGGTACTGGCAAAGTGTTGCCATCATTTTAGCGATCACTTTTTCAATGCAGCCGCAGGAATTCGATGAAAATGTTTCTAAATGCTTCTTATCAGCGATTCCAGCAAGACAACAAGATGTGCAGACACTTTCAAAATGCCCTCCCTCTCATTTCTTATCCGGTTTGGAGATAATGAGTAGGTGAACGGCAGCACATTCCAAGCAACAACTCGTGGTTGACAAGAGCGCGGCTGCTCAGGACAGTGGGCAGCAGTGTAGGGATAGAACTCCAGCCAGCAACAACTGACCTATAATAGTCATTCAACACCTTTTCTTGTTACATTTTGGGGTTAACTTCCTCTTGAAGTAGGTGTGGAGGCAGCCTAAAGGAGGCAGGGCCACACTGATGTCACACCTGGTGGCTGTGTTTCTTAGCTTCGTCTGGGTAGAGTTTTCGGTTTCAGCAGTAAATCAGAAGAGGAAAAGGTTGCAGGCTTGACATTTTGGAGTTTATCTTACACACTACTACAAAGTTTTTATACACGTCTTTTAAACTGAACATCCACGTCTACGAGCGACAGAGCAGCTCCTGAGGAAGGTCCGGAGAGAGGCACAGTTACTGCTTCCCGTGACCAGCCGGCGAAGGTTAGGTCACATTTTCACATTTAATGCAACGCGCAGGGAGATGCATTAGGCTACAGGCTTGCTAGCCTTAGAATTAAGATTCATCATTTGACACATTTTTATTGTACAAGCATCAGTTACATCCTCTTTAAGCTGCTGCACAGCTTGCTGAGAACAAATAAAAGCACAAAGATCTGACAGTTTGTCCTGCTGCACTTTCTCACATGCTGGATTAGCCTCGTCTCAGCAGCTGTGAGGCTGCTGGACTTTATAAAGATGCCAGCAGCAGCTGACTTTTTTTATCCTGTTGTGCTTCATTTTTATGCCTCACACTTCTTTTGCATATTGTTTATCGGTTGTTTTGCGTCTGCACCCAGACAAGCCGAAGCAGTGTGGGTGAATGTGTGGGTTGCCACCGCTCGCCCAGGAGACAGCTGCACTATGTGGCTCCCAGGAGACCAGCACAAAGCCTCATTGATGAAGAGCCAGGCCGAGTGACCTTTTTCTTCTCTCCTCTCCATCATAATCACTTATATTCAGGAGAGATTTGCTTCACCTTGTGCGCCACATTAGTATTCTTGTAACCTCGGCTTGATCTCAGGAGTGCCGGCATTATTATTACTGGCTGTGTTGGTGAATTCTTGTCGTTAACTTACAGCAGCTGAGGCTCTGTTCCAAAATGAGCGAACAGGGTTGTTCTCACAGTCTGACCATCCTGGACAGCCGGTAGTGAACGTTTCTAGAACAACACACACATTCAAGACTTTTCTTTTTGCCATTAGACCATAGTTAGAGAAGACATCATGCATAAAAAGAAATGAGAATAAATAAATGAAACAAGCATCCTGCAGAAAGCGATTAGCATCGTAAACCTACTATGATGTGAACTACTACACATTCAATTTCAAACTCTTCTGGATGAGAACACCTCTGCTGTTTTAAAGAGATAAACATAATAGAGAATGCACTTATTCACTTTCTTTCTGAGAACAAGATGAGAAGACTTACACCAGTCTCATGTCTGTTCATTAAATATGAAGCTACAGCCAGCAGCAGGTTAGCATAGCTTAGCGCAGAGACTGGAAACAGGTGGAAACAGCTAGCCTGGTAACAACAAAGGTAATGAAATCTTTCTACCAGCACCTTCGAGGCTCCCTGATAAACATGTCCTATCCTGTTTGTTTAATCTACCAAAGAACCGAGGCGTGAAAACAGTGGTGGCGTCTGTTTTTTAAGGTCACCTTCTGGAAATGTGTTGTTGCAGGACCTGACAGGAAGTTTAAAAGAGTTTGGCAGGGAGAGAGGAGAATCTTATGCATGTTTAGCAAGCAATAGCAGCTCCAGTCTGAGGATTTCTGATGATATTTCCTGCCAGAGGTGTTGCTAGACCACACAATTACTGCTAATGTGAGAATGCTCTCAGTACCAGCATGATGAAATTACATTCATTCTTTTCTCAGAGAGCTGGAGAGAACTGTTGACAATGGGCTTAGAAAAACTTGGCATGACTTGATATACTTTAATATGATACTATGTAAAAATAACTGTTGGCATCACCTCCTCTGGCATTTGACCTCAGCAGCTATTATGAAGCTTTTATTCCCTCGTGTGTGGAAGAGGTATGCAAGCACCCAAAGGGCATGTGATGCCTTTTGCTTAAATGGTGAATGGTGTTGCCACAGATCAGTGAAAACGTGCTTTTAGATGTCAAATACCAAAACTTAACATGCATAGTGAAGTGACTGCTGCTGCTGCTCTAATGGACTAAACTGTGAATCCAGTTCTCCAACAGTCTTACCACTGCTGCCCTCCTTTCCACACCAGGTCAGACCATCCACCGCACCTCCGAGCACCGTGTCCTCCAAGGTGACAAAACAAGGGTTCTTCTTAGTGAAGGCATGGACCATATCCTTCGTTTTGCTCCAGAACATCATCTAACCCAAAACACAGTTCATATCACATTGTTCAATGTATTCATCGACATCATAAAAGGAGTCTTGAGAGGATAAGGTGCACAGAAAAAGTCTTGTGATGAGTGATGTTTACTGTGTTGCATGTTGGTTTGAAGGAGGCTGCGGCAATGAAAGGGTTGTAGTCTTCAACGGTGACTTTACAAGGGTCCCGCCCTACGTAGGCTTGTTCAAATGCAGTCCATAGCTTCTTACAGTCGTATCTGAAAAATGAAAGACAGCGCTGGATCAGCCTCTTTCTGATGGAAAAAGAAAGTGCAGGACTGAATGTGGTGGCACTGATTAACAGAAGGGAAAATTTCCTGCATTCCTTGAACATAACACTGCTGTTCATTTGAAGCTTAATAATTTGGGTTTTATTTCACTTAACATCTGTTTTTTAATGTATTTTGTGAAGGACTTTGTCTCTTGTTTGTGAAAAGTGCTATAGATTAAGTTGTTTACGTTATTCTATTATTATCTAGAAACAACTTTGTCTCACTGTGCGTGTACAGTGAACAGACACTGTGCAAACCTCAGAGAGGCCAGCCATTAAATCATTGACTGGAGAACCAAACAGACCAAACCTTGGGCACATTTCCAGCAGCATTAAACTCACTTTCAGTCACTCTGTCTGAACGGCTCTCTTGCTATTAAACCCTCTTCATTAACACAAATGAAGAGTGCCACTTCCCAAGATTGCTGAAGCTTTTAAATCACATCTTCTGCATTTTGATTTGCACCACACAGGTTGCATACACTCAGTTTATTAGGTACAGGTAGGTAAAACTAATGCAGGAAATAATACTGTTTTTAGAGAGCCGTTGAAATGTATCAAAAGTAAAAGTACTGTAGTGTATTGTGCAGTAAAATGCTCCCTGTCTGTGTTTCACTGCCATATTTTTGGATTAATATTATGGCTGCATTACTGTTGCCTCCTTCAACACTTGACATCTTTTTCCCATAAACTTTGACAAACAAAATGAAATGACTTACCCTTTGAACTTCTCACACCTCTCGATAAAAGTCGTCTCAAACTGCTTCTTACGGAGCGTCAGTCCCAGCGCAAGTCCGAGGACGATGATGACGAGCACGACGGCGACGACAGTGACGATAATGCAGCGTTTCCTTTCCTGACGAGCCATGTAAAAGCACTTAAAAACTCCTGACCGTCGGAGAAACTTTGGCTCTTAAACCGCGGTTGCCTGTCACTATAACGACGCTCGCGCTCGCGCGTCTATTTATGGACGCGCGCAGTCACGGCGTGCACACACGTGCACTGGCTCGTGGCCATGTCGGCTCTGGTCCAATCAGGGATGTTATATGTCATGTTGGAGCTGGCCGAGTTGGCCGAGGATCACAGCAGGACCCTGTAATCAAGGTGTAAAGTCAGAAGTATTTGTACTTTAGCTTGTTGAGTATCAACCTGTGGTAGGAGAAGTACTCAGCGCAGAAATACTCTGATAGAAGTAAAATTCCTGCATTCAAAAATTAGCTTAAGTAATAGTACACAATAGCCTTAAAATATACTTAAAGTACAAAATGTAAAAGTACTCTATAATGCACAACAAAGAGTATTATATATTATTGAATATTATAATTATTGGTGCATTCATGTGTTCATCACTTTAACGTTGCATCAGGTACAGGTGGAAACTATACATTAATGTACATGCTGACAGGTATGGCTGGTGAATTTCACCAAGAGCTCAATGAAGTCTCGTCTTTATCCATAATAATACATCATAATGTATTGGTTAATAATATTACAGCATTTCAGTAAATGTACTTTCCACCACTAACATTTTATGCTTTTTTATGTATTTACTCAGTAAGTCTATGATTATACTTCACTGTACTATTCACATAAAGATTTGTATCAGCTATGATGAATTGCTACAGATTAAACTACCCAGCAGTCTATGAAGTACTTCCATCTCTATTAAATATACCATTAAAGTACTGCTTTAATAACACATCATTAATAACACTGATAAAGAGTACTTTTATTTTTACTCCATTAAGCACATTTTGCTGGAGTATTTTTAGAGTGTGATATTCTTACTTACTAGTAAATAATCAAAATACTTCTTCTACCTCCACCCACATGAAATCTCTAACAAAAAATAAATACTGTTCAACTGTTTGACTTTTAATTCACTCCCCTGGAAATCAGGATTATAGAAATACTGAGGTCTACTGATATAACAAAAATCTATAAATGTAAATTAATAAAATAAATTAACAAACAAAATATTGAGTCTGTCCCACAGCCTGAAAAATAACCACACCTTGTGGTTTTCACATTTGGCTGCTCTCACTGCTTCCCCTTTCTGTACCATGTAAGCACAATAGATCTATAAACCAAGGCGCTGTTACAGTAGCTGAGTGAAGTTCATGAACCTATTGTTTATCAGCTGCTGAGAGGCGGCTGTGGGCTGTAATTCACGGATCATGGAAGGGCCATCGATAGTGGACGTGTTGAGAAACACCTCAGACCTTTGAGTACAGGCAGGGAGATCAGAGCTGTTCTGGTTAACAGGTTCTTCATCTCTGCTCTGCAGAATAATCCATGTAAACCATGGATGTCTAATTATTTTGTGCCATAAACGAGTTACATGTTTAGTGATATGTGTTATGGTTCAAAGCTCAAATCAAACTCCACGCTGAGGTTTTGATAGATGATCTAACTATTGTGAAATAACAAAAAAGCAAAAGATCAAGTTGCGTATTATCTGTGTGGGTGTGTTCGAGCCTGAAGGGTTTACGCTCACGCAAACTGAGCACACGTGAAAACAAAGTCTTACTAATCCAGCAGTGGAATGCGAACATAATCAAAACATAATCGTGTTTGTATTTATGCCAACCCATTAATATCATTGTCAAACTTTATTGCCATTCTTATCTCTTCTCAACTTGACGAGGCGTTCAAGGCCTGCACTGTTCTGATGTGACCTTTGGTCCCATAAACACAGTGACAGTGAGACGGGCGAGGCCGGATCAACCTGCCATGAGGCCCAGGGTGAAAATGAGCTGAAAATTAGCAATGACCCATATCATAATCTGAAATTTAGTGGTGCATCCCCCTCAAACTGACCTAATCTGCTAATGAAACGGATCAAAATGAAGTAAAGGGTGTGAAGAAAACATTAATTCAGGAAATCTTTTCAGCAAATTTAATGCACTGTCACTGAGCACAGGACTACAAAATATCAGAAAATGTGCAAAAATCTGTGGGTGATTCAGTGAAATGTGAGGTTCCCTCTGTGCAACAGGCTGTTTGCACATGTTTGGCAGGAGGACTGTTTGGGGTTCTGGATGCACTGCAGGATCATCAGGGTCCTGTGGACAAATATGATACGTGTCACTCGAGGGGACCATCATCAGGAAGTCCATCATTAAGCCATGAACAACATCTGTGGCAAGTGTCGTACTTCTGCTGGTTCTTGTCAGATCAGGAAACGCTTAAAGGACACGGACAAACAGCACATTACGTTTGATTTGGAGGCCTTGACGGGTGTGACTTACTGATCGTTGTCTGTGCAAGTCCAGCGGAAGCCTCTGGACTGGAGGATTTGGATCAGGTCTACAATGGATCCTTGACCACATGACTCTCTGCAGAGGAGAAAAACAAGGAACTTGATTTGTGGATATAAATGTTTACCACTTTTTAATAACACACCATTTACGAGCAGACCATAAACTGTAATATAAATTGTTGATAATAAATCTCTAAAGATCAACTATGAGTCATTAAAAGCAATTGGGATGTTAATAAGGTCATTAAGAACCCTCAAGTTTTTCCAAGAGTTGTCCATTAGAGGGTTTTTTGGATGGCCGAAAGAGCTAACCAGAGGAATTTTTACACAGCCTCCAACCTGGTACTTCTTATTCCTGGTTTGTAATTGATTTATAACACAATGGCATGAAATGAACAGGAAGTCACTGGCTACAAAGTGACTTACTGGAAAGTGGTACTGCTGTATGTGGTAGCATACGTTTGTGATCCAACATTTTACTGTAAAACAAAGTATCAACGGTTTTAATCCTCACATGAAGGGTCCCTCGAGGTTGGCCACCACCTTGATGTTGACAAAATTCACCCTGTGTGGGTTCAGACCATCCAGTTCAACACTTCCAAACATGCTGTGAGGCCACAAAAAGAGGATTATTTTCCATAGACTCGAAAACACCGCTGCTAAAATGTTTGCTTTGTTAATCGCCTGACCTTTTCCTGTTGAAGGCGTTGGCAATAGACCCATTCAGTAATACAGTGATGTTGCCACATGCCATTTCTGCAAACTGACAAACAGGTGAAGAAAATCACAAGATTCCACTGCTGCTTCTGGAACAGCATGTTGCATATAAATGACAAAGAACACAGCTGCGTGTCCTGCACAACGTCTCGGCGGCTCAGACGTTAAACTCACGTTTTGTGAGGCTTGCCTCCACAAGGAATACACGGGATGATTTCTACACGCCGACCACTCCGGACAAGAGCTGAAATCAAAACCTGTGTGTCAGATTCACAGCCGTCCGTTAGAGGAAGCAGAGTGTCGTCACCTTGATGAGTTTTAGATGAGTCATGAATAGTAACAATAACTGGTTCAGGTGATGCAGTTGGCAGGTTAATCAATCAGCACTACGACTGTTTAAAAAACAAAATTCCTAAAGGCACGGAAAAGCACTTGGGAGCACAGCTGCAGCTGCCTGAGCGATGAGGTTTCGTTTGAATCCCAGTGCTGCTGAGCTTCTTTCAGAGATGGAAGCAGTACTCACAGCTTGTACTTAAATAAAAGTAGCAAAACCTCAGTGTACAAATACTCTGTTGCGAGCATGTTGCATGCATTTAAGTGTATACTTCAGTAAAACTGCAAAAGCTGGATGCACAACACTGAGGAACATTTAAGCTGATATGATGTGAGGTGAGTTACACATCCTGCAGATTCAGATACATTAACATTCATTTGGAGTCGTGTTTCTGGCCACCTGACAAAATAAATCCAGTATTCCCTCTCCTGCCTGCTGTTTGGAGCTGAGCAGCTGGTGGACAGTGTTTCTTTTTCTTTTTTAACGTTTCCACTGAGAACATCTTCCTGCTGCTGCTGTGTTAGGTTGCAAAACCAAATAAAATTAGCTGAAAGAGGCTAAAATGCTCGAGCTAAACTAATATCATGATTGAGTTACTGCAGGGTTTCCCAACGTGCAGGTCGAGAGATAAATCGAGGGCTTGTGTGCTAATTAATTGGACAGGAAAGAAGAAAATTCTTGTTCTGCTGCTTCATTTTAAGGCGTCAAAAGCCAAAGAGCGTGTGCACAAAGGAGGTGTTTATCTAGACGGTGTTTAAAGATCTACCGGAGTCTTCCTCCTGTCCACACCAGATGAGGTCGTTGAACATGTAGCCGACCAGCGTGTCCTCCAGTGTCCAGAAGTGACGAACAACGGCTGCATAGCTGTGCATCAGCGTCCTGGTTTTACTCCAGAAGAGGAACTAAACAGAAGGGAAATATAAAGCAGCTTAACTCAAAGATTTTTCATTTAGTGAAACTTTATGTTTTTTAGGGGCTGAAATCTTACTCTTGCTCACCCTATCACAAGGCCAGGTTTGTGGCATCGCATAAAACATGTGATGATAATCCTCCACCGTCACATTACAAGAGGACTGACGGACAACCGCCTCCTCAAACTGTCTCCAGATGTCCTCACAGTCATACCTACACGGAAACATTGAATATGACTTGATGTTTTTCAGGGCTGCAGCAATTAGTCAATCAATTGATTAATGAGTTGGTCTGGAAATTGATTAATCATTAAATGCCAAAATTTGCTTGGTTAGTTTTCCACGATAGTAACCTGAGATATGTTTGAGTTTTGGACTTTTGGCTGGCAGTGGTGGAAGAAGTGTTCAAGTAAAAGTAATAATACCACACTGAAAATACTCCAGTACAAGTAAAAGTAATAATACCACACTGAAAATACTCCAGTACAAGTAAAAGTCCTGCATTCTAAACTTTATTGAAGTGCAAGTATTGTCAGTAAAATGTAAAGTATCAAAAGTGAAAGTACTCATTATGCAGTAAAATTGCCCTGCCAGTGTTTTACTATATATATATGGTGTTTTTGGACAATTCTTACTGCTGCATTAATGTGTGTACTGTGTTTAACTGTTACAGATGTTAAAAGGTGCAATATGAAAGAATTGGCCACCTGTTGAATTCATACTCCAAACCAATGGGGGGCAGCATGTCCCTGAGTAATCAATGACTGCTGCTAACTGGAGCTGCTGTTCAAGACTTAGCTCAGTTAGCCCTGCAGGTACAGGTCCTATGAGCTGACTGGAGTCCAACCAAACTAGGAGCTTGGAGCACTGTTGGTGTTTACACTGTTAGCACAGGAGCTTTGGATCACTGGGAGGAAGAGGGTTCGAAACCAGGACTGAACACAGCCACTGATACTGACGGAGGCCACTTTGATAAAGCAAAATACAACACTGTGGTGATTTACAACTGCTCCAGCCAGGACTCTGAATCCAGGGACACTGAAGACACGGCGGGTTCAGGAGAGGAGAAAGAGGGAGGACAGGCGTCAGTCAGCCACCTCTGGAGGTCTGAGCTACACTGTTGGAATATCACCTCTTGAAGTACAAAGCGGTATTACAAGACAGGACAGGCTAGCTGGCTAGCATGCTAACTTCAGCAGATATCTCTGCAGCACAATACATACCTGTCTTTAACATAATGTCAGAGCTGTTACTTCTTCACATTGTTGATAGATTTAATACATATTTGAATGTTTTTTAACTAAAATGATTACATACTGCACCTTTAATGTTGAGCCAATTTTACTAACTTTACGCAGTGCTGGGTTGTTTAATCTACAGCAATGCATCATATTCCATCACATCATCATATGTTTGATGTGTTGATGTCCTGTGAGGACAGCATATCTCTAAAAAGTCACCTTTCATGAGCTAAACAGCCCTGTGACTTAAGTTCAGGACCTGAACAAGTCATTACACACTTTTTTCTGAAATGAATGGCATTTCAAACTGTGAACACTAACAAGGTAATATGATAAACTGTTTAAGGTTTAAGCTTTTTTCAAAAGAAACCGAAGCAAATGTCATTGAATTATACATCAAGTCGAGTAAATATGAGCTAGAAGTTCCCACGAGATAAAACATCTTCTCACACAAAGCGCATCAGTGCGAGCCTTCATCCCACAGTAACCATCTTTGTCTCTTTCTACAGAAGCAGAGACAAGAAGAAAACTCATTCAACATCACATCAAAACAGTGTTACGACACTGCCTTGATAATCTGCTCTGCCTTTAATATGCTGCCGGAACCAGACGGGGTTCCTCTGCTTTGGGCTTTTGGGAGGAAGTCTTTCAGGTTTTGAGGTTGAAGTCACTGCTGTTAAAGTCAAAGGTCATTGAATGAGCAGGCTCGGTCAGGATTTTAAAAGGCATATGAGTGTAGATCATCACACAGTACGTTACCTCAAGCTGGGGTCAACTAGCGTGATGTAATTGTAACACCTTCCAACCGCTATGTGTTTAATGTTGGGGGTAGTCCCGAGCTGGGCTCCCAGTTGTCCAGTGCAGAGCAGGAGCATAATAAACCCTTTGAAATGGACACAAAGACAGAAGAAAGAGGACATTATCTATCACATCAGGGAGAGGCATATCAAAAGAAAGAAACCTGTGGGAACGTCAGGAGGAATTACTTACATAGTCTGACGCTGGTCGTCACAAAGGACGCAGATGTTTTAGGGGAGCTGGTGATGGTGAGACCCTGCACCGCTTCACTGCGCCTTAGAAAAGATGCGTGCGTATGCATGCCTTGATCTGCTTTACTGTAAAACAGCAGAAAAAAAGTCAGTTGTGGATTTGACTCCAGGCCAGCAGGTATTTACCAGGAACTCACAAAGAATCAGCGTGACTGACTGAAATGTAATTTACTGTTGGCATGAACGAAACTTCTTCCCACGTTCTGTTTGGGTTTTTTGGTCTAGAACTGTCACACCTTTGCAAACATCCTGCAGGAGATTTTAACACATGACCTTTAGAAAACAATACATCTCCCAGCATCTGAAGGAAACACTTTGCTTTTTTTAAAATGACAGTGGTTAGCACATGCAATTAAAACATACCATGTGAATAAACAGGTAGCATGCCCCGGGGTAGAATGCCAGAAGCCAATTCTCACCATTTTCAGTGCAGAAGGTTAAAGTGCAACAAATGGCTCCGTAAATGCTTTGCTCAGGTCAGATTGCTGCCCGAATGGAGTCCCGCTGTGCTGTGATCTGATGTGTAACCCTCCCTCAGGGCTAATGGCTGTCATGCCCGAGAGGCTCGACAAACACAGCTCCTTCCCAACCCACAGAGACAGTCTGAACGGACAGATGAGATGTTTTTTCCCAACCTCCTGTTGCAAAGAGTGGATCCGCATGACTCTCATTACGGAGCCATTAAGAACGTCCCCACATAGAGCGTGTGTTGTTTTCTGGGACTTGGTGCAATGATGGGCAGGAGGAAGACATGCGTTACTGTGTTACTGGACGCAGAGTAGCAGGTATGTCTCTGCAAAGCATACAGGAAATCATTAGAGGTCAGTGTGACAGACATGTGAAGGTCCACGCTATCAAAGATTATCTGTCGTCTATATCTGTTTGTTCCTGTCTTCCTCTTTTTAAAGCTACTCTGGCACCGTGAAGCAACACCTACTGCAACACTGAGGTTGGACATTTCTCACAGGTTAATGTAACACTGGGCCGTTCGCCTTCATCCTTCACAGTTGACACTTTCACTTGGTTTGCTTCATTAATTTACTGCACCTCATTTTATTCTTTCACAATGTTTTTTTAAGTAAGATTTTGAATGCAGGGTCTTTCAATTGAGCATGTTTCCACTGTGGTACTTCTACTTCTATTAAGAAAAAGCATCCATCGCCAGAAATAGTTAGGTAATGAAGAAGAGGGTACATTTCATCACTAGTGTTTTCAAAACATTGCCGATTTGCCAAGCAGCGAAATGAACAGTCCAGATGAGGTGACTCAGTATTTTAATGTGGCAGCTGTGAGGCGACTGTGTCCTCATTTTATCTCCTCTGAATAACAATGCTCACACATGAACTCAGATTGTTACTGCTAAAGTGTCTAAAGGGCCTGATTCCCATAGAAACAAACACTCGTAGGAGATGAGCGAGCTGGCACATTTACATTTGTCTGACCCGTCTGACCCCACATGTTTCAAGCCTAGCCTCCTCAGAGCTGGTGTTTTAATGCTGAACTTAACATGGAGCATCAGAGGAAGAGGGAGAATATAGTGCTGCATGTAACAAGACACACAGTACAGGCCATGGATGCAGCTATTATAAGACCAGCAAAGTTATTTTTACAGTGAGCCGAGTCGTCTCTGGTGCTTTTCTTCACCTTTCAGCACAGATTGGTCCATAATGAAAACTACAGAGAGCACAAAAGCCTCCGTTTGTGTGGCTTCAGTCAGCAGAGGCGCGCACAAAACAACCTCCATGTGTTTTGCTTCTTTCTCTTTTCTAAGGCATCGTATCTTGAACATAATCTACTGAAATGTCCATCAAGGTATCAGTGTGACACAGACAGGTGTGAGACTTGTAGATTAATCTCACAGTGATGCCGTTCAGGCGTCGCTGAATGTTTCCAGGATTTTGCAGAAACATCAGTATTCTTGTTGTTGTTGTTGTTGTTGTTGTTGTTGTTGTTGTTGTTGTACTAATTGCCGTCCCTAATTGTGTTGTTAGCACTCTGCACAGGAGATCTCCACGTCTGCCCAAGATTATTGATATAAAACGCTGAGGTTAAGTAACCGAAAAAGCCTCAAAGAAAAGAAAGCCACAGATTTGCTTAAAACAGCAAATTTGCTATAACAATTACTTCTGTGCATTGCACCCAGGCCTTCTGTATGTTGTGCTTTTCTTTCTTTGAAGCACAACCAACATCCTGCCTTTGAGGGAAATTTCTATTTCTATTTAAATTAGTGAAATAAGTTTCAAACTAGAATAACATTAAATAACGTCCACAGACACGAAAAGTGGAGGAAATCTTTCTAAATCTTCTATCATGACACTGACTAGCGCTGAGAAAAAGTCCACAGTGTAGAAACAATAACTTTTCATTAACCATCATTAGTTGAAACATGTTTTACTGTGGAAAAAAGTTCTAGATTTGATTCCAGACCAGCAGATACTTTCCTGGGAACTCAGAAGGAGTCAACACACACAACTGACTGAAATGTAATTTACTGTTGGCATGTACAAAACTTCTTCCCACAGTCTGTTTGTGTTTTTTTTTATCGAGAGCTGTCACACCTTTGCAAACATCCTGCAGGAGATTATAACACAGGACCTTTAGAAAACAATACATGAAGGGGGAAAATGTAAAAAATGACAAAGCAGATTGGATTATTAGAGTTAGTTTAGTTTTCCTTCTTTTCCAATGTTTCCGCACAGGAGAAGAAACAAATTAGCTTTGAGGCTAACAACAAATGAAAGAGAATAATTAAATAAATGCAACCAATTCATTACATTTGTGAGGTTATAACCAGCAAATATTTTGTATTTTAAATGACCAGAAGTGCCTTTGTGGCTCTGACATGATATGCAAATCCTGAATATGAACAATTTCATGTAGCATTAGCTTAGCATTTTGACACGTATTTCATCCTTTAGTGTCACTTCAGTGTTAAAGCAACATCAAAGTCGCCTGCAGCACTAAAAGCCTCCACACATCATGTTGGACTCAGTGGAGCAGTCACAGTGTTGCTGCTGCCACCTTCTGGCCTAAAGACTGAACTGACGTGTTGCTGCCTGCATCACTGCAGAGCTGCTGACAGCTGCAGCCCCTCCATGACCTCTCATGCAACATGCATATACATGCAAATGAATGAGCAGAAAAACATGTCACTGATCTGAAATGCAGCATAATGACATATTCAACAGGGTTTGTTATATAATGTAGGATTTATTTCTTATTTATTCCATTTTGACCTTTTAAAACATCAACAACGACAAACAGATTTAAAGGCGCTCACGGCCTTCGTCCTTCAGTGCACCACATCTTCGGACCAGTGACCAGTTTGATGTGCAAATTCTGTCCATCAAACCTATTTTGAAGCCATTCATCATTACAGGCTTTTCAGAAGACAAAGTCTGACATGGTTGCCATAATTAGAAAAGTCAGAGCCTGCATAAAGAGGCTCTGTGACTGTGGTTTGGTGGGTGGTGGATGAGAGCTGGGTTGCTGTGACAGGACAGAGTTCCTGCTCTGAGGTCCAGGAACACTCCTATCCTCCTCCTAAGTTCACTATTGTGCCGGGAAGTGAAACCAAAGTCAGTCCAAACTCCAGGAGAGCTGATTCATTCCAAACTGACTCTCGTTGCTCCCACCTTTCCTGCCTACACCTTCATATGACAGCGCTGTGCAGACCCTCTGTCCTCTGCACTCGAGCTCCCAGTAACAGCGTCCCTCCAGGCTGCACAGCACCTCCTTCCGGTGGTCAAAACTTCCTGGGTGGTCGGGGACTGGTGGAGGATGCTCGATGCATGTGGCCTCCGTGCAGTGTCAGGGTGGGCTGCGTCTGGATTCACAGTGAGGTCTTTCCACTCTGATTCCAAGAGTAGAATAAAAGATACTGTTTTGCTGAAGAGAGGGAAAAACTTTCCCCTTGAAAACTTTTTTTTTCTCACTCATGTTTTTTTCATACATTCACACGCACATCTTTCCACCCCCCACCCCCCCATGCACACGCACACACACACACACACACACACACACACACACACACACACACACACACACACACACACAAATACCTTCACACCAGACATCTACCCTTACCTGTACTGAATAAATCATATTCCCCACTTCTTCCTATTAGCATTCAAAAGTGCTGTATATTCTGACAGGACTTTGTCTTTGATATGCACTTACAGCTTTATAAACCCAGCTTTTATGGGTGTCCATGAGATCAAACGCCATATGAAGACTCAAAAGATTTATGGAAATCATCTATCTGATGCCTCTGTTTCTGACCAGGAAAAGTTTACACTGAATTGCACTCATCTCCTCAGATTCCTCCAAGGGGAAATGACTTCCCTTGGCCTTCTAGCCAATGAGAGCGGCGAGTGGGAGTCCAAGCGGCATTTATTGACCAATGAGAGCGAGAGTAACCTTATAGTCCCACCCTCCCAAAGCTACGAACCAACACTTCCGAAGTCAAACTGTATGGAAGTGGGTTGAATTAGCTTTAGCCCGTTGAAACTCTGAGCACTGTAGTTAATTACAACACAAATGAAGATTAATTAGCTTCCGGAAAAAACGTAAATTTTATGTGTGTACATTAGCAGTAGCTGTCATTATGCTCACTGCCGTTTATCCGTGCTTCCTCCGGTCAAAGCTAACTAGCGTTGGGAGCTAATTAAGCTAAAGGGGTAACGGTCGCAGAACTACTCGTTTTTTAAGTTTTTTTAAACCTTTTTCTCCAGCCAGTAGCTGACTGGCTGTATCGGCAGGTGAACTGACTGTCACAAAGTGAGCGGCGGAAAACTTCTGTGAATGTGAGTGAATCTATTTTCATTTCATGTCATAAGCAGCACTGCACATGCAAAGGACAGAGTGGTTTCCTGCTTACATTCAAGCCGTAGCGCAACTCAGAAGTTGTCAGCTCTCACATAATGCCTAAAACAAAAGAATTATGCGAAGCCACAAAGGCAGCCATCTTGACACTGCAGGAAATTGGCATGAGTGAGAGACAGGTAGCCAAAAAACTGAAGATCTCCAAGACAGCCGTTCATCACACCAAGAAAAAGCAAGCCGAACATGGTACTACCAAATTACTAGCTCGTTGAGGCAGGAAACATCTTTCTACCCCACGAGAGGACCGTGCACTCATCCGTTCCTGTGTCAGGAATCGTCGTCAGACCTCCAGGGACCTTAAGAATGAGTGGGCACTGTCCAGAAATGTGACTTGTTCAGCAAGGACAGTTCGAAACTGACTTCTTGAAGCTGGTCTGAAGTCACACAGGGCACAGAAGAAGCCCTTCATCAACGAAAGGCAGAGGAAGGCCCGGTTACTCTTTGCTAGGGATCACAAGGATTGGACTGTTGATGATTGGGCGGAGTTCCTCTTCAGTGATGAATTCAGTGTTGAGTTGATGCCCACTTCAGCCAACTTACTGGTTAGGAGGAAGCCTGGAGAAGCCTACAAACCAGACTGTCTTGCCCCTACAGTAAAACATGGGGGTGGATCGGTGATGATCTGGGGTTGTTTCAGTATGGGTGGAACAGCGCAAATACAATTGTGTGAAGGGCGATTGAACCAGGTCATGTACAGGGCTACTCTTGAAAACAGTCTTCTTCCATCAGCTGATAAACTCTTTCCTGCTTCAAATGACTGCATTTTCCAACAAGACAATGTCCCTTGCCACACGGCAAGGTCAGTTAAAGCCTGGATGGAGAACCAGAACATTCGAACCATGCCTTGGCCTGCTCAATCACCAGATCTAAATCCAATTGAAAACCTGTGGGACATCATCAAACTCAAAATGGAGAACCACAAGCCCAAAAACAAAGCAAATTTGTTTGAATTGTTGCAGCAGGAATGGGCTGCTGTGACAGCAGAACAGTGTCAGAAGTTGGTGGAGAGCATGCCAAGACGCATGGCTGCAGTCATCAGAAACAATGGTTATGCAATCAGGTACTAACTCCTGTGTGTATCATGTGACTGACAGACAGAAAAGAAAACATGGAGTGCCTAAAAGCACTGTTTTTGGCAGCACAGTGCCATAGCTATTGATGTAAGAACTTAAGTGATTTTGGTTATTATCAAGATGAAAAATGGCGAGATATCAGCTCTTAAATTAAACTCCTATGAGCTATTTTTCTTGTTATCATTATATTTGTCCGAACAAACGTACCTTTAGTTGTACCAGGCATTAAAATTAGCAAGAAATTGAAGAAAACGGGTGGTCTAATAATTTTTTCCATGACAGTATATCCTCCCCATCCCTGCCAGCATGAGTGATCCTTGGCAGGAGTGTATGGATCACTGTGTGGAGGTCACCAAACAGGCTGGCAAGGTGAGTGAATGCTACTGCAACTGCCTTATTTAATGCTATGATCAGTGAATTACATTAATTTGAGTTGAAGCATGGTACAACATTAGGTTAATTTTGAGCTTTGCATTCACTTTTGTCAGTATCACAGCAGTAGTAGTAACTTGCAGGTACATTATACAACCCAGAGAGACCCAGCCTAAATGGCACCTTTACACAAGTCATGGAAAGACTATTTACAACGCTCACAAGGATGCTAAAGGAGCTGAAAGGCATAAAGAGGAGAGTTTGACCTTTAAATCAGCTGCTGTTTGAATGCCACAGAGCTGAATGTTAGGGATAAAAGATAGAGATGAATGATAGACAGGATCAAGTTACAGTAGCATTGAGTCAGTGCATGCATGTGCAGGATGTTAAAATAATGCAGAACAGAAAAATGTAGACTGGACAAGACTTTTACCTGCTGCAGAGAAATGAGAATATAACCTGGCTTGACAGTCATCGGTGTGAAAACGGACAGTTAAAATGTCATCAACACACACCTAAAGGTATTTTTGCTCTGGAGCTTCAGCTAATTATCTCTGAGCCATCGTTGCCAGCAGTATGTTACCGTAACACACAACATGTTAGGCTAATTAAAGGAGCAGATGTAGTCAGTCATCCAAAAAAACCCCCCGCTGAGTTTGTCATCGCTGTTTTTCTGCCAGATGATCCGCGAGGCGCTCCAGAAGGACATCGCCGTCATGCAGAAGAGCTCGCCGGTTGACCTGGTGACCGAGACCGACCAGAAAGTGGAGCAGCTCATTATATCCTCCATCAAGGAAAAGTACCCCACTCACAGGTACTTTACCAGCAGATGTGCACAATCAGAGGTGGTAACACTGAAGGATGTAAAGGGAATAATACGTCAGTAGTGTATTTTTATCCAGTATCAAAGTTAGTCCCTTATTTTCATGCTACTTTCTTATCGTTTTAACTGTTTTATGGTATTGAAGGCTTCATCTTACTTCCTTATTTCGTTTCAAGCATGTCCACCCGTTTTTTCCTCTCACTCATCCTGGCAGAGCTGTTGCCAAGAAATGTTGATGTCATGAGCCACAAAAAAAACCAGCAGAAACCAAAAACAAAGCATCTAAGTCGTGTAAGAATGAGGATTTATTCAGCTAACGGTGAACATAACGATCTTAATAATTTTGCAAAGCCTTCTTTGCATGACCTGAATTACATTCTGGTGGTTGTTGATTTATTAATTTTTGTCGGAGTAAAAAAAACTTAAAAAACCTGTCAAATATCCACCAAATATAACTGCAGGAAGAAAAGCCTCCTCCAGGATGCTGACATGCCTGAAATCGAGGAAAAAAAACACTGAGGACATGACCTCAGTGGGAGGAAAGCTCGACATAATATCACATATTACAGAAAGTGAAAGTAACTGCAGCAGGTTTACAGCATCAGGTGCAACAGTATCACTCACTTTACGGTTGAGGCAACATGCTAATCACCGTTTCTGATTTTTTTCTGTCTGATTTTGAAGCTTCATCGGCGAGGAGTCGGTGGCAGCAGGCGCTCCCAGTGTTTTAACAGACAATCCCACTTGGATCATCGACCCTATCGACGGAACCACCAACTTTGTTCACAGGTACCGCCTGAGCTGAAATACCGTTTAAGCCATTGAGAAGCCTGATACGGCTCTGGATTCGTTTTATCTCTGTCGCTCCTTAACTATTTTTTTCTTTTAATTAGGTTCTCTCTTGGATTGTCCTCTCTGTCAGGGATAATTAGACAACGTAGATGAAACTGAACTGATAATAGAAATTGATTCCTCTGAGCTTAAACCTAGAGGGAGTTCATTAAATGGATGTTTTATATTGTACATTTCTTTCATGCAGGTTCCCGTTTGTGTCTGTATCAATTGGCTTCACTGTGAACAAAGAGGTGGGTTTTATTGTTGGAGAGTTGCACATTTTTTTCACACTGCAGCACCTTTAGTGTAAGAAACATCAGCATAGAAATCGTCCCAATAAACCAGTGAATAGTACAGTAGTTTATCCATGGCTGCTGTTCTATTCTTAGCCCTCCACCCACACCACACTGACGCCTGCTGTGTTCTGTGCTGCTTCTTGGCCTCAGGTGGAGTTTGGGATCGTCTACAGCTGCATCGAGGACAAAATGTACACAGCGCGTAAAGGCAAAGGAGCGTTCTGCAACGGAGTCCCTATCAAAGTGTCCGGACAGGAAGGTGAATATTGATAGTCATGTCAAGCTTCAGTGTTGCAGTTTTTAAGAGATCCACCAGGTGGAGGTAACAGCACAGCTATAGTCTCTGCTTGTTCCAACAGTTCTGCTTAGAAACACCTCAAAGATGGATTTTGTTCGTTACTGACTGTGATTCTTTTTTGTGTTTTTTCATCCCAGATATCAGCCAATCTCTGGTGCTGACAGAAATGGGCTTCAAAAAGGATCCTGAGCATTTCAAAACCATGTTGGCCAACATCAAGACCATCCTCACCATCCCAGTCCATGGGTAAATCAACACTGACGCACAAGTTGTAACCCTTAACATTTCAGTGGTGGTTGATCTGGTGACTCCTGCGGTTCATACATCAGCAGAAACACACCAGAAGAGCAGCCGGCGTGTCTGTTCACAGTGCAGCCAAACAGATCCTAGTTGTTTTATTCAAGCAGTGTCTCAAAATAATTGCAGCCACTATCTGATTTTATGCATGCAGTGAGTTTTCTAAACAACGGCAGGTGACTGTGAGGTGAGGAGTTGGAGGCATGCGGCCTGTTGAAGCCTCCTTCCTGTTCGTGCACAGCCTTTAAAATGAAGCGAATGATCCATGAAAAGTGCTGAAAACGACCGTTGTCATGTTTTGAAGACACTTTTTTAATGAATGACTGGTCAGCGCTAAACTCACTGACCAAAACATTGTGTTTCCTGTTGCTGCTTCACAATAAAAGCCATTCTGTTTTTTGCTAAGTGAAGCTGCGTTAGCAGGACTGTTATACAGCTTAAAGAGTGAACTGTCGACACACTGGATTACATGGGTGCATTGTGGGAATGACGTACTCCGCCACTAACAGTTGAAAGTGCTACATGGAGGGCCGCTCTGGTAGCCTAAGATCTCGCTATTAGGTGTGAAAAATTGTCCAGATATACTTTGAGCCGCAGCGGAAGGAGAGGAGGACTTTTTCATTGTTGTTTTTGTCGCTGCCGCTTGTGATTTCTCCCTCTGCAAATGAGTCAGAGAGCAAATGAGTAAATCAGGTGTGCCAAACACCTGATTTAGTGTTTGGGCACACTAAATCAGGTTTGTGTCGCCTCCAGTTAGGAGGCGCTGTAATGATTAAGGCGCCTACTACACGATTCCCAGCCTGTGGGCCTTTGCTGCATGTCGTACTCCTTTGTCTCCACCACATTTCCTGTCTACATCTCTACTGCCACTGTCAGCAAAGGCAAAAATGACCAAAATAATTCATTTCTAAGTTCAAATTAGAGAGATTATTACAGAACTTCAATGCCATAAATACGCCATACTTGAATCGTATAACAAACGGGGTCTAAATCCATGAAAATCTTAAGGATCACAACTTAAAACACTCACAAACACACTCTGAACTTTCACTAAACCATCCAGAGAGCCCAATGCAGAGCAGACATCCTATTTCCATCCACAGTATCCGCTCCCCGGGCAGTGCAGCTGTCAACATGTGTCTGGTTGCGTGCGGGTCGGCTGACGCTTACTACCACATGGGCATCCACTGCTGGGACATGGCTGGAGGGGCGGCGGTCGTTACCGAGGCTGGAGGAGTCATCATGGACATCTCAGGTGAGTCTCTGAGAAAATGTGAGCTGTTCACACACCAGCTTTTCAGAGGCTGCTGAGTCACTGGGTGAAATGAGGGAAGTGGGCAACGGGGTGATTGGCTGGTGGAGAAGCTGCAGGATTGTTGAAGGAGATTGTTTTTGAGAGCAGAGCGGCGAGAATGAGTCGCTGTTCTGTCAGCGTAAACACACCGAAGATATTAATGTGACTCATTTTTCATTGTTAATAATTCCCAGTTTTTACGCCTCTTTCTGCTCACAAAGGCGTGTGAATCACAGTCAAAGATGGGGAACAGGGCAGCTAGCGGTTTTACTCCTGAAACAGGAAGTGGCGAGGTTTGAGAAATGTGATGTTGATTTCGACAAAGCTGCCGCTGACGTAACAGCTGACCTGAGATTAAGGATGCTAAGGACGCTGTTGGTCAAGCCAAACCACCACTGCTGACAATGACCGTGCTGTTAAGAGTGAGCACACGCTCTCTGTTCATTCTCTATGCATTTAAAAAGTGCAGAGGCGGAGGAGTGCAAGTGTTTTAGCAAACTAAAAGCACGGATGGCAGCGACTTTCAAGGGTCAAGTGACATAAAAGAGATGTGTCCAGCATGAAAAGTGAAGGTTATAACTCGCTGAACAGCTCTCCAGCTTAAACTCTGATGTTGGAAATTTGTCACCACACCTTCACAGTCTGCTACTCGGAGCATATGACTTTGCAGCCCTTACGATTAGCTTGGCGCTTAGCAACTGCTCTTGTACACACGAGCGTCTCAGAATGTGTGCCCAAACTGAACTGAAATCTATATATTTAATGTTTGACCTCATCAGCTTCATGGGTTTTTGTAAATATCTGCTTATTCTGAATCTGATCCAGCAACACGTTTCAAAGACTGGTGGAACGCTCCAAAAAACACCTGTTTGGATCATTCCACAGGTAAACAGGCTCATTGGTAACAGGTGATAGTGTCATGATCGGGTATGAAAGGGGCATCCTAGAAAGGCTCAGTCGAGGATAGAGTGAGGTTCACCACTTTGTGGCTTGTGTGACTTATTTTACTTGATTTAAACAATGTCCTCATGAGTTTATGGTCTCAGTCATTAGCTTCAAGTCCTCTTAAATCCTGCGTGATGTTCATTTTATAACTTATGGTCCCATTCAGAGGAAAATAGAGGGTAGAGCAGGGTTTGCTTTAGGGCGTCTCTGCCTTGTGATTGACAAGTCGCTACCACGGCCTGTCCTCTGGATCTCAGTCAGAGCCAATCGGGATAGAGGTGTAGCAATGCGTATCCAAGGCAGCTTCACCCTCTCGTCCAAATATGGTCACTGCTGCCTCCAAAAAACCAAGATGGAGATGACCATGAAGCCAAACTCGAGGCTTCAGAACAGTAATCCTCGAACCACTCGGTGGGTTTACACTACCAGCTCTACCACATGCAACATGGAACAAGTGCAGTTCAACATTATTCCAGTGATGTTACTGTTTCCTCTTTTCGTCCAGGTGGACCGTTCGATCTGATGTCTCGGAGGCTGATCGTCGCCAGCAGCAGAGCGATAGCAGACCGCATCGCTAAAGAGATAACGCAGTTTCACGTCGGCAGGGACGACACGGACGACACGGACGGCGAGTAAACGGCTATTTAAACATGTCTTATATTTAACAGGTCACGATTCCATCTCTGCCTTAAGAACCAAAACACTAAACTTACCTCTGAAGAACAGCTGAGCGGGCTTGTTAAATATTCAGCGCTTCGACTTTCAGACGTCTTTCTGCTGTTTTTAAGTCATTGTTGTGTTTCTTTGCCTAGATAATCACAGATTTTACACACACACACACACACACATTATCCCTCTGTCCTTCACCATTTCAACAACACGACCACGGGTTCACACTTGGTTGTTCTGTTTTCATTTACGCACACACTCGCACAAACATTAGCTTCACTTACCATTGGGTGAGGTGTGTGATGTGTTTGCTCGCCGTCTCCCGTCAATGAATGTGGCTGGCAAAACAGCGGCGTAACATCACCCTGTTAAATATTACGTTCTCGTGCTTTGATGGTCACAGGAACTGCATAATTATGTCGTGTCGTTTTTGCTTTGTACATAACTTGTGTTGAGAAAATACAGATAATCGTTGTTGAGAATATATTTGGCTTTAGCTGGGACACTGTAAACTGTAAATAGAAACAGAATGTGATCATTTGCAAAGCACTGAAACCCCGTATTTAATTAAAAATAGCACGAAGACAACACATCAAACGCCGAAGCTTAGAAATGTCATAGTTTTTGAAAGTGATAATCTCATTTAGAATTTGATGCCAGCGACATGTTTAGAAACAGTTTGGACACTGGCAACAAAAGACTGGAAAAGTTGTGAAATGCTAAAAGAAAACAGCTGTTGGAACAAGTTAATTAGGCTAACTGGCACCATGTTAGTAACACAGTGTCCACACTTTTTTGGAAACAGGCTTGTATTATCTGGAGGGAAAATGTGTTGATCGTATGTTCGCCGCCGGTTTAAAGAGGTTTGGGCCTGGGTCTGTCGGTCTGGGGTTGGTTAAAGACAAGGTTCAGCTTCCAGATAGCATATTGGATTCTATCTTCTAAGTTACTGAGAAACCCTCTTTTTGTGATCTTATCCATATCTATCTTTTCGTGTTTTTTAAATACTCACTGGTTGCGCCTTTGGAAGACGGTGTAATAAATCACCCCATCATATTTTCCTAACACGCACTTGATTTTATGGTATTGTTATGGTCAGCCATTTTTCATTCTTTGTATTTCTCTATGTGGACAAATGCAGTCAAAACAAAAAAGGACAGTTGTGAGGTTTGGATCAATAAAGTTGCTTTTCCATGTAGGATTTTGGTGCTTGTTATTGTTTTTAGTTTAAAGATTAATTTATTTATACAGTAAGTGGATAAATTGCAGTGCCATCACTAGCTTGCACTAAAGTTAATGCAGGACTGTGTGTACTCCAAACACTTTACATGTAACTACTGTACTGTAACGGCTTCTTCATGGAGTCCACACTGAAACAATGTGTGATTTATGTGTTAATATTAAGTGGTTTTTGTATGGATGTAAAGGAGGCAGCCAATAAAAAGCACTCTGAATATCTCCTGCTCGTGCCCAGCCTCTTTCTGACACACTAGAGATGGATAAATTCATGTCATTAAAGCCCTGCAGAGGCAGGTGTCAGCCTGCATCCACATGTCAGCCATGCTCGTAAACTGACAAGCAAAGCCCGAGTAAATGCCGACGTAGCAATTTCACTATCTTTGACTAATTACCAGAGTTCAGTGTCATGACTTGTTCTCTCTGAAAGCCATAAATAAACCACCCACGACCCCAAAGACGAAATTAAGAGGACAATATGCCGTAAAATCTGCCAAAGCCATGTAGTGTCCTGCAAACTTATTACTCCTTCACCAGGAAAACAGAAGCCGCTCCACCAGCCTGCATGTCCTGAAATCTGATTTTATGTGGAAGGCATCGGAGAATGGAAAATCCCTCTGTCTTCAATCTCCAGCAAGGCTCCTAACACCTTCGTGACATCCTAACAGTGAGCTGAATCACAGCATAAATAAACGTCCGCTTTCGCCCTGACCTAGAAAAATGATAAACTGTCTTTTCTCCTTATAAAACCTATAAAGTAAAAATGTGAAGGAAGGAAAGCGTCTCTTGCGGCAAACAGAAAAACAGGCTTCTGAAACTCATGAAAGAGCAGAAAAAAGCCACTGACTGCTACCGTTGTGATTTAGTAGAGAGATAAAAGCTTTCTCAGCCATTACACCATGTAAAATCCTCTGCTGCATTTCCCCTGCCCTTTCATTCGCTGCTGCAGATGCTGCACATGCAGAGCGGCGGACTGCCCCCCGGGCTGATCTGCTCTATGAAATAGCCTCGAGTTTTGCTCTCCACGGGCTGTTGTCTCTGTTTTTTCAGCTTGTGTTTGCTGATGACTAACAAATGGTTTTAAAACACTTTACTTGAGCAAACCCCGGTCTTAAAGTGCCTCAGTCCCCTCTACAGAAATCAATGGTCCATGTGAGTCTGCAGCGGGGGGTTCAGACGTAATCTCCAGCGTCGGGAATGATTTCCACAGTCAGACAGCTGAAGTCCGTCCTCTGTCAACTCCACCTTTACGCCAACAGCTGCTCAACAAGTCTTATTGGATCCCTGACTTTTGAATCTTAATGCCTTTTTACTTGTTTACAGGGTCATTAGTGGCACAGCCATCCAAGTCTACTCTACTGTGTGTCCTGGATGCTGTTAAAGGAAGTACCAACCATTGTTCTTTGAAAACACTGGCAGGGCTGTGCTTTCCTGCTGCATCCCTGGAGACCGGAGAGTCTGGCTCTGCAGACGTCTATTAGCTTTTTCTTTGTTGCAATTACTTCAGTTACTTCAGTTTCCATACCCCGATATGTACATTTTGTGCTCTGCATGTGGCTTGATCTGCCATCATGTGTTATCGTGCATTTCCAGAGTAAAATGCAAATAGAAGCAGAATGCAGTCATTTGCAAAGAGTGTTTCCAGACGACGGTTTCACAAAGTGTTCCTGAGCCCATGTAGTAATCTTCTTTATCCAATCATGTGTTCACGAAATGGTGAACCTTGCTCCGTCCTCGCTTATGAACGACTGAACCCTTCGAGGATGCCCCTTTCATACCCAATCATGATATGCTTCCACAACTGCTGAGTGGGTTGTTATAGAATTTAACACATATGTTCATGGTACCCAGAGGATGAACCCTATTGACTTTGGTGACCCCCTGACTTGTCGTATAACGCAGTGTTTCCCAACCTTTTTGAGTCACGGCACATATTTTAGATTAGAAAAATCACAAGGCACACCACCAAACAAAAATGTCACAAAAAGTAGATTTATTGAAATAAATCTAGTCTCAATTTACTCAATTTATTTACTCTGTTTGAACCTGGGCCTGTTCAGTTAAACACAAAGCTGATATTCTTGCAGGAATTAAAGAAAGATTTAAGCTCTAAGCCTCAGAGCACCAATCAGGTGAATTTGGATAATCACACACAGTGATTGGGAAACACTGTTCTAGCGCCACCAGCAGGTCAGCATTTTGGTATCAACATTCATGTTCCACTGAATTTCAATACCTTTGGTCACCCGTCGACTTAACATAGCACCTGCATGAATCAGGTCCATTCATTTATGGCCAGTGCCTGAAAAACTAATAGCATTCCGGTCAGCCTCAGCTGTGCTTTGTGTTTAGTGCTAATGATCTAATGTTTGCATGCTTTCACGCTGAACTACGGTGGTAAACATTACACCTACTAAACATCAACATGCTAGCATCATCACTGCCCATGCTAGCATGCTTGTGTTATCATTTAGTGCTAATGGAGCTGCTTGCACTGCTGTAGTCTTCTTCAGTTAGCGAGATGTGCTTTGTGTACGTGAAGCACTTTGGGTTGCGTGTTTGCATGATGATAACTGTTGTGCAGAATCAGAATCATGGAGGCTGTCATACAAACACCTCGCAGCCCTCCGGCAGGAAGAATCGTCCCTTGCTGTAATGTAAAACACATCACTGCCCTCAGGGGAAATTGAAGGCAACCTTCCTACTGGCCAGAAAATTCTAATCATCTTATGAAGAAGAATACGTCTTGACTTTGATCCAAATTCCCGAGTAGTGTATTCGTTGCTTATTGTAGTTCCATCTCGTCAGCTCACAGCGAGTCATTAATGATTGTAAGAAAGGATGGAGTTGACAGTTTGAAATAAGTCGTAGAGTTTCAGTCATCCATCATCAAGTCTTACATTTTCATCTGTACATGATCATCATCCCAAGCTTATTCAACAGCCAGCCTGTCTACTGTATATATTAAAGTGATATTATATATTAGAAAACATTTTTGTTCTGCTCATCGTCGCAGAACATGACTTGTCCGTCTTAGTTTGAAACCAGACCCACAGCACATGCATAAATTGCTCACATGTAGTTCTGGAAATACAGTAAAGCAGACTAAACCCAAAATATGATACCTAAGATTAAATGATTAAATTCTTCTTGAGACCCTCTTGTCTTTGGCTCTTGGTATGGAAATGTCCATCAGGTGTTCTACCTCATTGTTTTAGACTGCAATATCTCAACAACTACAACATTCATGATCCCTCAGGATGGATTTGAAAAACCTTGGTGAGCTCCTGACTTCTCATCTTGCGCCATCATCGGGTCAAAATGTCAGTTTGTGCAATACTTTGATCACGACCAAATACCTCAGCTTTAGAGCTTTAGTTCTAAATATAACCTGCTAAACGTCAAGATGTTAACATATTCATTGTGAGCATGTTAGCATGCTGGAGTTAGCATTGAGCTCCAAGCACCAATGTGCCTGTGTACAGCTTCACAGAGCTGCTAGCATGTGTTCAAAACTCAAAAGGGGCTTGGTGGTAAGATTATAAAAGACTGAAGGCAGGAAACAACCTGTCTGAAGTTCCTGCTCATCTTTCATGGTGCACCATTGACCTTCAGCAACTTCAGGATCATGGCAGGCCTCAGCTGCAGCTGTGATTCCAGTGAACCAAACATCCAAAACATCCGTCATCCTGGATAAATTATTCATAACGGACCTGCCAGGGAGACGGCAGGACTGATGTATTTGTTTTTCTTGTCCTATCACTTCCCTCTGCCTGTCTCCCAACATTTCAGAGAGCGTCTTATATTTAGTGCACAACAGGGACAACAGGGTGACAACTGCTCTCCTGCCGCTCCCGGTCAAACAAAACTTTCAACAAACCTTCCCTTCATGATACCCCATACTGATGTGTTAAGTTCAGCAGAGGACTGTTTATTTTAGCTGTGCATCTCCATCCAGTAACTTATAATACGATGACAGCGTCTTCTGCCAGTGATGATCGACTAAAGATCACTAACGTGCTCAAAGAGGATCAGATGCAGCGCTTCATTTGCTTCATATTTACTTAAAGAATACTCCTCCTGCCATTGGTAGTGTAGTAGCAAACAGCCTGAACAGGTTTTGGGTATTTCAACACAGATAAACTTGAGTTATGTAAGGTGTGGCGGTGATGAACATCATGTCTCAACGAGCCTCGGCGAAACATTCAGATTGTCCCTGCTTTTTCAATAACGCTCACAAAGGTATCAGACCATGCAGAAATGAATTGTAATCCCATGACTTAAAATGTTTATCTCGTCAGTGGCACGGCATGGTCGAGCCCTGTTGCCTTTACATACGCTTACCTCCTTTTTCAAACACTTAAATGACCCGCACATCGCCGTTATCGTCACGTTTCAGCTTGTAAGCCAGTACGAGGCATAATGTAATTTTCTTGAGACATGCGGCGTTTGCCACTAATTGAACAATCCGTCTTGCAGCAAGGTATGACTTCCTGCAAGACAACTGTTTTCTTCTTGAGAAGGAGCCCAAAGACTGAGAGAAGAGTCTTTAAGTGCATCAAACTTTGTCATTTTGGGGTCAAAACATTCAACCTGTGTCCACTTTAACCACTATCATCATATTATCATGTCATCTTTGGACCTCGCAGTCCTGATTGTGGTGATCTTCTCACAGAAGACGAGAACATTTCCAGTTAAGCCTCGCCTTACAATGAGATGCGACTGCTGCATGCTTTGACATGTCCGGACATTAATTGCTGAAGGAATGAAAAGTTCTGATAAACATTTAGCCTCATAAATACATAGACACGCATGCAGATCTGCATGACAGTAAGTGCTTTCGTTCAGTTCAGGAGGATATTGGCGAGACTTTGAACACACCACAGGGAGAAACAGGCATGTATGCACACATAATCTACGCTGACTCACCTGGAGACCTCTCAAAGTATTTCCCACTTGCAGAATACAATGAAAGGACATGAAGGGAGAGCTCAATAGCTGTGAAACTGGCAGGAAATATAAAACTGACAGGGGCTTTCTTTGTCATGCAAAACCCCGTGTCAAAACGAAGTCAGGGCCTTGAATGCACACTCATTTCTCCAAAAAATGTAAGATTTTCACCTCTCTCAGCTCAGTGAATGTGATTTAGAAGTGAAATGTTTGCGAGCTGGCGTCAACACTCAGTGTATAGTGTATATAGTAATTTTCTCTGCTGCATTGTTCAGCATTTAATGACTAGCTGTGCCAGCTGCTGCATACACATATATGACAGACCTTCACGCAGCAGGGCGTGTCTTCCTGTGACACCTCCACACTCAGTGAGGACGTCTCAGGACCCAAAAATTTTCCACTTAGCCAGCCATACATGCACTCGCCGTGCAGTAAATGTGGCATCGTGTTGTTGCAGGTCTGCTTTCATAAGCACAGATGTTTTTTTTTTCACTCCTCGGGTTGCTATGAAGAAACACACGAGGGCGGGGCTAGTACTTTTCCCACTCTGTCATGCCAGCTTTGTGGAGTTGCTTCATCTCTCCAATGAAGCAACAGAAAGTTTTTTAAAGAAGGTGCAGGAGTGTCTACGAGCTATACCTTTAACAGCCACACCTGACTTCACAAGGTAAGCTTCCCTTTCGTTTTAGACCTCCACGGATGAGGCATGTGTGCCAACAGCTGTGTGTTTGTCACCACAGCAGGTGGACTATTGTTAATAACTCTATTTTTTTTGTCATTATTGTGTAACTTATCACCAAAAACTCTACATGAGGGCGTCCTCGTCATAGAGCAGCCACTACCCGACACATAGAGTAGTGGAATGTTACGAAGTACTTTTACTCAAGTGCTGTGCTCCTCTAGAATTTTGAGGTACTTACACTTTGCTTCAGTGTTTCCAGCCAATATTGTACTTTTTGTTCCGTTTATTTGATGACTTGAGTTATTTTGTTGCTTTGCGGATTCAGATTGTTAATGCAAAATCTAAGTGAACTAACACATTATGATGCACTGCTATGGATTAAGCTACCTGACAGTATATAAAGTAGTTAAAACACAGTAATGCATTGAAATGTATAATATGTATTATTCTGGTATGGGCCATTCTGCAGTACTTTTTATCCTGTGAGTATATTTTGATGCTAATACTTGCGCACTTTTACTTGAATAAGAATAATAATGTGTTATTTTCTACATTGTAGAACATGAAATGCAGGAAATAGCATTGATCTAATTTGTATTTATTTATTCAAGAACTTTTGACTTTTCGTGCCCTAATCCGACTTCCGAAGCTGATTTTCAGCCTAAAACCTGTGGCCTGTGGTGGAGATTTAGAGTAATGCAGAACAGACAGTCTGCCAGCTGCGGAAGGGTTACGCAATTCAGTTTTTTACAAGAGAACAGTGCCTGGCACGCATGTTTGGACGCATTGTTTTGTGGGCCTCAGAGACGAGGCGTTCACACCTTTTGCGTCAGACATGCTCCTACTTGTTAGCTTCTGATTATATGTAAATTTAAGATGCATGTTTATGCATTTATGAGCCATTATTGCACTTATTCAAACTTTATTAATTTTACAGGCTCCCCTCAGTAAACCCCTCATACAAACAAAATGGATGACCCGTGGCAGATACCTTATGACTTCGCTGTTGAAGTGGCAAGAAAAGCTGGAGCTGTACGTAAAAGCCATCTGTAATAGCCTCCAAATGTTTTTCTTCTCTGGAGTTTGCAGCTTTTTTCTAATTGAAATATCCCCTATTTTAACCTCAATATCCTACCAATAATACCCCTTTTGTGTAGGAAATCAGGAAAGCTGGCGAGAGTGAAATAAAGGTCATGACAAAGAGCTCCACTGTAGACCTGGTCACTAAGACTGATGAGAGGGTGGAGAAAATCATCATCGGGGCTCTTAAAGGGAAATTCGGTGAAGATGCACACTGGTGAGACATGCACACAAACACGCCTACGTAAGAATCTTTCTGTGCTCACTGTTTGTCATATTTTGACATTTGTCCATCTTCTGTGCTGCAGTTTCATCGGGGAGGAGTCGGTGGCGAAGGGCGAGCCGTGTATCTTGACTGACAAACCTACATGGATCATTGACCCTGTGGACGGCACCACAAACTTTGTTCATGGGTAAGATGTCGGTGCTGCTAAAGGACAAATTGTTGTGTTAATGGATTTACTTTGTGTTACTGGACTCAACTCAAACAGCAGAACTAAGCATTAGAAGTGTAATTTGTCCTTAAATTAACTAATAAATTAGGTTTTATTGTAGTATGGCAACAATTATTCCGAGTACCTGCTTAGCTAATTGTTGTTCAATACATTAGACTCTGATTCATTGCATCTAAACAAAACTATATATGGCTTTTACATCTTACTTTTTGAGCCGTGGATTTTTAAGGGCTCAGGTAGCAGCTATTACACATTAGCCTAGCGTTCAAGCAGTAAGTTGACATTTGTGATACACTTATTCGCTTTTTTGCAGAGGTAGATTTCTACCACTCAGTTATCTTAGATTTGCATGAAAGACTGGATGCTGGGGGGGAAACAGCTTGTGTGGCTCTGAACAAGCTCCCCCTGGAGCCAGCTTGTATGCTAAGCTAAGCTAAGCTAAACTAAACTAAGCTAAGCTGAGCTAAGTGTCTCCATGCTCCAGCTTCATAACTTTCTTTATATTTAACAGACCGACATGAGAGTAATGTCATTCTTCTCATTGTGGCAAGAAAGTTACTAAACTTTCCCTAAATGTCAGACTTCCTGTAAAGAATTTTCTTAACCAACTTTAATGAAATGCTTGTTTTAAAATACCTTTGTAATGGCTCACTCTGACTTATTTGCAGATTCCCTTTTGTGGCTGTGTCTATTGCCTTTGCTGTCAATAAGGAGGTATGTCAAATCAAACAGCAGAACGTTTTAGAGTCAATAAAAGGAGTTTATCCATAGTTAGCACATGAAAACTAAAGCAGCGACTTCTGTTTTCAGTTGGAGTTTGGTGTGGTGTACAGCTGCTTGGAGGACAAGATGTACAAAGCGAGGAGGGGGAAGGGAGCTTTCTGCGATGATGAACAAATTCAAGTGTCTGATGTAAAAGGTAAGGCAGTCATATTTCTGTGCAGCGCCGAAGCAGCCGAAAGACAAATAATTTAGCATTAGTTGGGAAGGAAAAGGGCCGTGAAACCCAGGAAGTAAAACAGTAACATGGAGCTCTGCAGTGACCACAAACGTGTGGCATCCTTTGCTCTGCTTTTGAAACTGAAGCTGAATATCTGGAAACAATATCAATTCACCATCACTTTCGCATCAAGGACCTCAAGGTGAAGTGTTTTTTCTAGGAATGTAAAAATAAAGCATTAAAGCAGAATCCTCCAGATCAGAAAGGTTAAACACATTGAGTTTGGAGGACGTTTGACTGGTAGCGGATGTGTGAGCGTGGGCACCTTTATAGTCACTGTCACAACTGTGTTTACATAATATTAAGCCCTTTGGAATGCTGTCATTACAGATATCCATAAATCCATTATCATTTCTGAGCATGGAACTGACAGGACCCCGGAAAAGGTGACCAAGATCTTCTCCACCATGAAGAAGATCCTGTGCATCCCGGTGCATGGGTAAGTGGTCTCGACATGTGTATAGACTGACTCAATGTTATGCTGTGTGCCGCCCCACAAAGCAAAACAGAGTAACGACTATTTTTTTGTTTCAAAATTAAATTAAGACAGGAATCTGACGTTACTCTCCCTTAAAAAAATTCCCAGAAACAGCAGGTGCAATTTGCAGTGACCACAAAAAGGAGCTAAATCCATGCTAAAACAAATAACTGCACTCCAGTTTGATTATCTTTTGGCTCTAAAAGCCGCTGTTGCACTTATTACAATGAGAGAGGAACAACTAGGTTAGACGGCTAAAGTGAGAGACCTGTATCAAGCAATGGCTAGCTGGTGAGGAAGCCACAGCTAGCCTTAGCTAAAGCTAGAACTACGTATTGCTTCTCCCTAGCTGTTATCTGTTATTGAAAAATACCTATTTTGACCAATTTCTTGATTCCAAATACCTAAATAAGGCTACGTCCAAATATAATGGAAAAAATCAGCTAGCTAAACTCCTGCTTAAGCTAACTAGCTCAGCAGTATATCAGTATAAGCCATTTTAGCTATCGACAACAGTGGAATTCATACAATCTGGAGTGGTTGTGACCTTGAAATCACATTTAGACATATTAACATTGTAAATTTATTCATTATATTTAAACCATTGTGATAAACTGACTATTCAGTTGGTTGTTCCTCATTACTAAATGAGGCTTAGCTACATCCACTTACAATACTGAAAAAACAGCTAGCTAAACTCCTGCTAAAGCTAACTAGCTTAGCAGAGTAACCGTTACTATCATGTCAGCTATTGACATCGCTGAAATCTGGTGTAGTTACTATGCTGAAATGACATTTACACATATTAAATTGTAAATTAATTAATCATATTAGGTTCAATATAAATGCTATTATACAGACAGAGACAGGTAGCAAAACAGAACAACTCCTGCTAAAGCCAACTAGCTTAGGAGAGTAGTGGTTACTACCATGTCTGCTATGGACAACAGTGGAATTCATACAATTAGTGTTGTTAATCTACCTTGAAATCAGAGTTATTACATTGTAAAGCAGTCAGACAGACACAGCTAGCAAAACAGCTGCAGACTGTAAATAATTAATAATGATTTTTTTTTGTTTGTTTTCCTTAAGAATTATGCAAAGCCAGAGTGCAGTGCTGCATATTTTAGTCTTTATGCAGGTTCTATATTGGCATTTATCTATGTTTGTCTTAAAAAGGCATAAAATTAAGCCACTTCAACTTCTGTTTGCTGGCCAGTCTGAAATTTTGAAACCTTTTTTTCTGCATCTGTAGTTACTGTCTGCTGCCTTTGTAGAGCAGTGCAGCCTTCTCAAATTCATTCATCTCTAATTGATCTGTCCTGACAGGCTCCGTGGGTCTGGGACAGCTGCCACTAACATGTGTCTGGTGGCGTCGGGGGCGGTGGAGGCCTTCTTTGAGATTGGGATCCACTGCTGGGACATTGCTGCTGGAGCGGTCATAGTCAAAGAAGCTGGAGGAGTACTGCTGGATGTTGATGGTGTGTATGCTTTCAAACCTGATCACAGAGCATGAAGTGATCAAGCTGCGCTGAAGTGAATGCAAAGTCTTACAAATCAATCAATGAGAAGGTTATGAGTGAACACTGGGGCTAAAAGCAGGATTTGTGTTTTGGTGAAAGCGTTCTTAATGAAGGTTTTGTTTGACAATTTAGGGGGACCGTTCGATTTGATGTCTCGAAGGATGATTTCAGCAAACAGTGTGACTATTGCTCAGCGGATCATCAATGAAATTGAAATATTCCCAGTGGTGAGGGACGACGCTCCGATCCAGAAGAAATGAGAATATATACAAATGTGTTTCACAATGAGTGCAAGAAGAAAAGTCCAGTCTGTTGCTGTGTGTCGTAAATAAAGTTTCTGTGCTGTAATCACCACTGATTGTCTCAATTTGCATGCTGCGCTTTCTTGGCTGCACATAATTTCATTCCAGTCGGCAACTGACGTGACCTCCGGGTTACATTTGATTACCCCTCTGCGATTTGTCAATCAAAAATATTGATTGAAGTGGGAAACAGCTGTAATTTAGCACTTGGCATTTTTGTATAGCAGGATACGGGCCTTTTTAGCATGTAGCTGTATGCATTTGATCCTATGTGAAACATGAATTATTCAGTTTGTGGATTCACATTAACGAAGGCGTTTGTTTTCTGCTCTGCCACGCCCCCACTGCATCAGATCACAGCCGTCGTCTGACATTGATTGTTGTCTTGACTGGATTCCCTGTCACTGCATTTATTTCTCTTCTCATCTCATGCGACCCGATCGTGTGATTACCTGATGGAAATGAGTGAAATTCTGCCGGGGTGATTTTACCCTCATTAGAGGCAACAGCACTGAGTGAAGTCGATGCTGAAGTGACTTTAGAAACAATATAATTTACTTACAGTTAAAGTCACCATATTGCCTGAGAGCCTCTATTTCAGCTTTATTGCTGTTTACACAATTCATTACACTCATATTACCACTCACCACTAGAGGCCAGTGATGCATCAGCAATTAGATCTTCAAGTTGTTCTCATTTCACTTTGATGGCTGAACTTGCAGTGTTTTTATAATTATTATATTTGCATGCAGGACTTTGCTTTAGTAGAGACTGACAGCTTGCTTTGAATTCCCTTTATGCTTCATCATCACCTTTTCTAGAAAAAAAAAACAACCCCACCCAAGACCTGAGGTCATCTTTCAATTCTGTTCTGCTCTCTCAGACTTTATTATGATCAGTTAATTAGCAGCTGGCTTTGATATCGGTCACTAGTGCAGGACAGAAAGGTGGAGGAGCGAGCTAACGAACGGCAGCGGTGAAGGGAGCAGCGGCAACACAAACAGCAGGAACAACAATGGCAGCAGCAGCAATGACAGCAGGAGGCTGCGCGGCGGTGGGAGGGGGTGAGGAGTATATGAACGTGTTTGAACTCACGCCTTTGAAACATAAATAACTGCAATTTCCTTGTGTAATTATGCTACCATACAGTACATCTGCCACTGCTGTATGATGCGGTGATGTTCTGACAGAGATGCTGTTTGTCTTTCAAATTGCAAAATCTAATTCCACAGCACTTTGAGCATCAAATGTGTGCTTTTTTCTATTATGTACGGGGGAATTATGTGCTGCAGCAGAGTGGGCCAGATAATAGTTGCAAATACTCTGCATCTTAACATTTGCTTGAACTTGCCCGAAGTACCAGATGGCTGAAATTTGCCTTGTAGGACAATACAGTAAATGCCACAGAGGTCAGAGAACCACACGCAAGTGCATAAAAGTCAATTTAGCATATTTACTTGAGACTGTCAGTGTTTTCCTTGTGCTAAATCATGCTAAAAAAAAAAAAACGTGTCACAGTTGCAGTAGATCAAGTGTCTTATTAGCCCTCAACCAGAATGCAAAGAGACACAATGAGAACAATACGACATTAAATCTCTTCTAAGATGAAAACATGTGGTTTATATCCTACTAAATAATGCTTTTGTCAAAAGGATTTAAATATCTTGTTTGCAGTGTATAAATAATTAAGAAATAACAGATTGTAATACACCATAAGCATATTTATGGACATTTTCAAGGGTCTGTTAATTCATTTTCTCCCCTGTGAAGCGTCTTTAACTAATGTATAAACAGATAATGAATGAATCATGAATTTATCTTACAAAACATTAACTGCACATGGATGTGAAACATGTTGTATTTATTCGTTTGCTATTTATTCATGAATGCTTTTTTACTTTTCATGACAACCCAGCAAACCCCTGTCCGCTGATGAAGGCCATGATGTGGCCGAAAGAAAAAAAGGTCCTTGTCAACAGCGCAACATGTTGTCACGTGTTTTAAACACATTTAGGAGCAGTTAATAAATGTTTGAGGTAAGCTGTTTGTATATAATCATATTAAATATGATTGTGTGCTGCCAGTCATTTACACACCAGCTACGGATCAAGTAAGCAAGATAAATTAAGATAAGATGGAGAGAAGTTGTTGTGCAGCAGTAGGAGCAAGTACGTAAATAAAAATAAATAATATAGAATAATAAGAGGGCCAGCCAGCCTCATTATAAAGTAAACAGTGATGAGGGCTGTATTTATCTGCAGTAATAAAGTGGTATAAGCAGAGGTAAATAGTACAATTTAAAGAGTAAATATGAAAACTTGATAATCAACCCATATGGCTCTAAATAACAGTCAAATTGTCTCAATGGCATTTACATTAAGCGTGAGATTAATTATTTGTGTGTGCTGAGCATCAGGTTTGCGATGGCTAATTGAGAGCAGCATTAGCACAGAAATAAAACAGCAGGTAGAAGGCGACAACAGAGAAGTGAAAATGAGCTCCTGACCCGAACGACCGATCCATCACGAATCCAAGATGCCTTAAAATCTGACGTTCGCCCCGAAAAGACTCTGAGGAAACCTCCCCCGCGTCAGACAAAGTTGCCTTAAATTTGTGCCGAGAGCTCGCATCCGTGACCTTTTCCAGCTCAGAGCCAGTTGAGAGGAGCTGTGATTAACAACAAATTGGTTCTTAACGGTCACATTCAAAACTCCCATTATCAAGTTCGCTTCATTATTCCGAGAATTTTCTTGCTCAGAGGAAGTTTTCTCTCTGGCACATTAGTGGTCCACTGAGGCTGACTAACTCACACACATAAAAAGAAAAATCAATCGCCACCATCGCTGCATCCTGGCCCAAACACTGCAGCAGGTACAATCTCTTGCAAGATTAAGCCAGGTGAGTAATTTGTTGCTGTTTTGACTGGCTGGCTGAAGATGCGGTCTGTGTGGCTCGTGCTATCAGGTGATTTTCAGGGCCTTTCAGGTCCTGTCGGATTCAATCAGAGTCTTGCACGTACCGCAGGCCTGTTGCGGTTTCTGTTAGACCAGGTGCAGAGCAGAGGTGTCCGGAGGTGATAGTGTGGACCTAATATCCAAAGTCTCCTCCTGAAGTGTTTTTTGAGGCGTCTGCCTGACGTCTTCTAGAACTGTTCGGTCTAAATTCAGAGCAGAGCTCAAGGTGATGTCTTCCAACTCCGTCTCCTAGAAATTATGTTTATATTGCACTAAATTGTTTTCCCAATTATGTTGTGATGACAAACTTAATTGGCTGGCTGGATTATGTTCAGAGGGACAACGAAGCGCTGCAGAGTCTAGGTTCCCGCCCTGTCTGTGATTACATTTTCGGCAACAAAAAGCTCTTTGGTTAAGCTCAATGACCAAAGATTGTGATTCAGATTAAATGCTAATAAATAGCTTGAGTCACTGCAGACTTTTTCTGTATCAGAACGGACCAGAAAGCATGACCTTTCCCTCATGTGAACCAAGCTGCCGGTGCCTAACCTTAAAAAAAGCTGAATACTGCTGAAGTCAGCAGGAGTGGATATTTTATTGCAAGATGTTTTGGTGGGAAACAAACATCAATGAATATTTTACTGATACATTCGGTATTGTAACGTTTTTTTGCGACTTGCCTGATGCATTAATAAACATTTCCTCACTCTGGTAATGGAAAACAAAATCCAGCTGGTATTACATTTCCTTCAATACATATTTTCTGTTTCAAATGACTTGCATATGTAATGTCGAGGAGGAAAGGTCTTGTTTTGTGCAGCCAACAGCCCAAAATATTTAATTTCAGATAATGGAAAGGGGCCGATTCTGACATTTGAGAAGCTGCAATGATCAAAAGTTTGGTGTAGCCGCTTGAAATATAACTTAAATCAATTATACTGATTATTCAAACAGTTGAATAATCTTATGTCGATTACCTACTTGATGAATCGACTTAGCATTTCAGCTCTACTTGCTGTGTTTCGGTTGCCACCACATGTATCATCATGACAAAAAAAAGAGGGACCCGGCTGACACATCCTCCATCATTTCTCGTTGAAGTGGAAGCATGCTTGTACAAAGTTTCTAGAGGGGGAAATTGTGACACAGAGAAGGTAAAGGGGCAGTGACTGAAGCAAGACCGAGACGTTGCTGTTAAAAGCTACAGAGCTGAAACCTGGAAATGACAACACGGCTGTTATTCAAGAGCAGAAAGTGTTGCAATCAAAGCAGTTTTCAGTAAGGTGTCTGAGATTATTCAAATAATTCGGTCTTGTTCGTGGGAAGGAGGAAGCAATCATCCAATCTATAGGAATTAAACATGATGTAACGGTTAGACTGTAATGTAAAATTCAGCGATCAATAGAGCGCTGTATATTATACTCTGCAGTCAATAGTACTGGGAGTTTAAGGGAGCAAAGCAGTGGTCCGAGATAGCATTGCTGCTTGATTTCCTAATTTCACACAGTTAACGTCTGGAAGTGTGTCAGTAAGTGTAATGAAATTGAACACACGGGGGGAAAAAGGAGACCATCACAAGAAGAAAAGCCCCCAGATATCCACTAAGAGTCCATCTTTTCTGGTTCAGTAGAGCCAGAAACAAAGCAGGCTGCAGGAGATTGAGTCTGCAGATCCTGTGGGTGCAGCATATAAAACCACAGTAAACAACAATAACCATAATCAAAATGGAAAAGGCAGGAAGCCTTTAATTTGTGCTTGTTACCATTAGCTGTCATCATTAGGTAATAGAGGCCCGTGGTAGCTATAAATGCACAAGAATACACAGCGCAGTTCAGTTCCCTTTTGGTGATTTGTAGGGCTGTTATGTATAGTAAACTCGACTTCCACTTCTTTTTTTCCCCTCCTGCTTTTTGTCAGTCACTTTAAGTCATGTTATGCAAAGCATGTGAAGCAAAGCCAAAGAAATTAGCTTGTCCTGGCCGGCAGCCACGTTGACTTGGGGGCTCTCAGTCGCAGTTGTTTTGATGCACTATTACACCAAAAAAAAAAAAAGTTGAGTGGAGACACATTTCATCAAAGCATGTGGTGAACTTATGCTTTCTATCCGGATCGATATTCATAACCCCCCTTGAGGAAATGAGGGAGCAGTCAGGACATTCTAATGAAATCTACAAGTGAAAGTTTATGGGATGCAGCGTGAGTGGTGTCTATCAAAAGCTGCTCAAAAGCGGCGAATCAATACGAATATTAACATCACACTCACACACAGATATAGACAAAATCAATGGTGATAATCCAAAGTAATAGCCCTTGAAGCCGTTCGTACATTTATTTTAACAGATTTTTTGTCCCTGCGAGGTTGCCTTGACATATTAATTGCTTGCCTAAGTGCTCTATTTTCTGAGCACTTTGATTAATCTTCTTTGTCTTGTCTGTCCATCATTATTGATCCATTAAACACACACTTAATCTTTGCTTTTTAATACCCGAGATTTAATTACATCTGCTGATGCTGTACTTTTCCTCTAAGTGAGCACATTTCTCGCGCTCTCCCCCCCCTCACCAGCCACTTGTCACCTCTCCTCATGTGTTACAGTCTGAGGAGTTTTTAAGTGTGAGCGCAGCAGTACGTGCATGTGTGCACACGGTCCCGGTGAATTACCCTCCTCCAGCACCGTGGTGCCCCGGAACGCGTCGGCCCATCACCAGCGGTTTCTCCAACTCGTTCAAGATGTTTGCGATGTGAGGATGAGGAATCAATATCTCTGCCTGGTGCTTGTGTAGGCGTTAGCAATTAGCAGTTACAGCCTCAGACGGGTGGCAGATGGATCAAACTGCAGTAAGGGAGGGTTTCCTATTAGTCACTAATTTGACAAATAACCATGCAAACTGTACCAGCCTCACCTTGCACTCCTGATCAACAGCAGTGGTGCAGCTCAGCAAAGATTTAAACTCTGCAACCCCCCAAAAAAGATGAGACGCAGTGTTAAACATAAGTAAAGCAGAACCAGAACTTGCTAATCCTTTTTGACATATACTCAGCTGAAAAGACAACATTTCAAACAAGTTGGGACGGGAGCAGCTAAAGACTGGGAAAGATGTGGAAAGCTCCAAAAACACCTGTTTGGATCATTCACAGGTAAACAGGTTCATTGGTAACAGGTGATAGCATCATGATTGGGTATGAAAGGGGCATCCTGGAGAGGCTCAGTCGATCACAAGCGAGGTTCACCACTTTGTGAACACATGATTGTATAAAGGAAGTTACTAAAACCAAAAATGAACTGATCTAACTAATAAGTATTGTCTGTGTGTTGCATAGAGCTCCATCCCCGTAAAACGAGCGTGGGCGCTGTGGTTTATTTTGAGTCAGTATCCTTCCACACTATAATGACTCCTCACCGAAGGTGCTTCTGCAGTTGGCAGAGGTTACGTGGAAAGACTGCACAGTAGCTCAACTGATTAGAACAAACAAATAGAAATTGTAATTTGACTAAAAAAACGTATCCACATATTGAGACGCCTGTTGCACTTGAACGTGACATGTTGTGATCGAGAGTGCATGAAAAGCAGTTCAGCAGGCAGAGAGGGAAACAGTTAATACTAACAGGTAAGTGTTTACAGAAATAAATTGTTTGCTAGAAGTAAAAGATAAACATTTGAAATAGTTAAGAATAATGGAAAAATGGGATCTTCACTGCAACCTTGACTAAAGGACCTAACAGTTCCTTTGTATGAAAGCATTATCGTCGGCTACCCACATCCAAAGTTTTATAATTAATAGCCTTAAATTCATCCAGATCCAAAAATACACAAATACCACCATATTAGAGCACCAAATGTGTTATTATTGTACGTTATTAGTGAGCTTTAAAGCCACCGGTAGATAAATTAAAAATTTTTTTTTTTTTTTTTGGTTGAGCTAGGCTAGCTGTTTCCACCTGTTCCCAGTCTTTGTGCTAAGCTAAGCTAACCAGCTGCCGTCTCCAGACACATATTAAGATATAAGAATGGTGTCAGTCTTCTTCTCTAACTCTTGGCAAGAAAGCAAATACATGCAAATTCCCAAAATGTCAAACTATTCCAACATTTTTTTGTTAAACAATTACTTTTCTCCCTTCATCGAAACTGTCATCCAATTTTAAACTGAGCAAAAAACCACGAGACATCATCCAAAGATGTTTCTGATCATTCGTCTTTTTTGGAATAACATGGGTCACCAAATGGTTTCAGCCTTTTTATTTATACCTTTTCTGCTCCTTCCCTGACAAACCACGCTGCATTTGATGCCAAAACAAGTTTGCACTTTTTTCTATGTGAAATTCTAAAGCAGCCGTTTATCCATTCAGCTTTTGTGTGGGTGGCCTACGAGGGCCACCGGCTAGACCGTGTCACCTTGTGTCACCTTGTGTCACCCGTGAGTCTGAAAATAGTCCCCCGTGCCCCTCCCCCCAACTCAGGAAAACACAGCACATGGGACTTATTACGTACGGGGAGTGACCACGGCTCGGCAGCAGGGCGACCCCATAGGCAAAGCATCTATGCATTTGAATAATCTATTGCTCCAACTCACACATTTGCATATCTGGGCACTTCCAAGTCACTGGGGCACTATGATTCACTCCCCTCTGCCAGACTGTGTTGTTACTAGTGTGAAACAGGATGGATATTAAGCTTGTTTGAATGCAAGTTCCCTCATGAATCTTTAAGGCCTTTGTGTAATAAGAAAAAAGAAAAAAAGAGGAGAAAGCGACGCCATCAGACTGCAGAATTACTTTTCTGTTTCATTCTGAGACATCAGTGACTGCAGGGAAGTTTTGTCCACAAGGAGATACCTGACAGGGCTCTAAATTGTGAAGAAGACTGACACAAGTGTGAATTTAACAATTGCCAGTTAGAGTGTAAAGAGAGGTTGTGTGGTGTGCAGTGAAGCAGCCCCTCTATGCTCTCTGCCTCTTACCCACCTCTCATGGATCCAGTAATGGATACAGCCTCTGAAGGATTTAAGGATGGCCAGGCTGCTCACCTGTTAAAATAGAGCTTGTACTGTATGTAAGTCTATCCTCTGGCAAACTTTGACAAAGAACGAGTTTTCTGCTGCAAGCAAATAACGCGGGGGTATTTGTTGTAATTCAGCGTTGTATACGTGTGTGGAGCACAATGAAAAGTAATTAAATCTGTACTGTGACCTTTTGTGGTGTTTTGACAGCTCGCTGCTGTGTATTCAACACGTTTTTTTTAAATGAATGTGGAGTGTTCGGGCCCTGATATCCACCAGTGCGCCGCACTGAATCAACAGAAAGCAACGGGGAGCGCTGTGTAGTCATGCACTCACCGCCGAGGTTATTGTGAGGATTGTCTAGCAAGAAGAAGAAGAGCACAGAGGAGCTACAGGAATGAAAGATGTTAGTCTGCCAGTTTGTCACAAAAGCAGTGTGCTCCTGTGTGATAGACTGGCAGACCGTGCTAGCTCGGTATCCTCAGGGACACGCAGGCTACTGTTATAGAGTCACAGTTTTTGAGATGCTCCTCTCATTTTCTGAAGCAGAGAGCCAGACGGAGAGAGAGAGCAGCCACTGGTTCGGCGTCTTGGAGCAGACATGCTTAAGTCTTGTTAGGCTGCTTGTGTCTGTGAAGGTTTATGGCCTGTGTCGAGCAGAAAGTCCACAATCAACTATCATGACACGGAGGATAACAAAAAAAAAAAAAAATGTTACACTGGATGGATCCTCTCAGCAGCGTTTGAGTGGTGTTTGAAGAGCTGCCCGAAACTTTTGTATAATGACATCGAGCAAAGCATCAGGACAGTGCTGGAGGTGAGAGTAAGAGCTGGGCCTCCAAATTTTCATTTTACTCTGTCGGTTGTCAAATCAATTCCAGTGTAGTCAGGTTTATTTTTGCAGCCCTGAATCAAATGTGTGTCCTGGAGGTCTTTGCAATCTGTATAGAACATCCTCTCTCCATAAGGAAGAACTCCCTGCGTGCAGTATGGAGCTGTTGCATAAAGACAGCAGACAGGAGCAGAGGTGGTGCAGATAAAACACCTTTACAATATTTAACACAATATATCCAAGAGCTGCAAAATACCAGAACTACAACACATTACAATCACACACGTCCATCGACCCGTCAAACAAGCTGAACTGCAGTTCAGGTGCAGTCTGAACAGATGCGCTCAGAAAAACAGAATAATCCAGTTTTAATTAAAGGCGCCTCGGCTAAAGATTTTCCTCGTCGACTGTCGCTGCACATGTCTGGTGTGAATTTATATTCTATATATTTCTACGTTTTTTTGTTGACAACAATGCTAACGTCAAATGCGGTAATGCTAAATGTGTCGGAACAACCAACAAAAGGACTTTTGTTAATTCATTCCAACAGAGTATAAAATAAGACAAAACACAGGAATAAATAACTTCCATCTCCACAGAAACAATCCCTCACTGTCTTATTGACACAATGAATGACATATAGTCACAAATTAACTCGCTACAAACTCGCTCTTCTCGCGCTTCGTCTCCGCCTGAGCCCTCCGTGTCTTCATCGTCCCCAGATGCTAAAAGAGACATCCCCAAACTGTTGCCACTGGACCAAAAGTACACAAATGTGCAGCGTGTGTGTCCACAATCAAGATTCATCACTAAAAGAGCTAAAAGGTTTTCTTTGTCACATGCTCAAACAGTATGTGCAGTGAAATGCGGGGTTGCAAACCCTTGAGGATTGGCTAGAATTAATTATTCATGAATTATTTAATTATTATATAGATTACAAACAGGGTAATAGGACTTGAAACATATCTTAATATATGCCATATTATTATTCGAATACATGCGTTGGCCCAGTGTGCAGGCGGGCTGTGCGGTGTTTCAATATACATACGTATTATGTACAGTCGTCACAGTGATGAATAAACTGTACAATAAACTTTCTACATTGTTGAGTGTCAGGGCGCTGCGATGGATTCATAGAGAACAATGTGCTTTTGTGCACAGCTTTGGGCAAATAGTGTAACAGAACTACAAATTCACACAATTACAATGTTCCACCAGACATATGTGTAATTGCTGTAAACTGATTTAGCCGCATGAGAGGGTAGTTTTATATGTGTGTACATGATGGTGTGCGCATGACCTTGTAGCTTGAAGCAGCTCTTAAATAAGACTAGATATGGATCCCACATAAATGCATGATTTCCGTTTCCCTTTCTGCTCGGAGCTACATTCTGGTTCCTGATCTGATCTCAAGCTCAAGTCACTGCATGTGACAAATTTGTCGTATTTTTAAATCCTTGGTTCTGTATTTTCTTGAGCGTTGTCGTTCGGCTCTGACGCCTTCGCGCCAGCCGTGCTTCCTCTGCTGGGGGAAAAAATAGACCTACTGAGAAACAAAAAAATGAAATGATAGTGTGAAAGTGTTGCCGTAGCGTCGTGGTTTCACTGTCTGGCAGTAAAACATGATGGGTGCAGAGAAAGTGTCCAGGGCAGAGGTCAACCGGAGAGCCGACCGGAGCAGGATGGTGCCCCTCTAAATAGCTAATTTCGCTCTGTGCCCTGTTACTGTTGCTTGGATACTGTGTGATTCTAATTAACAGTTTTGTGATTCACATGCTCTCCTGTTAACCTCACTTTCCCACACTTGCTACACTATTACAGTTTATGAACCTCACTCGGTGTTGTGATGGACGCTCAGCTCAAGATGAAATTCAATTTCTCGACGCGCTGCCTAAATTGCAAATCCTAAAAAAAGGAACCTGCCTTGTCTTGTGGATAGAAGCTCAGCTTGTGGGTGGATCTTCCTTTTAGGGTCACGGACTAACAACCTCTCTGTAGGTACCTCTTGCTTGCTTGTTATTTTTGAGATTATAACACCACATGATTATATACAATCACCGTTATGCGTTATTTCACCTCTTTTTTTTTCTTTTTTTCTTTTTTTTTGTTGCAAACAATGAAACTCCTTTATATTTCCTGAAAGCCTGAATGGTACCCCTGGGACTGGAGCTCTTTCAGCGATTAGGATAGCTGAACTCTCACAGAGTCTGCTCTTTGAATTAAGTCCCCCTCCCCTTTCCGGCAGGCCTCTCACTAGGCTGGTCTTGCAGGCTAATTGGCCTCGGGGTTGACGTGCAGTGTTTACCAGCGGTCTTCTGGGAGCTGGACGATCCAGTAGAGGGGAAGGGGTGCAGCGGCTCCCCTACCATCAGCGCCGGCTCAAGGCATGGACCGCTAGTCCTTATAACTGTCCCCTGCAGCGTCTGGTCAGCACCCAGGCTTTAGCCTTAACATAAACTCAAAATTCTTCTGAGTTCATGTGAGGTGACTTGAACAACAAGAAATGCAAGAGGAGCTCTTCTTTTATATGGAAACTATTTCTGTCTGCATGATAGCAGTGCTATAAGATGTTAGCATGAAAAAGAGGACAACAAAACATACAGCTGGCATAAAGACTCGAGGAAGGCAGGCAGATATTTCTTTGTAATCAATAAGAAGCAAAAGGCAAGCACACTTATCCGTGGAGCGCATTTCATGCACAAAAGCAACCGATGAGCTTTACATAATGCATTAACATTGAACAGAAAATACTGAATAATGCTCAGTAGCTCTTCGAGCTAGTTAGCTTGCTCGTAGCCCAGTCGCTAACAGGAAAATAAACTCCCCACAGTTTATTCAAGAATGTATTTGTACTGTCTGCAAACAAAGCCTCTTTTGTTAAGCAGTTTACTCCCCCAGAGGCTTTTAAATGTTGATGGTGCAACAAAAAGCAACAATAGTTTCCTCCATGTTGGACTTTGTTATTGGTCAATAGCAGAATTTCGTGTGCCAAAATTCACCAAAGCTGAACTGAGAGATCATGCAGCTTTACAACACTTCACCTTCATTTGCATTGAAATGAAGTGATTTTATTACAAAATCTTTTATGTATTTTCTTCCAATACTTGTGCATGACCAGCCTTGAACTTTAAGCTAAGCTAATTAAACGTTTGCAGCAATTTCAAAAGGAATTAAAAAGATAAAAACTGAGAGTTTTTTCACATGGAGAGAATACTTCCATCTTCTGGAAGTTTGTTCCAGAACTACCCAAGAGCATAGCACACCCCTCCCTCAACAGCTAGAAATACCGTGCATTAGGCTGCAATGGCTTCGATGATTGCACTGAGTATTTTTTAACTCACGACGACCACCAACCACACCCAGCAGAGCAATACTTTCCACCATCAGTGTCAAACTCCAGCTTGTTTCTGTCACCAGCGTTGGTGGGAAGATGTCTCTTTTTGCCACTTTTGGAGCAGTTTCTTAATTTTGAGACAATGTGCTTGTTTCACAGAATTACCAGACTCCAATTAAAACTAATGTATTCTGATCACTGCTTTCTGTTTATTTGTCAACTCCTCAGGAAGCGGGAAAATCTTCATCTGTTATGCTCTTTAGCGCTTCAAACTGAGTGCAGCTACATTGTTAGTGTTCATGAATGGGACACGCTGATGGAGAGTTGTTCCCTCCAAAAATGCTTCAGACTCACATTGTCTGTAAATTAAGCAGACACTCTTAGTTTCAAACGGGCATTTGTTTCAATTATAGAGCGAGGAGCTGTGCAACTCTGTGCTTTCCTTGAATGTTTTTCTGATTGAATTGGAAGCCAGATGGGGAGCACGGCATAGAGAGAGAGAGAGAGAGTCGAGAAATGTGGTCATGGCATACGGCATTCGCAGTGGATGAGACAAATCAATTACAGATAAATGCCATGTGCAGCAAAAGAATGCAAGTGGTTTTAGAGTGGGATGAAGAGGCACAGCTCGATGGTCACTGACCTTGTTAAGAGGAAATCTCAATAACACCCAAAAATGTTTGTTTTCAGATTTCGTGTTGACTCCCTAAAATCATCTTAGGGTCACACAATGTAAGGTTTTTCTCTGCTACAGTCGGCTTTTGTTCCAGAATCGGCATGCGTATCTCCGAGATCCTTCCAGTCCCGAGCAGATCTCCATAGAAGAAAGTCTGCAAATTAATGAGCCTCCGTCCTGTGGGATTTGTACCATTATTCACTAAGTTCTGGATTATTATACTGTACAGACAGCAGGAGCGCGACATCCATAACAGGAATAGCACCCTAATTTCAAATTAAAGGTACAAGAGCAAGCTTCGGATGAATAACAGCCGAGACCCAGCTGCCTGGAAATGCTGAATTTTAGCCTCTCTTTCCTTGTTTGTGTGACAAGTGAGTCTACTTTCTTGTTGCTAATACCCAATTAGGGAGATGATTATTGATTGAGGTGCTGAAAGTTGACCGCTAATCTCCCCTCTGTCAGGATGAGTCGATCAATAGGTGAGTGTAATGAGCAACTTGGTTTCTCTGTGCTAATAAACAGAATTAGATTTAGACTGCATACATATTTGTAAAACAATGGATAGAGGGTTTGAGGTGCACATTGCAAATGTGTTTTTTATTTTATGTTAACAGAGCTGACTTACAGGACAAGCACACATCATGAATGAGCAAGCAGTCAGTCAGCAACACAAAAAGGAGTCAGGCACGTTTGGCTGTTTTTTGGCGCTGCTAATGTCAGTGAATGTGTGCTAATTTCTGCCAAAAGCCATTTCAGGACCCTCTGTTCTGATGCTTAAAAATGTTCCATACCCATAAAGCCACCTCTGCAGTTTCCCTCCTGTGCTTATATTTAAAATTTCAAGACCCTTGGGTGCTTATAAACAAACAGTGATTAAGAGTGAAGGTAAGCTAACGCCACCAATAGCTACAGCAACAGCATGATTATGGCTAATTACTTCCAGAAGGCAACCAACCCCCCCCCTCCCCAGTTTGTTTTACTAACTTTGTTGTGATGAAAGTGGCTCATGAATGAATGACTGAGTGTTTGTTGCTGACCCATCAAGGGCAGCTAAACAATCAAACAGTGCTACTGCGGGGCCATTATTGTAAAGAGGAATTTGCTTTTCAAGGGCGATACAATTGTTCTTGACATATGGGTCCTACACTGTTCTTGCCCTGATTAGAGTTAATACCTCAGCAAGGCATCTCTTCTGATTTTCAGCTTCCATTTTGAATTCATTTCTTGCCACCACAGTCTTTCCAGTGTCCTGTAAAACACACTTTGTATACAAGCCAGGAACATCACCTGTTTGAGTGTAGAGAAAGTGTCATGTTTGCCTCCTGGTTGTCACTTGCCTCTGAAAGGATGCTACGCCGTGCCATGATGCAGTCTCTGTGGGCCAAGTTCTGTTTCCAGACATTGTATTAAAATGCAGCAAAACTTTAGGAAACATGACACATAGCTGAGCACATTAAATCTCAGACTTCCTGGCTTCCAGATTTATTGTGAAATACAGAGATGTGTGGCAGTTGCAAATATAAAACTTTCTCTTCTTTGTGTCTTAAAGATAAATAGAGCTGACGCAGCTTTAGGCTGAGCTGTAAAATGATAACCTTACAACAAGAGGACCTGTAGTGTCCTTTTATTGTTATTTATGGGGCAAAATGAGGATGAAATTTCAGTTTTGTGAAGACACTGAATCCTCTAAATATGTGTCTCTTGAAGCTGCATTCATTAACAATGGATCAACTATGTTGCATGTAGTAACAAACTAACAGAGAATTAGCATCATGCTCTGCAGTTCCTCTCAGTTTTTTTTACTGTTTTTAACTCTTGTTTAATTTTAGCTGAAGAGCCAGATATTTCCTGACAGAGGAGACTAAAACAGAGCTAAAACAAGAGTGAATACTGGACTTAAATTTCATGGATCTCCTGAGATGCGACTCCAGATGAATACTAATGTTGATCTGTACCTGCTGGATGTGTGTTGCACTGCCCCCAGCTGGCCAAAACCGGATGATGTAGCTTTAAATATTGGTTTCAATAATTACTTATTATAGAATTGTGACTTTTTTTCTTCTTAACTCACTCAAGAATGAAGAATTGTGGTCACAAAAAATATGTATATCGATTAATCAAGTGTAGTGAAAAAACACTGATCACAGCTTACTACAGCCCAAAGTGAGGTCTTCAACCTCAAACCCAAAGATATTCAATGAACTGTTTGCAGGTGTTTTAGTTTGCTATCTAGTTTGAGAAGTTGTAATGAAGGGCCCTTGCATATGATGTGTGGCTGTTCAGGCGTGCAGAGGCTCATGTAGGAATCCAGACCCGACGGTCCATTTCAATTATGAGGCTCATCTCCTCCCTCTTATTTCAGACTGTTTTTATTAACCATGTAGTGCCACAGAAATGTGCATTAATAAAATATATTCTGATCTTCATCCTGTAAACAAATACTTCCAACTGGGTTAGCTTGCACTTTGCCTCCCTTTAAAGTTTGGACTTTCATCACTTGCCGACATCAGTGGAGTCTTTACAGGTACACTCCTGCAAAACTTTGCCTGCTCATTTGCAAAGCTAGGTTAAGCTTATGTAAAAGAGATGCATTCTGAGTACGTTGGAGGCCCGGAAACAAACATTTTCCCCTCCTCCCCTCCCCTTGACAGACGAGTGACAGCTATTTAAATGCAAACTGTCATTAACAAACACAACCCCGCGCGACACCTGCTTTAATCACGGCAACAAAGGCGCAGCAAGTGGCCGAGTAGGAGCCCCCTCTCTGTGTGATATTCAAATGATGGGGCGGTGCAACAAACAAAAACAACAACATCAAAGAATAGGCTGTGCAGGGAGAGAAATATGCTGCACTACGTGCCTCCTACCACCACTGTTAATCAGCTTCATTTTTAAAGTGATTAAAGTAAGAAGGGCTGAAAGTCACTAAATCACTTATCCTCAGTATTGTGTGGAATTGTAGCGCTTCACTTCACGTCTGTTTTTTAAGCACAGCTATTTCCTGCAGACACTTATGCCCTCTTTCACGTTATTTTCATGCAACATTCATGTCGGCTTCGGGTAATCGTACATGAAAAATGGAATCTGTAACTCCCCATGAACAGTACCAAGTCTGGCTAATTCAAAGCATCAAATCTGCAGCGATATTAGTCATGCTAACGAGAAAATAGTAGCACTGTAGTTAGGAGGAGTTAAAGCAGTATGCTCTGGAATTCTTTTTTGCCTTGGACTATGGCCTGATGCGTCTTGGTTGTGGTTCTGTCTTGGGTTGTTGTTGTTCTGCCCGGTCGTAATTTAAATGAGGAAGTCATTGGGCTGTAACATCCCGCATTCCTGCCAAGGCCTGGGCACTTGTAACTAATGCATGGCATTTGTTTTGATTAGTTTTTGTCTTCTTTTTTTTTTTTTTTTTTCAGGCAACTACTGCGGAACATCCAGCTGTATTTGCAACAAATTCGCTTTGTTTGTTTTACCACAAATTTGCACAGTTTGAGTTCAGCACATTAAGATAAACATTTCTTTCAGTGCATGCTTTCATTCATTTATTCCTCAGTGGTGTGCATCTACTGTACGTATGCAAACACAAAAATGTGCTGCCACTCACAATAATCAAGGGACCAAGTCCATGCATAACAATGCGTCTCCGGTTTTCTCCATTTGTCTTTCTCCTCATGCACAAGCACCTCTTAAAAGTTACCAATTGGACCATATGATCCACCAAATGGTACTGTATGCATGTAACATTTTGAGAAGGCTACATCCTATTACAATTTATGCACATCTGGCAAGAAAATAAGGAAGAAATTAGCAAAATTTCACATTAAGTTCATTCTTGCAGATCCTCCTCCCAGTGCATTTTCCAGACTATTGAATTTCAGCCTGTATGCTTGCAGACTGAGAGGATGTGGACCGTATATCAGTAGCAATCCAGTCAGTTCTCACCATCCATGTGCCACATTTGATTCAGATGCGTCACTGATTAGACTAATTCCTGAAGTGAGTCATGCATCTGGGCAGCAGATATAGAAGCAGAAAACATGTGCATGGGTGTCGGTTGTATCGCTACAGTTTTGGAACCAACGTAACTGCGATTATTAGACATCTGGTGCGAGTACGAGAGAGGATAAATCAGGAACCACTCTAACTAATCAAATTTAATCACGCAACCAGCCTACTGAACATAATTAATGGATGCAGCATAGAACATATATCTACCTCAATCTGCTGTGAATTGTACCCCTCACCATTGTAATTCTGTGCAACAACATGTTTCATACACATATGTTGAAGTCATGCTTCAGAAAAACTGACTGTGAAGTTAAATAAATAATCACCACAATGTGAAAGTACTTAATTGTGAGTAAACGTTCTGTAACCTACTTAAGCACAGGTACAGAAGTATTATCAGCAAAATGTAAGTAAAAGTACTTGTTCTGCAGAAGGACATTATGACATTATTGGATTGTTAGTACTGATGCATCAACTAGCATTCAGCTGGTTGAGGTGAAGCTACTTTTAAGTGCAGTATGATTTCATTTTGGTGGTTTAGTCCAGTCATGAGATGATTAATGTGGTGGGAAAGAGGAAAAAAACAAAGTTGTGCTACGCTTGAAGTCTTTTGGGACATTTCAGTTTTTTATGAAATATTGGATACTCACCTTGTTGGGCTTTGAATATTTATTTAAATGAAGCCATCGAGAGGTCTAGAGGGGGAATCACTCTCTTTGGAACCAGCGGAAATTAAAAAAAAAAAAAACTAAAAATTGCAAAAAAGTTTTCACTCTTGGTCTGCAGGTGGAAAAGTTGGTGTATCAATTATAAAATATGAGAAGCAGCAGTGGAAGCAGGCTTAAACTGTGACGTACATGAAACATGTGACTTCAGTTGTGGATGGAAATGAATATTAGTTCAGATTATTTTGCATTATTTTTTAAAAATCCAACCCTGTACTGGCTTCATGAACGGGGAAATTAGCTATAGAGACCACAAACAGGCTGTAAACATGTTTATTTCTGCTGTTAAGTTGGGCATTTTAACATGGGGGTCTATGGGGATTAACCACTTTTAGAGCGAGCCTCAAGTGGCCATTCGAGGAACTGCAGTTTTTGACTCTTCCACGAGTAAAAAGTACAGCATTTCCCTCTGAAATGTAGTGGAGTACAAGTATAGAGTAGCATAAAACTGGAGTATTCAAGTAAAGCACCTCTGTACCTCAGGGATGTACTTCAGTACAGTACTTGAGTAAATATACTTCCACCATCGTAAACAGTTGCTTAGTGCTCAGAGTTTGAGACGTCATCCACTCTGTGTATTCCAACAGCTCAAACATAAAACACGTCCACACGCTCGCTGTGAAAACTCTTTACATTATAAGATCAGACCTTCGGTGTGCATAAAATGCCCGAGCCTTGACAGTGAATGATGGCTTTATTTAAAATCATAATACTTTTAATAAATGAAGTACAGGGTGCACTGTGAACTCGTAAGACGTGATTAAATACTCCGGTCCCTCGTTAATTAGATTCCTTCAGGTGTTAACTGCAAATGCCAAGCCTCCCAAAAGGCACCGGCGGTGAAGTCTGAAGGAAGACGGCGGACTGTAAAGAGGCCGCTCGTGACGTCGGGAGTAAAATCTCCTTTATATGGGCGTATGGAGATTATGAAGCCTTGATCAGATGAGGATTTGTGGGCTTTTCCTCCCAACAGATGCACAAAAATCCGCGAACGAGACGATCCAAGTGACATTTAGGAAGAGAACCTGTGGAAGTCACTCTCTTATAAAGCCATTGATCTGTACATAGGGATTAACATTTGTGACAATGGGTGAACTGCACTTTCTTTCAGTCATCGTCTTTATTATTATTTTATTTCTGACATTCAATTCGCAGTGAGAGCAGCGCTCATAAACAGTTGACAGAATTATGCTGGAAATCTCCGGGGCTTACACCGCTCGGATCACTGCTTTCCTTTGGCAACAACTAACTTACAATTAGGAAGAAAGACATTAAGTGTGTGACATGATACAAATCTGTATATCAAGGATTTAGACGTCTCATTTGTCCCTTTGGGGTCTGTGTTGGATGGATTTTTTTAAAAAAAGGGGGTTTGATTTTGTGCCTTTCCGCATGAATTTTGCATGAATTTCCTCCTCACAGAAAGCACCTGGACAAGACAATCTTGCAGTTATATTGTTCTGTGCTTGGACACAGGCATCCGTGGGCTCAATTTACCCTCCTCTGTGCATATGAAATAATAAGTAGACGCATTCTTTGAGGTGGAAAGCATCAAGTGAGTCTGAATATTGAATAACAGACGGCAGCTATTTTTGCTTACCTTTTGCTACGTGCACGCGTGTTGTATCCAAACGCGCTCAAACCCTCCTCGACGCTCTTTGTTTTCGACACCGTGAACTGCGTTTAACTCCGCTCTCTGAGCTCGTCTCCTCCAGCTTTCAGTAAACTCTTTGCTTGAGTGTTTGCACCGCATTTGATGAACTTCAGCGGCGTCTTTGTACATGAGTGAGAGCGGAATGCCAGATGAGCAGGTGGTGCTTTAATTCAACCACCACGGGGTGATGTGATATCCTGGCTGATACAGTTTATTGTGGATTTTAATATTAATGTTAAATTAATATTATATTACATTAATGGTTGAGCTGGTGAGGCCTAAAGTGACTAAGGCAGCTCGGGCTCCTGCATGAGTAACCCTGCAGCCTAACATAACAGGTGAAACAGAGCGGGGCGGCGAACATCAGCTGGTCGTCTCGCCCGGTCGGGAGACTGTCTAATAACATCTTCCTCATATTCATGCATGGATTTTCTCTCCTTTTGTCTTGCTGAGAAAAAGGACCATGAACATCAACTATAACCAATTCCTTTGCAATTGAATTTTACCACAACTTCTGTGATGAATCCTTGGTCACAAACAGCGATGTTTGTTTTCCATCTTCACCTCCTCCCACACACTCGGCCCTTGGTGCTTTGGGTCTCAACCTTGGCTTCTTGTCAAGTGCACAGGGTTTGTTCAATTTATTTGGCCTTTTTTTTGGTTATGAAAACCAGTCAGATGCAGCTGCTGATTGCGGGGAGGTGCAGGATGTGTTAAGCACCTCAGGGCTGAAAGGAAATAATTGATTTTTGCCAACAAGGTTAGAAGGAGTGAACTTTTAAAACCTACACAGGCCCAGCGGTAGGCCAATTAACGGTTCGGTTTTAAAAAAGCGTGAAAGAACCTCTCTATTTGTTTACTATCGCCTGAAATTTGTGGTAATTTATCAAGCACAAACAATATGTTAAACAAAATCCCTCACATTCAACCTCCTGTCTCTTTGTCTGAACATTTTAAGCTCACAGAAAGTGTGTTTACACAATCTGAAAAAACATATTTTCTTAAAAACTGTGCATATTTCCTTTGGCTCTAACATCAAATACAGATATTTTTAGCTCCATCTCCGTCTCTTACCTCGAAAGCAAGTGCAACTTTAAGTGAAATTAGAGAAGTTGCTTCCCTGTGCCATCTCCTGTGACTTCTATAAATACTTTTTAGCAACATGTCTTATTAAGCATCAAAGGGTTTTGTATAATAATTTTGATTATTTCATTGCGTTGTGCATTTCATTACATGAGAGTAAGAGGGAAATTTTCTTGCACATAAAAGAAAATATTAATAGCTGTCTCACCGTTGGTCACTTTGCATGCTGTTATGGGCTTTAAATACGTCCCCGTAGATATCGAAGCCAAATGCAGTGGTAAGCAGATAAACACATCTATTCGAACAGAATTTACTGCATTAAGAGAGTGTTTCAGGTGAGAAGCCTTTACCTTAAGTTTTCATTTTCTGTGATGGATCAGCTTCTAAAGACGATGATTCACGGCTGAAGTAAACGCAGCCGGCTCAGTGTGCTCATGTGAAGCTGCCCATCCGTCTTCTCACCTCTTCCTTGTTTGTACTGTAAAGCAGGTTGCATCGGGCTGCTCCAGAAAGCAATCAAGCTCCGGCTATGAAATGTTGGTTTTATCTAAGCCCTTCCATTTACCAAAGTCCCTGTAGAGCCAATAGAGGGAAAATGCACCTGGCAGTTTAAATGACATAAGTACTGTTTGATCAGCATATCTTAATGCTTAAAAGTACCTCAACTAAATCCACCTCAGACTGCCTCGTTTCATCTGTACTGTAAATGCAAAACACAGTAAAAGACCATCAGAGTCGAAAATATGACTAAATACATAAGTAATACTATTAGATAAATCATTAGAATAAATGAAAACTTTAGTTCATACGCTCTTCTGCACCTCCTCCTTTGAAATCACGACAGATGCTTTTTAACCCTCTCAGATCATTTCTTTTCTTCGTACTTACGTAGGAATTAGACGATTTCAGCCACTAATAACACGACATCCACCCATCAATCGATCTTCATCTTTTAGCAGCACAGAGCTGAGATTCATGAGTTAGCTAGCTAACAACAGCACGGTGCCTCGCTGTGTCAAGGCCTGTTCTGTGGGAGGGATGATTGTTTCGTTCAGTTCTCTAAGATGTTGCTCGCTAGTGAGACGTAGACAAGCGTCGTAGGCGTTGATGCTTTTTGACAGAACCCGTTAGTATGCTAACGGTTAGCTGAAAGTTGGTCTTTTCTAAAGAGCTCCATGAGGTTTACTCCTTCCTTTGTGACGTACCTGCCGAAAATGCTGCGTTCAAGGCATCCATGGTGTTGAAAGATATACCTGAAATAATTGTCCTGCATCCTGATGAAAACGCCTATGGTGCGTGCACAAACACACACATGCATGAACGTGATATACACTAAGGGGTCTCTTTTGGGGGTAAAATCATATCCGTCTTAAAATTTTTTATCAGCTTTTTGATGGTCTATCTTTTTTTCACCATTTTCTAGGTTAAAGTAAAAGTCTAAGGCTTCACATTCATGTATTTATCTGTGTTTTGGACTCGTCTGCTAATGTTTTGGGGCTCCATATAACACACAGCATGTGAGCTCAGAGAAGGAGTCCAATCTGAGAAAATAACCTGAAAGAAGCAGGAGCGAACTATGCAATCATCGTTGCGAGCCGTTGCTCGGGGACATGGAGTCAGATTTATGTGAAATGATTTAGGAGATAAAACCAGGATGTGCTACATTTTGGCGTGTACATATCCATTTATGTAATTAACTAGGAGTGCTCCCGTTAGCGACAACGGTTAATAAGCTCCAGTGGGAACGTGGGGAGGCAGGTGAACCCGTGGCCCTGGAGATGTTAAACACAGATGAATAGATGCCATAGCACACACACGGCCTAGTAAATCAGATAAAATGAGCAGTGGAACAGGACGCAAATGGGCCTCGCGGTGAAAACTCAATATCACATAAATGGACAGGCCTCTCATAGATATGGGAAACTGGTAACCTTGCCACTGCGAGCTCACCTTTTCTATTGCTCACACACCCACTGCACATTTACAGGCTTTACCTTGCTCAGGTCCATTTTAGCCTTCAAAACCTTTACATGTGCAGGACGGCCATAATGGGCAGTTGGCTAAATGAATGTATGATTTTAATAGCTCTGGTAAGGAGACAGTGAAAACAATATATTACGTAGTCATCTGCGGTGTCCCTAACTGCTGCACAGCCGGACGAGGTATCAGGTGAGGTATTGTGGCCTCAGGTCAGAGAGGCCAGAAACGGAGAGAAGATGCAAGGTCACCAGTTTGATGTTCATGGAGAGGAGAGGCAATGACCTCCTGAACTCTTTGCACCTTGTAAAAATAAAGGCTTTTACAGATAGATAGATAGATAGATAGATAGATAGATAGATAGATAGATAGATAGATAGATAGATAGATTCCACAGCAAGTTTTATTGGGATTTGATGAATCTGCTTCAAGCGTGACCCATTTAAATCACGTATTTTGTGGTATATTCCTGTGAGACACTTGACAATCCTTTACTGCTGCCTCTGGCTTTGAGTGAATCTCAAATGGCTTCTCCTATATACATCAGGTTTGGTTAATACTGTTTTTTTTTCACACTTGCTTTTCCTTTTTTCTTATGTATAGAGTGAAAAGTTTCAAGATATTGAGACTCGCAGGAGCAGAAGCCCCTGAGGATTTATACTAATGCCAAATCCATATTGGGCCTCATGCAAAAACCCCACATATGGACAGATGCGTTAAGTAGAAAGAACATGTCATTTAAGAGCGTCTGCGGCGCACATTTCCATATTTTCTGAGATACGAATGAAATTCAGTCATAAGTCATGTACAGATACACTTAAACATGATCATGCCTCAATCTGAATGGCTGTTAAATTTAAATATGATACCAAAAAACAACTGAAATAAAATATATAAGCTTGCCGGTGACCATGTTATTGACATATTTTAGCTCCAAAGCTTATGAATCAGCAGTCGTGAGGATCGATAAAGACAACAAACAGAATCCAGTCTGCCATCAGCACGAATTCACGACTGTATCGTTGCCTGATCTGACAGTGATCATCTCAAAAGACCAAAATATTGTGAAGTCGGGTCAGTAACGAAATAATTAGCCTTATCTTAAAATCTGCACTGTGTCGACGACGACGATGATGATGATGATGCACAGTGGTTTTATGTGGATGCGGGCTCGTGTATTCTCTCCAAACCAGCCGCTCTGTCATATATCATTAGGAAGTTATTCTACACACAAATGCACCAGAGAGAATAGGGAATAATTAAACTGTTTGATGCCAGAAATATCCATTTAGATTCATAATGCAAGAAAACAGAGCTGAGAGCGTCAAGAGAGCTGAGAGCAAACGCAGCATGACTGCAATGACCAGCACGGGTCAGCTCTTATAGATCATGCTGCTGATTTAAATATGATTTTTAGTTAAAGTTGCCAGGTGACAAATTACGGCTGACAAGTTTGTTTTGGGAACATATTTATGCATTTATTTCATAACTCTGTAAAGCAGCGTTACAGATGTGGGAATGTGCTGTCGGTCATTACATACGTCCTTGCAGCCTTTTTGCATATTGCGCCTCACAGCTATCTCCCCATTTTTTATGACCTTTGTAATTACAAAATAAAAGCTTGAACTTCTCCAGAGCAACTATCTTCACTCACGTTGCTGTAATAATAAAATAAAATCCTGTAATAACCCTTTAACAATGCACTTATCAGAAAAGTGGCTCCCATTTAAGTTGGCCCTAATTGTGTAGAGTTATGGTCTATTAGACGAGGTCTAGAATAGCTGCACTTGGCACTTTTATGAAGTGAGGATATGAGAAGAGGAAGTGTGGGAAAGAATGCTTTTCGTGGTGTTTTTTATTTTATGAGCTTTTCAGTAACTTAGAGCGAGACATCCCCTAGCCCTGCCCTTTTACTTTGTCTATTCCTTCCTATGATTTAAATAATGAAACTCCCGTGTTTTGCCTCTTAGCACTGCTCTTGTTCATCATAGTTGCACAAGAAGAGTGCTTGGATCACCAGTCGCTGTCACAAAGGGCTTTACTGCACAGCGGAGACGAAGATGGATTTTTTTTTTTTTACTTTTTTTTTTTCCAAGCAATGTCACCTTGATAGAATCACAAGACTGGAGTTCAGGATTTCTTCGGGAGTCACTGCACCACGTTGTGTTTTGAGCACTTTGATGCGGCGTGTCATGTAAGGTGTCAGTTAACAATAGGATTTCCACATCAGAACACACGCGCACACAAAAAAGAAATATCTTTCCTGGCTTCAGGTGCACAGAGAGGCACTGCAGGCACTCATCCTTTAAGCAGCAGTCAGATGAGACACTCTCCCCAATGACCGTTAATGTAGAACAAGAAATATCTTCTAAGTTATGTGCTCTTATTTTGGGAACGCAGCCCTGATTAGCATATCCTCCCACTGCACAAGTCCCTTTAGTGGTGTTCGGATGATTTGCACGCCGATACATATTCACAGATTCATCGCACAGATTCAATAAAGCAGGAGTCCAGTTGTTCCTCCTCAGTCCTGCTGCTCTCCAGCCCCTCTCATTCTGGCTGCGTCCTTCACACTGCTCATCCGCGGCTCTGCAGCGGTAATTAACAGCAGCGTTACATCTGGGGAGATACTGCGAGCTATGTGAGAAAATTTGGCTGTGGAATAATGAGGGTTGAGGGACGTGTACTGCTGGTCTGTAGCGCTGCATTAAAATCAAAGGACTTCCGCGGCTAATTGGAGAGGGGTTAAACTGCCGGGCGGCCTCACCCCTGTCCCGAGCCCTCCACCCAAACCCGGCCCCTAGGCCCCTAGATGAATGTCTCCCTTTTGACAGTAATTCTGTGTTTCATCTCCATACCAAAGTGGCTTTTTTTCCTCTTTACAGGGGGGAATCTGCAGTTGTGAGATGCCGGTGAGATAACTTTATACAAGGCCAATTTAAAGTACAAGCTATTACTTCTTGTTATGATTCCTTCCCCCCTTCTCTTTCTGGGTCTGGATAGGCCACCCAGCTGGGTTGTTTTCTTTTGAATGGCCACCAATTACCTCAATGTCCTCGCAAATGACCATAAGATACACACGGCATAAATCAATACAATGTGCCTTCATTTGAGCCGAGTGCTACGCTGACTCACACAAGTGGAATTATCGCAGCATGAAGGGAGGGAGACACCCCATTCTCCTGCCTCTCCCTGGTTACAAAGATGGCATCAGCAGCATGACACTGTATAATGAGCGCAGACATGGTCCGCTGCTCAGAAGAATACAGTAAATGCACAGTCTCTCCATTGTGTTTGGGCCTGTGCAGTGCAGCTGCGCGGTACCCCTGAAGACGGCTGCACAGCGGCTAATTACAAGTCAGAATTGTATTTATGTATGTATTTAAGGGGATAATCAAACCAAATTGTGTTCTTTGCTTTTGAAATCAAAGTATATAAGATCAACAATGCATCGGTTTAGCATCCCAGTGTTTGCTCCCAGGAACGTGCTTTACATACTGCAGCAGCGTTTCTGCTAAATGATCAAGTGATATATTTTAATACAGCAGTGCTTTTAGCTATACTAATAGTAATGATGTTTGATAAACTGATATAAAAGGAGATTGGTACCAAAGGATCATTGACCACAGTAATGGAGCACTAATTAAGCATAATGGTATAATAAAAAATATTTTAACTACAGAATATACAGTCATAAATAGTACGTTAGGAGATGAACAGTGTCAGCGTTATGTATGTGAAGTCTTATTACCAACCATATGCAAGTAAATTACATATAAAGATGTACATTTACAGCATGTTAAAGTATTTTCATTGTGCTTTTCAGCAAGAAATGTGAGAAAATCCAGTGCTGCTTTTAAGGTTGAATCAAACCCTGGCTGTGTAAAACACCAAAATCACCCACAGGGTTCTCAAGAGTCAGTGTGACGCTGCACCGCCTCGCTTCACCAAACTCCTGGCTAATCCAAACATGGGCAAAGAGGTGGAGCGTGGGTGGAGCTGAGGGGGGTCAAAGCAGCCATGCCCATAATTATGCAAAAGATTTAAGCCTTAATATAATTTAAATGAGTGAGTTTTAGAAAAATTCACCCCTTTTTTGTACCAGGCTGCGTGTTTATTTCTGTGGTAAAGTGAGGCCTTTTATCACGGGGTTCTATAGGGAACCAGCCCCAAGTGGCCATTCGAGGAAGTGCAGTTTTCCACGTTAGCTTCATTTTTCAGCCCCGGCGGTTGCCGTTTGATCAAACGATGCTAAAATATTGTGCAGTATGGTTTGTGTTTGAATCAACAGGAGATGTTTACTTAAAAAAATGAAATGCACTGAAGAATCTGAAGCGGATGAGCATCTTTGAACTACCTTGTTTTCAGTCTGTGGGAAATCACTTTGACAGTGAAGCCATTTGCGAATGTGAGACCGGTGACTCGTATGTACAGTATAATTACCTTAAATCTCCCTCCAGGAATTATTTTTAGCACACACAGCCCTGTGAATTGAAATTTCAATAAAGTGACTTACAGCTTTCAGTGTCAGAGGATATATGTTTTTTTTAGAGCTGCATTTCTAAAATTCAAAACAACAACTTTTTGTCAGTCGGAACTCAGGAAGTTGCTCAGAAAGAGAAAGCCGAAACAAGTGTGGTGTTTTGTTGTTAAATCATTTATTTCTTTATTTATTAAGGCTGGTTTTAAGGAAGCTTCTTCAGCCTTTGTTGTTGCCCTCCACCTCCAGATGGACTTTCAGGTCAAACAAAAAAAAAAATCTTTTTTTTTTTTTCCTTGAGAGGGATTGACCAATCCACTCATGACTTTGAGGAGTCATCATGAAGCCATTTTCAGTCTGTTCATATTCGGTGGAAGTTGTGGTTTGTGTTACTAAAGAACGGACAGATATTCTGAAAGTGCTGCTGTAATTTTATTATTACAGCTGATTATGACCACAAGATACGGGCAGGATCCCAGACCTGTTCATCAAAGTTGGGTAAATACAACCAACATCCTCTGTAATGTTAAAAGTTTCCATTACCTGAATTTGAAACCACTGATGTACCCGTGACATAATTTGCAAACGTCATCCTTAAAGCTAGTTTACAGCCGTTACCTGGACAAGACCACCATGTCTGACTGTGGGAAAATCAATTTAAAGAGCACCTCACCCCAGCGCAGGCTTTGCTGAGTGTTGTGCGCACGTTTAGCATTAGAATTGGATAATGCTAAAAAACGCCAACTCAGCACAACCAAAAACGCTGATAGATGCTTCTGGTAAAATATTGTTTCTCTAAACCAACTTTCTGATTACATTACAGATATTTGTGTAAGATCATGCCAACATTTTCTGGACAAATAACCCCAGATAACCCCAGAGCAGGTGACACGTTCTCATCCCAGGTCGACAAGTACCGACGTCCGGCCTCTCATACGGACACACAAGGTACTGATGAACGACCAGTGCTTACGTTATAAAACTGTTACAATTTGGTTAATAATAGTTAAATTTAATGATCCATCCCTCCATCCACCACCATCTTTCTAGTGGTGGAGCAGTTGCTATGAGTGTCTAATACTGCCGCACATGGTTTTACATCGGAGTTACTTGAAAGCCCGGTGCGTCTCATAGAGATGCTGAAGGGTTCTTTGTAAGTCTGCATGAGACGCAGAGGGGCGTGACAAAGAGGGGTGATGAAGGTTTTTCCATAAGGCCCATGAGAGAAGGTTGAAACTCTTTCTCTTCATAGCTCAAGCTCACATCTTACGGCTCCACAAAGTCAGCGACCCAAGCAGCTGATTTTACGTTCTGGTGACTGCACAAACTCAGGTTTTTTCTTTGAACTCCATCTTTGAGCGAGTTGGTTCAAGTTCACAGACACTGACTGAGTCCTGGGACACAGGGGCAACATGCTGGCTGTAGTTTTTTTTAATTGCTGGCATCCTCCTGTTGTGTTAGCTGTACAGTTGCTAAAATAAAAAGACTTTCACACACTGAGTCTGGTGTATCAGATCTTTAAAAGTCCCCTGGAAATACCCCTCATGTACCTAAGGTGTTATTAAGGTGCTACTTTCTTGCTGCTGCTTTTGTTAGACTTTTTACTATTATTATTTGTGTGGGCGAGAGCTTCTGCTGTCACTGTCAGTCATCAACAGGAGGCACAATGGGTCCTGACAGATGAAAGAAGCAAATTAATTCAAAACCGATACTAGAATTTGAGGTGTTACCATCTTGGCATGAGCGGGCCGAATGCTTGGAATCTGCTTATTGCATTGGTAATGCAGCCAGAGCTGGAAAATGAACAAATCAACACAAGTGAGCAGGAAAGTTGTTTTTTCCAACCGTTCTGCGGTGCATAAATAGCATCAACATGTTTATCAAAGCTTTGAAAAATAAAACGTGTCAAAATGTGACATTTTTCAGATAGTTTGTATGTTCTCTGGCAGGAAATTATTTCGTCTGGTGTGAAAATATATTTTGAGATAGATTTATATATTCAAACAAATAAACATCCTGCCACGTTTGTTTTTTGTGCTGTAAGAGAGAGCCCCCATAATTCTGCTGTGCGAAAGTGGAGGAACAAGCTAAAATGTTCTTTTAATGTACTAATTCATCAAGTCACTCTACTGTCATGAGACTCCATTATAACCGCCTCCCAGTCCTTCCAGCCTCTCTGTTCTGCTTCCTGATTATGTTCCCAGTCCAGGCAGTGCGGTTGATATGGGAGAGAGGCCATAGCTTTGTTCAGGCCCAAAGGGAGAGTGTGAGGTCTGCACAGGCTGAAGCTGCCTTTTGCTCTTCACAAGTTTCCTTGTTGCAGTCAATGAGGCGGTTAGTGAAGGCAGCTTTTTTTTTTTTTTTTTTTTTAAATAGAAAGCCTGATAGTTTTGCTCGGACTGCAGTAGAAGGGATTTAATGGGAGTATAAGTCTATATTCAAATGTGTCTTTTCACATTGTGTCGGACCCCGTATGATAACTTGAATAACTCCGGCATTTCCCAAAGATAGAATAAAACCACTAATACTCAAAGTGATGATTTCATCACGATATAAAGCCTTGAGCTGATTCCTGCAAAATGAATAGAAAAATTACAGTAATATAATTATGAAGGGCTTTGCTTTTCGACTCGCTTTGGTTTAAAACTAATAGCACAAGCGCAGAGTAGAGCTGTTTTCATTTGATTAAAGTTCACATCTTCTTTTTCTTGCATTTTTTTTGCATTGAATGTCAGTTCAGAGATCTTCATTCTTTCCATCTGAACTGTGAGTGTCTTGTTAAAAGTCTCATCATTAAAAAGGCCCATTGGAACATCGTGGAAGAAACTGTCCTTGGACTGTGGAGTTTTTTCTCTCTCTCTTTCTTTTTAATGTTTTGAATATGAAGATGTTTGGGCATTTTTGCCTTCATTTGATAGTGACAGGTCAAGGGGCAGACAGAAAATGGGGACGGAGACATGCAACAAAAGCTGGAATCAATAGGCGAAAATTGTGACAGCATGTGCTGTACCCATTTGGCTGCGAAGGTGCTCGACATTAACAACAGATCACAGGACTGCTTGTATGTGAAAGGAGTGACTTGCACTGACGAATCCAATCAGATTTATTACCCAACTCTGCTCTTCCATCAGCTCCATGGAGTGTTTTAGCATCTTTCAGCTCATTGTTTGGATTTTTTCAGGCCTTTCCAGTTTCAATTCGCTCTCGTGTCTCTATTCAGCCATCCCATTAGCTTTTGGCAGCTGTTTTCAGCACAAACGCTCAAACCCAAAAACGCTAAAAATCCACTGTAAGGTATATCTGCCCTGCTGGTGAACATAGTAGAGAGGAGTTGGTGGAGACCAAAAACAGAGTTAAAAGAGAATGAATATTGGACATGGGGACACAAACATGACTTCACATGTTTAGTAGGAGGGCAGAAAAGTCTTATACAGAATTGAAAAGGTGCCTTGATAAGGCTACTCCCCTGTAGCACGTCATCTTCTTCAGTATATTGTTCCCCAATCACAATTATTTGGGAAGCACAGAAAGGTTCATTATTTATCTGGTCATTCCTCACTCCTGCCTCAGTAATTTTTTTTATGTACTGTATTGTAAAGTGTTTGTTTAATCCCTCCAAAAACCTAAATGTAAATCGACAAATTGGGATTTCATGGAGAATTTCCCTCTGCATTCATGTCTCCATGCTAAGCTAAGCTAATCGGCTCCTGGCTCTTGCTTTAGGTTTAGTGTACATTGTACAAACGTCAGAGTGGTATTGACCTTTTCTTCTATCTCTCACCAAGAAGGCGGATAAGTTCTCAAAGTAAAATTATTCCTTTCAGCCTTACTGTAAAATACTTTCCTCCACCGGCTTCAAATGCATTCCCTCTATAGAAAATGATGATGGGTGACGGGCAGCGTGAGCAGACAACAGTCAAGTGAAATTATTGCTGAGAAGCCAGAAGAATTTTTTTGTGACTGCAGAATCGAAACCTTAGCAATTTAGTGTATGGTGGACTTCACTTTTTTTTATATATATATAAATCCATTAGAATAGCGGTTTGAATGAAAAAAGTATAAAACCAGCATCTGCAGTAACTCAAATCTGTATTCAGTCTCAATAATAAAATTTGAAAGAAAGCAGTTGAGAGATTAGGGATTCCCCTTTGCCAACAGATGTTTGTGAAATGAAAGAGTTTCAAACAGAGCAGGCCGGGGGAGGGGTGGAGAGGCAGGGCAAGAAAACAACCGAAGTGTAATCTTGAGATGGAGGGAAAACGTTTGGATTCTCTCTGCATTTCCGCGGTGGGGGTAACGGGACAATGGATGAGGCTGATTTCTACATTGTAAATGTGCAATCCCCCAGCAGAGGAGTGCTGCATCAGGATCAAGACTTAAACAATGTCGCCTTGCCTTTATCTCGCCGCCACACTCTCCAACGGACCTGCTGGAATTGACTCGCAGTCTGTTATTCCCAAAAGACTGAATCACAAACAGCTCCCTCTCATTGAAGTGCAACTTCATTACTGCTTGAAATATGCTTGGATTCAAGTATACATTGCTATTACAGTCCTTGGCTTGTGACACTTCATAATTTTGTTTACATAGGGCTGCCATTTAATCACAATGGCGTTTCTTTGTGTGCCGATAAAATGCCTGTAAAGTTGTGTTTACGATGACCCTGGACAGCTGACTTTGTCCTTCAGCGATGATAAAACATCAAACAACCAGAATCCTGGAAAGAAATCGCTTCAGGATAGAGAGATGCAATCTTCCATTCATCTTCTGTACAAATTCATCTAAAAGAACACTTGTTAAAGACCTCCACTTTATTGGACCGAAGCTGTCACATCTAATAAAGCTCACTGTAACTGAATGGGCGACCCTGGGACAGCAGGGCGGGGGGACTGGGAGATTGGTTGGTGCCAAACTCATGTGACACTGAAATGGACCTTTCACTCGGCCCTCGCCAGATGATCATTTCAAGCTGGCAGGGGAAAAAAGAAGTCACAGCCTCAAAGGCAGCAGACCTCTACCTTAAACAACATTATATCTGTTAAAAATCTGCTCCAAATGACAGACTTTGCTGCAATCTGGGAGCAACATTTGCCGGAACACCTTGGACTTTAATGATGGCTATGAAACCACAAATGAGCAAGTGAAGAGTTCCAGTGTGGAATCAGGGATGAACACATTAGCCTGTGCTGACAGATGAGTCTTAATTGTTACCTCTGGCAAATGGGACTTCACATACGAGAACAAAAGCTCTCCTCTCAGCGCCCTGTTTGATGCAATGTGACGATGACCTTGCTGCAATGCACCCTCCGCAAGATCCTTAAGAGTTTATCTTGACAGACTCCCAAAGACTGTCTCTCAGGTGTCGCACTGATAGACCAATTCATTTAACTCTGTCAGGATCCGGGGCTTTAGAGGCTGCTGCTTGATGAATCCCTATTGTTCCTCTGCCTGTCTGGCTGTTTGCACTCCTTGAGGCGAGCTACATTACTGTTTCAATAGCCTTTAGACTATTACCCCATGAAAAACTTCGCTATTTTCAATGAGCATTGTCCTTTCTGTCCTATGTGCGGCTCCATGGTAACAATAATAGTATGCACTGCTGGATAAATGAAACTCTGATTGCTTGAGTGCTTGAGTGCTTATCAAATTCATCTAAAGGTGTTATATCTACATATATCATCAGTAAATCGCACAGATATCTACAGTCAGTATACTGCCATATCTTGTGTCTAACAGCCCAAGAAGCTATCTAACAAAAGGAGCTGTGTGGCCAGCATGCCTTTGTTGTTATACACAAATAATTTGACATTTTGGGAAATACCCTTATTTGCATTCTTTCCAAGCTTTAGATGCCAAAATTGATACCAATTTTGTGCCTACACATTAAATATAAAGCCTGGGCCTGGAGATCATCGGCTAGCACTTAGCATAAAAGCTGGAAAGAAAGGATAACAGCTAGCCTGGCTCTGTCCAAAGTAAAAAAGGTAAAAAAAAAAAAAAAAAAGAAAAAAAGAAAAGAAAAACCTAAATTAAAAACTTTGAGCACCTTTAAAGCTTACTAAATAACACATATCTGGTTTGTTAAATCTTTGGTCAGAGCCAGGCTAGCTGCAAAGTTAGCACCCAGCAGCTGGTTAGCTTAGCTTAACATAAAGACTGGAACAGCTAACCTGACTCTGACTAAGTTTAACAAAAAACGCCTACTAGCACTCCTAAATCACACAAATTACATTATGTCCTGATCCTTGTTGTCACTGTGAGGCTAGCTGTTCCTCCTGTTTTTTAGTCTTCATGCTAAATTAAGCTAACTGTCTGCTAGCTGCATATTCACCCCCACAAACATTGGTATCAATCTTCTCACTTATCTCCCGGCAAGAAACCGAATTAGCCTATTTCCCAAATTGTCAAACTGCTATTGAGGGATTCCTTTATCTGCTGTCTTCTTTACTGTCTCCATAACCTTACTGTTGCGTTGCTTTATGAGGAGAATGTGTAGGGAATGCAGGATATGGCAGAGGAGAGGAAAAATAACTTGCACATGATGATTCCCGCTGCAGACGACATTAACCGATAAAAATGATTTAATATCCATGCTGAAAGGTCAAACACAAAACAGGTTTGTAGATTGGGATTCTGTTTGAAACATAACATTGCATCTTGTTTTACAGTAGCTCTTGGCCTAATGCCCTTTATTCAAGTATGCAAAGAAAAGGTGTCGAGTATCAGTGTGGAGTTCCCGTATTTTCTACTTTACACAAATCTTACAACTGCCCTTGAGCACTACAACTAAACAAAGGTGGTTAATTTTACTACTGTAGGGTGAACTGAGTCAAGTTCAGTGAGATAAATACAGCATTTCAGCTCAAATGGTGACAGCATGATGAGCACCCTTGTATTTCTTAACTAACTCGTCAAAAGTGACTCTTTAAAGAAAGTTTTTGAGTGAAATTTCCTCCGCGCCCACACAAGTAGTTCAGATTGGTTTATATGAAAGAATACCAGAAAGAACAACATACGTAATACTTTCCTCTAAATATCAATGAAGCTCTCAAGAATGTAGATCTAGTGAAAACGATTTAATATCCACTGATCAACTAGTTCCAGTTGACTTTAAACAGTTTAATTAAACATGTAATTATACAAATATAAAAACAACTTCTGATGAATCAGCAGCATGAATACGTTTCATGTTGCTGATTGGTGCACAAACCTGGTGTCACAAACCTCTCAAAAAAAAAAAAAACAGGTTTTTGCATCTGAGCTGTAATACTATAGAGATTCAACACTGAGCTACTGTTACAAACCGAAACTGAAAGTTCAGAATTGATGAGAAAGTCAAGGTTAGTGAATTAAAAAGCCTTCAGTGTCTCATGGCTGTTGAATCAAAATAACAGTAAAAACATGCCTACATGTTTCAAGCTTTAAGGCTTTCATCATTAAGACCTTCTCCGTCATCAGAATGGTCTGTTTTGTATTTACCTAAGTGAAGGTCAAAGTACAGAACAAAGTTTGAGGCATCACTTTGGCCTTTTGCCCTGATGAAGGCCTTAATGCTTGAAACACATAGCCATGTTTTTTACTGTTATTTGATTCAATAGCCATGAGATATGAAAGGCTTTTCTAATCCACTGCGCTTTAGAGTGCCTCAAACTTGTAGGATCCCCAAACTGAAGAGCACCAGAGGGACAGAATATTTCACACCTGAGCAGCACTCCTTGCAAAAGGCTTTTTGACCAAATGTAATGGTTGAAAAATATGTTGATTTTTAGGCAATATAACAATTTCAGATTCATAGACGTTGAAGATTTTGAAAGCATGAGAAATTGGATCTTGGCAGACTGAGAGGCAAAAAGGTTAAACTGCTCAACAATACCACAAATTACACAATATAATCAAGAGAATATACGCTTACAAAACACTCTCCTTAAATGAAAATGAAAAAAATTATGTTTTTGATGTTGTTATGTTGCACAACGGTACAATTGCACCCCACCATACCACCCAGGACACAAGCTGTCCTGCTACTTAGAAACAATGCAGGTAACATTTGACAAAGATATCAAATGATAGACAACAGAATGATCATTAAAAACTGGGCAGATTTCAATTCAATTCAATTCAATTCAATTCAATTCAATTCAATTCAATTCAATTCAATATTCCTTTATTAGTCCCACAAGGGGAAATTCCAGATCCAATTGATAGATGTTAAAGGTTAAGACTGTGTGAGGAAAATGCTGTAGATGAAAAAAAAAAAAAAATGCTTTCATACATCAAAAATGAGTCTAGGCTTAATAAAGATGCTGTTTCTATGTGATTTTTCATGTAAATCTGCTGCTTTGATGCACACAAGACAGCTTTCCACACAGCTCATTTCAATATGAGAACACAGAATGTAAGTAAAGAGGAGTGAAAAGTCAACTTTCATCGTTTTGTCTCCACCCTTCCTCGTAACACATCAACAAATCACCACAAGTGGCTGCATCTGACTGTGCACACTCATTTCGAGCAGCTGGACTACCTCATTGCCAGGCGGGGAGTGTGTGAGTGGTCTTGCCTGGTTCAGGAGTGGGCATGCGGGTGTTAGATGAGCCATTGATCCTTCCCAGCAGGCTCTACCACCAGGCGATTCCTCCACTCGCACAACCCCTCCCCCACGCCATTGACTTTCTGCCATGACGTTCCGCTGTCACGGCAGGACCTGACATTTAATGATCCTCTGATGGAGTAACGTCACATTTATCACTTGCCGGCAGATGTGACTGGGCAGAATCTGAGAGGCGAGCATAGGCCAAAGCAAAAAAACAAACAACATAAGCCAGGAAGAGGAGCTTCACTCTGACTGACAGTGAGAGTAATTCAGGATAAAGTCCCCGAAATGACTGTGCACAAATGTCTGTTGCAGGCGCCACAAATAGGACAGATTTTGCCAGGACAGTCAGAAATTGCATTTTGAAGGGAAAAAGTCAAACCCAGGCAGTGAAAAATTGGTTTATACAATCCTTTTTTTAGCCAGTGCGCACACCAAAGCATGTTTTCCTGAGGTCACTTCACTGTGTTTTTTTAATTACTTACAATCGGAGCGTATTTACATGATGCTACAAAGCACCGTGCTGAGCATCCAGTGTGTGCTGAGTGCTGCATGTTTGGCTTTTTTCCTGGTCCCTGAGACCACCATCACTTTTTACCCAGTTGTTCAATCACAGTGGAGGAGAGGCGGGGCAAAGACCAACTGTCACATCTACATTTAGAAGTGCTGAAAGACAGCAGTGAATTGAAATTAAATCACTCCTGCTGGTCTCCAGTATCAATGTCTGTACCAGTGTTGGCCACCACAATATCAAAAATAATGTTTGGAGGAACATTTCGCATGGCAAGGTGTTTTCACGTAAGCAGAAATCAGTCAGCCAGTCGCTTGCTAACTAACGGGTACTTTACTTGCTGTTTCATTTCAAATTATACTGTTGTTGCAACTGATTGTAACTTAATCAAACTTTGTTACAGCAGCTGAAGTCGGGCTACAAAGTATGTAAAGTCTTTATATCTATAACACAGCTGGAAGTCAGGAAAATACCCTTGTTTCAAGTTGTTTCTCAAGGTAATCCGTTGGCTATAGAACGTATAACTCGTAGAAAGTCAAAGCAAAGACAGACATAATAAATTAAACAAAAGTTAAACCTCGTGCTCGTACAATGGAGGTCCATAATCTTTTTGTCCTTACAAATTTCAGTAGAAAAATGTCAGAAAAAAAATGGAAATACCTGCAAGAGAGAGGGAAAAATGAGGAAAAAGAGAGGAGGAAGTCACGTTCAGGGGTAGCAGGTGGCAGTCAGAGGTGGAAGTAGATGTCAATCCTCAACTTCCTGGAGCCATAAATCCAGGACTATGACACGTCTACCAATTTCAGGCAGAATAGTTTGTTTGATGAGGATGCCAGTGTAGAGGTTCCCCTTTAGTCTGCACTAACACCAGTGGAGGTAATGTATCACACTACAGGTGCATCTCACTGTGAAAGTGTTGAGTTGTAGGGATTCATGTATTATTTCTGTCAAAGAAAAGAATTATTAGCAGTGGTAGTGGGAATATACTTAGCATAGTAGTAGTGGTATATTTATATGTAGTGTACTTTATCAGTATACAGTACTATTTATTATTATTTTCATTTTTCTAAAACCCAGATCAATACCAGTCAGCACAGATCTGCCAACTCCCCTGAAGTGCCACCACCCTGCACACAACCTGAAAGACCTGCTCACTGTGCTCTGGCTCTGAAGACCTGAGCGCTGAGCCAAACCCGTCCTGGGTCCTAAATTCCATTAATAATCAGCCAGATGAGGAGTGTTTCTTTTAGTTTAGCTGGAGCTTCCACGCCGTCCACCCCACAGTCATTTAGAGGTTAAAATCAAACGCGACGCGACCTGAATAAATGTGGCAAAAGCCTTTTTGATTTTTTTTTTATTCCTGTTGACACTTTGTTGTGTTATTTATGAATCTGTACTTGATAATTAAAATAATATGATTAAAATTATTCTTCTTACTCAGTAATTTATTTTCCTTTTTTGATTTAGACTAATGTGTTCCATTGTGTAGCCTGTTAATGGAGGAGAAAAAAATACCACAGGAAATATGGTCTGTGCTTTTGGTGATTCTTCAAAGAGCCTTTTTTGATGGTACTGGTGGTGGTGGTCCCTGATGTTTCATGCTACCAACGGCGGTGGTCCTGATGTTGATGGTACTGATGGTTCTGGTCCTGACGTTGGGGTAGCTGATGATGGTGCTCCTGATGATTGTGCTGCCATGCAACTTTGCCTAATCCGACATAGCGAACATTTAACTAACATGGCCAATCAGCTGTTTCCGCTAAGATAGAGGAAGAAGAAGCTGTTCCTCCTCCTCTCCTCATTGTTCCACAGATCTGATGGAACCTTCCTCACATTATTACACAAAATAAACAAAAATGTCACATTTCCATCGTGTCTTCTAAATTTTTTTTCACTGTTTGAGGTTCGATTGGCGCTCTTTTAATATCATTTTACTGACCTGAGAATTGGCGCCTTATACTGCTTAACTTGATGAACCAACTAACAACTGCATAACAGTAGTGGATGGAAACAAGCATTAATTTGCATTCGCTTTTTTTTTTTTTTGCCATTTTTTTTTTTTCAAAATTTGACTAAAAACCCAGGATGTTTACTTTTCTGCCTGGGACATGCAGCTTTTTTAGCATTATATCATGTATGTAGCCATAAAGTGCATACTTAGGACACATGCAGATAATGTTAACATATTTAGCTAGCGACTGACAGCTAATAAGATCTGCCAGTAACAGTTCAGCTGGTAAAATCAATGGCTGGAGAAGAGAAATGAGAAGCTTCTTTTGTCTACCTCATGAAATCAAGAATTTCAAGTGGTGCAGTAGATCTGCCACCGCTCCTGTAATGTGCCGTGCTAGAATAGAAAGCTTGACAGGCATGACAAGACTGACTCAGAGGGCAAATGGTCAATCGCATTTAAAATTAAAGCATTTAAAAGTACAGAGTTTTCATCTCTGCTTTGACAGTTCAAGTCCAATCGTGAAAGTACTAACAGGTCTGGCCTCTCACCTAACTGCTTGTCTCTGGGAAAAGTAAAGGCTTGAATATTCAATTATAGATATGAGGAACATATCTGTGTCTCAATGCAGGAAGGCTGGGAAATAGATACGTAGAGTATAAGACATCCGTATCCAACTGAGACAAATTGATTGTGTTTCCTAAATCAAGATGCTGAACTGTCCAAAAGTCCCTGGCCTGCAGTATTATTAATATCAGAAATGAAAAGTCTTATATTCTGCAGTCATTCGCATACTATTTGCTAAGTACAAAAACATCCCAAGTGCGCTTTCTGCCTCAAGCAAGCGGTTTGACTTGAAAAATCTGCACTGTAAGTTAAAAAAGTGTCTCTAAGGTCGAATAATTATGCGTCCCTCCATGTGGCATATCGCTGCACAAAAAAGCTGTCTAACAAATTTTGACTGGGGGAAAAAAAAAAAAGACAAAGAAGAAGAAGAGGAAGAAAAACAATGTCGAAGGACACTGAAAGAGATGTGTTAATTTACAAAAGGCTTGAGGAAGAGTTAATTAAGCCAGCTGCAGGAATGGGAGAAAGTGCTGAGTCCTGGAGACACAAAATATTTATTCATCAGCCCATTAAAGTTTAATTCCTTTTTTTTTTTTCCTATTTTTAAAATGGAGGGAGAATGGAGGAAAGCTTTGAACATTTGACCTTATATGTAAAAGTGTAGGGTGAGTCTAAGGAGCCTCAGGGATTGTTTTAATCATTAAGAACCAGCAGCAAGAAAAAAAGAATTTGCTCACTGCTCTATTGGAGCGAACTTACATATTATTCAAATCAGACTATTGCAGCATTTGATTATTCACTTTTCCTTTTCTGTAAAAATTACGACCACAATGAGACATTCCTGTCCGAGCTCTGCTCCGAATGTCCGTGTACATAACACTTCACTGTACTGTAGGTAGAGCTCCTCGTGATGAAAGGATGGGGCCTGGCTGCGGAGGAAACAGTCGTGTGCTTGATTTGTCTGCAGCCTAATTATATGGCAACAAACGAGTTGCCAATCATGAGAATATATTGTCTGGTTTTATCTCAGGAACTCATCAAGTCAACCCAATTAAAAGCTGCAATGAGAAAGACATTGGCAGTGAACAGGGCTTTCATTCAGTTAATTCATGATTGCCAATTAAAATAGAATAGCGTGCAAAGTTGTAAAGCTGTCAGGAGGGCCAAGCTAAATTACCCTTTTCCACTTTGAATGATGGATGCGTTCATTGCTCTCTCTTATCTTATTTATTCTCTGGGCAGAAGAAGAGGGGGGGACAAAAGCAGGAACAGTTTAAAGAGTGTGCTGCTAATGAAGAAGGTTCCTTCTTTGGGAAAACCGAAATCTGCAAGTGGAAGATTGTTTTGGTTTCCCCAGAAAAAACTTAATTAAATCACGTACAGTATCCTAGATCGAAGCAGACGGCCCAATTTTCTCTCACAATGACTTATAAAAATGAAATCCAAAGACCGGAGATTACATTGCAGTCAGTATTGATATTGATAGTCCTCTGCTATAGGTGTTTTCATTTGCACATTTTACCAATAGCGCCGACCCAAACTGCACATATTGACAGAATAAATCTTTTTCAGAAACTGTCTCAAAATTCTCTGTTCGTGTCAATGCGGTGCTTTAAATCCCATTTAAATGTGTCCACAACATTTAAAGTGAAGGCAACTTATCCTGGTTGTGTCTTCTGCGCCATTAGCCACTGTTGCCATACTATTGATGGCCTAATTAAAATGTGTCAGGCTGAAATGTGTCACATTTTTTAAAGGGTGAAATTGATAGCTCACATTAATTTTCACTTTCTCAAAATGACCTTTAATTTCGCTCGCCGAATGCAGGCTTGTGTCTACACCGGCACACCCTCCCGTTCCCGCTCCTGAAACAATATGTCAAACGGCTTTGACAACACGCGGAAGAAGCCCACCGTTCCTCAGAGCAGAATGTCTCTAAGCTCAAATTGAAGTCACTCTCAGATTTCAAATATCCACAAGAAAATCATACGCCGGCGCCTCCCTACGGAGTAATGGTTTCCAACATTTTTTCTTTTAATAAGTCATCACACGTAACCCTCCCTTCTCAGCCCACTCCCTTTGTAGTCGACTCACTTTTGCTCTTTTCCAGGTAGCCCGGCATTTATATCTCCCCCTTGGGATTCTCTCTTTATAAAAGCAAAACAACCCCCAGATTTAGAAGTGTTGCTGTGGCGAGGTTTCCCTTGAAAGAGCCGGGGAGAAAGTGATAATTTCCATTTGGGCTCCAGTAGCCAAGAGTTTGTTCTCATCCCCAGGAGACGTGCTCCACAGGTCAAGCTCTTTACAACAGATTAAAAGAGAGTGTCACTAATGTCACCCGGCCAGGAAATCAATGGCATGGCGTAGGAAATGAAAGCTGTGACGGACGTGGATGACCACATCAGCTCCTGTCACCGTGTGTCCACTCAGAGTATTCTCTTCATCCTGGCAGCTGCCGGGACCGGAGGGGGGCCCTGTCAGCTGAAGCCAGCGTGGCACCGGCACACTCCTGAACCATGGAAAGCCCATTGGGGCCTTTTCTTGAAAAGGCTTACAGGGCTTCAGACACACACACACACACACTCAATCAACTTGTGCCACTCTAGACTGAGCTTTGCTGCCGCACCAGTGGAGAACTTTTCCCATTTCAAACGTGAGTTTGTCCTCACATGAGAAATCAAAGTGTTAAAAGTTAGAAACAGAGAGAAATTAAGAGAAAATGGGCAAAGAGCAGTTATTTTGTGAGGGGGATTATTAGACTTTCTTTTAAGGTCACATTGATGAGCAATAGGGCTCATTGTTGTTTAATCTTTATTTCATGTAAGCTGATTGCACCCATTTTTCAGACAATAGATTTAATCACCATTTGTCATCCTCCTCCTTTTATTTATTCCCTCCTCACTTGTGTCAATGTTCGTAAAATCTGTGGTCATTTTCAAACAAGACGGAGAGAGCTCTTGATACAGTCCTTGAGTGTTGAAATGTGTAATGTGCGGCTAAAGAAAGCTTTTCTGCTCACCTTTATCCCTCTTTAGTTATTGCTTCTCGGCTTTATCAAGCTCTCCATTCTTGCGCAGCATGTATGTGGTTTTTAATAACAAAGGCAGATTTATTCAAACTTCTACAGTAATTTTTTGAAGAAATTGCTTGTAGGTAGACGTGGATAAAAGCTGGATTTTTACATTTTATCTAGCTAGCCAATGTGCAATTGTTCGCTCCGTGACTTGGTTGAAAAACACATGGTCTGACTTTGTAATGTTCTGTTTAATGAGACTGAAGCAGTCCTGTTCAAAGATCAGCCCCTCACCCACTGATCAGTGCAGTTTTGTATTGGAGTGCGCAGAGCTAGTTAGTCCTAGCATTATTGGTACAGCAAAGAAAAATGTGTTGGGCCAATGTAACTCCATCTCAGAAACTTCCCCAGATCTAATAAAGAGCGGGACAGAGCTGCTAATGTTACTCCACACATGTTAGCATGTAGCAGTGTCCACACAGTGGAAAAATACAACATTGTGTGTGTCCAAATAGTGATCAGGGCTTTTTTTAATGTAGCATCTAACCCCCACAAAATAATATAGCATGGAATGCTCCTTGGCCTAAGTAACTAGCTTAGCACTGAATGCCGTAGCTAGTTAGCTGGACATGCTAACATTTGCAGCTCATACTCAAACCATTGATTGTTTAAAACACCCACAGGCTTCTATAGAGTCATTGTGAAGCTCAGTGACAGTGGCTATGGCCGTCGCCATCTTGGCAGTGCCGGACTCCACCAAACTCCCGAAAACAGGTGGGTGGAGCTAAGGTGGCTCAAATGAAGCCTGGTTGCTGCTAGCAGCTAGCTGTCAATCATAGCAGTCATGCCCATAATTATTCATAATTTTAACCTTAATAATTTCACTCCCATAGACTTGCCATGAACGGGAATAAGCTCTTCAGCCCAAAACCATTGTTTTTAATACCGGGCTGTAAACATGATAGTTTCTGCTGTAAAGTTGGACATTTTAATATGGGGGTCTGTGAGGACTGACTCGCTGTTGGAGCCAACCTCAAGTGGCCATTTGGCACTTCCATGTTGGCTTCATTTTTCAGCCCTGGAGGTTGCGCTTTGACTGGTGACTTGAATATTTGACTGGCTGCTCTCATTAGAGCCTCATGCACACATGTTTCAACAAATAAATCCAAACCATGGCAAGCCTGACCTGCCCCGTTACAGCTGCTCCGCTAATCCATAATCGAACGATCACTGTTTGAGTAAGGAGTGTAGCAAATATCAGTTTTAGCAGTTTTATCCTTGATTCACAGGCAACACAGGTAGATTTCTAATTATGTTGTTACCCCTGAAAGTTTATTCCATTATGAGGCAGCACTAAGAAGCAGCATCATTTGAACAAATTGGGGTATTACACAGTTTGCAGCAAATATTTGTCTTACTTTCCCCATTTTGAACACAATCTGCTCACGCTCTCAAGTCTATTTTTACTTTGTGCTTAAAACAATGCCTTACTTTATATTCACTTTCTGTCTTCAAGAAAAAAAGAGCAAGATTGGTAATGTATTTCGTTCTGCTCACCCTCCACCCACTGACTCAGCAAGTGTTCTTGGCTCATACGATCCCATTCACATAAAGACGGAAAGAAAATTTAATGGGCAGAATAGAAACTCCTGGAGTTAATGAGAAGTGTTTGAAATATGCCCGATAAGAGGAAGAAGACCTGAGTTTTCACCGGCATTCATTACCCAGTGTATTCAGTCAACCCAGCTCCTCATGCGTGCCTGTGTATTCCCATTTGACACTTGTTGGTTGATCGAGTCCATTAGATTATCACTGTTCATTTCCTTTTCTTGAGATTGGGGACTCACTTCTGTCACCAGCAGGATGGCCCAGGCACCGCGGGAGCATCAGATTCGGCTTGACAGGACCACATTTGATTTTCAGGATGAGGACGCATCGGCTGACGCAAACACCACCTGGACAGTTGGCTGTGCTGTTTGTGTTCACCTGTGTCTTGCAAGGAGAATAAAAAGGCGCTGCTTGTTACATGGTGGCCAGGAAACACGGGAGCTTGTTGAAGCAAACAGAATGCAGATGCTTGTGGTGTGGGAAAAAGGGATATGGAAAGAAGAGGAGCAAGCAGATGAAGGGATGGGGGGATAACAAGCTCTTTGCCAACCAGGCAACCATGAGTGCTATTGCTCTGCTGGATTGAATGCAACAGGCCTGGGTTTTTCAGCCTGACTACTGGAGCATGTGAACACACATCTTCCCCGCCATGGGAGAGGAGACTGTCATGACAAAGCCAATGCCTTTGCCTCGTTTTTTTTCCTTTTACTGTCCCTTCCTGCTCCTCATCTATGTCTCTGTCTCATCCTGTCCTCATTTCTGTCTTGTTTGTGCTTGCTTTCTGTTTGGCTCTTTCTTTCTCTCTCATTGTATATAACACAAGGTGACATTATTTTCCTCTTTCAAAATGGAAAGAAAAGCATCTGGGTGATGTGCAGTCAAGGCTTGCTGTCAAAAGCTTTGAACATTTGCCACCTTTCAGGGAAATCCTAATTGAAAACCCTGGCTCTGGAGGTACAACAAATAAACTAGAAATGTGTGAGCTAGAAAAGAATACAGATGTGATCTGATATGCAACCACATGCTGCTTCCTTAAAATGGTCATGTGTCTTAATGTGAAGAATACCACACAAAACAGCTTAAGAGGCAACTTTTGTTGTGATATTCTTCTAAAATCTCTTTTTTTGTGTATCAAATGCTCATCCACTGTAGACATGAAAGGTGGAATTTGTAAGTTTCTTTAAGTTTATCCAGGATTGTGCTGGTTTCAAGCTGGGTGTCGTGACAAATATCTGTAAAACACTAAAATGTCCCAGTTTTCACCACAATTAGAATAATGAGTATGATATTATATTTGTTTTTAGCTCTTACGTAGACGTTTATCATGTTCTGTGCAACCCATTCTTACCCAAGCCAGAATAAAAACACAACACTGCGCCAGGCTTTTGAATTCAGCACTGATTTGTCTGTATGTGTCAGTCAATCAACGTGTCGTCAAGGCTGTTGCTTGCTTATGAGTCACTTGTGAACATGCCCTGTCAGAAAGAGCTATTCAGCAAGTTCTGACAGAACCTGTCATTATGCTAACAGCTGTCATGCCGAAGAGGAAGTTGGTCTTTTCTAAACAGCTCCAGGAGGCTCATCCTTCCTTCATAAAGTACCTGGCAACAAAAAAAGCTGCATTCGTGGTGTCCACTGTGTTGAAAGGTGTCCTCACCTGGTGGGCTAAATGCTGAGAATATAATGCAGAGAATAATCGAGGTCAGAGACAGGCAGGATCAAAAACAGGACAGCAATCCGAAGAACGATGCTGCAGAGTCTTCCATAAAGGCGAAGAACAATCTGGCAACCGGTGAGTGTGGGAGAGCAGCTTAAGTGCAGCACTGATAAAGATCAGTCTCAGGTGTGCGCCAGGTGACTGGGCAGGTGGGCGTGGCTGAATGGTGAAGAGTGCTGGCTAGAGCAGGTGAGCAGGTAAGGAGCATCATTCTGGTATTTGCAACTTTGTGATTAAGTTTAAAGCTGCTTTAATAGTTTTTTTGTTCATTTTCTTTTGTTTTTCCTTTTGGCCACTTTAAAGACCTTTAAAGGGCTCAGATGAAGTTAGCTTTTCTTCTGAAATTTTTCCTTAATGTTGCAGATGCTAGAACACACAGCAGTGTTAACATTTATTTGGAGTATTTCTGCCCACATGACAAATTCAAGAGCAGTATTTTCAGCTCTGTTTTGGTCTCCTGAGGGAAATGTTTGACTGTTCAGCTGCTGTTTGGTTTTCTTAACTTGCTAATTGCTGACTTTGCTGGATTTCCATTTTTCCATTTTATGCACAATCAGAGCTTTTTTGTTGGAAACAAGTCCTGGCAGCTGATTGAAGTTGATGAAATTAGGATTTGTAGGTTGTACAGCCAAAACAATAGGCTAAAAAGCTTTGTAGAGTTTAAAGGAGCTGCTATAAAAACACTCTCACCTTAAATTTTGTCATTTTTCATTTAGAATACTGCGTAAGGATTGTAGTTACTGGAGTTTTAAACATTTCTTATGCGGATAAATAGAACGAAAACCATGAATCAAATACATTCTGAAGTCTCAACCCGAGGTTTCAGAAGCCATACCTTCACGCTGTATATATTGCACTATATTTTAGTGGTTGTGTTGAAAAGGAGGATCCCCTCTGACAGACTTATTTCCCTTTTGCAGAGATTTTGTAGGTGCAGATCTGAGTGTGAATTGAGAGCACAGCCTGAGCTGCCACGGCTCTCCCGCTCTGTGACACACAGACCACTGAATACTAGCAAGTTGGTGTGTCATTAGGATTCGGATCAGGATGCTGTCTCAGTCGACACAAACTGAGGTGAATGAACATGTCTGTCTGCAGTGAGACGTTTCTCTTTCAGAACCTGCTGTGACGCATCTGGAGGGAAATTGCTGAGGATGACCTCTGTACTTACCTGTTATCTATCTCAAGTATTTACCTAGCTTTTTTTTTTTTTTTTAAGGGCTTCCTATTTCGATCTTCTGAGGGAAGAATGAATGTCATTTTACTTCTAGATGTGCTTTGCAGAAGTGATACTGCCTGCCACTATATGAAAGATGCCATGAGTTCATGATAAAGTTTCAGTAACATTGATTATTCACACAGATGCAGAAGATTGTCCTTGAAGAATGACTGTCTCTGCAGTGTTGGCAGCTAGTGTCACCAACCACCAAGTCATAATTTTGCTTGTGTGCAAAATTGCATCTGCAAGCATGACAACATTTTCAACACGCTGTATATCAATGACGATTAAGACAATTTATATATGGTGGGTGCAAGCAGAGGTACTATGAGATGCAGAATCTCCTCATGAGGAAATATGAGAAAGAAATAAAATACCTAAAAAGGGAGAAGGGTTGATAAAAACCTGTTACCTTAAATTATGCGAAATCCAACCCTCTGCAAGACAAGTTCGAAGCTGCAACTCAGCAAGATTGCTATTCCCCATAATCTATTTAACCCTCAGGGGACCAGCAGAGGTATGGACTAAATTAGTGTAATCTTGAATGAGGATTTCTTGAATATGGTGGTTTCAGCCAGTGAGGGATTGTGTCCGCCTCCAGCTTCAGTGGCCTGACAGACAATAAGGATATGACCATCTGAATCGATACAGCCAATCCCCCATGATTAGGTCATCCATTAGTTCACTTGATCTTTCGACCCTCTTACATTGCATCTGATGAAAATGTAATCGCTCAATACTTGCTGGATGATTAGTCCAAATCCCTGCTCCTCAAAGAGGAGGAGCAGAAATGTTTTGATGCAGCATATGCAAATACGTCCAGCTTTGTATTTTGGTCATGGTGCTGGAGTCAGGGGGCCGTCAACTCCCCGGCCTTGTCCCTTGAACATCAAGGCCCCTCCGCTGCCTCTGATCCCCAGCTCTCTGCAGCCTTATGAACACCATGCAGTGAAATGCATGTTCACATGCTGTGTTCTATATGCAAAACCCACACTGGCTGAGCTTCACTGAGGGAAGGACTGCTCCTGATGCATCTGAGCTCAACAGAAAGAAAACTCAATCAACAAAAAGAATTAAAATATAAAAAAAAACAATTAATGGGGATTTAAACTTGTGTGCAAATGTCTTGGTGCAATTATGGAGCAGAGAAGGAGTCAGAGATGAATTAGAACAACCACTAAATGGAATTCAGTTTGATGATAAATCAGGATCCAACTGTCAAGATCACGGTGTGAAAAAGGTCACTTGCTTTGAATCATTGCTCCGCCAGCACTAAATAACACGAAGGCTGACGCAGTGTAGTGAATTGTATTTTCATAAACTTAAAAACTTGAATCAAAATGAACTCCACTTGTAAGGAAATTACTGTAGTTCAGTGCAATTTTTTCTAAACTGTATAATAAGAACTAGATCATGTGTTGCTATTTCATCAGTATTCTCCAACTCTTATTCACTGTGCTTGAGCATTTTAGTGTTTTGTCTGTACCATGCTGTTCTAAAAAGATAACATGTTATGGCAGCTCTTTAGCTGTGAGCATAGCAGCATGTTTTCTTTAAATGTCCACCGGGGAAATCAATACCTTGTTTAGAGCTGAAATTGGCCAGTCAATGTTACAATCATCTGTTTCCAATGACAGTGAAAGGCAGTTACTGAAATTATAATGTCAACGACCATTTAGCAGGTCAGACATTGACCAGCAATTAGCATGACTCATCAACTTATTTTGCCATTAGCAGCATTGATCCGCATGTATCTGTGTATATTTTGCATTTTCCAGGGGACATTTGGAAAGATTGTAGAGTGACACATCCAATTCAAAAAATGGAAAAGTCAATTTGATTGAAAAATATGCAATCAACACTGAAAACCACATGATGCGAATGTATGAAAATTAGTTAGCAGTTAGCAACATTTAGCTTAAAGTTATTAATAAATGATTTGAAATTGTTAGCTAAATGTAATAAATACAGTCCTGAAACAGAAAGCTAAATAAATTGATAAACAATTAACAATGTTAGCAAAAAGTCAAGCAAAACAGTTAAAACTGTTAGCTTAAAATAGTGAATAACAATTGAAATTTTTAGTTTAAAGTAATCAAAAAACATTTGAAATAGCTAAACGTAACGGATAAATGGTGGAAATAGATGTGCTAAAAGTAATGGATAAACAAACATTGTTGGCTAGAAGTAGCATAACGGATGAACAGTTAAAAGAGAGCTAAAAGTAATGCATACACAGTACAGTCCGCTAAAAAAAAACATGGCAAAATGTTGAAACTGTTAGCTAAATTTGCAATGATAAGCAGTTAAGATAGCTAAAAGTTTGCGTAATAGATAAACACAAGGCTACAGTTAACTAAAGAAATGGATAAATGCTGAAATTGTTAGCTAAACGTATGGATAAACCATTAAAATAGCAAAAGTAATGGATAAACAGTACAGTGAGCTAAAATCAATGGACCGATAATTCAACAGTTGCCTAAAAAGTAAAAGTAATGGATAAGTGTTTACATAGCTAAACCTAATATGTGGTTAAAGCAGATATACCTGTTTAATTAGATATGTTTACATAGTTAATAGAAATAAATTACTTCCTGTTTAAAATCAATTCAAATGAACACATTTGGAGCATGATGGATGGTGTCAATAAAGAGGTATCTAACTGCATCAGAGCAATAAGCACCCTGCTCACAGACACTGAGAAGCAGTAAATATTACACAAAAATCAAACGTGATTGTCCTTGGAGGTCATTTTTTATTATATCTCCATAAGCTGCTACAGTGTCCCTTGACTGTTTTCCTTGTTAGTCTGTGAACAAAAAGACCCATCAAGCCGTGTGTCACAGGGGAACAGATAACAGTAGGCCAGGTGAGCGGAGGTCAGAACATCCTGATGAGGGGGCTGGGTGGAGGGGGGCCGGTAAGGGTGGAGGAGATGTAATGGAGGCATGGCGGTTAAATGCCGGGGCTGGCCGTGGGCTCCGGAGGGAGCAGGGCGCGGGCAGCATCACCTCGGGCATCTCCTGACCGCGCGTGATTGATGGGGAAGAGCTGACGAGCCGGGCTCCCAATGTCACTCTCCAATTAAATAACTCTCACCGCTGAACTGCAGCCCCCCACCTCCTGTGATACACCTCCCTCTTCTCCTCCCTTTCACCTCTCCCTTTATTATCACACACCCACTCTCCCTCTGTACCCTGTCTCCCTTTAAGTTGAGTTCTTATTTAGTCCAGCTTATGCTCTCTTTCCTTTTATCTTCATGGCATTATCCTCCTTCAACTTCCCTTTCTCTGGCTGCCCTCCCTTCGCCTCATGCAACATTATTCTTCCTCTTATCCCACCACAATGCGGTGTAGCTCATTTTTACCTGTCCATTGTCCCGTGTCCCTAATTTCAGCTTTGCTAACTGCTCTTCCAGGTATGACAGACAGAGGCTGCTCTTTCTATTAGTTTGGGTCAGTGCTCTCTTTCTAAATGACAGAGCAGAGAACAAAAGGAGCTGCACAACTGTAATGTATTCTGTCTCAAAAATGCAAATAGCATGGAGAAAAATACACAGAAGAGAAACCTTGGCTGACTTATGATCAGGGCTGTGTTTCAACTGAAATATAATGTTTCCTTATATGAGAACAGGTGCATTTACTATGAAAAGATAAGTGCAAACCACCTGCTAAAGAGGAATTCAAACTGTTTACACTGACACGGCTTGAAGAGTGTGCATATGCACCCGCTATGTTTGGAGATGCTGGTGCACACTGCATGTTTACTGTCTCTAATTAGGAATGTAACTAATACTGTTTGGCTTCACAGGTCTGCGAGTGTGGAGGTGCAGTAGTTTAGAGAAGCCAGCCCCATGCTGCATTCTTCTGTCACCACAGAAGCTCAGTTTGTGGCTAATTGGATGAAAAACAAATAGAAATGGGAGCCCAGATATCCATGCAGAAGTGCACTTAAAAAAATGGGTATTTTAAAAGCCAGTCTGGGGGGTGTGAATTATGCAAGGAAAAACAACATGACAGGCGTCCAGTGGCACCTTGAATGAGAATAATTCAGATGTCTTTTATTTGAACATGTGACTTGCTGGATTTAATTATTTTTCAAGGTGAAGCAGGGGGTGTTCCACTCCTCTCATTGGTCGAAGGTGTCAAGAATTTTGTATTGATTTTCTTTGCACCAGCGAGGCAATCATTTAACAGTACACATGCCATCTGCTGCCAAAAAACTTGGCAGATTCGAAAATTCGGCTCTTCTCTTTCTGCCAGATCGCGGCGTGTGTTTCTGGCTCCCTCCCCGCCAACTTATTTTGGTCAAACTCTTTCGATAGGCTCTCTCCACTCCAGTCAGCGAGGATTTGGCTCAGATGAGAGCGTTTCCTGTCTCGCCCGGCGTTCTGACTCCTCGCTGCTGCGCGTCCCCTGTTGCCTATGTAGGGGAGAGATAGATGCGTACCCGAAACCCTGCAGCTGGGGTTCCCTGCACGGAGGCAGCACTGCGGAGAGAGAGGGAGGGAGAGCGAGGGAGAGAGAGAGAGATCAGACTTGCCATATCCCTGCCAAGGGTGAGAGCATTTTTACGCGCGATCCAGACGCCGATCTCCAGCAGCCCTGCTCTGCCATCAGGACTAATTTCACCATGAAAACTTTTAAACTCTTCATTTCGACGTAAGCCGTTTTCCTCTGCGTGGTGCGTGGAGAGGGAAAAAACCCAACTTTTACCAGCAGCCACCATCTGTGCGGCGGTGAAGTTATTCCACCTTCTTTTGGTGAGTATTTCCAGCGGATTTCAGAGCGCGGTGAGGACAGTTGGCAGTCATGTGGCGAGTTTCTTTTTGATACGTCCCCACAATGCGTCGCAGTTAATTTATGATCTGCTTGGGTATTCTGTGCATTTTTTTTGTCCCGTCGCGTATTCTGTAATTAGTATTCCGTGGACACAGGTTTCCTGCGGCGGTCGCTCGCAGAGATTTTTACTGTCGGTGCTTCCGTGCTGCCCGATTCCCATCCTGTGTTTATTTGGCACCGTCATCTGTCATCTTCCGCTTTATTTCTCTAAAGCCTGAAGTTGTTCAGATGTTCGATCGATCTGTGTTAATGATGCGAGCGGTTTTATTTATTTATTTTAATTGGACGAACGTGTCTGATCGATTCGGGAACAGGTGCGCCCTGCGAACTTTTTTTCTGCATTGTGCAGGTGTTGACAGCTAATGCGCAATGATTGATACTAAACAGGAGGGTCAAAGCAGTCAGGGCACATCGGTGCGCAAGGCCGAGCGGAGGGCTACCTGCTGATTTACACTGCAAAGAGTCCATGTCAGGAGATTACAGGCAGCAACATCTATTTTTTTCTTCTTCGTGAACAAGTGGGGAAAAAAACTGCAAGTGGGGTAAAAAAAGGGGGGTAAAAAAATAAAACAAAATAGGAATTTAGATTTTTCTAAAATAAACGATCTGCTGTATTTCAGTTTAATGTACTTCCACATGTTTGGAGGAAATTCATGAAAGTAATAACTGCAGTGGGAAGAAGTGCCAGACGCTGGCAGATTGTGCCACTTGTTTAAAGACCAAAAAAAGATTACATGTGGATCAATACACAATAAAATGACTTCTAAAGACGGATCTTGCAGTGCATGTTTATTTTCGAGCACCGACGCTTATGAGATCTCTGACCTGCAAAATGATTAGCTGTGGTTGTGCTGCCTGTGAGCCATATCATCATCATAGTGAGTGGAAAATGCAGTATTATATAGTATTTTGCACAACCCCTCCGTAGCATTTCTGAACAATGTAGCTGCAAGCACTGGGAGACGTGTTTATGTGGCTGTGAATGTGTGGGTCTCACTTTAAAGACTTTTTAAAAGCATGATTCCAAAAATACTTCATTTAACACATAGTTTTCGCTGCTGTCGCGGGGATATGAATTGGAGTGAACGAGTGTCATAACTCAGCCTTTTTCATTTATCAAGTATCCACTTGCTGTTCGGTGGACAGACTTTATTCTGCACTCTACTCAGCAAATTCCTCTCGTTGCTAACATTCAGCATGTGTATTAAACTCTGTTAAGCCCTCTGTGGAGTTTTTGCATGGTGTGTTGTCCATGCAGCATGTCAGTCAGCTTCAAATCCACTTGCAAAGGTTGAATCCAAATGAGTCAGAAATTGGTGAGTGGTGAGACCACCTTTCATCCGGAGGACTCGGGTTCAAGCTCCTGCCCCTGAAAACTCTGGCCTGTTATGTGCTGTGAGTGTCCTTGAAGACCCGCCAGCTTCGGGGTTACTGTGGCTCTTCAGCTGCCCCCGCGCTCTGATTTTCCCCTGAAAGAGACAAACAAAGGGGAAAGAGAAGGTCAAGGAAAAACCAACAATGTGCCTCGTTATTATAAATTATATTAAAGCTGCTCATATAATTATTGCACAGACGTGATCTACATGCTGGTGTCCACCTGCAGATGATTCCAAAATAAGGAGAATATCCCATAAACTTAAACGACGCCATAAAAAGCCTTTATGAAGCGTCTCAAACCGTAATCAACTCAAGTTCACACACAGTTTGTGTCTGCATTCTGGCCCATGAGGGAAGACACTCTGAATGTACACAATGATTGAGGAGAATATGGTACAGAGGAAGCGTGCGATTGGTTACTGAGCGCTGTAGCTCTGGTAATCCTGTTGTGAGACTGGCAAATGGGATTAGAACAGTGTGTGTAAGAGAAACAGAGCCGGGGGACGACTGGGAGGCTTTACATTCACGGATTTATCTCGCATTTTCACTTAATTTAGCGTCATCGCTTCGGCACTGCCCAACAATGAGTCTGCTTCTCTTTACAGGAAGTCAGATGTGGACTTTGACCACTTTTGAAAAGGCTGACTGAGTCAACCAGAAGAGGATATTTTGTGCTGATATTTGAATATTTTTAAATGATGAGGGCAAAAAGCAGTGGTTTGATTTTCTCTGCAGGGTGGAAAACCAACTGAAGCATTTAGAGCGTTTGGCACCAAACATTGCCAGCGCTTTAAGGCAGGAGGGTAAAACTGACTTTAAATGAAGAATAATAGGCAGTTTGCCTAGGTAGTTAAAGCACAATGCCTCTGTTTTTCTCAGTTTTGCCCTTTAAATCTGACAGTACTTTAGTCATCACACTCGCAGACATCAGGCCTGGCTTTCGTTCTTGTACAGTATGAAAAGCAGCTTCCAACCAGTGAGATAATCCATCGCAGTGAACACAACGCCTTCATTTGGTTTCCGCCAAAGTTTCACTCTGTTTCGTCGTCGCTTCGTCGTGCACTGACTCAGCGCTGCGTTACGCTCTGCTTACGGTCAATCACCTGACACCAACAGGAAGAAGGAATGGAAGTGGTCGTGTGAAAACACTGTCTTGTCACGTCCAGTTCTTTGTATTTGCCTGCCTGTGAAGAGCTTTTGAAGCTACATTTGACATCATATGCTTTCATTTTGAAAAATGTATCAGAAGAATTGATTTCTCAGCAGCTTGAAATGCTTAATAATTTGGACAAATCAGCAACAGACCAAATCAGCAAAAGCTCATTTAACAGCAAGCCAATATGTGCGTTGTTGAGCAAGCTGCTGCACCCACAACCACATTAGCATTATCTCCAGTTTGTATCTGACCCCCGTCTCCTCTAGTGTTCAGACTTTAGCAAAATTAGAAGCGTTTACTTGGCCGCTCGGTTCAATCTGACCCCGCGCCGTTTTTCTCTCCCACAATACCACCGCTGCAACCTGGCTTCACAACTCGTGCTGCCCTGCAGCCAGATCTGCTCCACTTTCCACCTCTACCATTAAATTGTCATGCAGAGGTAGTGACTTTGTCCGTGTTAGTCTGTGCACGTTCACGTGTTGCAGCCTTAGCGCGTCGGTATATTGTATTCCAGTTCATGTTGGAAGCGTGGACAGTTCAGGGTGACTGTTTTCACAGCTTCATGGCTTCTTGGATAAAGTTTCGCCTCGTCGGGGTTCGTGTGCTTCCTGCACTATGGGGAAAAAAACAATTTAAATTGAGATATTTATACAAACTAGATTCCCTTATATGCAGGGTGCTTCTCACAAACATCTAGGTGTCTGCAGAGGTGACAATCACGGCGCTATGATTTACTTCCGTGTTAATTATTAGCACAGAATAATGGCTCTGCCGTGGCGAGGTACAACAAATCACTTCCACAGGATGTGCGGTTTGCTGTTTTTATTTTGCTGGGGGGATCAGAGAGGAAGTAAAATGAGAACCGGAGAATCTGTGTGTGGGAAGAAAGAGGTCACTTTATGCCAAAGCAATTACCTTCCTCATCCAGGCCCCTGCCAATACTCTGCGTAGAGGGGAGAGAAAGAGAGGTCAGCGAGGAAATAAATATACGTGCGGTCAAGCTCTCAGTTTTCTAAGCGTCTGCTTTCAGAAGACCTCCTGAAGTTGAAATGGCATTTCTGAGTCAGTATCTTCCCAACATATTGCATAAATTTGCCAGCGAGCTCTGCTGCGCATCCTCGCCGCCTCCAAGCGTGGACTGTTGCTCCTTCACAATATTTATTGTGGGAATCAGTCAAGGCCATTGTTACGCGTCAAATTAGATAATACCAACGATATTATGAAGTTTGTGTAATTGCTCAACTGCTCAGGACCACCAGGATGTGTTGTGACATGACGAACATTATCTGTCAGGAGCTGAAGCTTTTCTCTGCTTTGACAAGTCTTCATGTTCTGGCATCTTGGGGGATCTGTCACGGCATGACGACGGCAGGGAGACAGATCCCCTTGCATGTGCTCAGGCCGGCAAACAGACTGCTCGGAGTAGAGGTCAGGAGCGCTCGGGCCATCATGCTGCTGACAGCTCAGATTTATTTTTAATCACGGCAATGAGAGCTCGCCACACAGATCATGCGGCTTGTTAGTGTTGAGTGGCGAGCCCCGCCACCATTACGCCATGATCTTATACAAAGAAAATGTGACAAAATAATGACCTTGGTGAGGTAAAGCCCGGATAATTGGGAGCCGGCCTGAATGGCGTTTTGATTGTTATTCCGTGCAGCCACTGTTGTTTCACTCGCTGTGAAATCTCTTTGCCCGTGTGCATTGAAAACTCTATGTCTCCATCTTACCCTCATTAACATTTTGACCTCCCCCACGATTTTCCTGTGCCATGTGTGTCGGTGAGTGTGCGTATGTGAAGGACGTTATGTTGATTGTCTGCACCATATTTACTGTCTATTCATTTTTGACCAATTTCTTTATGATTGGTGAAAAATGTCATTATCATTGCATCAGCAGGCACATTACTTGCTGTCTAAAGTGACTGCGGTCACAGAGGCAATTTTGCTGACGGTACTTTCTCTCTTCTCTCCTCTATGTCTTTGTCTCTCTCCTTTTTTTTCTCTCCCTCTCTCCCTCTCTCTGTTCTGATAGGTGCCAATTATACAGCCTGTGTGTTGAAGCCTGCCCGGTCGCCACTGACCCTGTTAGCCAGCTTTAATGTCAACTCCCTGGCTCCAAAGTGGAGGGAATTACCCCACTTTTAGTCTCCAATCAGGGAAAAAGAAGAGCAACGCAGCAAAATGCAGAGCTTGACTCTTTTTCAACCCGTGCGCAGGGTCTGACTGCTCTTGCTTTCTGTTGAAACACAGGGTCACGACTGTGTGGATAAAACCCTGAGGGTTTTGACATTTCAGCCTCACTGTCTTTTTTTAGTTTTTGCTCCTCTTCTGGCCTCAGTGCTTTTTGGAGGAGGCCCAGATGATGGGGTGGTGTTGCTCAGGCATATGCAGAGCCCTGGCTCTCCTGGCACTCCTGCTTCCCTTGTGGGAGAGGGGCTGCTGGGGGCTGAATCCCAGCTCTGGGGATCTGGAGAAGTCCCCACACTCTGATCCAGACCCCTGGGATGTCCTGCACAGGCACAAACGCAGCTGGGTATGGAACCAGTTCTTCGTATTGGAGGAGTACACAGGAAATGAACCCCTCTATGTTGGCAAGGTAAGCGATCTGTGACTGCTAACGGATCAACATTAGCACGGCTTAACAACGTGTGCTGCTTTAAATGTGACTGAACCTGCCTCCTAAACCCTATGATGAACTGATTCACACATCCTCACATACCCTATTTTTGCAGATCTGGCACCAGGTTCAGTGCACCTGTACAGTAATACACATATCAATAACCTCTTACCATAATGACCTGCGAAAAAACTGGGACGCAGCAGAGTTTTACAGAGTTGTACATATTCCCCATGCCCTACATAAAATGTTAAACAAATGAAAAGACAAAACACAGACAGTGTGGGAAGGTATTCTGCATTTTTTTCCAGCCAGGCTGAAGTGTGTTCTTGTACAAATGTACAGCTTTAGTTTAGAGGACGCTGTACGACTTGACAAGGTAATTTGCACCGTAATCATTCCCCAGAAAAGGTACATATTACTCAAAAGTGTCTTTGCAGAGTAGGTGTTCTGCCAAGGTACAAGCAGATAGATCAAAGTAATGCATGTTTTGGCAGATAAATAAGTATGAAACCTTCCCAATGACACAAATGGCATAATTAATGAGAGGGTACAGAGACAAAGTGACTAAGCAAGCGTTGGGGAGATGCGGCAGCTCTGCTTTTCTATTATGGATCACGTTCCTTCAGGTAAAAATGTTTACAGACCAGTGGAAGAGGAGTCTTCACCTGAAGAAATTTAATTTTAAGTTAATTACAGGTAAATGTCCTGCAGTCAAATTTGTATGCAAAAGCAAACTGCACCAACAAAATGAGCTAAGTAGCTATAGTGAGCGTAACTGTAACACTAAGCAGTGAGCAGATAAACATTAATTTCCACACGTTTCAGCAACGATTCTGGTGTATAAACAGTTACTAAATGCTTTATAACACACTGTAAGGATTTATTTATGTGTGTAAGCATACACCCACAATAAACAGTAAAAGTACAGCAACATATGTTTGAAGTATCAGAAGTAAAAGTACTCAGAATGCAGGAAAATGCCTCCTGTGAGTGTTTTGGTGAAGGTGTATTGTCTTGTTAAATGTATTTCTCAACACTGAGTCCAAAAACGTTGGGATGCAAAACGTGATGAAAACAGAAATCATGTGCTTGTGAACGACTGAGCCTTTCCAGGATGCCCCTTTCATACCCAATCATGATGCTATCACCTGTTACCAATGAGCCTGTTTACCTGTGGAATGTACCAAACAGGTGTTTTTGGAGCGTTCCACGTCTTTCCCAGTCTTTACTTGCTCCTGTCCCAACTTGCTGTTGTTGTTGATCCCTGTAGTGATGTATGAATAGAAAGTAGCATAAAATGGAAATACTGTAAATAAAGTATTTCTCTACCATTAAATATTCATGACTAAATAAGCAACGATCAATGTTAATTAAAAAAAAGGATTTTTAAGGTATTGTTTATTAAGAGTTGAGCAGATTTCTGCTCCATCAGGACTGTGTGGGTGTTGTTTTGATCAGGTTTGATTGACGGTAAACAAACATCCCACCAACTGTCATCTGATTCTGACTCTGACGCTGCTCTGCTCTGATTGGTGCCCGGAAGCGTGCGACATCAGCTGCTCCTAAGTGAGCCCCGCCCACTTCAAAGCAGTGAGAAGAGCACAGAAAAATAAAAATTTTTCATGTAAATTAACTCATGCAGTTCTGACTTTTTAGGGCCTTTAAGTACAGGAATTCAGTTAATGTCATATAATGAGAAGCTCTTTGTTGTCCCTTTATGCTACTCACAAAAAATATGTAAATGAATAAGTAAATAATGAGTGAATGAAGGTGTCTGACAGCCTGAGGAAAGAAGCTGCTCTGTAGTCTGCTGGTACAGCAGTGGATACTTCTGTAAAGCTCAGCAGACAGCAGGAAGGTGGACAGGCTGTACTTGGGTTTGTGGTGCTTTTTAGTGTCCTTTGGGCTCCTCACCTCGCTGATGTCTCTGATGCTCGCTAGATGGGTTCCAGTGATGATCTGGGTGGCTTTAATCACCCGCTGCAGAGCCCTCCTGAGCTGAGCCGTGTGTACAAACGTGCCTGTTTGTAGTGCCTCCAGTCAGGATGCTTTTTATTGCTCTCCTGTAAAAGTTAAGAGGACTTGGTGGGATTTTTCTTAAGTTTCCTTCAGTTGTGTCTGAGCTTTTTTTTACCGGGATGGACATGTGTGGCTCAGTGTGATGCTGATTCTCAGGAGCCTCAAGCTGTTCACTTGCTCCACCTCGGCTCCACTGATGTAGACAGGGGTTTGGGTCTTTGCCTCCAGTTTTCTAAAATCGACCCTTCGGTTTAGTTGACGTTGAGCAGCAGCTTGTTCTCTGTGCGATACTCTGCAAAATTGTTTATTTCCTCCTGATGTGAATTCTCATTATTGTTTGTCGCCCGGCTGATGATGGTGGTGTCGTCTGCAGACTGCACCACAGAGTTCTCTCCACGTCGGGGTTTGCAGTTGTGGGTGTACAATGAACAAGAAGGAGCTGAACACACGGCCCTCAGAGGCTCCGGTGTAGAGCATTGGAGTGGAGGAGGTGTGACCGCCAATCCAAACTGTCTGGGGTATTTGTGAGGAAGTCCAATATCCAGTTGCAGAGTGTGATCCTCAAACCCAGAACTCAAGAGCGTGAGGACCACACTCTGCAACTGGAGGAAATCATATACGTCAAATAAATGTAGGGAAGCAAAAAGTACATAATTCCCCTCTGAGATACAGTAGATATACATAGTACCATAGAATTCAAATAGTCTAGTGCGATATATGTGTTTATATCTATATAAGTTCCTCCAAATGTACGTCAGCACAGCACCTGAATAAATGAACTTAATTACATTACACAACTGGATTAACTGGTAACTTTTGGTGTTGAATAAATGTCAGGATAAATAGTACCTCAAAGTGTACTTAAATGCAGAATGAATAATAGTATTTAGTTACAGTCAACAACTGGAAGTAACGAGTTATTACAGCTGTCAAATCAGTGTAATAAAGTAAAAACAAGAGAGCTTGAAACTGAAAGAGTCGGGTAAAATGCAGGGAAAAGTACCTCAAAATGTACTTTTTGTATCTAATCAACACCCACAGTAAAACAAAATCCATTTTATTTTAAATTGTACTGTAAAATTGGTGTTTTACATCACAGGGTCTGGTGTACACAAACGTTGCTCCCAGGCTTTCAGCACCGCTGTGTAAATGGACAGCTCCTGCCTAGAAAATGGCTCTGGTGTGTGCAGTACAGGCCAGATGGGTCTTGGATTGGTCTCTAGATCCCTGTTATCTTGGAGAATTTTCTGGTCTTATTATTAAATTAGTTTTCATCTTTCCGCTCATCTGCAGGATAATCATTCTCATCTGCATGTATTTGCCGGGTCTGCTCTCACAAGCCCATTTCCTTGCTGTCTCTGAACTGGATTAGCGTCTCCAGCTGGAATTAGGATACATTTGACTGTCCTATTGTTCTCCTCACTGTTTTTGCCAGAGGGATGGAAGCATCTAAATCAGAACGAGCCTATTTGTGACACCGCAGGAGTTCAGCTAAAGGTCATTTCTTGTCCAAGCGTCCACAGTATCTTAAAACGCTGTCTCGTCTGATCTGTGTGTCTCCAGATATCTACTATATCTGACCAGCGGGGAGAGTATTTTTTGCTCGTGAACATCTGCTCTCTGATTCAAATGTGTCCTTGTCCTGTGTTGCCCATTTTGAAAGTTACAAAAGAGAGGCCAGCGCAGCAGTCGGGAATTTCGAGTGCTTTTCTTTTACACATGCTTATGTCTGATTGCTTTTCTTGTTAGTAAATCCCAGAGGACGTGAACAGGCTGATTACTTATTCATAGATGTGTAGAGATCTGCTTATCCACATGGAATATACACAAACTCATTTGCAGCCCCTTTTTCTAACTGGTAGCCTTTTTATTTTGTCCTCACACATGTATTGATTGAGCTTTTGTTTGGTTTGGTACTTACAGCGGTGGTCCTGGCAGTCAGGGGACGACACAGCAGCGTGTAAAAAGTCACACTGGCTCCATCTTTACATCTGACCTCGTGCCAGAGCTCAATCTAAGCATTCCAGAAATAGGAAAAATCAGATTCATTTACTCCCCGTGGGCAGAGCGGGCTGCCTGGGAGCTTGAGAAGCTGTCACATTATTTGTTCCCTAAGATCACAGTTGTCACATGGTGTGTGTTTGTTTGGTATCACAAGGACACGCTGTAAAAAGTCCGGGCGGGACACCCTGACCTCGTGACTCAGTGTGAGCGACATGGAAGGTCCTGCCATGTCAAGAAGATGACCTTACTAGAAATTAATTCTTTATGTAGCTTCTGCCAAAAAAAAAAAAAAGAAAAAACGCAGCCGATAGAAGCTAGTTTTTCATACTCAGCTCTAAAATTTCCAGCAGGTGATAAGCAAAAACACCAGACTGACATGACCACTGATTGCTTTTGTCAGACGTATCCGATGTATCTAGTGTGACAAACAATGGGATTCTGTGTCCAAACAATGGCACAGCCGTTGCACAATTTGGTCATTTGTTTGGCTGGAAGCAAAGGGAAATATGATATAGTTGGTAGGAAACGGGAAGTCATCGCTTTGGCCTGGCTGCTCCCTTTGCATCTGCAGTCTGCTTGGCTTTAATGCATTCTGTCAGATTCTGAATTTCACAACCAAATGTCTCATTATGCCTTGGCACTCTGCCTCGGGTAAGTGTACTGGCCTGGAATCAGCTGCAGTCACATCACGCCAGCGGAAACATACATTAAAGAACCTTAAACTGCACATTCTCCGCCGCAAATTGGCGACGCACATATTTAAACAAGCGAGAATGCCGGAGCAACTCATCCACTTAACAAACACTTACTGGTAAACATGATGCGATTAACGTTTTCTGCAGAGCATTTTTGTGATTAAGTGTTGAGAAATGTCCCAATCTGCAGCCTCTGCTGAAGGAGCGCAGACGTGCAGTGTTGTACCACATGACAGACAAGTCAACAGTCATGTTTAGGACTTTGTTAACTCTCCTCGCTTTACACTCTGGAATATTTTTCCCTCCATTCAATAACTTTTGTAATGCCACGGCTGCATTCTGTTAAGGACATATCCTTTTTCATGAATCTGTTTATATTCAGGTGACTGGAGACAGTCGCAGCCTGTGAGGCAGAGCGCTGCTTCACGTCAGGGGAGGAACAAGCACACAGACTCTCGAATCTCACCTTTTTTTTAAACAAAGGTGTCTTCAGATTGGCAGTCTGACTAACCATCAGAGTAATGGATGGACTTACTTCACCTTATAATTCAGGCTGCATTCAGGCAGCAATAGCCGGAGCCCTCCTGCTACCCTCGCAGAGGTTTTCTCGCAGTACAAATAAAAGAACCTCGATGAGGAGCGAGAGAATGGCAAACATCTCCAAATAGAAGGATCTCTCATAAAGTGAAAAAAAGTCTTACATTTGATAATATTTATTGCAATAATCATTGGACATTTTATGAGCGCGCAGCATGAATAATTTCTGACCTGGAAGCAAGAACCTGATGTTGTACGTGACAGTAATTCAGTTTAATAATCAAACAATATGCATCATGGGCATCAGGGATGCTTCCACAGATAATTGCAACGGAGCCAACATAACATGTTACTATGCAAACTACTTCATTAGCATTCTATTAGACGTTCACTGTCAAATGGGTTAGAATCATAGAGCGCAGGGCGCCGCTGCAAAGGTCAGTCTCAATAGCGTCGACTCACACTCGCTGGTGCCGCAAACACGTCGGCGCAGCTGGGGAGTGGTGAGGGCAGCGTGTTGAGCCGGGGAGGAGGGTGATTCAAACTGACAGGGGGGGAGACATCATACACACAGTACCCAGGGACAAGAGCTCACAGAGGGGGGAGCTCATGAAGCATCCTGGGGGCCTCTGGGATGGTGGGAAAGCCTTTATCTGAGCCAGGGAATCAAAGAGGATGAAAACAGCAGTGTAAACCAGACTAGAGGCTAGTTATCAGCGGGGTAGGGGAAAGGACAGAGGAGGAACATTGTTTACTGTCGCGGTGTCTCTCATATACAGCACAGGGCCGAGGCTGGAGTCAACATCAGCGGGGCAATTTTAGCTCCAGTAAAGTCCAGAAGGAGGTCAGGACAAAGTCAAGTCAGTGTCGAGTAAAGTGAGACTGATTCAAGACCGAAACATGCAATAAACTGGACATTTCATCCAGAAAATATGAGTTTTCTTCAGTGGGTCAGCAGAGAATGTGATTTACTCTTCACCATCAAACTGATAACTGCAAAGAAATTCAATCATACTGTAAATATTTAATCCACCTCATGCCACTGACACATTGATTGCCAAAAGCCGAAGAACCAAATAATCATGCAAAGGCTTTCAAATAATTATATTTTAGAGAAAAAGTTCAAACCTGTGCCAAACATCTGTGCTTTGTTTTACAACACACTCGTCCACCAATGGGCTCCGACTGAAGGCCAGCATTCACACACATGTGTCTCACTGTGTTTTGACCCAAAATGTGCACTTGCTTTCACACGAAGAGGGTGTCCACGCGGTCCCGCCCCCACACCTGCAACAGAACTAGCAGGTGAGTGAGGGAGGTGTCAATCGAGCACAGTTTGTACACGCCCACACGGTCCGGGGAAAGGTCTAAACAGGCAGCATCAGTGAACGCGGGTAGACTATCGCTCTGTCGGGGCTTGCGGCTGCTTCTGCTCATAAACTCTACAGTCAACTTTGCTCCAGTGGGCAGTTTAAACTTCACGTCCAGTGAATTCACTCTAACCTTGATAAATCTGTCAAATTAAACGGTTGCTCTCCAGATACGGAGAATAAAATCCCAGCATTTTAAACATGGTCCTCTCTGTTTTCACCTGATGATGATTGAGTTTGAGCAGAGCGGCTGATTTAAAAGTCGAAGCTTTCTCCTCCGTTGAAAGACTTCGGTCGTTCTCAGCGGCCATGCTTGTCATCATAGAAATGCCTTCCCTATGACTTGTTTGCATGTCAGTGGCAAAAGCAACCTGTCTGACGGATAACCAATCACATAGTGCTGTGGGCGGGGCAATGAGTGAGTGACTACAGACAGAGAGAGGCGGCTGCGTCAGAGCGAAACAGCGCATTTTAATATCGATTCAACCCGAAGCCCTTTCTTCCTGATCTGATTAATGATCCGATCTGTGACTCAAAACCGTAATATGAGCTGAACCCTGAGTTTTGTAATCCTTTGCACCCATATTTACAACACATTTACTCAAATACCACCAGTCCAAGTCAAAGAAGGCAGGTGTAGGTGGTTGTGCAGTGATTTTCTTCTTATGTGGTGGCACTTATTTAGAGCTTGGATTCCCATTGTCTGACTTCTCGGCTACATTCTTCAAGTTAATGGCGTTCTATTGAAGGCTGTAAAACCAAAGGTGCATTGTGCATCGGTATGTTGATGTACTATGTAAGTACTCTCCTTGTAGCTAATAATACTGTAACATACTTAAATATTAAGGAGTATTATAGGCTGGGGCAGTTGCGAGATAGTTTGAAGTTGCTGTGTATTTCACTTTATGTTTTCTGTCTGTATCCTCTTTTATGTTTTTTTTTTTTTTCCCTGAATTTCGGGGTTGCTGAAGTTTCCTGAAGTGCTGATGTATTGAATTTTCGACATCCCCAACAGGTCTGATCCTGAATAATTCAAGAGAGGTCCTCAGCTTGTGCTGAGAGGGTAGACGTACTATGAATACACACAAAAGTTAAGTTTTAGATCTCTCTATTTTTCCTCTACAAAGTGGATAACAGGTGGCCTGGAGACTGTTGTGTTTGGTATAACAGTGGTATCAAGTGTTCTTCTACATTTCAATGAATAATGTAAACATGGTGTGGCTCAGCTGCATATAGGCAGTTCATGCATTTCAAAGAAGTTGCTTAAATGTATGCGACTTTTTCCTCCTGCAAGAGTTTGGGGTTTAAAGAAGAGACCATTTGCCTTTTGTGAATATAAAACTGTATTTAGTTAGTTGAAAAGCGGGGGAAAAGACCTAATATGAGAAGAGGGATGGTGGTCAGGCATCTGTATGCAGGGGCTGCTGGACTGTTCTCAAAATGCAATGAGGCACTATAGAACGGCGCTCGTTTTGCATGGGCTGACTAATTACCTTCCACATGGATATCTGCGTGAATTGAAAGCAGCTTGATCTCAGTTTTCTGGAATGGGTTTTCATAAAGCCTGATAGACCACCAGACAAGAGACTTGAGGCATTACAAATGTTTCCTTAAAGTACAGAGGTATTGAGTTTCCTCATCTCTATTATTTTTCCTTTTACTACAGATACCATCCAAGAGTTGCTCATTGTGTCAGGTGTGTTTTGAGATTGATTCATTGCCCTCTGTTGCTCGTGGGACGCCAGGTTTTAAAGTCTATCAAACCTTCATTGATTTAACAAACATTGAGGCTCCATAGTAATCAGATTATTCCCCACTTCACACAGTAGTCTAATTTCAGAATCTAATTTTCATCTAAGTGAGAAACTTGGATTCCTTTTTCATGTTAAGGGAGGAAGAATAATTGGATTAACAAAGCTATTTTGGAAGGTGAAACTGTGCTACAGTATAACCTACACTGGGTGTCTTGGAGTTGTTGCTTATGTTGGAAAGTACCAACGAAGGAGCAGACGACACTAATGATTCCCAATCAAGGGTGCATGTACCGCAGGGGGTACCTGTGCTGGAGCCAGAGGGAGCATGGAAAGAATGTGGAGTCGCTCAGCTAATTGGAAAAGATGCACAGAAATTTTGTAAATACAGGCTTTCATATTGTAGACTATAAAATTACATGTCTGTGTTTAGGAGGAAAATAAATGCAAGTAGGTAAATTGATGTGTAATTGTCACAACAACCAAAACCTTAAGACCACACAAGGAAAAGTAGCCAGCGAGCTATCAGAGAGGGTCAGACTGCCAAATGTACTGCGCTGCTTTGAGCTAAATGCTAACATCAGCATTCCATTAGCTCGCAAGGACAATGCTGTTTTTTGCAGGCGTAGAGTTGACACGTCCACTTTAAAATCAATTCAAAGGAACATGACAGTCGGTGTGGATGCAGGGCGACTGGAGCTCATGTGACAGTGACGGCTGGGAACCAGCACACTACCTCATGTCTTATCGGCAGTCATTTCTATAATAGTAATGACGATATGTGTTATTTATATGAATGGTAGGAATTCTTAATAATGGTTCACATGCACTCTCTTTATTAACAATAGTGCACTGAGGGCTGTTTTAGATGTCAGACAGTTTTTTGGAAGTGAAACACATAAATGAGTTATCCTACTTTCTCACCTTAACCTGATTACTCACAGTAATCTGCTTTTATGTGTGTGTGTGTCTGCATGTGTGCCTGTGTGTGCGTGTGCGCGCATGTAAACGTGTTCAGATTGCAGCTCTGCTAAAGTAACCTGAAGCCTCCTACCTCCATCCCCTCCTCCACACACGCACACACACACACACACAAACCCCCACACTCTCCTCTAGACATTTACCATCCAATGGATGAAGGGACCCTAATATGCTAAAACCGGGGATGCATTGGCCACCTCTCGCTGTAATTAAATTCAGTCATAATGAATCATAGCCTCTAATCCTAAAACAGGCTATATTTCCACAGGGAGGAGAAATGACCTACATGTACTGGAAAGGCTCTTAGTATAGTCATTCTACTACAGCTTTTTTACTTGGCATCCACTGTTAAAACATGACAAACACACACAAGCCTCGCTCTGAGCTGTGTTGAAAGTAACCGACCAGTGTGGCGTGCTTATTTCCACATCAGTGCGGTTTATTTATATGTATCACACAGGGCACGATAAACAAAATCAGGTAGCAGCCTCTAAAGATTTACGTCACGTTTTTTAATAATGTGGTCAAACCTTTTTTTTTTCCTTTTGTAACTTTTCGTGTCCTGGTTTCGTGTAATGTTTTGTGACTTGAATAGCAATATGAGCAACGGCTCGTTGCTCTGCTGAGGAGAATCTGTGCATAGTAACACGAGGCAATTAGGGTATTGTATGAGCCAGTCATCGGACTAATGTCGGTGATTCACAATGGTGCCTCTGCACCTTTGCTCTTGGAGGTGTATTTTATCATTTGCAGACCATGTTGGTAGCAGCCCAAGATACTGTCACCGATTCATTGTGTAAAAATACACTTGGCAGCAGGAGAACACAGAGATAATACATACTTTGTCTTTCTTTTTTGAATGGCCGCAGAGAGAAGAAGAAATAGTGTACTTGGTTGCAATCCAGAGAAGTGCGTTAATTACGATTTCTATCTTTGTTTTGTGTGTTTGAATCATTGTGTTGAATTCATTACAGTCTTTTTTTGTTTTCTAATTGCATGTAGTCAGTAATTACATCAGAGAATGCAAAATTTCAGCTATTAATTCAAGCTTTTATTCTTGTCTAATAATGGGCCTTGAATGTCAGTCATGTCAATCAAAAGATTTCTCATCTGGGAATACTGGAGGATGTTTTTTGCTAAATAATATAGTCTTTCAACTGCTGCATGTCTGCCTCTTGGACAAGACTAAGGCCCCAGTTCCACCTGTTGGAAAGGTGTGACCTGTATCTGGATAATGACATCTGAACCACCAACGTTTGCATTGAAACCTGAAGCTTTTGCTCATTATGATTCTGCCTGCATTGTAATTAGGTGTCAATATGCAATTAGTTAGGCAGCGCTGGCAGACATGGCACATCCCAGGTCAAGTGCAGCAATGCCACGGGTGTTTTTCATTTTTAAATGACACTTTATGAGGGAAGACTACTGTGACTTGTTCATATAGCGTTTGTTGGGCAGCTTAAGCTAGCTGGAGGAGGCAGACTGAGGTGATCTTTCAGCTTGATTTTGTTTTTGTTTTTCTTGAGAATGTGGTTACCCTGTGCGTGTACACCACGCATTCATTTTCCTTAATCAGATAAGATACAGGTTGTACATTAAGGTCAAGTGTAAATGGGGTCTGAGAGTCCTGGAGTCTACAGTCACGCTAGCAGCTATTTAAGCACAGTGGTGCTTTGAGCTAAGTGCTAAAATCAGCATGCTAACATGCTTACAATGGCAATGCTAACAGGCTGATGTATACCAGGTGTAATGTTTCCATGTTCACTATTTTAGTTTAGCATGTTAGCATGCTAAATTTTGCTAATTAGCATCAAACCACTGTCCATGTAAGGCTAATGATAAGTCTTTAGTTTTGCAGGTATGTCAATCAGGAAGATGTCATTCTGAGTGAACAGATAGTGTTTTTATTGCCAGTAAAGTCGAGCATTGTGAGAGTTTGTGGCTCCCATCATGACTTTAAGGGGGTGGTGACGCCATGAGTAGTATAGGAGAACCCCCCGATAAACGATGCTGAGGGTGAAGCTCGGAAAAGGAGGTTGTATCACTTTGTTCAAAGCCTGAGTTTAATGACAAACTGATCCAGCAAACAATCAGAATGCAAGAGGTGACCTTTGCGCTCTCTCTTTTCATCTCTGCAAGGCGTGGCTGTAAAAGCATAATTGCTTCATTGAACAAAACTAACCCCTCTCATTACTGACTCCACATGACTGATTTTGGACTTTCAGAGCCCAAGGCTAATTCATACAAAAGATAACCACAATAACTGTATTGGAAAGAGCTGGTGGCTGAATCAATTCTGTTTCTTTTCATTCTCTTACCCCAAAGCATCCATTCAGTTTCAGGGACAACAGGGATAAGTGGATCTTAGGTGGTGCAGAAAATGTAGGGTAATAATTTTTCTTTCTTGTGGACTCAATTTTTTTTAAATGCCCATGAAAACCCAAGGACATTTTCTGTGTGTGAAATTAAAGCCTGTAATTTTATTTCATGTGACATGCGCATTACTAATCTCTGATGCCATTCATTGCTTTTCCTTCCACTGAATGCAATTCTTCCACAAAAACGTGACTTTGCACAAAGATCCAGACTCACCTGTTTGAAACTTTACCTCCAGTCAATAGAATTTTTCGCCTTAAGCTGACAATTGGTTATAGGGCCAATGTACAATCGTAGCTAACGGTGTAAGACAAATTATTTTCACTCCATTCAAACCAAACTTCATTCCCTTTCAGCCCATTTTTCCCTTCCAGTAGATATCACTTTGACACAGCCTGAATTCAGTTAAATTTAGTGGCTCCAGAGAAGTTTGAGGGATATCTGTGAAGATACCCTGCACTTTGGGATGACTATGGGATGATTCAGAGATGGATCGGGCTATGATCTAAAGTTGTTATTGAATTTGGCTCCTGATATCCCTCAGAATGAAGAATGGAGTCAGGAGAGTGATTTGCTCTTTTTCTTTGTGCAAGACTAAATATATTCACTACTGGAGGGATTGTGTACACATCAAAAGTCTTCCTTCCCAAAGGCCCTCTCATGTTGGGGTTTAATAAGGTATTTTATTGTTTGAAGTAGTACTGCTTGTTTGAGTTGTTTATAATCCCTTTGGATGGTAGCCGCACTGTTGGTAGTGTAAAAGACATGGCATTATCCTCGTGTTTTCTTTCTCACTCGCACCGGGCTTCGCTTACGCTGTACAATCCAGGTGGGCTTTTTCATTCTTTGCCCAAAGAACTACAGGAAGGCTTGAGTCACAGGGTTCAGGATTATATACTTCAGTGCCAGCAGTGGGTGATGTTTGTTGGTTATGGTATGTAAGGTTTTGTTCTGTAGCCTGAGTGTGAAGGTTCCTGAAATTCCACATGACTGCAGTCTTTGAAAGCATCGTGGTTGGTGGTCAGTTGCGCGTTGCTCTGTGTTATCCAGGCCGACATCTCCGACGCTCAAACTCACGTACCAAACACTTTTCAAACACTCTCACGCCAACATTTTGTCACACAAACAAATTCCTAGCTGGTGACATTGTAGCGCACAAAGAGGCCAATCACAGAGCAGCGCTGTGCACCTGCATGTGGGAATGGGAGTTACTATGGTTACTGTTTCTGCCACTCTGAAACTTTCTCATAAATAACAGGTTTTTTTGGTCGGTATGACAATACAAAGTCATGAATGAAATATTATATAATTTGACATTTTTGGTAAGGATTAGGGTCGCTCCATCACGACTCCTCCTGCTCTCTCTGCACACAGTCTCCTCAGACCACTAAATGCCGAAACATGGACTGAAGTGGAGGTGTAGTGCTTCATTAGAACTTAAGTTGTCAAAACTGAAGCATGAAATTTATCTTGTAACTTTAATTTAGGAGTTTGTTTTAGCTTAAATTGTGGTCCATTTCTTGTCTACTTTAAATTTTTGTTTAGAGTTAGTGTTGATGTCTCATTACAGGAAAATAATTCAGCGTTTTTAATGACAATTGCCTCCATGAACTTGTGATTATGCTGAGAGCTCAATAACCAACAAGCATGTCCATCACCCACCACTGTCATTGAATTATCTAATACAAAATATGTTTGAGTTTTCACAAAAAAGCAAAGATTCAGAAAAAAATAACAGAATTTTGTGTAACTTGATTCTGTATTTTTTTCTTTTTTATCCAGTTAATCATCCCGCGCCCCCTCAGAGTTTCTTGTTTCTCCTCTGTTAGAGTTCCATCTGTAGTTCTAATTATCACTGTTTTATAATGTTTATTGTGAAATTCATACCTCATCCAAGTTGATTGCATTACATGTTTTTGTTGGAGGGAAATGTTGAGATGCTGCACCTGCAAAAAGCATAAAACATGGGTGTTCTTCCATCTGTAAAGCTCTGAATTTTGGCACTGAAAGCATCTTGAAATAAGTAAATTACCTGACATTGCAGTTTTTATCACAAAATAACACAGAAAATGGTCATAATTGTTGTTTTTCTTCAGTTTTTGTCAGACAATACCTCAGCAAGACCCAGGAATGGCTGCCATCGATTATAATATTTCCAGAATTGATGAAAATTTCCATGCAAAAATCCAGTCTCACTTGTGAAGATTTTGTTTTGTTTTGCTTTTCTTTGTTTTCTGTGATTTTCTTTCTTCTTTTTTTCTGTGTAAACTAATTATCTTAAGGGTTTGGGCTGTTGATTGCACAAAACAAAGCAAACTTTTCAGTATTTTCTTGCTAAAAATGGAGGAAATAATCACCACATTGATGGATGATAAAATAACTGTTTGGTGGCAGCATTCTTTTTGGGTTCTGTTTTGTAGCCTAATGGGGAAAAAAAGTTCAAGTAATTCCAATTAGAGTCATTACAGCCATGCAGTAAAGTCGAAACAATACTCCACTCAGTCTCCAGATATTCTCCTTTCTGTTTAAAACATAGAGGACAGGCTGCAGCACATCCTGCTCAGAGGGGTGATTCCCACAAGACCGTCTGACATGAGAAACTGGTACAAGCACAGTTTGACTTCAGTCATCGTCCACCAGAACAATGTGTCAGAAATATTCTCAGGACGTGGATTATACTTGACTGCGCTCCTCCGCTGAAAAAGCTCCACAGTTGCCAGCAGCAGCACATGATGAAGATGACACTGTCTAACTCTGAAATGTTTCGAGCTGCAGCAGTGAGTCGATTAGTCGATCGACAAATAATCTGCAACTATTTTTGATTCATCAATTAAGTAATTTTTCTTGCAAACTGCAACAAAAAAATCATATTTTCTGCCTCTCAAATATGCAGAATTCTTGCTTTTCTCCATTTTATTTCACAAAAGTGAGATATCTTTGAGTTTTGGACTGTTGATCAGACAAAGATGTATTTTTTATTACCAGACATCTTTCAGACCGCACGATTAAGCGAAAAGAAAATGTGCAGATTAATTTGCTGTGAAAATGATCATTAGTCGCAGCCCGACGCATTTGTTCAAAATGAGAATCGGAAATTCTAAAATGTGATTAAATCCTTACAGAGAAATGTTACTTTAATCAGCTTTTTTTTTTTAGACATTTTTTGAGGCAGAAAAAGTCTCACAAATCCAGCACAAAGGCCTGCAGCAGGTACATTTAAGGCCTTTTAAAATGAGAGGATGACAGTGGCATCATATGTGTCGACTCTTATATGTGCTGATATACTTTCAGCTTTCAGTGTCTCCTCCCCTGCCAGAAACTGTGGAACAGATGGACTTGAGTTTCAGTATTTTTTTCACACATCTAACAATGTAACATGCAGAGAAAAGAGTGGAGAGAAGTAACGCATGCACCGTGCAGCAGTTATTTAAGAGGCTGGTATCAGCACACTCTGATATAGAACAGTGAATATGCATCAGCTCATTCTGACTGCAAGCTAGGCTTTCATTATAATTAGCTGTGAACTGTAACGCAGCTGGGTAAATGCTTTGTCGGGTCATTTGCGTCTGTTTTCTCATAGATTATCAGTCCTGCTTCCTGCAGAATCCCATCAATTAAAGTACATCATGTAAAGCTGTCTGCTTGCCAAGAGCTATTGACTGGAAGCATTGGGCACACTGGTCACATGTACAGGTAGCTTATAAAATGTGGTGTAAAAGTTGAAGCTCTGCGTGTCTCTGTTCTTGTGAAGTTTAGACACACTCTTATGATATGCTGATTTTATTACATGTAAATGAAATTCCTTGTCTTCACCTCCCACACTATGTTAAAAGTTTATGAATTTAATCACATCTGTCATGAGCTTGAAAATATCTGTCTGCACCTACTACTGATACTAATGCTGACAGGATTTAATGCAAAACTACCACCTTAAGAAACGTTAAAATGTCTACAGGAGACTTGATTTACAGATTCTGTTTTTTTTTTTAATTATTTAAAGGTCTAAAACATTAGCGGTAAATGTCAAGAGAGCTTCACTGCTCTCTCCGCCTACACGTACGATTCATACAACAGCTTCAGGTATGTTGCCTGTGCATTTTGGGAAACGCAGGAAATCATTAAGCAAAGAGAAGGCAAGGCCAGCTGAGATAAAATGAAAAAAGTAATTTAACAGCACTAAAAATGGATGGAAACCATAGTGCAAGCCTATGCTTTTGTTTGACCTCTGTATCGACTAAATACCAAGCATAAGCAAACAAATCTCATCTGAATCCGTCATGCACACAAGTGGTCTGGATGTAAATGTGTTGGATATCGAGGTGCAAACATGCTGCACTTTTGACCCGATTCATTTGTTATGTGTCAAACAAAATTAAAAGAACATTTAAGTCATTAAAGACACATTACGTCTGATTAACTGAAGAGAGCATGCTGGATTCACCCACAGAGTGATCAGTGTACAGTCGCAGTTGAAACTTAGTTGTACTTGTCACAATGTGACTGAGCTATCTTTAGCAGCCTTTAGCACTTCCTTCCAGGAAGTTGGCGACAGAGAAGTCTCAAAGGTAATCATTGGTATTTTTTCTTTATTTAGGGCTTAAACAAACACCTCCAAACATTGCAATGACTTCTTACTGTTATGAAAATAAAAAAGCACCTACAAATTGGTTGAAATATCCATTAATGCTAATTATAGCATGATGGATACCTAATTTTTCAGGCTGATACCATGTCCATTTGCGTACAAAATACATTTTATATATGTAACTTTTTTGTAACTTGCAGCAGCAAATGCGTTTTGGTTATTGGGAAAACAATTGTGGACTATATAAATGATACTGATACTGATATATCTGCACTGAGCTAATGAGGGCCGATTTATCATCCGGGCTGGTTTAACATTCAAGCTCTCGTGCTAAAAGTAGCACAACAAAACTGAATATTAGCATGATATAGAAAGTTTCTTCACAGAAACCTTTGTAAATAAGATAAATTCAATGTTATCACGTTTTATATTGAGTAAAATTATTGCATCAATATGGTTTTACAGACATTTTGTCAATGAAAATAGAGTGATAACGAGGTAAATCCAGGGTGATACAACTTAAACTAAGTCAAATTTAAACACGGTAACAAGGTGTATCCAGACTGAAATGAATAGGAAAGCAGTCGTCTTCTGTTTGAATGTAAGTCAGCGAAAAGTCGAATCCATTGCCTCACCACAAAGATGAGCAGGGCTTGTAGTTTTACAAAGACTACGCTGCAGTTTATAAATTTTTGCTGTTTTTATTTGACGTAAATTCTATCTAAACATTGAAAAATGTTTATATTTGGGTCAAAAGTTTTATTTGTTGAGTTTTAGATGTTGCTCTTGCCCATAAAAAGGATTTTCTTTCACTTTAATGGAGAAAAATCGGCTGTAGTTAAAAGCTTTTACTGTGAATGGACATTTAAAGCATTCATTCACCTTGTATCAGAGAAATGATAAAGTGAAAAGCAAGTACATGTTGCCAAGTCATGCGGGTCTGGTTTGATTTAGAATCAGGGACCAGGACGAGTCATGACATCCCCGCGTTGGCCAAACTTCTGCTGACTCCTCATCTCTAGGCCTCGGGGCCTTTCCACAGACGGTGGCACATACAGCAGAGATGTCAGCCTCACTCTTGTGCTGTCTGGGGTACTTAAGGCAACTGCGAGGCGACAGGAACAACACATTGGTTTCCCACAAGCGGCAGACAAAATCAAAGTTGACTCGTTCTTGACAGCGAGATTCCCAAGTGTCATGTGAGCAATAGATGGAACACAGTTGCCCATAATACCACATTTACTCACAAAGGAAACATACATATTGTTTAAATGTCCAGGGTGTTGGCACTGCTCAGTGTTTCCGCCAACAGTGGCAGATTTTCAGGTTCCACTCCAAACTAACAGCAGGCTGCATGAGGTGACGTGTAGCAGTTCGATCAGTGTAAATTTATGCAATCCCTACAATCACCCAGCCTCTGCCGGGTGATAAGCTAACATCAGAAACAGCCTGCAGCCATGCTTGCTGGCTGTACTAACGCTGCAGTCATGTCATACAGGGCAGAAGGCAGAGATGGGAAGTATTCCCATGTTGATGGCTCGTGTCATCCACACAGTTGAATGTTCACACGGAGTTTGTTGTGCTCATGGATTGAAAACGACTTTAGATTTGGGTTTAATTACATCCAACCACAGCGTTGCTTGATATGAGGCATCTATATTTGTTTTGTTTTCAGGTATTTCCATATTACTAAGTTCCAATTCAGACTCTAGTTTAACATGAACGTGGCAGTAGGCACAGTGGTGCTTTGAGCTAAATGCTAGCTCACAATGATGGTATTAATTACAGGTGAGGCTGATGGTATATCATCAGTTGTGCAGGTATTTGGTCATAAACCGGACATTTTGACCTGATGATTGCATCAATGAATACTTCAGGGATCAAAGTATTACAAGTCAGCCTGAGGGGAACATGACTGCCTGCAAAAATGTCCACCTCATGGTGGCGCAACAGGAAGTCAAGGGCTCACCAGAGTCAGTAGGAGTCATCCTCTGGAGACCATGAATGTCTCTATAAAGTTTAGTGGTAATCCATCCAGTGGTTGTTGGGATATTTCAGGACCTGCTAACTGGCCAACGCTGCCATCCTTGTTTTTCCATCCTCTTCTACCATCACTTGTGGTCTTGCGTCTCAGTACAGTCCTTAAGTATCACCCCCAGTTAAATCTGCGTTTGCAGCACTCCAGATTTTCACATTTCTAAGCAAATGCAGATGTAATTGTCTGAGAGCTGAGTCCTCTGAGGCGCCCGTTTCTCGGCTGATGTGACTGATATATTGCTCTATTAACACACCAGTTTCTGTCTTATTGGCCCTGAAGATGGAGAAACTTCACCGCCTCATCAGAAAACCTCTTCACGCTTTAGCTATGACTTTTACTAAAGGCCACTTTCAATAAATGTCAGGCTGCAAACATTGGTAAACAGTTTTAGCTCTGATCAAATTCCAGAGGGGTGATATACACGGTGAGGTTGCCATGTCTGTAGGATTACAAGGGTTCCACTTCGGAGATGGCACATTAAACAAATGGATCGTTTCCCACTGGTGACGACAGTATTTATTCCCACCACTGAGGAAGCCTGCCCTTTCACTTCACGTCCCGCTCAGCCAAACGTTGAGCCTCTCCCGATCCCATCCCCTCACCGACGAGGACTTGTTTGACTCCAGCTGCAAAGTGCAGCCCTGGAAGGGAAAGCTGCACACTCTGAAATATTCTGCAGAGGGCGAGATGTGCTGAAATGTTGATCCGTAGAATTTAAAATAAAAAGATTGCATCATAGCTGTGAGTGTGGACCTTCTTCGTTTGATGTGTGCTTCCAGCATGAGCAAAGTTGTATGTTTCCCTTCCTTGTTTGCAATGAATATGAATTTTTCACACATTGAATCTGAATGATTCCTTGGCAAGTACATATATGACAGCTATATGTGAATATGTCCAGTCTATTTTTATTATTATACTGTACAGTTTGTTTGGTACTAGATCAAGAGCAGGATGAGGTATTTTAATAGCAGACCATTATATTACCTGTAGTCGTTGCTCATATTGATTAAGTGTGTGGAGACCCACAGTGTTCAGGACTCAATGAATAAATGAGACACTAAAATAAATAATCATACTGATGAATGCCTGTATAATAATGTATGTGTATTGACAAACAGTGATTAAAAGTGCCATTTTAAATGAGAACAGTCAATGGGGGGAAATGGTGTTATTATGTAAAAACAGACTTCTGAAAGGGGAAGTTTTGAATTATCAACCAAAATCATTTTGACCTGCAAAAAAACTGTCATTAAGAAAAGAAGCAGGACGCAGTAACATTTCATGATATTGAGCTGAGCTTTATACATAATATACTGGATTATTTCACTATTTCATTGGTATATGTTTTGTGTATTTCCAGATGTGATTGATGCATTATTTTTTACATTTGATATTGAACACTGTGGGCTTCCATACAAGAGTAGATGTGGAATTTTTCAAATTGTAGGAAATGAATAGCACCACAGGCAAATGGTTTGACAGTGGACAAACCAGAAATAACATCTTCACATTCATCACGGCAATGGTAGCTAATTGTTAATGCAAGCAAACAAATTTGGTAACTTTCACAGAAGGCAAAAGTGTAGGGTAGGAAACTAAGCAGTGTGAGGGTTAGACAAGGTACAGGGAGTTAAACAGCTTGGTTAGGGTTAGGGTGCCTTTTAGGTGAAAAGGCAACGTGCTGAGATGTTAGCTTCGTTTTTATTTCAAAGATCATCTTAAAGACCTTCTAGAATATTACATCCATAATTGAATGCATTAGATATCACCTTTCTTCTTTCTAATGTCTGTTTCAGTGTCTTTTCAAGTATACGTTTGGTCTTGTTTTTTTCACTTTGACAGTGGAGAGCAGACAGGAAATGAGGCCGAACTGGGCTTTTTGGCCAATATCCCAAACCCCTAAGCCAACAGGATGCCCCTGCAGGAGACAGTTTTTGTCCATTCGAGTCATAGATGGTGAATTAAATGCCAGACTCCAGTTCTTCAAATTGAAGTGATTTATAGGTAATAATAAGGCGGTTATCTTTCTCCTGATCCACACCTCCAATATTTGGATTGTTCATTGTCCTTGTCGGTCATCTTCATCCATGTGTTGTAGGTGACTAGCGCCTGAGAAGAGATTATTGATGTCACTGTCATCAGGCGGTCACCTCAGAGTGCTCGCAGCGATGAGTACTCTTCACTGAACAGGTTTTTAATCAAAATAATGTGTGTCAAACGCCTTCGAAACCTGTTTTCTGTGGAGAGCTTGAGTACATGTGAAAAACAGGAGTAAACAAACATTGTTCTGCTTCCCCGAGCATTCAAAAGATATATGAATGACATGAAAACAGTGAGTATCAAAATCACTAAAGAGAGCGAGGGATTCAGAGGAGTTTGAATACAGGTGATTGTGAAGATACCGTGTGATTATTTTATAGTTCCAGTTTCTCTTTACTTATGAAAAACCTTTCATCTGTGATCTGTGTTTCCTTTGAAGAGGGAGATTATTTGTTTTGGCATGTGAACACACATTTTTACAGCTGCTGAATTATAATAGTAAACCCTTTGGATATCTATTGACTGCTTGCACATAGACAAAAAGCTTCTGCACATATTTACAGCATGTAAGTTGCATAGAAGAGAGCAAGAGAGTCTAGAGCCATGCTGGCTGCTTTTTGTTGTAACTTCAGCACCGTGGCTCTTTAAGCTAAATGCTAATGTCAGCATGCTAACATGCTGTAAAGCTTTTCTTATGTACCTCCTATCAAATTACTCATAGATGAATTAGCCAATCATTTTTGTCATGATGTGTCTTACTTTGATATGGGGGATCATCATGCTTTGGAACTACAGTTCCCATGATTTGGTGGCTGTGGGGGGTGAAACAGGAAGTATAAGGGCTCACCTGAGGCCGACAACATGTGCCCCTCTCTTTTAGCCTGTATTTGTGGACATGTTGGCACCATTAAAATCATGCCGAATTAGCTACTAGCAGTTCCTGTTAGCAGTGTACACATGAAAGTATAGACAACTGTTACTGGATTACTTTAATACTGAGGAAAACTTAAAAACCTGATGTTTCTCAGGCAAGTTCTGGTAAGGAGCGTCGTTTTCTATGATTTCTAAGAGGATTTATGATGTTTTGTTTTCGATGGACACAGATAGTGATATCATTGGGAAGTGGAAGTCACACTGACTCTAAAAATATGTGTTTTAAAAGTCTGAAAACCTCTGCGCTGCACCAAGAGTTGACAGCCATGCTAGCTGCGCTGCTAGGCTGCACTTACAGTAGGTAGACTACACCTGCACTTTGAGCTAATGCTAATGTCAGCATGCTAACATGCTCTCAATAACAATGCTAGGATGTTGATGTTTAGTAGTTAAAATGTATAACACTGTCACCCTGTTAGTTTAGCATGTTAGCATTTGTAAGTTAGCACCAGCACAAAGCAAAGCTGGGGCTGATGGGATCCCCATTAGTTTAGCAGGTCAGGTCATAAACCAAAGTATTAGACAGATTGAATTTCTGACCTGATAATGGCACCAGATCAGAATTAAACATGAAAGGGGGAACATGAAAGTCTGTACTGAATTTCATGATAGTCCATCCAATGTTTGTTCTGACGTTTCAATCAAAACCTGCTGATGATACAGATAAAGACAGAGGAACACCACAGTCAGGAGGATTCATCCTCCACATGGCATCAGCATCTGCACCTCAGGGCTATCCATTGAGTGGTTGTTTGAAATATGTCCCTATTAAATCATGTCAATCTCATGATGGTGCTGGAGGAAGACTCATGAGCTCACCATAGTTGGCCCCATGAATGTGGGAACAAAATTTCATGGTGCTTCATCCACTGGTTGTGGAGAAATTTCAGTCTCAGATCAGAGTTCTGTGATTATCACCGACTTGCTGAGTGCTATCCCGAGATCCCTTCCCAGGCAGTTGCACACCACTTCACAGTTTAATTAACGTTAGTCTGACGACTCTCATGAGTGCCATGCGACCTCACATGCGATCTCAGTGCTCCCAGAGCACCTGCACGGGTTTAAATGTCTGGGAGCTCCCCGTGATTATCAGTCAGCTGGACTAATGAAGCCTCTCAGACGACTTAAACAGCAAATCCAGTTCGCACAGTACTTCTAGATATGCAAGAAATTATATAACTGCAGTTGTTTAATGTCATCTTTACACAGAAAGTGTGGTGAATTCCTCTGCATGGTACAGTAGAAATACCTTCCTCATTTTAGCCTCCAGTTTTAACAAAGTGCCAGGGTCCTTTTCATATGACAGCCAATGGGGAGCGGCTGCAAGACGGATGGAAAGCAGCCACTTTGGAAAGGCCTGTCATTTTTTGTTGGCAGAGTGGAGCACTTTCTAAAGTTGTAGCACGTTTTAACTTTGCAGAGGCAACCACACGAAGTGGACTGCTGTTTGTGTGTGCCGACTAATCGCAAGGAAGTAGTGTTGGAGGTTTTACCTTACGCAGCTGGCACAATAAGATAACAAAAGAACAGGGAGAGCAGTTTGTAGTCGTCATGAAGTCACTGAACATCTTTTGTGACTCACTTTTGCTATTATCTGCACAATATGTGAATGCTAATATGTTTTTTTTATAGAGAGGCAGTAGAAAATAAAGCAGCCTTTACTCAGTCGCATTTTTAATGCTGACAATGGAGTTCCTCAACGTCAAAAGTTTACTTTAAATCATGAAGAAACTGCACACACATCATCCAGGTCAAAGGAATCATTTCATGAGGACCCGGATGGAGGACTCTCACATGCAAACGTCTCCGTTCTTTCATATTATTTCTGCCTTTCTAGCTAGAGTGTAATCTGATTGTATAAACCCTCAGCTGCTTCAAATGACGAAGGTTGCTCTGAAGCAATCACAGCGTTTTTTTTTTTTTTTTCTTAACCTGACACTTAAGCTCAATAGGAGTCAGGAAACAATCCTTTCAAAGCGATTCACAATGGAGGGAAGAGGAGTGAGCCGGGTCTACAGTAAGCTGTCACTATCAGGTTAGAGGATAATGTCGGCTGTCACAACAAGCAGGTGCAAAAACGAGGCACAGACATAATTTTGCTAAATTTAAGGTTTGTTTATGCGTTTTTGTGACATGTCATCTATGAGGAACACAACTTCTGTCTGAAGAAGGCTTTTCATACAGACCTGGTTCACTTTCCTTTTTGCTTTCACCTTGTCTACCAGACTCCATTTGAAAAAGTGACATTTTTAGCCTTCGTATGACCTCCATAGGGTGCAAATACAGTTTAGTAGTAGCCTTCAGCTTGTCATTTAACTCTAAAATGTTAAATGTATTGTTCATCTCGTATTTTGACGTGTGCCATTCAAAATGACAAAGAGTAACTTTATTGTGTATAGAAATATGATTGTACTTAAATTCTTTACATGCTGGGAAAATTGCACATGCCACCTACACCTACTACCACGCAAGTGTACACTTCCCTTAGAATGTATATGTATATTTATAATTTATGTTTCTGTGTTACTCTGCTTCTTATTTTAACTCTATTTTATTATAATTCTTTAAGTGCAGCCACCCTGCATTTCACAAGTAAAACATTTCAATCCTGAACTTTCCACAATGGCTGGATCATGGTTCAATTTTGTCTTTGTTAGCTTTAATTTGCATTAAATTCGACTGAGACGCGTCCAGTAAGTGCACAAATTAAACTTATTATTCTTGCACATTTGAAAGCAGATAAGTCGACTGAAGTGCTGTGCAAATGTTATATTGATACTCAGCTTTGCATTTCAGCAGGAAATCATAACTCGCATATATACAATGTCAAATTGTGATAAATGTATTTAAACAAATGTATTACCTAGAGCCACAGGCAATGGGAATTGTCACAGAAACACACTGTCTCTGTGTTTTCAGTGGGTTGTAACTTGGGATGAGCCGGAGTTTCAGCCGGGGACCAGAGATTCAGAACAATATGTCAAGTGATATTTATAGCCCTCTGTAGTGTCTTATGCTCTGCTGTGTGTCATGCACTTGTCCCTAGCAGTAAAATTAGCCCTTTTTGTCACTTTTGCATGTAGTTTTGTCATTGTGTGACTTTACACGCCCATAGCAATGTCACCGAAACAAACGCCTCCTGTTTCATTGGACCTACTTTGCAAATACTCTCTCAAAGTTCTGAGATTGAATTTTAATCCCATCAGTCCCATCCACGGTTTGAGTGAGGCTCGCTCAAGAACCGATTTGCATAACTTGCTGTCAATCAACATATCAATAGACCTGGTGCTCACAGGCAGAATGAGCTATCGTGCCTGCTTGTAACCCCTCATGTGTTATTGTGATCCAAACAACATGTGGGGATCAAAACCTGTTAGAGGCTGTAAAGAGTTCAGCGTCTGTTACTCACTGGCTGCTGATTGGATGCTTCTTGGATAATTCACCTTCTAGTTGTTGACCCTTGACCCCTATTAAGTCAGAAAGGTCAGTGACCTGGTTTGATTTGAGTTAAAGGAGAAACTTCTTCACACTGCTCGGCTCCAGATAAATAGTTTAATTATCTTTTCGAGGCAACATTTCAATCTGCGAGATCTTCCTCTGGCAACTCTGATGAAGATCTTGCCTGAGGAAGATCTCGTAGATTGAATTGTTGCTTCTGCAGGAGAATTAAACTATTTATTTGGAGCCTAACAGTGTGCAGACTTTTTCCTTTGTGGCCCGCAGTGATACATTTTTTGTCTTGCACCTGAAAATTTTTGCCAGGTTGTGCGGAAACTTTCACACTCTGGAGTAAGTTACTTTGAGTAAATCTTAGCTGTTTGATGCTGATTTTATGAGCAAAATGTTTTTATTATGAGGCTGTTTTAAGTCTGTTTCACCCAAACCGTCGCAGATGTTACGCATTAGTCGGATTACTGTTTGGCAACTTCAAAATTCGGATAAAATGCAGCTTGCAACACTTGTTTGTCGGCGAACCTAAATTCTACATGTACATATAATCCATCATAAATCTTCAACAAGTCTTCACTGTCAACTCGTCCAGGTTTTTCTGAAAAGAAAATGTGCAGCAGATTCATGTTTGCAGCCGATGGGAGACGTCGAGAAGCTGATGAATGGCACAAATAGAATAGAATAGCAGAAAAATGCTGTTTTTGGCCTTGGACTGAAAGGTTAAACGAAGCTGGCTTTTTCAGCATTTTATAACAAACAGGCGTCAAATTCACATCGACACACTTTAACCTTATGCTCGATAATGTTTCTCTCATCACAAGTTTTGCTGAACTGTGTCCACGCCTGTGACCTTATTTTTCTACATCTTCACCTGCAGACTGGAGGAGCAGCGACGGTTGTCATAGGTGCGGCATGCAAAGCTGATTTCTTGTATTGACACCACCTGATATGGAAATACAGTTTCCTCCTCGCTGCTCACTTTTTCATTTAGATCGGTCCGTCAATAGGCTGTCAGTTCTAGCCTGTACTCACATGAAAAGGAAAAAACAGTCGTCACAACGATAGCATCTAAGGAGCCTTTTTGTGACAAAAGAGCTTTGATTCCCTCACCCATAATACTTTGAAAGGGATGCCTATTCCTGTCTTCCATTTATGTGCAGCTCTGTGATGAGGGCAGCTGAATGCCGCACACACACACACACACACACACACACAGACGCAAAATAAAAAAATAAAGTGAAAGCTTGCCCTGATTGCTAGCTTGATTACTTTCATTGATGTGGATGACAAATCTGCATGGTGGCAAAGCTGGCAAACCAGGAAAGGCAGCGGGGCACCACATTGAAAGGCCTGGGAAGCACTCCTGCATGTCTTTAATTAACATGTGTGCGTCAAGGGCGACTCCAAACACGGGCGTATTGTGCTAAAGTAAATTAGGAAAGTGCAAAGGTGTATTTGGAGGCTCATGTTGGGCAGTTAACATGCAGCTTTTATGCGATAGATGCTGATTTGTAGAATGGGTAGTATTTGCAGAGGTGCACAGATGCTAGGCTATTTCTAGCATTCATACTGGCACTGACACGGCTGCTTAGCTTACTATCAGAAATTGAATTTGTCCATTTCTGATGCGGCGGCTGATACTTTTAATGGCTGCAGTGTATCTGCTCTCTTTCACTGTAAAGCCCTCTTAACCTTCAATAGGTTTCACTCGACCATCTCTAATTACATATCAGACATCTGCAAATGCAGTTTGAGCAGCCGCAGTTACAATCTGAGCAGCCTGAATTATAATTCCAGGTATCCGCAGATGCTTTACGGCTAGAGAGACCAATTCAAGATATCTTCAAAGAGATTTCTACAATGACGTCGCAGAAATCACTGCGCTGTTTTATCATTTATTATACTGACAGGATTCACATTATGCTTCTATGAGTGGTCAAAACTTTCATTTAAGATCTCTCTAATTACATTTTGACTCATAAGAATGAACTGTTGAGTTGCATGGAGAATGTAATGAGACATATTATGACAAGTGAAAAGTAGATATCATATCGAGGTATCACTCCTTATATTCTGGATACAACTGGGCTGTTAATTCTTACTAGTCAGAATGTAATTAGAGACATCTTGAATTCAGACTTTGACTGCTCATTAATGCATCGTGGATATGTTTAATGTGAGTCTTTAAACTGTAATAAGGGTGTCTGCGTGACGGTCCGCTGCCAATAATCATTAATTAACACACCGTCAGTTGCCTCTTCTGAGAAGTGAGATGTGATCTGGACTTGAACAGCCTGTTTTTTTTGGCCCCGTACTGTAAGTTTCACCAACACGATCCACACACTGCTCCTGTGTTTCCCTGTGCGCCGCATGCTGAGTGCATTATGTTTCAGGGTTATATTGAGCACAGTCCGATGTATGAACAAGTGACGCCCACGTTCATGTTAGTTTTTCACTCAGTGTGAAAATACTGACAGGAACATGAATGACTAATTTAATAAGCATTCAGATCAGAACCTGGATTTTAAAAAATGTGTTTATACCTTTTTCTTTTCCCTCTTGAGAGCTTGACAAACATTGTTAAGGCCCATTTTTATGAAAATCCAAATTCATTTTCCCCTCACATGGAAACAGAGCCATTATCTCTGCGGTGTTATGACTCAGCCGGCAGGTGCAGATATGAGGAGCCGCCGCTGTCTGATGGAGACAAAGTGTATAAATGGCAGTCAGAATTCTGAAAAATCATTTCTGACTTTGATTGAAAGCTGATTCTCTTATGTGAAACGTCACCACATCAGAGAGCGAGAGCAGTGAACCCTGCCTCATCCCTGCTGGAAACTGCCTCTGTGCATTTTCATATTTATCCTCTAAAGAAAAGCTATCTGCTCTCACTTTGTACCTGCTGTCAAGCCATCACACACATCTATTTGTGTAGATTTAACAGTCTATTAAACTGCCTCTTTGGCTCGTTTGGAATCCGCTTATTCAGGAGAGAAAATAGAATTTCTCTTTATTTAATTTTGCTCTGAAAATGCTCTCGGCGATTCAACTAATTTCAACTGCTTTTATCTCCTACAGTTCGACACTGTTTCCACTTAACCTGCAACTCCTTCATCTCAAAATGCAGCTGCGGTATTACATTTCACACGCCAACAGTGGTAACTTGAGTCGAAGTGTTGATACTCCTGGTCAAATGTTGTTCAGTCACGTCTTTACTTGAGGTAAAGTATTTGGAGTATTTGCTTTTAAAAATGCTCAAGTGTTCAAAAGTGCGTTTTCTTTTTAATGCGTTGTTGTATTATTGCCACAATTAATTCACTGAATTACTCAAACAGCCTCCTGAATGCAACAACTTTTCAATAGATGCTTGTAGAATCTCCTTTTTGATGCCTTTGCCCCTTTTGTGTGTGTGTGTGTGTGCTGAAGCTGCAGCATGATAATAAATTACACCAAAATGTTAAAAAGTATTGATACATTGGAGCTTATAAATACTATGGCCTTCAATAATTTAGCCCCGGGGCCTGTTTAATACCTGGTTTCAGTACCCATCCCTACTAATAGTCCTTATTTGACAAGATTAAAACGTGTTTTTGAGAGGGGTTTACTCAGTAACATTAGCTCTGCATTTAGCTAGATATCTATCAGGAGCGTCAACAGTGGACTTGGTGGGACAATCCGTAAAAAGTCATGTGACTCAAGCAGATAACTTGGACTTCATGATATGGCCACGATTGCTGTGGTGATGAGGGATCGTCATCTTCATCTGCCATTCTTAAATGGCAGATGTACTTTCTGTCCACCCTGCATGCAGAGTATTCACATTTAAAGTTGCTGTTTAGTTTTCAGTGCAAAGAAAAAAAACATTTTTTAATTGAACTTCGTCGAGTTTTTAGATTTTTTTGAATGTTGAATCGTGCACTAATCTTACTGCAGAGTCAAAACTGATGCTGAAAACTCTATTGTCAACTTTTTAATGATCCCTTTCGGTAAAATCCCCTTTAATTTACTCAGATTTAAGCATTCAAACATTGAGCTGCTTTGTATTTACTCTTTAAAGTGATGCTTAAACTACATTGACTCATGTTTCAAGTCGCTACCTTCATATTTTTTCATTCACAAGTTTACATTTGCAATTTCTGCACAAGCAGATAATTCAGACTTTTAATTACATTTTTGAAAACTTTGAACAGTGATTCATCATAAAGAACATGTGGCTGCAGAAATAAACACTCTGTGTTTTGAGCTGTTCATTCAGACTGCTGCACTTTTCTCTAGTAATGACAGGAGCCTCCGAAATGTGACGCACACGGTAAACCTCAGTTACTTAAGGAAGTTAAGCTTAATAGGAAGATGCCTCCTCCATCAGCATCGAGTATCTGCGTGCTTGAAAATGTTTCCATCTGGCAAACTAAATAACTTACAGTTATTGTGGAGAAACAGACTCATTAACTGCAAATGAGTCAGAAAACAGTGCAGCTGTTGAAAAAAGAAAAAAAAAACAAAACAAAACATGAGGCTTTCTTGGAGCGATCTTTGCTGGAAATATCTGTGTTGCTGTAAGTCTCTTAGATTGCCTCAGAAATTGTAAATAGGCTTATGCTTTTATAAACAGTATGTGTTTATGCTGAAGTCTGCCTCATCTCAATGACTCAAATGGCACAAATCCAAACTAAGATAGCAGAATTTTAAACTTCCATCCAGTGCTAGTATAAAAAGACGATACTCAACACCTCTTACACGTAGATATTAATGGTTGATGACCTGTTATTTCATCTGTCCTGGGTAGAAGATCTGATTCTGGGTCAGTTTTTTTGTAGCTTCAAATGTATACATTGCAGAGACTCTATCGTTTTAGACATCAAAAGTATCTTTACTCTGATGCAACCTTAATCCAAGCAGATACCTCTCATGTAATCTTCTCTGTGCTTCGGTGCATACATGTACAGTGTGTGAGTGTTTTGAAAGATTATTACCATCAAATCCAAAGTGTCAAAGTGCTTTAAAAACTAATAAAATCAGGCAGCCGACACACTGTCAAAATGATGAATATTAAAAAGAAACAAAGATGTGCAAATACAGAGCATAAGAGATAAGGCACCAAGTAGGCTTAAAGGGTTAATAAAGTAATATAATGCAACGTCAACAGTGAAAGACATCATTTATTAAATTTAAGGACAATAAGGGTAAGCCTGTGTGTACAGATCCCATGCATCTGTGCAGCAGTGTGCGATGGCTAACAGTTTCTCCATGGTGATGGCTGATTCCCCACCTCCCAGCTTGAAATGAAAGAGGAGCGGCTGAGCCTCGGAGCCTCTCTCAGGGCACAGCACCATGGCTACTCACCAGAACATGGCCGAGTGAATAGATGAAAAGCCAAGCATGTCGGGAGCTCATGTCGGTGACAGCTGCACTGGAGCCCCCGCCTGCATTTTTTTTTTTTTTCTGTAGCAGAATGACCCTTCTTTATTTGAGCTTCATGTGTGCTTTCTTCAATGAGTCTGAACTCCTACAAATGGCACATATTAAGTGTCCAGTATCCACTAGCGATTCAGTTCATGGTTTCAGCTGGATACTGTGTGATTTAAACTGTGGGAAGGGTTATTTTGTGCAGGTTTCTTGTGCAGGATCAATTTCTCAACAGGAAACAATGTCAGAGTGGACCCTCGTCAATGTTTCACATTTTATTTTTGGGTTGCTTGTGAAACATGCTGTACAACCTGCTCGTGGAGACCCCGTTAAGCCCCACCGTTCAAGCTCTGTGAAATATCTTGAGGGCGACTGTTGATTAAGGGCTCTTGGGCAGCAGCAGAGCCTGTTTTGGTGTACTGCATCCAGTATTGCTCACAGGTTGCCTGTAGGTATGGACGTTTGTATCCATTTTGGATTGTGCACAGACCATTGAATAGAAGAATTTGTACTCTCCTCAAGAGAGACGCACAAACAAAGCTTGAAACTTGCATCTTGGGGGTTTGAGCATTTTTATTTTTATTTATTTTTTCTTTTATTTGAGGCCTTTATAGTTTCCTGCTTGCAGAGCCAAGCCAAATGGGCATAAAAAGGAGAAACAAAATGGAATTACACTCTGCAACAACATGAGTGTTCATGTAGCAAAGAACAGAGACAATGAAAATTCAAATGCTAGAACAATTTGAACGCGTTGTGCAGTAGTTCTGGTGATAGGACAAACATGCATCATTGGTTTGTTAGGGGATCTTTTATTCTTTTTACCCTTCTCCCTTGCTACAAGGTAAACAAGCAAACACAAAGCTAACAGGCTGGTCCCTGGAGAACCGCCTGCATACAAAGTGATGATGAGTGTCAGCACTGATTTCAGAAGGGTTCGTGTTCAGATCCCACCCCTCCTTCACAATCCCTGGGAGTGCCTTTGAGGTACACCGCCGCGCTGCATGCTGTGTTACACTCACCTCAAGGGAAGCAAAGAAAAGAATTAAAGAGGAGTCTGTACATTTTTGCAAGTGAAGCAACTATGGTGCTCAGTAAAAGTAATAAGAGTTGAAACTTCAAAAACCACCTGAAAATGAGCAGTGACGGTTTTAAAATGGGCTAGATTAATGAGAGAGAAAAGTATTTGACCAGGGTATACTTTTAATAAGCCTTGCCAAGCTATACATATTTTATGTAGTCCTCAGCGTTGATGAAATTTAGAGATGGAGTATGTGGAGCCAGTTGAAGCACTGTTGTATGTCCTTTCCACTGCCAGGCAGAGAGTGGTGAATGGAGCAAGCCAAGCAGTTCACTGAAAAGACCACAAAGTGCTCTTGACCCTTGACCCGTCTTGCATGCTTTGCAGCCTATCAGTGTTGTCCTCCTTGTCCATGGCATTTACCGGAAACAAACTGCCACGGATGGCTTCCTCAAGATTAAATGTTGACTCTCCACGACTGTCAGTTTACCTCAAGTTTGCTCCTGACAGCAGGAGATGGTGAATAAACATGGTGAGCTCCATAAGAGAGGCGGCATATGCATGCTGAGGCTTGAGGACACAACCAATACAATCATCATGCCCGAACGCAGCATCCATCAGCAGGCTGATGGATTCCATTAATAAAAGACCTTTGGTGTTATATCTTCTGTTCAGCATGTACTCCTTCAGTGCCACCAATATAATATTGACCTAATCATTCTCCACCCCTGCAGCGCTGGCTTGGAACCTGAAATACCATTGTTATTTATCCCATAATGAGATGTTGACATTTACGGATAAATTGAAGGAAGAGTTTCAACAGCAGTGCTGTGTGAGTACATTGTAATATAAAAAGATATGCTGCACAATAGGCTTTTGTCTTTGCTCACAATAAACACAAACACAATAAACAACGACAGAGGCCAGCGCGTAATTGAAAAGCGCAGTAGACAATGTGCATGTTTTGACAATAGAAATAATCATAACAGTGAAAAATAATTCAGTTGCTCTAATGTAATGTCTATGAACTGTTTCTGCACAGAGTAATGTGTTAGCTGTTCTTTTTTGTGCTCTGGAGCACCGGATCAGGTGTGATAAAGATATTGAAAATCACATAGCGTCAAAGAGGTTCTGACAGACCATCTGACCGCTGTTGAAGGGAGAAGGCGGGCCTTCACCCTGACTGTTTAAACCAATGATTGTTAGCTGCTAATCTCAACTAGAGATCATGCAGTGATGCAAATACAGCTGAGATCTCCTGAATGCCAATGTCACATCGTCCAAGAGGAAGGCATGCCGGCAGACTCGTTCTGAGCCTCAACCATCTCCCCGTCAGAGGATTCTCAGGTAGTTAAAAAGCAGGGGGGTTGAGGAAATTTGCCTTGAAATGCAAAAGGCTCTGGTTGTCATAGGTAACATGCCTCTCCAGCGTCACTTGGAGTTCAGAAACAGCACCTCGTGCTCCTTGAGGAAACAACCAGCCTGACGAGGGTGCCGACAAGCAGATCGCAACTGATTGATGGATCTCAGATTCAGGAGGAGCACTGTGGTTTCCATCCGGCTCCTGGAATAGTTGATCAGCTCTTCACCCTTGCACACTGGAGTGGCCATTGGACGTCTATGCTACATGTGTTTGGTAACTTGAACAAGGTATATGTAGTGTCTTAAAGGGTTCGTGTTATGGTGAGCCAGAGGCATCTGAACCACGGAGAGAGCTGTGTTTGCATTTCCAGTGGTGATTTAGGAACATTCTCAGTGAAGATTATGCATTATCACCAATTCTATTTGTTATTTTCGGGGACATAATCTTGAGGCGCAAGCAAGTAGCTTCATTTGGTAACCTGGAGTAGCTATAGGGTCTCAGCTGGGACAGAAGTATTTTTGTCTGAAGTGTTTCCTGGTGAAGCTTTCAGAAGCTGAAACCTGCCTGCAGAAGCTACAAAACTTTCTTTGCATGTTTTAAAAGCTTTGTCTTAATTTTTATGGGGAAATGTGGAAGATAAACATTTCCTGAAGAATCATCATTGTTTTATTGCTACAAACACACAAGGACACACTAGCATCTTTAACTTCAGCTGAGATTGGGTTTCATGTGCAATGAGAATTGTTATTGGCAGATGTTCTACTGGGAAATTGCTAGTTTGATCATTTGCAGCAACTGACACTGACAGTTTAGCACCATTTCATTTTGTTTCTTGGTTTGCAGCAAAAATGCAAATCATGCTGGGATTTTTCATAAAATCCTGTGATGAAATAATGCAAGAGCTGTGTTTGCATTTCCAGCAGAGATGTATGAGCATCCTTGCTGAAGCTTGTGTATTGTTGAGTGGTGTGTATTTCTGCTGCCAGTTGTTCCGACAGCATGTTATTTTGAAACCTCAAGAGCCTGAAAAATGTAGGGAAACACCCAGCCCATGTCCCTTTGATTGGCTAGTGTTTGTTGCTTAGGTTGGTTAGAGTTAGGGTTAGATGGTTAGGGTTAGAAAAATGTCAGTCTGAGCCAATCAGAGGCAGAGTAGGGCAGGGTCTTAAAGGTGTGACTACTGGTGGGAAACAAAATAAGAGAGGGAATCAGAATAATGGGCCATCAAAACAGTGGCATGGCTTCGGGTTGGGTTATGCTTATTTAGAACTAGTTTGTAAAAACGGCTGCATTTACAGTGTTGTACTGGATTGTTCACATGAAAAGTGAAAGAAAAAGTTTTGTAGAGAATGAAAAAAGAGTTAGAGAGAGAAGTTGAAACCCTGACTCCTCTCTCACCTCCCACCATGAAGTGGGCGTGAATGTCTGATCATCAGTTTCGTAAAGTTACAGAAATGGTTGCGTGCAGCCCCTCCCCCCCCCCCCCCAAACTGACATTTGAATGGTGTGAAGGGGGTTCTGAAGCTCTTTCTCCGTCCGACAAGCAGTTCTGATGGAGTGCACGAGCTCCGTTAGGACTGCACCTCCTCTGCTGATAATGGCTTCATGGCGTCATCCGGCTCCTGTTGAGGAGTTTTGCAGTTGAGCTGAAAATGACGGGGATCAGCAATGCAGTACCAAATCATTGGAGAGCCCTTCTAAGTTTGCAAAGAAGTGTGATCATTGGCAGTGCGATTATTGGCGGTGTGCTGATACAGAGACCATTTGTCTCAGTGCAATGGACTGGACAGAGCTTGGCTTGTGAGTAAGAAGGGAGACTTAAATTATTTCTTTTTAACAGACAGGCGTCCATCTGTCTATCCCACCTGGTCCTTCTGGATTTTATTGGTTTGGAGCAAAGACAGTATAAACAGTGGACATAGCTTCTGGGTCTGAAAAGTGAAGCCAATGCACGAATGCCTTAAACCAGCATCTTTTCTGAAGGCCACCAGGGGGCAGCACCACTGGTTGCAAAAAGAAGTCTGACAGAATGTAAGCTTATGAGAAAATTTCTCCATGTCTCACTTGATTTATTAGCTTTATTGATTTATTGATCTTTTGATTATTTCCTTGATTAATTGATTAGTTACTAGCCCAAGATGATGTCCTCAAATGTCTCATTTTGTTTCACAACCCGAAGATATTCGCTTACTGTCATAGCAGTGTGAAGAAACCAGAAAATATAACAGTTAAGGAGCTGGAATGAGAGAATTTTCACCTTTTATTTGATGCTTAAAACTGATTAATTGATTATCAAAATGGCTGGCAATTAATTTAATAGCTGACAACTAATCGATTGATTGTTGCAGTGCTAATTTTCTCAGTTTCCTCATGAGTTTATGCCCTCAATTACCAGTTTCAAGTCTTTTTCAAAACATAATGATGCTCATTTTGTAAATTGTGTTCCCATTTGTAGTAAAATAGAGCAGGATATGCTGTAAGTTGTGGCTGCTTTGTGATTGACATGTCGCTACCACAGTTTGTCCTCGAGTCCTCAGTCCCATCCAATCAGCAGAGATGGGTAGCAATGCATATTTTACCCAGATCCACCCTCTCATCCAAACATGGTCGTTCTGGCTTCAAAAACCAAGATGGCGACGGGCATAATGCTAAACTCAAGGCTTCAAAATAGTAGCCCACAAACCAGCAAGTGATGTTGCGGTGGGTTTACGCTTGTTTTGGAGGCAACAAGATTCAAAACGCTTTGAAGATTGAGAGCAGAACTGAAGTGTAGACATTACATGTTGAATTGAAGCTTTATTATGTGCTCTTTGAACAGCAAATATTGAGAATGAGGAAAAACATCCCCTGAAAAAATCCACTAAAAGCTTTCTCTGCCTGCTATGCTGTTAATTGAGGTGTTTTGTCATGTTGGAGGTGATGGAGTGAAGACAGAAATATGCACTCTGCTAAATGCTGACAGATGAAAATGGTCCGTCTGTCCATCTTTGAATACCAACAACGGCCTTCCCTTAAGATATATGGCAGTTACTGTGATCGCTCTGATGTTCAGCGCATTGAAGGGGTTGACGGCCATCAGACAGCTCTGACTTCAAACAGGATTATTCAAGGCTGGTAACTAGCTTCAAGTGTTCTGTTTTTAGAGTTGTTCAAGGATCTTTTTTTTTTTTTTGAGTTGTCCTTTGAGGAGGGGTCTTAAAGTCATCTTTACACTTATGACTTGTTCTTCTGAGATTAAAAATCCACCATAAGCAGAGCGTTGTTGTAGTGACTGCACAGGTTCAATGATAAAAATGGAGCTTGCCTGACTTCTTTGTATACCTGGTATGTCTGTGTGTGTAACATCAAAACAGCTTTAATTTAATTAATACTCCAGCTGAAAAAAGATTCAAGAGTATGTACTCAAACATTATTTGGTGTGCTACTAATTTTAGAGAAGGATGCTTTACATGACTGTTAAAAAGGAGTGATGTTGACAGCGTGGCTCTGTATATGACCTCAGCGCTTACTATTGACTCTCCGAAGGCAAAAACCTGTAGCATTCATTTTGTAATCTGTAGTGGATAAATTTAAAGCTGCACTTTGCATTTTGGCGTCTCTCAAAAAAGAGAACTGTTAAAAATATCTGAACTTTAATATCCTGCCATGTAGTACAGACATGTCGTTGAGGAGCTGCACAGAGAACATCTGTGTCTACCACACCATCTGTGCTCCTTTTATTCCAATAGAAGCACAACATGGACCATTGAGTCCAGCTTTCACTCAACAGAGCCGGTCAAGTGGCAATCAGGATATTGGATTCCTCACTACCTATGTGCGAAGAAGTATCTACACCTGATGTTATCATTTGAGCATAGACGCTGAACATACAGTATAGAGTCTCCACTCGGGGAGAAGTGTTTTTGCATAAAACATTTCCTTCATTTGCTTCTTGGAGGACATTTTGAAAGCATTGCATTAAACCTTTGGCATGATGAAATATTTTATGCAGACATTAAAAATGACAGAAAACAAGTGAAATCCAAAGATCCATTTGATGAATAATCACTGTACGTTTCTTTATGCGAGCTGAGTTGGTTATTGCCGCAGGTTTTACTGGATAATTGCTAGTTTCATAATTAATAATGGCCAGTACATTGGTTAATGGCACCATTTGATTTAATTCCATTATTTGCAGCAAAATGCAAAGCAGGATTTTACAATGTAATTAATTCACAAATAAACTCTGCGTGTTTCGATGTTTTTTGATCTGATTCAGATGTTTGTCCAATAAACATGACGTGTGTTTGCTTGTGTTGTTTGTGCTCATGTTTGATGTACATATCAGCAAAGATATGACACTGAAACTCACACTGTGCAACTGTTTAATATTTCACACATCATTTACACTGTTTAGTTGGATGTAATGTGAGATATTTGCACTGTTTATGGAGTAGAATGAGTGACAGGAAATGTGCTAAATACAGGAAAGTTTCAGTTTCAGTTTAATCAACTCAGCCTTTTATCTCGATGTGAAGGTGATGTGAAGCAAGTGGAGCAATCCTTTAAGACAGAAAGCCCTCAAGTCCTCTAGTCTAACATCACCACTAAAATAGAAAACTTATGTTTTTCTCCAGTAGATTATTTGCTTTCCAATATGACTCTGATGCTCTTTTTTTCTTCCAACAGCTACACTCAGATGTGGACAAAGGAGATGGCAAGGTGAAGTACGTGCTATCTGGCGAGGGCGCCACCTCCATCTTCACCATTGATGAGAACACAGGAGACATCCACGCCACAAAGCGCCTTGATCGGGAGGCGCAAGCCTACTATACCCTCCAAGCTCAAGCTGTAGATCGACTCACCAATGTACCCGTGGAGCCCAGGTCTGAATTCGTGGTCAAGGTTCAGGACATCAATGACAATGAGCCAAAGTTTCTTGATGGACCGTACTTGGCGGGGGTACCAGAGATGTCACCCTTAGGTAAGCCTCCCCATTTGTCTTAGAAATAATCCCATAACAGTTCCTCCTTTCTCCCTTTCACTTTCTCTCCAACATCTGCATTTGATCATTTTCCACTTCACTGAATTTGTCTTCATCAGTCTCAGTCTTTAGGTCATGGGGGGGACTTGGGAAGTTTGAAATATTCATTTGAATCCAGCGTGTTTGCTTTGTAAGACTCGATATGAGCTAATCACATCGAGCCCATTTTTGACTGTATGAGGTTCTTTCACGTGGCTCCACATCCATTGAGTTCCAGGTTAAACTGCTTGACTTTGGGCATCCCTTCGTTAGAGCACGCAGGGTTCTTTTTGGCCTCTTTGGTCTTTTTGCTAATACCGTATCCTAATACATAAGACCTTGGACTTTTCTCCTCTTGAGGTCTTTGAGTTTTTAAAAACCTTCGATTCAGTTTTTGAAAGCAGGATTATGTACAAAGATTGAACTCCCAAGGTGCTCTTGGAACTTTGAAAAAAGCAAGGCTATTTATTCATGTAGAACATTTAGAAATTCAAAATACCACACAAAATACATTAAGGGTAAAATAACAGGATGAAAAAGTAAAAAAGGAAATACAAATCAGTCAAAAACATAATAAAAGACAAAATTAAAGAATTCAGTGAAAGCACAGCAGATAAGTTTGTGTCCTTCATTTGGAAATAAATAAATCTTTTGAGAGTTTAGGTTTCGGATATGAGCAGCACAACAGCTGAAAGCAGCTCCACTCTGTTTTGTTTGTAATCTAACAAAAAGAAAACAGATGATCTGACAGGTCTGTAGGGTTCATGTTGTGGGTGAAGTCAGAAAAATAAAGTCTTAGAACACTGAGATGGTTGTGGACATCATCAGCTCCACTGAAGTCATTACAGTGTCCAGCATATTTAATTTCATATAGACAAAATGTGTAATTTACAGCACTTGGATGCACTATTGCTCACCTCTCAGACGTTTGTTATCTATCGTCTATCTAGTGCCATTGAAATTACTCATACGCTGTAGAATAATTGAGAGTAAGGGTTTGCAGCTATGCTAGCGGCTCTGTGAGGTTGCATTAATGTCTGATGGTATTCACTGTCTTATTTACCATGTTAGCATGCTACCAGTTGCTAACTGGTAGTAAACACAAAGTACAGCGGAGGCTGATGGGAATGTCATTGGTTTTTCAAGTAGATGAGGTCAGATGAGTCATGACGGATTATCCTGAGGGGACCATGAATGTCTGTACAAAATAAAATAGTAATCTATGAAGTCAGATCAGTCTCAGTATTAATGAATGCTCACAGAAATAGCTACTTTTTGTGAAATTCTACTGTATTTATGTAAAACAAGAAATATTTTGTGTGCATTATTTGTGAACCTTATTTTTCACATGTGGATTTGTTATATATTGATATACAACAATATCTCATTTTGTGTGCATTAATATTCTGACTTATAGTCCTATAGTTGTTGAGACATTTCACTCAAATGTCAAGCTTGTGATGCCACTAGAGTAACAATCAAACTATTACCAAAGTCACTGTGATTCATCCTCTGGGGACCGTGAAGTTTTCTACAAGCTTTCATGGCAATCCATCAAATATTTCAGTTTGAAGTGTTGAAAAGTGGTGCGCCAACCACCAGCACTCTGCTAACATTATACAGGTGTTGGTCGTCGTCAGGACTCATAGTTCATATTCTGTTGATCACATTAGCATTCATTACTGCAGATATTTCTTTTATCTGTCTGTTTTAAATACGGTCCTGGAGGGGGCCATCATATCAGGCCCTGTCTTTAACTGGCTGCTTCTTGCTGCATGGTCAAGATTTCCTCCAAGGTTTTGAACAGGTCACGCTCGAGCTCAAAATGCGAGTAAATGCAAATGAGCCACAACAACATCCTGAGGCTTTTCAAAGTAGCAGGTGTATAAGAGACACAGCTGGAGCCAGAGAGAGAGAGAGAGAGAGAGAGAGAGAGACGTCCATATTGATAAGCCGTGATGCATGTGCTCTTTATATGGAACTTAACATAGCACTTAAAACATGTCATCAGTCTACCAAAGCTAGTTAAAGTTATTTTTTGAGGGTTTGTTTCTTCTTTCTTTGTATGAATTTCCAGGTTTACATTAAGGTTTACTCAAATTCTAAGAAATGGGTGGTGCTGAGCACAAAATGCCATCAATGTGCTATTTCACTGTGTTTTTAAGTCTGATGTACCTTCATTTACATATTATCACCACACATATGCCAACAAAGACCTCTAGGCTCAGAAATGTTGATGAGTGACGCAAAACGGACTCAAGCAAACTTAAGGTCTGAATCAGTCTCGAAGGCCAAAGGCATGTTTTCCACAAATTAGGCTCGGAGTTCATGCCAGCCGGTACTTACAGGTACCTCTCTGCTGAAAATGTCTCTGAAAATGTGTTTCAGAGACATTTCTATCCATCCATTTAACAGAGCAGGACAGGCATCCTGAACTTCCTCCAGCTCCTCCCTGGGGTTCCCTCAGCGCTCCCAGGCATGCTGGGAGCTGTGGTCTAATCACATGTGAGCCCTTACTGACAGGACGGAGACAGAAATGAACTCAGATGTCAAGTGACAGAAAAAGGTCACGTTGCCTTTTAATATGATTTCAAAAATATGAATATAATAAATGTTAAAGCTTCAGCTGTTGCTGATTATGAATAGCAGACATTTAATGTAGAACTTTTAGTCACACGTAATGACACTGTGCATTATCCGAGAGGAGAATAACTCCACATATTTGATATTGAACCTGTACATAAACATAGATTCATTTGTTGGGCACTTAAGTCTGCAGTCTGAATCATTATCAGAAGTGGACTGAGCAGTCAGTCCACTCACAATGCTGAAATTATCAGAAGTGGAAGAAATAGCAGCGAGATATGGCACCACAGGCATCATCACTAATTTAAGACTATATCCACTTCTTTTTTTTGAGTTAGTGAATTAAATAGTCACTTTATTAAACTTTAAGCATATCCTGGTACCAGTCTTTAGGGTAAATGGCAGAAGAGTTGTGTTAATATACTCAAGCAAAACCCAAAAGCTGTGATGTTGCCATACAGCCGTCTTCGTAAATCTGTATTTACATGCATAATTCGTACATGAGTGAGATTACATAGCATGCATGAGTTAATGGACATAAGTAACATACTTATTTAACTCAAACCACAATCTTTTCCTAAACCTAATCAAGTAGTTTTGCTGCCTAAACCTAAACAAACTGCAACCACTTCACAACGTTAACCAAGTGTTTACTAGCAAGCCTTTGTTTATTATTGGCTAACTTGACAGCTGTGTTTGTCGAGTTGGGAGTCACAAGAAGCTATAAGTCCCTGTAGCACTGCAGAGTTGATTATTGCCACTTTAAATTTCAGGGTTTCACCAGCATGGCGAATGAAAGCACGTCACGCTCCCTCACACCAATAAACACCAAGAACTGAAAAGCTCATCGCGTGCATCGGCATCACCTCGATACCTCAAACATGCGTGGCCTTACAGATGGAAATGAGTGGAAACAAAGGTGTTCGTGGCTCTTTCAGAACCTTCAAAGTCAAAATGAAAAATTTCAGCTGGCAAACAGTGGCAGTGGGAGTCGTTCCAAGAGAGGCAGTGCTTTGCTTACTACACAGGCACGGAGATCTCTGAAGGATTACACAGCCGACTGTCAACGGGGGGTACAGAGCTCAGGCTTAAGGAACCAGAGGATTAGAGTACAAGGGCTTGGAGTCTCGTGTCCAACCCGAGATAAGACAGCAACTCGGTACATCAACCACAGAGGAGGATGCGTTCACACGACGAGCGCTGGGACGCAGGGTCACCCTGGCCACTTTATTTACTCTGCCAGTTCCTGTGAAGGTCTTCATCACAAGTTGAGAGAACAACAGGAGAATAATGCATCGCCTGTCTTTGTAAATATCTACTCAAAGCAATTATCAATGTAGTAAAGAACAGGGAAGGGCCAAGCACCTCTTGTCCTCAATAATTCCTTTATAGATGTCTTTAAATCATTAATGGTCACAGCTCTGCACAGCTGATGAATGGGTTCAATTTAGAGGAAATCATGAATTTAATTAATTAAAGTAATTAGAGGCAGTGCTCGTCCGTACATGTGGGGACCTTACGGCCCGAGGTTCTCTGAAGGCTTTTGTCTTAATCACGACAGGGATGTCAAATAAAAGACGAGGGCTTGAGGACAGTCGGAGGTGTGACAATCGCGAGCCTTGGCTCTCTCCCTCTGCACAGCGAAGGGCCAAAGGAGCAGTTTGAGGGCTCATTACAAGCATAGAGAATGTAATGTCAACCCAAGGCCACAGCCCTTGAATTTACTACTCACCAGTCCTATATCCAGCTGTCATTGTTCTGTCTAATTCATGAGAGCGGATCAAGGATGGGATAGTCATTTAATTCTGGAAATGAAAAAGGTGTTCCGGCTTAAGGAAAGTCGATCCAAATTATTTTTTTTTTCATCAGGTGAAGATTTGGTGTCGATTCTCCTCTGCTTTGTGGGTTTGAATTATACACAGTGGCCACTTTATTAGGTACACTTGTACACTCCAGCAATCTAATGCAATCTAGTACAGCAGCCCTGCCATAACCTGTACCTTTGATCGGTTTTTCTTGACATCAGCCGTGTTTCCATCAACTTGTACAACATCAGTGTACTTTAATGCACATTTTGAAGTATCATATTAGAAAAAGGTTGATGGAAACAGCAAAATTAAAAACAAGAAGTTCCTCAATTATGTTGGGTTTTTATGCTCGCTTGAGGTGGTTTTTGCCTTGTTTGAAAAAGGGTTAATGGTAGATGGAAACACCTTTTCTGAATAAGTTCTGATGTAGCGAACATTTAATTCACAACTTATTAGCTATTTATTTCTGCTCTGAGAGGAGAAGTTGTTTCTGCTGTCGTAAACTTTGTGAAGACTTCTCGTCGATGGCCGAGGCAACTGCTTTTGTTTCTTCTTCTTGTACATTTTTTGTGGTTGGCAAAAATCTGGTTTTGTTTCCAGTTCACAAACTCTACTTCTTTTTTTATTACATCCATTTGTAACATTGCCTTCATATTGCACTTTGGGCAACCTCATTTATTTGCTCTAAACCAGTTAAAAGAAACGCTTTAAATTTTCTCTTTTTGTGACAATGTGATGGAAACACAGCTGTTGTCAGAAATATACATTTGTTACTGAGCTCAGGTGTTTCTAATATTTTGTCCTTCCCATTTTCATTTTTCATTTTTCATGCATGAGGAGGGGCAGAATAGTAGAGATGCTTCTGAATATAATGCAGTCTTGTCCGACACTATCACTTACTATGAGGTCAGTGATAAAACATATAATTGAATTAACAGTGACGACGGTGTGTAAAACATTACAGTCGACTTTATGGCAGAACAGCTGTGTTGGATTGCATTGGATTGTGCAGGTGTACCTACATGTAGCTTGAATGTAAAAAAAACATTAAGCATAGAAAACAGCAGGCAGTAACTTTCTTTAAAAGTGCTGTAATTCATTTTCACCCAGTAAATGCAAAAAAAACCCCAAAACCTGTGAATTGAACTCTATGCAGTAATCCCTGCTTATGTGAAACAGTGGGGCGCAGGTGTGAATGTGCATGAATATAATCAACCTAATCAATGCTGCCAGCTTTGAATACTCATGAAGGCATTGCTGAATTCCTGGGCTTAAACAAAGGGTTTTAATATTTTTGATATTGTTTTTCTAATGTCTGTATGTTGCAATCAAATTTCCAGCTCACAGATTTGGTTTCTCCTCCAGTCACATGAAAATATATTTGCGTTGCTGCATACAGACGATGGCCCTTCATCTGAAAACAGATGCAGCTTGTATTAATAAAAAAGTTATAAGTCACATTCTGGGTCACATCCCACAATACAAATAGCTAACGAATTTGCATCATAAGTGTGCACTCAGGAAGGAATATTGTTCTTGACAGTTGGGCGCAGCCTGTATGTCCAAGTGGCTGAAGAATACCTGTCTCCCCTTCAGATTAAGCATGCCACATTTATTTTCATTACTGGCAGATGACAGTTGCTCACCCAAGATGCAGAATTGATGAGGAAACCTGTTTTGTACGCAGCTGCGGGGGAATAAATAAAACAAAATGTGGAGATCGGATCCATCACGTCAATGAGGATGGACAAATATTGAAGGGACACAGACAGGGCAAATTGAGTAGCAGATGACAGCCCTGTGGAGCAGAAAGAATCTGCTCAGGGTGTTTTATTTTGACATGCAGCTCGCCCTGCTGGTATTACCTCTCATTCTGACAATACGGATGTTTGTTGGATTCACAGGGCAAACAACCAGAGGAAGAAGCTAAAAAAAAGAAAAAGCCTTTAAAAGCTGTGCTCTATCTGAGTCCATATTGAATGTTAATTTACAGCCTGGTCTGCCAAGCGCTGTGAGAAGTGATTTTAACTATCAACCTGTAATAGAGATTTAGACGTTGCCTGAGTTCTCTTTCATACAGTCATCCTTTGACCTTGGTGTTTTAAACTACCTGTAATATAACCTGTCATGACTAAGAGGTGATGATATAATCTGGGTGTCCTTCTACAACCGGCTTGGTGATAACTTCTCCAGCTTCACCGAGCTTTTTTTTCCTCTCCGTTATATTGTCCACATCCAGGGCCAGAGCCTGTTAATTCTGCTTTATGACCAGAATGGAGGACTCTAATCTTCAATTTCCATGATCACTTCATTCTGTAAAAGCCTGTAAAATACATCTCATGTTAGAAAGTGAGATCTTTATTAGGATGTTTTATCCAAAATAAAGAATCACCAACTTGTAAGACAGCACTTTCTGTCACATGCTACAATATAGGCTCAAGCTCGGCCAGATGTGTGCTGCTAGCAATTAAAGTGAAATACTCCAGCATAAACCAGCCATTAATCTGACCAACTGGAAGAAGCGCGCTCATGGGAAATGTCAAGTCAAGTCAATTTATTTATAGAGCACACTTAAAAACAACAAACGCTGGTTGAAATGCTTTACAGAGAGATTAAATGATGGGATTATTCGATTGATGATTAGGTTTCAGCAGAAACACGGGGATGATCAAATAAAAACACAGACGCGAAGCTGAGGATCATAAGACAAACAGCATTACGAGTTTGTTACGGCATGTCTTCATGGTGACAATTAAGAGGCTAAAGAAAACAGATGGGTCCTCAGGTGGGTTTTAAACGTATCAACGGAGGGAGACGATCTAGCTGTTGGTGGAAAACTACTCCATAATTTATGGCCAACAACTGAAAATGCTTGCTCACATTTGGTTTTTAACTGGATGTGGGGTGCCTTGGTGCTTTTTTATTTTCAAGGTCATTTCAACAACGCTTATTGTTGATGATTTCATCGCTGCCGACTGTGTAGTAGGCGTCAGCTTTAAGACCAACCCTGACGTACAGTCTAACAGCAAAAAATAGCCTGAATCGTAATGGTTGTTGGCTTTTCCTCTCTATTATCGGATGGATATCAATTCTTTGACGTGAAATTACTTTGCCTGAAAAAGACTCCATAACCAATAAATGAGCCCAGTTGGAGCCACGAGGCTCATTTATACCATAATGAATGACCTATTGAAATTGATTGGCAGTGATTGTCGCTGATTATGTTTTCTCTGTGAAATCTTCAAACGCTCTTCTGCATTACCTTCCACGCCACGGCTGTCAGCTCAAGTCACATCAGCCATGTTCTGTTGGTACATTTAAAAAGAAATGCACAAGGAGTCATGTCTGATGTCTTCTTCTGCCTCGGAGGAAGAGTGGGAGAGGACAATACAGTACTGCACACAGAAACAACAGTTGTCAGTTGTCAGCAGAGTTTACAGTCGAGTTTGAAAACAAATTTCCTTCTTGTAAGATGGGAGGAAGTTTTGGGGATTTGTGGGGCACGACGGGGCACTAAAATGAAATCAGGCTTTATATCTTGAATTTTATCAGCACTACTCCACAGTGTAATGTGTTTTTTACTCAGACTATGGTGATATAACTATATGGCAATCATTTCTTCACAGTCTAACATGAAATACAACATTTATTGAACGTCAGATTCCTTCCTTCTCAATCAGACCACCATCACTAACCGGTTAAGTTGGGAATTGGGAATCACAGAGCATTCTGGGGCAGCGCTGCCATTTTTGGAGGATAGCGTACTAGCTAGCAAAGGAGCAATATATTACAAAACTGAAGTGAGGTAATGATATGGCTAGCTAATGTTATGCTAACTGAATGCTAACAAAATGCTGAGTAATCATGCTGAATTAACCAAGCGGTATCTAGCAAAATGAAACGTTAGCCTATCGTATATTCATTCAACATGTGTTTTGTGTTGGTTCAGCAGTTCTTTTGACACCTAAACAGCCAACAGATGGCGCTCTTACCCTTGTAGTTGATGTTACTGTTACCTACATTGTATGTCTAATTTTAAGTGCCTACATAACATATCTCCCTGTTTTTCTAAAAATGAGAAAATGTTAAAGTTGTAGTAACACATTTACTTGTTTTTTTACATTTGTCATTAGCTCCTGCACCACAGCACCTTAGCATGAGCTAATTTTTGTTTGTTGGTTGGTTGGTCGATCGTGCAATTGGCTCTTACAGGCCACCGTTGAAATTGAAGTTCAACAGAGTTACACTGAGTTGTACTGGTTGAGACTACCCAGCTAGATGGTTGGCGGCGGTGTACAGGTACAGCGGATGGTGTTGTGTTAAGTTAGCATTGTGGCTAACAGATGTGCATGTTACCACATGGATTTGTACTTGGTATTTGGACTTATTCGCTGCGATATGTATATTAGTTTACATTAGGAAATGATTCTCAAATGACAATTTAGCTACATGCTCCTCCACAGTTGAAATGTTGCCTCTTTTTTTTGTCTTTTTTTTGTAAGCAAGAACCAGATATTTTGTATTGAGGATTTAACCAGGAGAGTTTCATGCTGATCCAAGCTGTAGAGGTGCAGTCCTGTCTTGCATAATAACAGTAAGGCTGAACCTCAAACTTTGATCCACATGAGTCACATAACATTGTCTGTGGGGACAACGAATGGGGCTTTTATTTGGGAACCAAGGGTCATATTAGCTCAACTCTCTCGCTGACCAGAGAAGAGGTGACCAACAAGAAAAGAGAGCTAAACCAACTCTGTGATTGCACTATTAACTTGACGGGCAATGAAATGACAGGTGATGCTATGCGGATTTAATGTGTTAGACAGGGAGTTGGAATAGTGAGTAGATATCACATTCGTCTGAGCTTTAGCAGCAGCAAATTTACATGTAAATTAAGGTGAAAATCACCCTTTGAAATCTGCATGATTTATTAAATGAGGGGTTTTCAAATTAAGGTGTTAAGGTGTTAATCCAATGCCTAGATTAGTTTTTGCCTTCTATGAACCTCTTATATATCTTAATAACACCATGAAACGATAATTAAGGGATTTGTCAAATATTTCAAATCAATGTGTAAATTAAAGGAAAAGCCTAAAACCCCTTAAAGTATACATTATCTGTCAGTTGAGGGCTTTTTTAAAGGGGTTTTCACCTTAAAAAGAAAGTGATTAATTATTTAGAAATGAAGGCTGGCCAACATGCCAAGTATCTTTATTCACAATTAAGGTGTTACTGTGGGTGTATGTTTTCAGGGGTAAATTAAGGATTCATTTATGGTGATTAAGGGATTCTATTTCATATGTTATCAGGATTCCAGGCTCAGTATATCTGTTTTTTGATAGATAACTTGCATTGTTTTGGTTAATTCAGTTTTCCGGAAAAGAAAGCATTTCACTGTACTATGAGCAGTACAGTTCATCCAAACAGAAATAGAATACTTAATTAAACAAGGAGATCTGCCTTTCACTGTGTGCTAGCGCCAGAATTTGACAGAGCATCATAAACAAACAACACTTGAGATGTTTGTGCAACAAAACCACTATCCTGCCTCTCGCCTTCACATATCATTTTGTTTTCATGGTTACATTTTTCTCCTCTGCAGTTTGTGGACCCTAAATCAGTAACTGGGTGGGTTACCATCTGTGCATGTTAACACAGACTTTAACTGGAAAATAAAATAGTGAGAGTAAATTCAAAAAGTGGGAAATTGAAGGAAAAAAAATGTTTTCCCAACTGTATCTTTCTCTAGAACTTTGTGTTATAAAATTCTTTAATCTACAGAGTTTTATTGAGCCCTAATTAGTGCACCACAAAGATGCAGTGTCCTCCTGTGACATCGCTGGAGGACAAATTCAAACTCTTTGACTCTTCTAAAACCAAACAAAACTTAGCGTTTTTTCAGATCAGGATGATATGAGATGCATAATAATTGAGCTTCTTCTTTTTTGGTGGTGGTGAAATGCCTCCTTTCACACAGCACAGATTGGTCGCAGAGCCCATTTGGCTGCTGAGTTAGAATCAACAGATTGAAGTTACCGGAAAAGATGCTCCTAACTGATCTGCAGGAGGCAAATGGAAACAATGGCGAAGAAATGATCACTAAAGGCTAGGAGTTACACTTTAATCCGGCTGCAGCATCCCTGCAAATGATGGCAACCACGGAAAGTGTTGTTTGTTTCACAGCGTCTGAGGCCGAGAGCCAGTACACAGCACATGTCACATCCTTTGGTGCTGCTGAAGGTTTCTGTGAAAAACTGCTTTAAACTCAGGCATTTTGTAAAAATGAAGCTCAAAACTTAAGTAAACACCAGTCCCAACAAAGGAAGACAGTGTCATGACTAATGTCTAATGAGATTATTTATCGCCTCAGAAGTTACATTTTCATTGCTTTCTCCCTCCCCCGCCTTCAAGTAGAATTGGTCACACACTCTGTTGATATGATGACTGTTTCCACATTTAGCTCTGTTTGACTTGTCTTCTGGATGTTGTCTTGGAAACTAATGAAGGGCTGTCTGCCCACAGGAACAATGGTGGTGCAAGTGGCAGCCACTGATGCAGATGACCCAACGTACGGGAACAGCGCCAGGGTGGTGTACAGCATCATCCACGGACAGCCCTACTTCTCGGTGGAGCCCAAGACAGGTTGGTGCAACATATGTTAGACGGCAGCGAGGGAGATTTAATGCACAGATATGGCCGCAGTGTGTCATTTAAAGGTATTTTATGCAGGATTTTCCTAAAAAAAAACGATGTATAGTCTCACACTAAAGTAATCCATCTCAGTCATCATTTTTGCCCCACTAGAAGTGTGTGTATTTATCTACCCTCTGCTTGTATTTTCTTCTTATTTTGCTGAGGATGTTTCTGGGCTGCAACCTTTGGGCAGGTGTGTATAGCCTCAAGCCAATAACAGCACGCAGGTGAGGTCGAGACTTACATGCTGACTGTAATCTGTTTCATCTGTGTCTCAAGCTCAGGAAGCTCCACAACAGTCTCCTGTCTGGACACAAAAACTATGAGCTAATGCTGGCTTGTTGACTGCTGTCTGTAACTCGACAGGTTACTAATCATCGCAATTACGTTATTATCATAATTATTCTATTACCGTGCATGTTAGTGAGCTAGACTGATTTTTTTTTTTATTTCAAAGTATATCTTTTTTATTTAGTCTTTAGTATTCAATGTTAAAGACAAATCATTTCTATAGTCAAGCTTTCAAGGTTTACACAAGTTGAACTGCAACCACTGTCGCCCTAAGTGGCGATAATAGCCACATTTAATTTTTCTTTATACTTAGTGCCACTTTATTTGGAACACCTGTACAGTCTGTTAATTTAATACAACAGCTCTGCCATTAATTATACCATTATGAAGCTCACAATGTTCAATTTTTGTTGTTAGAAATGTGTAAATTCAATTATATGTTCATTGCCGAGGTCATAGGTAAAGGTGGTGTTGTACTGGAGTACTTTATATTAAAAGTTGCTTTAATTGTTGTGTCCATAAGGAGAGCAGAATATTAGAAACGCCTCTGAACATTTATTCATCCAGTACAACACCATGACCTCAGTGCAAAAAATGTAATGAACACCTCTATGCTAGTGTCAAAAGACTGAACATTACAGGTATTATAAAACCAGTTTTATGGCACAACAGTTGTACTGGATTGAATTAGACTGTGCTCTCTGGTGAGTTGGTAGATTTAAAAACATCATAATTAATGTGACCTGATTGAGGGCCAGTGAAAGGCCTTCAGAAATGTGTCTAAATGTGTACTTCTTGTTTAACCTTAATGGTAAAAGCTTTGAAATGATTGAGACATTATATAATGTAGTGCAACAGTAGCTCAAACAGAGAAGAGCCACAAAGTCAGTAATGTCAGCTGCACCGCAATGTCTATGTAAGGTTTGCTAACTGTAGCTAACATATAAGCTACTGTTCAAACCGGATCAGGTCAGACTGTAGCAGCCAAACCCTTGAGTTATGTCAAAAGTTACACCGTGTGGCTGTAAGCATTGCTCATACTGGAATCCACCAGACTTAAGTGCCGTGATGCTGACAATAAAAACACCAGTGACACTTTTATTTTGCAATCAACAAGCTAAAGCACTGAGTTTCCAAGAAAGCGGCTGACATCCAAATTCTATCATCGCTCGGCGCAATAAAGATAACCGCGATCAAATTAGGAAACGGTTAAAAAAGCCTGAGAAAAAGGGTTTAAATAAACAGCAAAGTAAGATGTGAGGTGGTTTGTTGACTTGGGGGCCGAGGCAGCCCTCGCTACGTCTTCATAGCTGGCTCATTAGCCACTGCCCTGCCCAGGCTCGGCTACCTCATGCACAGTTCTCTTGCAAGAAAACAGAAAAATATGGGCCATCCCATAATATTAGGCTCCATCCTCTGCTCGGCGAGCAACACATACATACACGCTGGGATTTTATGAATGTCGTTCTAATTCATGAACTGGTGAAAGCCACTGCAATGCGGGGATTTATGTCGTTTATTTTTCACACTCAGGCAGACACAGAAATAGGAGGGAAGCTCAACAACAATAATTCCTCGGTGACCTGTAAGGTTCACTGTAAACATTCAATAAGCCTAACCATTGGAAGAAAATAGAGCATTCCGGAAAAATGAATGTACATCACAAGAAAGGAAATGACTTCGCACTGTGTTGGCGTTATGGATGTGGTGTCTGAGGAAGAAAAGATATGAACATCAACATTTCAGCACACTTAACTGTGAAGTCTGCACAGTATCACAGGATTTCAATGTTGTTTTTCACTTTCTGGAGACCTTTGACTAATGAAGCCTCCTGCTGAAGCTTTCATTAGGGAACATTTCCATGTTTCCGTGTTTTGGGGTGAACATTTACATGTTTTATACACTCTAAATGAATAAGTTCCTCATGGATACTCTTTAAGCTCCAACAGTTCCACTGGGACTTCTCTGAGGCTGTAAATCTTTGATTTTCTTAGAAGCTAAAACTACTGTGGGCTAATTAATGTGTTAAAATGCTGCAATCACCTTCCTTAAAATGAGTTTGGTTTGGAACTTGGGAATTTGTGCTTCAATGTTTTTCTCAGTTCCTTTCTGCTCAGCTGGTGATCAAGCACCACACATGCACGGGTGTTGGTAATTCAGATCCTTTTTTTTTTAATTGTAGTCATCATTTATGCAACAAAAAAAAAAAAAAATGTGGCTGGTTCAGTCCAAATTTAGCCCGAAGACGGATCATATCAGTGAAGGTGGCTGTTTTCACTAAAAAAACCCGGTCAAATAGATATTTTAAAGTTTCTATATGCTTAAAAAATCCCTCAAATCATTTCTTCTTTGTCTTTTAAATGAACTGAACCCAAATTTCCTGAACATTTCAGAGACTTTGCTTGAAGGTCTCAACTTGAAGTGTCTCATTTCTCCGACCTCAGCAGATTCATGTGCAAATGAACCTGTAGCGCTCGTGTCTCCTGACAGGACAAGCTAACATGGAAAAATGAAAAATAAATTGTTACTACAGATAGAAATTGAACTACATTTTAGATATTCTGCCTCCCTCCTTCCTTAAACCTGCTTTGATTGATTTTTATTTTCTAACCCATGGGAGCATCACTGATTTGCTCTCTATCAACTCCTGAGGGAAACGTCTTGATTTTGATCTGCCATAAATGCTTCAGTGTGCTCACAGCTGGATGCTAAGTCTGTTTGCTGTTTGATGCTGGGCAGGTAGCATTAAGTGGGTTTGCTTGCCCTTTTTTGCTGAAAACAGTGCAATGTATATCAGTGCTTCCCGTCAGATGATGAAGTCCAATATTCACATTTCCTTTTAGCTCTGTTTTAGTCTCCACCCACCTCCTGAGAGAAATACCTGGCTATCAGGACAGCTAGCATTATCGTAAAATTCAAGTATGGAGAGCTGCTTTGTGTGGCTTTAAGGCTAGGGTACATAATGTATTTTAAAGGCTTTTTCAAATATTGTTTTCTTTGCATCCTCACAGCAGTCAATGAATCCAATGCTCTAACAGAAAAGGAAAAAATCTGGTATCTGTGGCTGTCGCAGGCCTGTAATAAGTTGAGGCCCACCTGCCTGTCGACCTACATACAGAAGTATTACTAAAGCTTTAGTGAGCTAGTCGCACAGAAATGGCAGACAAAGTGCAGCCAGAATTTCCCAATGCCAACGTGCTTGCTCGAGATTTAGGTTAGCATGAGGTACAGTTAGCGATGACGATGATGTCCTGTGCTGGTTTCTCAAATATTACCAACTTGAAGCATAAAACTTTAAGCTCACAAACGAAACTCACATTGGAACTCTTTCTATAGAAGGGCACCGGCTGGTTTATTAACCTGTCAAACACGGAGCACACACACACACACACACACACACACACACACACACACACACGTACACACACACACCTAAATGTGCACTCAGATACAGCCCTTGGGCCTCTGCCAGCGCCTCGGTTTTCTGCTGCCCATCACTGCCTGACCACGACTGATTATACTTGGCTCTCTTTCCATCCACGTAGAGGGTGATTGGATCTCATGGTTATGAGATGCAATATGGGTGTCAGAGCCGAATAGCATGGATGACTGTCAGGGAGGTGTGACTCCATGTGGGACTTGATGCAGGGAAGCATGAAGACATGTTCTCTTGTTTGACAGGAGTAACCTTAAACAACGACTTATAGAACAGTAACTTGTGAGTCAAGGGGAAAATCCTGCAGGCTTTTACAGCCGCGTCCTGTTACAGCCCACAAGTCTCTATTGGTTTACGGAAATTTTTTGGACAGATTTCTTTTTAAGATTTTTCCCCTTATATTGCTCCCTGAAAAAGTACGAGGCTGTAATTGAGAGAAATATTAGGAAGTGTTCACCCGCTTACCTTCGTCTTCATCTTAATTTAGTTGCCTTTCAAGAAGAACTACCTTGGGGAAATAAAAATTTATGCTACTAAAAAAATGCTTGGCTGCTTTCCTGTAAAAACCAAGATCCTGTAGTGTCATCAACTTCTAACAGTGTTGCACCTTTTTACCAACTTTCCAACTTTTGTAGTTATTTGTCTATTTGTGGTTTATTTTTTTTGACATTCTTTAAAAATCACAGCACTGCAAGCGACTCATCTCACTTAGAAGTATTTATTTGGTATGTGGTGATGTATTGTTAGATAATACATCTTTACTTCTTCTTATTCGTTCTTTCTGCCTTTATTTTAGCTCAGAAATACATTGAAGCGGAGACCTCAAATGGGAAGCTTAGATGAAAAATGGTGCTAAAAAGTAAAAATAATAAAAAGCCAAATTAGTTAAATAAGTTAAATAATAAAACCACAAGATTGAATGAAGGACTTAAAGCAAATGAATCAACTAAAACAAGAAGAACAGCTGGGAGTGAAATGATTAAATTAAAATTCTCATCATGGAGAACTTAAAAACGGGGCCTCATCCATCATGTTGTGTCCAGCAGAAATTTCTAAAACAGGGACGGGACGATTTATTTTTATTTTTTTGACTTCCCTCTGGCTGCTCAGTGATCTTTAACAAAGTTTGCAAGAACACCCAAATGCATCGATGAGTCTCAAGTGAGACTTCATGACACCAATACCAATTAGAGCGAGAGCAGACATTTACTTAAGTGATGTTCAAACAGCATGTCTGCCCCATAAAGTCCCCATTACTCTCATGTCATGTTTTTCTTAAGACCCATTCAGCTCAATGGCCGCAGCTCATTCTTTCACCGCCTCAGCTGATGACGTGTTTTTCATTAAGCTAAGTGGATTTTTAAATCCCAAGGTTGATATTTCAAGAGCTTTAATGGGTTGTGATTGCTTACTGTGTGTGGCCTGTGTTCTTCCACAGTTGATTGTGATGCTAACCAGAGTTCATGTCAAACTGTCCACTGTACAGACATGAAAACAATCAGCACGGCGGATGAGACATGACGCTCAGACGCCATCAAATGTCAGTCTACCTGTGTTCTGTTCTGTATTGAGCTGCCAAAGTGTTTACCGTTGCCTCTTAGATCCTCAGAGTGACAGACGCTTACATGTACATTCGTTTGCATATTGACACCAATTTACTTTTTCAGATTTTCTGTCACATAAGAATTTAGTAAGGTTTATAGAGCTGAAAAATGTCAATCACAATCCCACACTGTCTTTGTACTTTTCATGTGCTCCTATTTAAAGCATTCCTTTGTGGGTTTTGCTTTCCCTGATCCTATTTTAAAGCCGTATTTTTAGAAAAGAAATAACTCAATTTCCTTTTTTTTTTTTAGATTGAAAGTTAAATTCATGAGCAGTAAAATGCACTACAGCTCACCTCAATACAATCAGAGGTTTTTCTGTTGCAGTCTTATCTAGCTTATCTAATGTTAGCTAATCGTAGCTAAATTTCACATTTCTGACTTAGTTAGACGTTATGTTTACTCTAAAAATGTGCTACTGTTACACATTTTTGCCATTTTTAGCATGTTTCCATAGCTGCCACAGTTGCTGCTGTTTAGCTGAAGTTACACACTCTTACTTTAATGAAACTTTGGTGAGAGATGCATCATCTCTCAGACAGCCAGACTCTCAATTGATAGTATAAATATTGTTTGTGTTGGGGGAAATAATCTGAGCAAAAAATAGTCCAATGCAGCAGGACTACAAACACTGTTAACAAGAAATGAGCATTTCTTGAATAAAGTTCACATGACGAAGCTTGTACAATGAATCTACCAAACAGCGCCCTCTGTGGCCACAACTGGAAGTTACAGGATGAGGAGACTGTGAAATCAATTTTCGAAATTCTTTTCAGTCAGCAGCTTGTTTTACTGCTGTTATAATACCATTGAGATATTCATCTGTGGCATGTAGACAAAAGTCATGAAGTCAGCTAACTGATGAGTTAACATTAACCACCGTAAACGGCTGGTCATACCAGAACGAATGAGGCTGCAGCAGAAAAACTCCTACAAGTATTGAATGGTCTCTTTTTTAGTAGAAGTATTGTGTGGTTTGATTTCTCACAAGACTTACATCGTCTCAGTTTAAATGGTGTTACTGGTGTTAAATGTTGTGTCCACCCTCAGTATTGGCTGTGAAAGGGACCACAATGTTTGTGTTAACTGTTGGTTTTTAACATATTGTCAATACCATGTATCTTACAGAATGAACTCCCGGGGTGAGACGCCAGCTTTTAGACAGCGGCCGTAGGATTCAGTGTTGTGGGATGAGCGTTGTGCTTCTGTCTTTGCAAGTTACTAATTAGTCCCATTTGCAGCACAGGCCTGGGCCATAGCAGAGGGTGACTTTGACAAAGTGCCTGGGCTGAAATACACTCTAAGCTCCACACTGCAATACTGCGCTAGCGATTAAGTGGCAGAGGGCTAATGGTTGAGGGGGGAGGGGAGGAGGTTGCATGTGACCTGGTGTTAGGTGGGAAGCATCCTGACTCTCTTTCGTCTAACAAGTCTCTTTACTCTGGTTCTTAATCCCAAATTGAATCTACAAGGTGCCCTTGGGAAAAGTACTTAATCCTGAATAGCTCCAATAACTTACAAGCAATGCATAATGTTGGCAAAATATATAAGTTGCCTACAGGTGCACAGTTAAGACAGCGTTTTGTAATATATGTTGATTGATAGCTTGTAGTTTAGTTTGAAGGTGATGCAGAAATGGTTATGCTGTTAAGGACTGCGTTCTAATTGATGGCAAGCTCAAGGAGGTTTGAACAGCTGCCTCCAGCTACATACACCTTGGCGATATGGCAAGTCCTCCAGAGACAATTATCCGCACACATTAGCACTGCTAAGCATGCATGCATGCTCACAAACCTCAATGGCTGGAATAACAAGAGAAGAATTTAGTTAGCAGAAAATGCAGGTGGCTGAATGAGAGGATTAATTACATTCTAAAGGGGATATTTAAGATGTGACACGGCTTGCCTCTCAAAGCGACATGACTGTGACTTCTGAATATGACAGGTACTCAGGTGAGAGAAGGCTGGATGGACTGAGCTTTGTCTTTTTCTCAGCCTGAGAATCTAATTAAACTGAATCTGCTCAAATAAAGGAAAAGGCCAGGAACAGATCCTTGTGCAATCTATAGCTGCTGCGGAATTCAGACGCTGAGGTCAAGAGGAGACACGTCAGCCTGCGATGAAGATATCGGCATATTCATTTTAAAACCTTGAGTTTTCTTTACCCTGTTCTTTAAACGCGTGTGTTGCTGTAGCTGTGGACCAGATTCTTGTAGTGGTGACTGCACTAAATCGAGAACACTACAGCTGAAGGCTAGCTATAAATCTGGCTGCTGCCTGTAATATCGAGAGGGAGATGCAATTTTTCAATTTTAATCACAAACAAACACATATGCCTGCATGTGCACACAGATGAACACACTTCCCCTCAGCGAAACATTACAAATTAATGGATATTGTGTTCGATAGCATGTTTGACATGACAATATGCCTCTGTAACACTCGGGTTCTTTGTACTGCATCACAGGGGCCTTTTGAGTGTTAGTTCTGTTAACGGAAACCTTGATGAAATACATTCATCAGCAAGACGAGAACGATGAGAAGACAGCAGCGACTCCATGAGATGCTAACTGTGACTATATCAACGTGCATTATTGTTGATGAAAAAGACCAAAATATAGTTTAATTTGTCTTTATTTTTGCTGCAGTTTCCTGTGCTGCATGCTCCTTATCAGACTCGGAGAAGTTTACATTGGCTACTTAAATAATGATGAATGATTTCTTTATATCTGCAGCGGGAGCGGGTCCTCTTTCAAGGAGCTGCCATGTTTCTACAGCAGCCCTGAAAGCGCTCTAGAAAGCGCTTTTCACATTTTTTGCGAGTTCATAGTTTCTCCTACATGCTAATGGTAAACAAAGGGTATTCAGTTAATTGCAATCTGCAACCTCACCACTAGATGCCACTAAACCCCACAGACTGGTCCTTTAAGGCTCACCACAATGAAACAGGTAGATTTACAAAATGCGAGGTTGTTCTTTTTCATCAGATAATGGAAGATTAAAGACAGTAGATTGGCTGAAATGTTTAATATAATCTGATGACTAAACTAAAATGTCAACAGTTTTCATTGACCTAATCTAGACTAATATTGTTATGTTTTCTTTGACTAAAACTGAAGTCTCCACCTATGGAAAAATGGTAAGAGGTTGACTAAACATGCTAAAAGCTAACAAAGACATTTGACACAGGACTAAGGCTGAGACTAAATAAAAAGATAGTGCTTATTTTGTGAGCTATTTCACACTCCTGGCTCGCTGGGTGGGTGAGTATAGTGACCCGTGATTAGAGCACGATGCTTGAATGTCACTCAGTAATAAACTACCTGGGCTGGAGGTTTTATTCCCTGTTTGTATGGCCTGTTTTTTTGTGTTATGGGATCTATTCCCTGTAAGTGGACCGCCTGAGGGCTCAGCAAATCACACACTGCACCCTTCATGTTTAAGTGTTCATCACCTTCATCAGTGCCTCTCATAGCTGCACGCAGAGCCAGAGGGTTCCTCCAAAGTCTGCACTTTTATTTCCTCTTCCCAAGACAAATGTCAAGTATCTGGGCTTTAGCAGGGAGCATGGCCCACCCGTCTGCCGCCAGTGGTGTGGAGACAGCTAGATAAATGCGCGGCTACAATGCGTCTGGCTTGCACCGGAGGCAAGGAGCCACGGCGCAATGCGAGGCCGTGCCGTGATAGCGACAGAAGGATTTTAATCATCGCCTCTCCCCAGGAATGACACCAGCGCCGCACGGGGTAACAGAGATAGAGAGCGAGGGGGGCTGGCACCCAGCAGACAAACAACAGCCTTGCAACATCGCCGTGTGGATTAGCAGTGTCGCTCTGTGAGAAGTATGTGTGCTTCTGGCCAGGCGGGAGGAAAAACATGTCGCTGGTTTTTTTCTAACGTGCTGGAATCAGGATTCATGGCATCATTAACCACCGCCAATATCTCTCAGGCTCCAACACACCAAGCTGATATTAAATAAGTATATCAATTGTGTGTGAATCCTATCTGTGGTTTAGTGAGACCATTCATTTGTCTCACTGCTGGCTTAACATCTGAACATCTTTCTCTAGTTTATTTTACCTTGTAGGAGCCATCCGTTGCAGATGTTATTATAGTCCAACCATTATCCAGCTTCCTCCTCAGCTTTACTTCTCCTGAATGTTTAAAGATGCCTCTTTCAAGTCTAGACATGCATGCTTTGTCTCTGTGGTATTGTTGTGTGGACTGAAGAACAGAAAAGTTTTGCTTTGTTTGTGTCTAGCTAGTATTAAGGGAGCCTTGCAGGATTGAAGGCTTGAAGTAACCTTTCTGATGCAACTCAGCAAACAGGGTTCACAGGTGTCACTACAGCAGGCACCAGAGCAGTGGTGGTGCTCTTTAATTGGCTACAAGGTTACACTGTGGAAGAAACTACAGAGAGGTGATGAATGGGTGGATGGAGGACGGATGCAAGGGATAAACGGAGCAGATGGGTGAATATCCACAGCACAGAGACGGACGCATGAATTCTCAGCATAAAAGCATTAGGCTGGGAAAATAAAGAAACAGATGACAGTTTTGACTTTGCTGTTGAGGCTTAACTGAAGGAGAGAAAGGCAGTCGTGTTTTCCCCCATTGCTGTGTGACAGCGTCCCACTGTTCATTATTTGATGCAGGACTGAAATTGCGTGTTTTGTAGAGCAACAGCAAAAGATTATTGCTTTATTGACCACCGTCATCCCACTGTAAGCCCACTGGCAGGGACTTTGGAGAAAAAGAAGTGGACGGCTCACTATAATTTAGCTAACTGAGCCATTTAGTTAGAGCAGCCAATAACAGTTTTCAGCTGGAGGGGCTGTAATGACATTAATAAAGGATGGCAGAGAGAGAGAAAATTAAACACTTAATGGAATTGTTTATTTTCTAGTACAGCTATGGTTAACGGTCAAAAGGCGTCTTCATTTTTCTCTTAAAGTGTTTTGGACCCACTTTTTTTGATTTGTTTGTCCGTCGTCCTTTGTTCCTGGATTAAGCTTAATTACAAATACTATGTGTGCGTGTGTGTGAGAGAGAGAGAGAGAGCGTGTGCTTCGTACTTGTTCTAGTCTTGAAAAGACCACACTCGCAAGGTCAAGAAATCCTTCTTCAGGATGAAGCAAGAATGAGGGCCAGGTCAGACATGTTGTGATGAGGGTTGTGGTTTTGCACTGGGATAAAAAACAGCACCTGCCAGTCAAGGTTATAACTCAAGTCAAAACCGAACACACGAACCTGATATACACAGTGGACCTTAATCTTGATAGTGACAGCAGTTCAGATATCTGTTGAAATACTACATCCACAGACCCATTTACAATTAATGTAGTATCTAATGTTAGCATTTTAATTTTGTTTGTCCATTCATGGCCACAGTGTAAGTAGCTAATGCAGCGCTACTTTCCCCGGTGCAGACTAACTGACAATGTAAACAAATTAGGCTCACAGGATGGGCTCAGGTGTGGTCTACAGCCAGCTAATCTGCTGACTCCATGTTCAAATTATACTTCCTGTTTGCATCATGGGAACTGAAATGCATAATAATTGAAATAAGAAAACAACATGAGTGACAAAACCCATAACAATCACTTTTTTTCCCGTCATTATATTCTTTATTGTTGGCATTAATGTAACAGTATGTGCAGTATTCACTCAGAGATTTTTGCTTCTAAGTCGAGAACCTTTTATCTTGCGAGGCAGCTGGATTCACAAGAGCAGCACAGAAGCCATCTTGGCAGGCTTCAGGTTATGCGCTTGTGGCCAAACCACAGGCGTGAGGACCAATCAGGGTCCTATGAGGAACTCCTGGCAGTTGCAGGTGTGGTGTGGGTGTGACAACAGCGAGGAAAGAGACTGTTCATTTGAGCACAACAATGGCTGCTCCTAAAGAGGTCATTGAGATGCTGCTATAGCATCAGATATGTCAGAACCGGAGAGAGTCATTTCCTCCTGACTGGCTTCGGCAAGAGTCCTACTATGCATATGATTCGTTGATCTGATTGGTTGAAGTTAGCCTGTGATAGACAGATGGTTCATCCAATCCACTGCCAAGTATTTTCTGAAAGTGCCTGCCCTTTTCCAGTTTCCATGGACGACTTCCCAGATGGTTCGGTGTAACAAACCATCTGGTGCATCGGGTTAGACAACCTGTGGACATGCAGGCAAAAATATGAAAAATACCAAACAATTTGAAATTGCACAAATACTTTATTCTTGTGCGTGTAGTAGTATGTACCACTCACATACCAAATAATGGTGTTTTTGAGAACCAGCGTATCCTGAAAATAACTATACTGTTACATGATGTGTATGCCATTAGCCTGTAAATGAAGGTACATTATATGTGTAAGGGTACAAGAACGGAAGTGAAGATCTATTTTTAAAGATCAGTTCTTTTTTTCCCTCCTCATTTTGAGTCATGGCAACCTGACAAAGTCTAATATTCACCCTCCTCTTAGCTCTGGTTCATCAACTTCTGAGAAAATATCGAGCTTTCTAGCTGCTAAATGTTCCACTATGTTCACCAGCGATTTGCTAACAGTCTGTCTGCAGTCGGAGTAAAAAACAGGTATAAATCTACCTCGACTTCTTCAAATCCACCAGTGGAATCTGCAAACAACCTTGGTAATTCCAGGTCTAAAAACAACACAGCCTTCATCAAGGGTACAGCTGATTGAGAATTCTTCAGTTCATGTAATGAGCAAATAACTCCAGCGTTTTTTTTTCTTTTCCCTCCTCGTGAGAATGGGCCTCAATTACATGTCAAATTTCTGTGCAATTTAAAGGATTATGAGAAATTCTTCAGGTGCCAACTCTAAGCAAGAGTCTGTCTTTGATCTGCTTCATCAGGCTGTGAATGTGATAAAGCAGCTAAAAATGATTCATTTATTCAGGAACTGTGTGCTGTGGCTTTGTGGGGTTCGTAATGAGTAATCTGCCATGTTCTGTAGGAATCTTTAATAAGTGCCATTTAATGAATGAAACACATTGTGTGGTAAGTCATTAACTTTGTGAGCAACAGTGATTGCTTTTGAAGGATTAGGACACTTTTCTTTGCATTTAAATGCATGCTGTTAATTTTTCTGGAATTATCATCCTTACAGTCAAGAGATAAAGTTGAGATTGGAAAAAATGTCATTAATGAGAAGATTTCTTTTCAAGCTTTTTAGTATTTTGTGCATGTGTGCCACATCTTGGCCTGACACTAGCTGTTTCATACAGCAGCTCAGGTGCAGACAAATGCCAGTCATTTGATGCCAGTGTTGTCACATCTCTGATCTTTGTCTGATACAGATCAATCAAGACAGGGGGACAGACAGATAATGCCTCCCCTCGCGGCTAAAATGTCCCTTTGCATGTGCTCACTTTTCTGACAACGTCTTAACATCCTCATCATATGTCAGACTGCTAAACTATTTGGAGTGACAGCACATTTGAGGGCACATAAGAGTCATAAATCATCGCTGTTCTGTAAACAGGCAACCAGCCATTATGGAAATATCCATTAACCTAAGTCATGTATTCTTGTAATTACTACTTGAAGAGTTGCAGTTAACAGTCTGAATTCATGTTTTTAGGCCATCTATTTTGACACGAATAAATCTTTCCAGTACTCAAGTGTTCCTCTTGTCACCTAGCCGCTGAAATAATTTTAGGGCTCGAGGTGTAATTTTGTTGATGTCTTTTAGTCACACTTTTTCAATGCTTTCATATTAAAGACCAGCACTTGCAGTGAACTTCAGGAGTTTAAAGCTCTGTGGATTCTGGCCACCATCAGGAAGAAGAATTAGGGAAATACAGATAAAAGTAACATTTACGAAACACACTGTGTCATCTAAAGCAGTGATTACCAATGAGGAAAGACTGTAGAGCGCAACTGATAAAAGAAACTGTGAAGTGATTTTTAAAAATAAGGCTTATATGTCCGCCTGAGCATGTCTTGCCATGAGAGTGTGTGAAAACTAGCAAGCAGACAGCAAAGTCTAAATAGGTATGGACAAAAGTTACAGATAAATGTTTGAAACATGCTTAAAGTCATGAATAAACAGGTCAAATAGATAGCTAAAATCAATGGACTAATTGGTGAAATATGCTAAAATAATGAAAAAATGGCTAAAATTGTTAGCTTAGTGGATAAAGGGTTGAAATACCTTAAAGACTAGTATAGATAACGCTAAATGGCTAATACTGGTGGTAAAAGTAATGGATAAACAGGTAAAATAGTTACTGCAGCTAAAAGTAATGGATAAAACGTAATACTAAAAGCAATTAATTAACAGATAGGTGCATAAACAATTGAAATAATTTGCTAAAAATGGATAAATGTTTGTAGTAGTTAGCTAAACATAACCAGTTGAAATCCTTGGCTAAAGGTAATGGACAAATGGTCACATAAAGGTAAAGTAAAGGATAGGTCTGAATAGTTGAAATACTGAGCTGGAATGGATAAATGGTTGAAATACACATAGCTAAATAGGTAAGCCTAGCTAAATTAAAGGATATAGGTCAGGTAGCATGAAAATATGCTAAACATGAACAGTTCAGGTAATAATAGTATATACTAAGCTAAAGGATAAATAGTTATTAGCTTAAACTATTCTAGAAACAGCTGGAATTCGCAGCTAAATATAATGGATGAATAGTTGAAACGTCTTCCTTCAGCCACTTCAAGTGGTTGTGGTAATGGTAGTAAAAATGCTAACTTGACAAAATCAACTAAACATGGACAATTATGTATGAAAACAACATGGCATGCTACCCACTTTTATATTTAGTGTTAAATAACGTCCTGTTTAATATTTATTAAGAGATAAAGGAGTTAATCTGTGGGTACAGTATGTCGGCCTTAACCACTTTTACTCCCTCTCTTCCTCTCTCCTCAGGTGTCATCAGAACAGCTCTCCCAAACATGGACCGGGAGACGAGGGACCAGTATGTTCTCGTCATCCAGGCCAAAGACATGGTCGGCCAGATGGGCGGCCTCTCCGGCACCACCTCTGTCACTGTCACGCTAACAGATGTCAATGACAACCCGCCTCGGTTCGCTCACAGTAAGATTCCGCTTCTGATTGTCCCTACAGGGTCGATTAAGCTTGTCATGTACAGTACATGTCATGTTCTCAACAGCTCCGCAATCAGAATAAAACCTCCAACTCCTTGATTCTCTTATTCACAGGTTTTTTTTTTTGTTCTAGCTGAATGGGCCTTTAAATATCTCTTATCATGAGAAAACCACTTGAACTCAGACAAGCAAAGGAGGGCATACTTAGTACTATATGCAATGAATGAAGTGGTACGAAAAAGACTAGAATAATTTATGGTAGAATACAGTTGAACACAAAGTACTCGTAAAGAAGAAAACCACACTTGTTAAGTGCTCATCAGTGAACTCCATCTCGTCCATTCTCTGACGTTATGTTAACTGCCTTCCTAACCTCGTTCTTGTTTATCTGTGTAACTTCCCCACATTTGTACTTTTCAGCAAACATTTCAACTTTCACGACCAAATTAAAAAACAGCCTTCCTGCAAGGTGTGCACCTCCGTGCTTCACTCTTCAGCAGAGCAGGGGGGCTGCTTTGGCGTTGGATACCAGGATCAATCAGGCTCCGTTTTTTTGTTGTCAGCCTATTTCACGGCCTGCTAATGGGTTCCAGGCCGAGCTTTAGGATTCAAAGGCATGCAGTGCTTCTCATGATAATCCGAAGCGCTGGCAATCGGTTTACCGCTGATAGCCCAACCACTGTCTGGCTGGTGCACTCACCACTGGACTGCCATGAAGCAGAGTCAATTTGCAGGCCCCTGGGGGGAAAGAAAGGTTCAAGTTTGCACAACAAGTCATCAATGCAGTTTTAACCCAGTCCTGTCACGCTGGGGGAAAAAAAAGAGACTTTGGAGGAGTTTTAGGTTTTGCTCCTGCCATCGCACTCTCTCAGGGTCATGGGTCAGAATCGATAGACCATTATGGAGCATCAGAGCTGATAGAGATGGGAGCTATAGCTAGTCCTTGGAAGAAACGAGGGGAAAGAAGCCAAGGTTAGCTGCATGAGAGGACAGGCTGCGGGGGAGGTGTGGGGAGAAGGGAAAAGAGGTAGGTGCAGGGGCAAAACGGTGAGAGGAAAGCAATTCTTTGGTCTTTTAAAGAGCTGCTATTCCACGGCAAATTAAAAAGCCATTATAAAGATTACATGGCGGCAAACAATGTCAGGCAGATTAGCATTTAGACGGTGGCTGAGGGAGACACTGTGAGGAACACAGAAAGGTCTGGTAATGAGCTCTGCCATGGTGATTGGAGAGATTATGATTATGAATATGATTCCCTTCTTTATTCTTATAAGAGTACTTTAAATCCGAGGGGTCAGACAAAAGCTGAAGGAACACAATGGAGAGTTTCAGAGTAATAGAATCTTCAAGTGGACATTTCATCCCGTGAAAGGCACCAAAGGGATCTAAGCCTGACTCAAGTTTTTTTTTTCTTACTTTCTGCTTTTTTGGTCGAAGAAATAACCCATTACACCCAGATACCATTTAGGGAGTTCTGTATTTTGCCAGCAACTTGCGGAAATTTGACAACTGAAATCAGTCTTTGCTTTCTTAATTGCATATTTTACTTCTCTGTTGCCATCTCCACTGCCTGTGCTGCAGTATGAAAAGCCAAGTGCTTCATTCCGTGTCTCACCACTGCTGCCTGTTGTGTTATGCAACATGAATTTATTGAGGAGCCACACAACCGAATCAAAGCTGAAGGGGTATAACGAAAGCTGAGCCGCTTGAAGGTGAGTTGGTAGTGAAATAAGCACATCCATTATTAGCATCCCCTCCTTCCTTTCCCAGAGAACTATCAGTACACGGTGCTGGAGTCACTGCCGGTGCAATCTGTGGTGGCCAGAATCAAAGCGGCTGACGCTGATATAGGCTCCAACGCAGAGATGGACTATAGGATCATGGACGGGGACGGGCCTGGCATGTTCAACATAACAACAGATGAGGACACACAAGACGGGATCATCATCCTTCTAAAGGTACTGCATATGCATAAAAGTTGTGTACCAGATGTGGGTTTGAGTATTGTTGTTATTGATTGGAGGGGTGTGACTCTCCACATACAGTTAACTCTGAAATCCATTCCTTTCTTCCTCTAAGTACCACACCAAATACCACATTTCTACATTGTTCCTTCCTACTGATTGTCAAACTGTGAAAGCTACATGTCTGTATTTATTTTTGTGTCCAGAAGCAAACATGTCATCACACTGTGGAACAAAGTATGTAGCCGACCCACAGATATGAATGAATCCTGACTTTTTTCAAAGTGAAATATCAAAGCGTAAGTCCATAAAAAGTCCTAAACTAACAACAAACTGATCCTATCAGGGCTGATACAGTTTATTCCTCTGTGCCACAGAGCTCCATTGTTGTCCAAAAACTATTAAAAATACATTTTTGAGTTACACACGTGCACTCGGCAACATGTTCTTTCATTACCATGAACATGGGCAACATGGGCATTGTAGTTTATTGTGAGTGCCCTGTACACCATCTACTGTAAATATTTACAAGGGCACCAAATGTGTATTGATCCGCAGCTGAAAACAGTCCCCAACAAACTTACCATTTACTCCTGTTTGAGTAGTGTTTGCTGAGAACTACAGTGGCCAGCTGTTTTTTTTTTTTGTTTTTTTTAATGAAGGTCTTTGTGACTTGTTTTTTGAATGTTTGCAGTATTTAGTAGGAATGATGGGACTGCATGCACAGACAGTCAGAGAGTATTAAGAGACAGCACTCAAGCATTATTGGTTTTGGTCTTTTCACACACTTTTATGGTGACGCACAGAAAGTGATGCATTCTTTGGTTACGATGAGCAGACCCACTAAGCACCACGCAGCATTTGCTTGTTTACTGCAGGATTTTCGGATAACTGCCTCTCCCGGTTTCCATTATTCCCCTTTACCCCTTTCACTGTTTCAAAATGTCTTCTGCACTTTTGACTCAATCGATAATCACCAATGACAAATCAGCATCGACTGTCTCCAGCAGCTTTGACTGAAGTAAGCATCCAATGGTTAATCGAACCACAGCAGCACACAGAGATCTCTGTAGGCATTGATAGAGGGACTAGAGACATTTTAAAGCGGGAAAAAAACTGTCTTCTCACCATGGGAACCAGGATGCTATAAATAATTGCCTACAGTGATAAGTAAAACTTCTCAAGTTAAATGTGTAAGAAAGCCACTTATTTGCTTCTACAGCACATTTGTTGCACGTTCTTGCCTCACTTTTGGATGCACTAGAGCTCGTGGCTCACACTTTACATTTCAGGGTTTCAGAGGACTTGAAATGATCTCCTCAGGCCACTTGGAAGTGACAGTTCATTGCTGCAGCTCTTTTGTAGGAGAGGGAGAGCCATTGTTGGACACGAGCAATTCTTGTCAGATGGGCCAATTTGATCCTTTGTTTGTTTTGCACCAAACTCAAACAATTACAACAATGGAGCGAGTCACTGACAATGAAACTGTCAAATCAATGTTCTCCTGCAGTATATTATATGTTGCAATAGGGAGTTCCAGACAAAATGACAAAATGTTTCAAAAGCATTCATTTCAGAACGGTGTGTGCCTTCGTTAAAATCAATGTGATTGTTTTCACAGCACAAAGTAACTATAATCCATCAGAAAATGACTGTTTAAGTCTGACTCCGTGTTAAATTGTAATGGCTCTTTAGAATCAACATCTTTAATTGGGATCAATATCTCAGCATTGTTTGAATGATTTACAGATTACACACACATATAAGCTGTTCCTTCGCTCTTGACACCCTGACTGTGTAGTCTTTCCAACAAAGGACCGAAAATTGTTAACCACTTCAAACCTCACGTCTCTTATTTTGACAAGAAAAGTGAACATCTCTCACACATGCTCATGTATTCTTCCTGTCTGTCACCTCCAGCCTCTAGACTTTGAAACGAAGAGCAGCTTCTCTCTGAGAATCGAAGCCACAAACAGGAACATTGACTCCAACTTCTTGAGTTTGGGCCCATTTAGCGACACAACATCTGTCAAGGTGACAGTGGAAGATGTGAACGAGCCACCCCTCTTTTCCTCGCCACTTAGCAAGATGGTTGTTTCGGAGGACGCCAAAGTGGGCACCTCAATTGGGAGAGTCTCTGCCCATGACCCTGACACCTCCAACAATGCCATCAGGTACTCACAATTTACATTTACAAACTATAAATCTCATAGTGTTAAAAGCTGTTCTTCAGAGCTGTTTGTTAAAGAGGAAATCCCAAGAGGAAATCCTTGTAAAGCTCCCAAATCAAGTAAAGATTAATTTGTTCATTAAGGGGTTAATCCATTCAACGGCTCCACATTATCTACAAACACAGAATCCGTAGCCCCTCGAAAGACCCTGTGTGGCTGTCACAATGACAATGCCAGATGGTGGGAGGGCTAAGGAGTGCAGCATTTGCAAAACTGAAATGCCATCTTGAACGAGAGAAGGGCATTCCTGCAGGAGGGTCAGGGCTCAACACTTGTGCCATGGCATTTATGACTCAAAACAAGCACTCACATTGCCAATCTGTGCGGTGTCACTCTCCAGATCCCCACCTATTTTGCATTAATTGAATGAATATTGTATGGTATTCATGCTTGGTCTGTTAGGATTGTTAGTAATCTTAATCAGAAAATCAAATTACTCCACCATTGTTGCTGTAAATTGCCTCTTTTTGCTCCTGTGACTGTTATCAGCGTCTGCAATATATTTCACTACATCTGTTGAAATTAAAATTATTGTGGAACTAATGCAGCCACAAGAGTCAAATTACATTGCAATAATACCCTTTGGATGTAGGCTAATTGAAGTTGTAATTTTCTCCAGAAATACGAGTTGCTGTGTATTGAAAGGGTTTGATCAGTGTTGTGTGCTGAGGGACAAGTAGAGAGCCTTCAATTTTATCAAAATTTAATAGGGTTTTGTTTCACTCATGCTGTAAGTTTCTGCCGCATTTCTGGATTCAAAGTAATCTCCGAACTGGTGTTAATTAGTTTTACTTTTTATACTCAAAATCTTATGTTAAAGTGTGAACGCAGTTTATTGGTAATTGATTAAAGTTCTCCCGGTATCAAGTGAAAATCTTCGGTGTGATTGCTGCACAGCTTGATGGAAGAAAACTACTAAGAAAACTACTAATCTTTTCTTACAAGTATATGAAACGTTGAAATGTCAAATCAATAACATAATCCCAAAGCAATTTTTTAAAAGCATGTTGATTGTGTGTGCGGTTGTGTATTTATATGTCCAGGTACTCCATTGACAGAAACACAGACTTGGAGCGTTTCTTTAACGTGGACGCTCTAAGTGGGGTCATCAGCACGGCTAAGCTTCTGGACCGGGAGGCCAACTCTGTGCATAACCTCACCATCTTTGCCATTGAGAGCCGTAAGTTTACTGAAAGCAAACACTCAGATATGCTTTTCCAGTCGGAGTTGACCATTTGCTAAACCCCTTCCCTGAGCAGCAGTTGTCATTCATATCCTGGCAACTCTAACTAAGCAGGGCACACTTGTCAAGCTTTGGATTTTTACACATATTGAGGTGCTTCTGGTTTCAGATGCTCAACTTTGAAGAGTTTTGTTAACCCCCCAAAAACAAGAGCAAAAGTGTATTAATTAGACAGTGCAGTCATGTGCTGTAATGTACAATTGCTAGCATGTCTGGCTAACTAGCTCAGTACCCATAGTCATAACCAAGTGGAGCATTAGCTACATGAGTTTTCAGGGTTGCAGGCATGTTTAAAAAAGCCTGGTTTAACACTAGTATTTCCCCATTGTCACAAAACTCGTCCTGGACGCTATCAGAATCAGGCTAACCATAGCAGCTCTAGCATTGGATTTGGGGAAATTTACACTCCAGCAACTCCATCCAGTGTTACCTGTGAGTTGGAATTACTTTTGCTAATCAGTTAGTCCTCATCACAAAAGCCTTGTCTCTGAAGTAAAAGTGAAATCAAACTTTCACTTTAAAATATGGGCAAGCATGTAAGCTAAGCAGAAAAGTCAGGGTCATGTTCGTATGAAGTATGTTTTCCTTAATCTACTTAATACTAGGACTAACTAGCTCAACAATACAATACTTTTGCAAAACAAGAGCAACCATATTTCCATGTCTTCTACATGAGTCATGAAGTCGTGAGGATGCTAACTTGGCCTGGGACATGTAGCTTTAGCCTGTGAGCTCAGTAATGTCTCATGAATGTAGACTTCTTTTACAAGATTTTCATTTTAAAACAAGCTGAAAGAGTTTTCCACCAACTAATGGCGCTAGCTTTAGCAAAATTAGCCCACTAGCTACAGCTAGCACTGTAAAATCGATGGTTACTGGCTAGAAATGGCTGCTTTTGTCTACCTCAATTTTAGATTAAGGATAAACTGCTTTCAAAATTAATAAGAATTTTGAGCAGTGCCGCCGAGGTATAGCGAATTGTCGTTTTACTTGTTAGCGTCACAGTGAGAAAGTATATGAAAGCTAAGGTGCTGTCCTGTTATCTTCTTCATGATGTCCCGTAGCATTCTGTGTTGTGGACAGTGCAGTTGTTGAGTTTGTTGTAGGGCTGTCGAGGGAATGTTAATTCACACAGAGGACGGTCGGTTTGTCCTCCACGTGTCCCTGAGCCGTGGGGACGAGATGCTGACTCAGGGTGGGCGATCTCACCCACGGGTGATCTATGTTAATGTGATATGTGTATGTGAAGAAGTGCCACCTGACTTTCTGTTCAGCTGTCTAAGGCTCGAAGGACACGAGTGCCTTTTTTTTCCCCAGTGTTTCTATCATTTCACCACCACAGTGCAAACGCAATGGATAGTAGTAATCAGCACAAAATCTGCCGAGCTCTCAAGACAGCTGCGTCACATCAGTATAAGTTAAAAAAGACAACCAGCCTGTCAGCCCGGCAGTTCCTCTGCCTTCACATCTTCACATTGAACACTGTGAAAAAAGGTCTCTTTTTTTTTCAAAACCTTTTTTATCACTCTTTGGTTCAAAGATGTGTTTTTATTTACATCTAACAGCACACAGAAGCAGTACTCGGTTGATTCCCGAGTGTGAGCACTTGCCTGATATAGCAACAAAGAAAAGGCAGCATATAATAATAGCCATATGAAATGTCACAACAGTCCTTCATGCATGAGGTAGTGGCTTCTGACACATAGTGACACTCGGGCGCTGTTTCCAGCTGAAAACATCTTTGAGTTCACAGACTGGCAACAAAATCCACTGCCCTGTATGCCTTATGACAGTATTTATAGTAAATGGGTTCTTTGTAACTGAAAAGAGTGCAGGGACTCTTCGGTTGAGGGATGTTGTGCATTTGAGCTGCAGTCACTCACATTTCATCCGCTCTGCCCAGACCACGCCAATGACAAGAAGTCTGTGGCCTGAGGCTCCGCGCGTCCTTTTTATCACCATCAAATCAGCCTGCCCGAATGTCAGCACGTCATCTCTGGCCGGCATGGCGGCGACGCCAGGCCAAATCATCATCTTGCACTCAGACGCAGCCATTTAGCCATCAGTGTGTGTCAGGCAGACAGTGGCGTGAAGCCCGCTGTGCAAGATGGCTCGCCGGCACACGCAGCCTTCCCCGACTACAAGCCTGCGCCGAGCGTAGTCAATTTGGCTGATCCACAGCAGTGTGGGTAAGAACGCCAGCTGTTGGAAGCACACTGCATATTTCATTACAGCAGCATTTTTTTCCCTCCTCCTTTGTGATTAATTAAAACACATGATTAAAATCAATATCCCACAATTTGGCCAAGTGCATCAATGCAGAATTAAAGTGTTTAAAAGAAAGTTTGCTGAATATTGTGAAATGAACGGGGGACTCTCTCCTCTCTCTTCTCTTCCAGAGGACCCAACCCAAATTGGAAAAGGCATCTGTCTCATCACAGTGCTGGACATAAATGATAATGCCCCAGTCTTTGCCATAGACTATGAAACTCTCCTCTGTGAAAACGCCATGCCAGGACAGGTAAGACTCAGCAAAGTCTCTGCAGCTGGTTCGACTTCCACTTCTTTTTCTCTCTCTCTCTCCGCTCGCTTGAAGTTTGACTCACAAAGACAGCCTGCTGACTCTCAAAGCCATTAAAACCCTTTCTTGTTCCTCAAAACAAGTCCACTGTGCACATATCCGCTTCACAGCTCGAGGTCATTCCAGGGAGATGGCATCATTAGTATGAGACACATCCTTAAGATTTAATAGCACGTATTGTAGGTGTTATCGTTCATTAGAGAAGTTACTCTCATTCCATACTGTCAAAGCAGACTAAATTAATGACAGTGCTTGACTCTGCCTGTGGTCTTAATCCACAATAATATCACGGCGTAATGTGATATCTCATGCTGGGATGGAGTGGTGCTCTTACTCGGCCTGACTTTCTGTTCTGGAGACCGGCGTAATTAGACGATCACCACGGAGGCAGTGGGGCAGAAAATGCATCACGGTATCAAACAAAAAAGGAGACCCTGGGAGATTTCAGGGATAGAAGATTTGATCTAGGAAAAGATGCAGGGAAAAGAAGCTGTGGCCATGCATCGCATTTTCCCTGTTTAGCATTTGGCCTCATTGTTGCTAAATGACTTGTGTGTCTGCGCCGGCGATTCGTCTGGTCTTGGCATTTGGAAAATACAATCAGAGGCGAAGGGTAAAGGAGGCGTGTAGACCTGAAAACGTACAATTGATCAGAATGATGCATTGTATTGGAAATGGCTATTAGGCCCTTTTAAATATGTTATTTGCATTCATATTTCGGAGCTGTTTGTCACCGTGCTCACGGGAGGGTGAACTAACATAGCAAATGATTTCATTTAGAAAAAACGAGGGGCTATTTTTCATGTGTGCTTTTGTTTTTTCTCCGTGTGCATGATGCCTGACCACACTGTGGCTCTTTACTCAGCGAGGTTACAGAGCCTGACAGGTGAAGCTTTCTGGCGTCGGTGCTGTTTTGAGCTTTTAGGTGTTTTTGAGTTTGTCTCTTTTGTTTTGTTCAATCTTTAAAGTTGCAAAAAAAACCCACATGAACCTCCTATATACCCATATATAATTCAGCCTACCTTGTGGTCTTTTGAAATATTGCTAGATTTAAATTTAATTAATCAGATTTCAGCCTCAGGGTGGAGAGTATTTGCTGGAACAAACATTGCCTCTATAGTAGATGCCCTCATTATTGAAGAATGCATTCTACCACAGCTGAATGTCTATTTCTGGTTAATGATGCTGCCACTTATGCTGAGATGATTGTTGTTGCTCTGTGGTATCAAATTTAGAGCAACCCAAGCCACTATCACCCATCAATATACTCTGACTTTCAAATTCAACACATAATTTGTACATTTCTTCCCACTAGCACCTGATAAATTATGGCACAAAGCCTACGACAACACTGAAACAAAGTCGTTCCCCAACAATCAAACCAGCCCTCAGGACATAGCAACAGCCATGGCCCATGACAGCATCATCAGCAGGAAAAGGTACAGCAGATCTGTAATTACTCAGCTGTAGCAGACAGATTGCTTACTCAATGCCGGTGATAGCTGAGCTGTGAGGTCCCCCTTCGGTGTAGCTAGGAGCTACTCTGCTGTAAAGCGAGGAGCTGCCGGTGATGGAGGCCACTGTCCTCGTCCGCCCGGCGAGCAGACGTGCTGCATTCAAATTCCGCCCGTACACTCTAAAAGCGGGGAAGCCATAAAATGAGCTGCTACATGGCTAGAAGCTAGTTTCACATGCTAATAGTCGAGACACTCTCGGCATTTTAAGTGGTGTGTTTTTGTGGTTGTGTGTGGAAATGCTCTCCTCTCACACCTGACTGATGAATTTAGAGACCTTGCTTCACACTTTTGCTCAAACGTCTGAACGCAGGCGTTTAGGCAGTTATTTAGCTAATTAGCAAGTTAGTTTGCAACTTGATTTGGCTTCACCACCCACACTGTTGCACAAGAACAAGGCAGAAGGAGAGCAGTGTTGGGCAAATTACTTTCAAAATATATATATATATTACATATCACTAGTGTCATTTGAAAGTAATAAGTTGCTTTACAATATTTCAGTCTATTTGGAGCAATGCGTTACTGATTACACTACCTTCAGCCTCAGAAGTAATAATGTAATACTAACACTCTCTCTGCTGCAGCCTTGGCCTAACCAGGTCTGTGTGGCAACCTTATCTTACCATATGATTGGTTTGACAGGGATTTTGCTAACAAGCTTTATCAGACCACTTTTTCCTACACGCGTGTGTCACGCAACAGATCCGCTCTCGTGTTAATCTATGCAGCTGTCTGCAGCAGCTCCGTGTGGGCTCGTGCTTCAGTGGTGTCTCACCTGCGTCACTGCGAGCTGAAGCATTCATTTACGCTTCAGGTCTGTTTTTTTCAACAGCGCACGTAAGCACGAGGTTGATGCCCATTTAAAAAGCACTGAATAAATATGTTTATCTGCATTTTGCAACCGCGGCGGAGCGGAGTGTTCCCATCATGCCGTGCTGGACTGAGCAGCTTGTTGTTCGCTGTTTTAAATTCCACAATGCACATGTTGATTTGTGACATCAGTGTGTTCAGAATATGGTGCTTCAAGTTGGTAATTGTCATTTTTGTGCAAGTTTAAGGCTTTAAACATTTGTGAGTTGGCGATATGTTTTTTGACACCAGTATTTTTAAGTTCTTGTTCTCTCTATTGAATGGTGGTATTGTTGTTAGCTGCTGAATAGATAGCAGTGACGCTTTATGTAACCTTGAATTGCAGCAATATTACCAGAGTCTTGTTAGCAGCCCAATAATTGACTTCATGTGAACTTATTAAATTGAAAACGCTTGTTTTTGCATGTGATTTCTTACATTTCACCTGCAAAATATCCCAGAATCGCATGTGCAAGTATCACTTGAATACATAATGTGAAAAAACCAAAACATCCCCATGTTCAATTCACATGAAAAACATGAATTTTTGATAAACTCACAAGCTTTGTCATCTCCTTCGCTTCGCTGTTGGAGCGAATGAAGTGCTTGTTTTCATTTTTTGTTTTCCACTAATTCCAATTTCTATTCAATCCCATTCAAATAAAGCCTTCTGTTTAGGCAAAGCTGATGTGTACCAGTGGGACTGCACCTCCAGACTGAATAATGGAGGCAGGCAAAATGGAAATTTCATGATGAAATTTACACCCAAAAACACATACAGAGCAAAGGGAAGGAGAGAGGTTGACATTTGAATGCAAAAACCCTGTTTGAATTACAACGAGGTGTCGGCTGTCTGTTAGCAGACAGACTGGGTGGACTCGTAACCTGTCAGATGTGCGCCACACCACCCCCCTGATTCCTAATTAATTAAAATGCTCCTGTTGTGCTCTGTATGTCCGGCCGTAGCAGTGAACAGTTGGCTGTACCAACTGCGCTGCCTCCCTGTAAAGCTTTGTTAAAACTCTTAGGCCGCCCACTGGCTGTCACGCCCATCGGCTTATTCACAGCTGAGACAAAGATGAAATAATAACATTTGCCAGTTGGGGCCAGGGTTGACTCTGTGGCTCTGTAGCACAGATTAACAGGGAGTGCAGGGATGGAATAACCTGCCATTTTTCAGGCCTAATTAAGGCGGTCTCGTGGCTCTGGCTCTCTCCAGAGATGCCACTTGTTACGGATCATCGATGCGTCTGTCTTCTGCCATAATATTAATTGATATTATGATGGGGTGGAGGGGGCAGAGGCAGTGGCGATGGTGGTGGGGGTACAAGGGGTGACGCTGTACAATCACTTCAGTGTAACCATTACATACATGAGTGGACTTGGCATTCTGCTGCCCCCAATCTGCTCCCCTGCCCCTCCTTGCACTCCCGCAGCATCCCAGAGGAGGTTCAGCGTCCTCCAGAGACTTGTCCAGGTTTAAGCGTGCCTCCCAATTGAGGTACAAAGTCCTCTGCGCCAGATCGCACTGTTTGCGTCGAACGTTGTACCCTTTCTCTGAGTCATAAGTCAGTCAAATCCAAACACAGACATGATACGTGCAACTTTAAATTCAGCATGACTCACACTTCCCCAGGATCACGACCCACAGCGTCAGAACTTGCCTGAGAATCATCACATTTTTGCATTTTCTTCAGTATCAGAGCAATCCAGTGATAGCTGTCTGTGTGTCCATGGACACACTACAAACAGGAGCAGCTAATAGATAATTCGGCATACTTTTGCTTATGCCAAGTTGCCAAAATGTAAACAAATACAGGCTAAAAAGACTGCGCCTCAAGCTGTAGCTCCACATCAACATCACACTTCCTGTTCACATACCCCAAAGTCTTATAGGAGCTATAGTTCCAAAACTTAGAGAAGTAAACTGAGACAAAGAGCCATCAAGTTAAAAATAACCACTGAATATTGATAATTATATTCTTATATACCTGGTACTCTCTCCTCTATCCGTTCACAGTCAGATATCTGCCCTGTGTTGAAAACTTGTGGACACAAACAATGACAGTTTGTCTGAGGGGAGGCCCACAGTGTCAGACTCTGAAAAGTTCTGATTTCTTTTTTACTCCCCTGATCAAAAGTGACTCACTCACAGCTTCTTAACTACTGCCTCGACTGTCACATCAATCACACAAACAACAGAAAATATCATCACACCTCCAGTCTTCATTTAAATTATCAGTTTATTATAGGTGTTGCATCAACGTGAGGTCGAAAACAGATATGTCAAGGCACACGGAAGGCAGAAAACATTAACGTGTGGCAGCATGCTGTCTGTTCTATAAAAAGACAGAACACGGAGCAAATTTAATCTCGGATCTCACCGGGAGATCACTTTAACATCAGCAGTTCTGGCTTGTCGGGATCATGCCAACAAACATGCTCGTGTCGAGACCAATCTCTGCACATGATTCAGATAATCGATGTGAACCGAGCGAACGGGCAGAGAAAGAAATGAAGAGAGATTGAAAGATGACATTTGTTGAATGTTAGATATTGATTGCCATTAGGATGTATCTGTGTGTGTGTGTGAGGTGACAGCAGGGCGGGATGTGTAAGCGTATGCTGTTGATCTGTTGGCGAACTCGCGGGCGTCACATGTGGGTGATGTTTGGGGCGCCGGTGTCATAGGAAGCAGCGGCGGCGCAGAGTGAGGGGTGCGAAAACAGCAGGACCACCAGCTCTTCAACACAACCCCCGGTGACAGCTGTCTCATTGCCATGGCAATGAGTGCCACCTATTTGATGCAGTGCTTATTTATACTCTTGGTTTCAAGTGGCTGGCTTGATCTTATCGCATGACTCATCTGGCGGACTATCTGATAATTACACTTTTAGGACAATGTAAGCAGGCTCTTCTCAGTCGAGCCACATTAGCTGACGTTACCTTCCTCATTACAGAGGCCACATTTCTGAGAGGCTGACTCGCTCAAAGCAGCACAGGTGCTTTGTGTTGGAGGTGCAGTGGATTCCGGTCATTGCGGTTCGCCTGCATGCTTCAGCTGCTTGGGAAAACCCAGATTGTTTGAGCCGCACGCCGGCGAGAGGAGACACATTTTAGTTGTCAGGATGTTATTTGTGGAATTACTTCAAGTGCTGAGTTAGTGTTTGGTCTGTGAAGGTTCAGCTCAATCATCCCGGTGGTCCGCTGTCTGGAGAAATGTGCATCCAGATCACAAGACTGAAGTGGTTTTTGATTATAGCTCGTATCTAGAGATGGGTATCATTTGAAAACAAGTCTTGATATCAGTGAAATACCTGAAGTTTGTACATTTTTTTCTACAGAGATCGTTTCATTTAACCTAATTTGCTAAACTGCTCATTGCTTCAGTTTTAAATAGAGAAGCTAGAGAAGTTAAAGGAAATATAATCAACGCTAACAGTTTTTTCAACGCTAACTTTTAATAGTTGACACTTTTTAATGCTACGCACTCATTGTAGATGCGATTTCCCGCCCTTTTTTTCTCCATCTAAGTACCGAACTGCTCGCTGCACTGGTGTGAAATAAAGTTCTTTAAGTTTGAAACTGATCAAACACAAAAACTGCAGACCATTAATAATTGGGTTTTGCCATAATTAGACTGCTAATGCGAAAGTGCTGGTAGGTGTTTGTCAGGTGTGACCTATGCGGCTGATGATGCCTGCGTCACCTCATTAAAAGAAGTAGAGTCACTTTTTAATTGTTAGCCGATGACAGCGAGGTGAAATGTGAGATCAGAAGCTCTGTCACCTTTGCTGGAAGTTTGCAGAAAGTTCTGCTCCGTCGGGCTGTTTTTGCTCAGTTTTCACTCGCTTTATCACATACTATTTTAGCTGAGTATCTTGAGTATTTTCATGTCCAGGATGAGCTTTGTTACTCAGGCATGTTATCACTGTTAGCGGTGCTATTTGCTACCGGAGGGTGGTTAATTCTAGTGATTTCATTGGGGGCATCAGTGAGGGTGATCGCCCGAATGCAGCAATTAGAAAATATTTTTAAAAACCCCACAAATCAGAGGGATCCGCATCAAAATTGTTGTTTATGTTTACGGTTTATCGTATTTGTCAAACTCTCAAATTTTCAAATCGGTATCAGCCTCAAAAAGTACCTTGAAAGTTAGCATTCAGGCTTCGTTTGAGGAGGTCAAAAATGCTGAAAATCGCTGTTTTTATTATTTTATTTCTAAGGTTTTCACCCCACAGCTGACATCCTTTTACTCAGGATTAAACTTTCTAATGGACTCCACCTCATTTTTGCGGTACCACTGAAGGTGCATGGATATGTGTGTGTGCTTGCATGTCTCCATTGTTTGCACATTCTCCTCCTCCTCCGAAGCGACAAATAGAGACCTTTGTCCTTTTATATCCTCTTTGATCTGACGTGCAGCCATGTGTAAACTCAAAAAACCTTTAATTCTGTGATTCATAGGCCTCCTCAGTCTTGCCTTGCGACAGCCACCAGTCTGCTGCTGCTGTTAATGTCTCTCAGCGAGAATTTATGCCTACATCCCTGCCTCTCTCCTCCTGTCTGCTACTCAACCCATTAGAGAATTCCCCACCAAAGGTTCTGTGGAACGCCTTGCATCAGAGCCACACTAATGAAAGGCATTATACATTACAAAGTGTTTGATTTAAGGATGATTTACAGTCCTTTCGCTCCGCAGTGAGGAATGGAAACCTTCCTAGAGATAAGCTCCAAATCCATCTGCAATATTCAAAGGACATCAAAGGTTTCAAATTGTGTATAGGCGGTGTAAGAACCACAAAGAAAGGTTTCTATCAGATGTGAAATTTCCATAACAGAGTGAGAGGCTTGTGAGTTATTATGATCCCTGAATCAATGGCAGCTTTCATGATATGCAGCCGAGCATGCACACACTGCGTGTTTGGGTGCTCGGTCGTTGCATCTACCTGTCACCGATCTGGGTCTGACACAAACATCACTTCTGCCTGTGTACACAGACATCCCAGATGTTCTTGAACTCGAGCAGATAACCTTTTTTTGCATATCTGCCTCCCACATTAATTTCCCTTGCGCTGTAACACCAAGCCGTAAACAAAAAAAAAAAGAAGCATACTTTGTGATTACTTTTGCTGATGAAAGAGCAACTATTTTAATTTTGTTTAGAAACAGAGTAAAATATTCATGAATTTTCACCCCGCCTGCCAGATTTAATAATTGGCAGGATGTCGTTTACCACCTACACCAACCCCTAATACCTGACAGCTTGTAACCAGCAGCATTTAATCACAGCTGACAACTGATAATCCATGTCTCAGCCCTGATGGATCATTGGCTTTTTTTCTTCTCCTTCTTCTTCTTCTTCTTCTTCTTCTTCCTCGCCCTTTTTATTTTTTATTATTTTAATTTTGTTTTTGTCTTGATGTTAGACGCAGAGCTGTTTGGGGCTGGGAGATGTGATAATTTAGTGTGAATTGCTTTTAAGAATCCCTTGGATCCCGTCCACGGGTGTGAGTTGTCACAGGGTTGAGTTTTTAGATTGCCTACAAAGGATTCAGGAGGCTTGATCTAAATTTATAAGGACACTGCTGCAGTAACACCCACTTTGATGGCCGTCGTGGTGGCTATCATTTGTCGTCCATATGGCATGTCTGCGTGTGATATGCTTCTCCTGTACAGCATGTACTGACTGAGATTCTTCCTCTCTTGCGGCAGAAACGTGCTGCTGCACAGAAGGCGCTGAAATTAAAGCTCAGTGTTTTTTCACTTCTAAGAGATAACGTGATTTTCAGATACCACGTTTGTGTGAATAAAAAAATCATTGCAGCTCATGCTGGTGGGTGTAAATAAATTGGTTTATTTGCTAATTTGATTTCCTGCATTATTTACAGTTGTCAGCGCTGCTATATAATAAAGGGGAGTGAGATTCTGTTAAGTCTCGAGTTCGGAGGCAAAACGAAACAAATAGAATTCACTTGTTTAACTCCCAGTTGTGAATGCCTGTCTTGCATCGCCGCAAGCAAGAGCAGGTCTTAACATGACTCATTTTAATACTTGTAATAATGAAGTAGGAAGGCGCGCTTGCATAACATATACATTTAGTTTGAGCAGCATCGGCGTGACAGTCAGTGGACTGGCCTGATTAGGTGGTGGTTAATGCAGGGAGGCACGTCTGCCTGTGCTTTAGATGTTAGAGTAAGAACAATATGTGCAATATTCATTAACCCTTTAATGGTCTTTTGAGCTGTTTGTGCTGAACTCTGACTGAACCTTCTCCGGCACTTGGTTGACGTATGAAGCAGTTTTCAGAGCCAGCGCTCTTCAGGGGACTTGGATTTTCAGGATTTTATTTATTTATTGTAGTTCAGTTTTAGAGGACTGACTGAAGAGGACTCAAATGGATGTCCCCCCAGACAGTCTGATGACTTTGTGATAATCAAAAACATGCTCTGCCGGATGATAGAAATGTGCATTGTTGGTGAAGGTAGCATTGCTAGCAGTTCTCACAAAACTGGAAACTGCCATGGCTCATTCTAAACTGTTGATAAATTTCACCGTGTTTCTGTTGAACTCGACTTTTTCAGTGAAAATACACCAATGTGGTAAATCCAGAGTCATACCCATAATATTGGCATTAATGACTCAATAAAGTCAAAGTTAGGCATGATAACAGCTGTAGAAATGTACATAATTGTGTTCTCAAGGGGGTGGTGCAGCTCCTGCCCTAATTGTGCCTCCAAATTGAAGTGTATAGGAAATAGTTAGCAGTAAACAAGCCAGCATGGCTCATAGAAAAGCACAAAACTGCTGTGCTATTGTCATACTATTAATTTGTCTTTATTTCTTGGGGTTGACATGTAGCTCTTGTCCAAAAAAAGAGATGTGCAACTATAAAATGTCTTTAATTTCACAAAAATGGAGAATAATTAATGCAGTTTGCTAAAAATCGACTTTTACTGTAGTCGGACATCACTGCTGTCTCTGCACGTTTGCCATGAAATGATATCTCAGCTGTTTGTTGGAGGCTCATAATTTCTAAACTGCGTGGTCAACTGGAAAATAAAACTAGATTTTTGTTATTAGTACCCAAAAGAGCTATGAAATGTAAGAAAAAAATCCATTATTATTTTTTCCATTGAGTGTTGTGGTCTAGGTGCTGGGAGTGGACACAGATTTGCTCCAGAGAAAAGACTTCCCAAATGAAAAAACATCATCTCTGAGAGGGTGCCAAGCTCTTGCCAAATAAGCACTTACTGTACATCAGGAGATAAATGACACAAAACCACAGCCAAACATTATAAAACAAATTTTTTCCATCTATCAGAATCAAGTTGTCTCCGATCTCCAGCTCACTCACACTGTTGCTTGGCTTTTTAAGAAAGATTTATGCCTCTATGAATTTATGACATAGGGAGAAGTGATGAATATACAAAGGCTTGACAACAATGCTCTCCTTAAACTGCTAACAAAGCTCTTACTGCACGTACACATTAAACAATTTACAGCTCGAGTTAACGCCTAATCATCCGGTGAGATCAGCAAGGTAACTAATGTCTTTTGTCTCGTTGGTGTTCCCGTTGTCCTCAGGTGATCCAGACCATCAGCGCGGTGGATAAGGACGAACCCCTGAGCGGCCACCGCTTTTATTTCTCCCTGGATGCACCTGTTGCCGGCAACCTCAACTTCACTCTGCGAGATAACAAAGGTGGGACCGCCGCCTTTGTAATTCCTCGACGTTGCCTTCAGGCCATCTGGTTTTACTGATGTTGTCTGATTATCTGTGGTTAAATTTAATTTAACTTTCTATCTGGTGGAAATCTGCAACTCCGGGGTATCTGCAGGTCTTGAGAAGTCTTAAAAAGTACTAAATTCTGTTTCCTCGGAAAAGGCCTTAGAAGGTATTAACAAGTTTAAAATTAAATTTTAAAAAGCCTTAAATGTTTTCTCTGGCCTGCCGGCAGTTTTGTTACTCATGAAGTGTTTTATGTCTGATTTTTGGCTGTTAGGGGACGTTATACACCTAAAGTAAAGGTGGAGTATCAATCGGTACCACTGTGGCAGCCACTGTCTACACACTTTGCCAGCTAGAGTAGCTAAAAAAGTTCATTGTGTCATAATGAGAAGAAATCCTCATTCTTCACTGGTTAATCCGTCCATCCATTTTCTGCTGCTTGTCCAGGTCGCATTAATAAAATTAAATCAAAGGAAAGGTCATAAAACAATACTCTGAAACAGGTTTTTCTTGCCTTAATCATAGCTCCTGGTCTTACTGGTCATTAAAAAGATGAGAAGTTATTTTGGACTGTATTCACTGGATTTATCTAAGTCAGACTGCTGAGGCTTCATATTAACTTCAGATAAACTTCTTAACACGTTTTTGAACAAGGACTGTGGATTTGGTCCCCTATCACTTACACCGACTCACCTCATTAGTGGGGGAACTTTTAATGACCAGTATGAAAGGGAGGAATGATGACAGCGAGAAAAATCTGTTTTGGTGTTGGTATCACTACTTGACTGTTGTTTTTGTTGTCTTGAAAAACAATGAACTAATCATTTAATCATAATATCATTAGGATAATATAATACTACAAAAATTGTACTGACATCAACATAAATCTGACAAATAACTCTGAGCCTTATCGTCCCTACTGGTTTTCCAGGGTACATTCAAACTTTTGACAGCATCATGGAGGTTATCTAACTGCATTCTATGTGGTCTTAAAAAGTCCTAAATTAAACTTGGTGAAGTCTGCAGAAACCCTGAAGTCAGTCGCCAATTTAAAGTTAAATGTCTGCGTCCTTGTCAAAGCTCCAAGTGTCAGATCAACCCTGTTGCATACAGCTGCTAAATCAAAAACTCCCTTGAGAAAATTGCCAGTGGCCTTCGGAGTCTGTTGAAGGTGTTGGTCAAGTTAGGTACGGTCTATTTGCTGCTTTTGAATTGAGCCTTGCAGCAATGCAATTGACACTTTGGCCATTGCTCACTCCAGCTCTCTATATCTGCCCTCTATCTGGACACAATCTACTGTGCAATCTGACTCAGGAGAAGAAGCACAGAGTAACTGGTGCCTCCCGGCGTGCCCAGCCGTGCCAAATGAAACCATAATTCTGCTATGACAATGCCCTCACCACTCTTTCTTTGTAATTGTTCATCAAAACCGAATGCAAAAACAAACATCTCTGCTGCAACTGGAGCACAACTGAGATAACTCAATTTGTGCTACAATCCAGCCTTGTTCTGCTTTGTGCAAGGTCTCTACATACTATATCACAGAATAACTTTAACCTTAACACACAGGCTGAAAACTACCTTTGTACCCCGATGATTTGCTCACCACCTACACGCAAACCAGTGGGCGAATGAACAAAATTGGCTTCTCCTACAGGAAAACTTAAGCATTCATTTGCATATAGCTTTAAAGACATGAGAATTGTGCCTGAGTACATCACCGGTTGCCACTGTGTTTTAAAACATGTGCAGAGCTGACACTCTCTGAGGTAATTCCCTGTGTTGAGTGTTTTGTTCAAGGCTGCCATGTTACATTTCAGAGGTAGCAGCAGCAGCCAGGTTGTGCCACAGTAATCCATGTGAGTGCAGACCCGTGAGTGGTAAATGATGTTTCGGCTAACCTCTCAGCAGATTACAAGCAACTTGGCTGGAAGACGGTTTTTGATAGCTTTGTTGAGAAAAGGTTCCCTGGGAACACACAGTTTACCTTGCTTTTAATATGTTGAGTATGTACATCAACACGATTATCAGACATGAAAGTAAATCCTGGGCAGTTCTGCAAAAACTCATTCATGTCATTTCATTCCAACATTTTTACAATGATTTCCCTGCGATATTGGTGCTTGGGAACAACAATATGATTAAGTGTAGGGAGACAGACAGACAACGCTGCTGAACAAAGTGGAGCATTTAGCAGCTAAAGATATTTCCCCCAGGAGTTGATGAACCAGAGCTAAAAAGAGAGTGAGTCCTGGACTTACATTGGTCAGGTCACCAGAAGCACGCCTCAAAATGATGTTGTTGTTACGTCCTTTCTTGTACTCTCAATTTACAGGAGCATGGTGTATACAACATGTCTCAACTTAAGCATGCCCTATACAGTAGAGTTATTTTCAGGATAGGTTGGTTATTCACAAATACCTTTATTTGATGTCTTTCAGTGGAGAAATGCTCTCAAGTTCTGATATAACTGACGCTGTAGCAGCATCTGGGCTCACCTCTTTAGGAGCCGCCATTGTTGATTTTGAGTCACGCTGTCAATATGCCTAAACCATGTCTGCCCATAGCTGCCAGTCATTCCTCATAGGACGCTGATAGGTCCAAACCACTGTGCTTTGGATTATGGTTGTGGCATAACATATAGCTATATGCAAATAGATAACTGCCTCGTGTTTGTTTGGAGTGATCCTCGACAGGTGGCCAGTTCTTACAGGATGTACCTTTAAGGCTAGGCAACTAAAACACGTAGCTTAACTAAAGTTCAGGAAGGGTTGGGGGCTAGTTTTAGGGAATAGGGGTAATTGCAGGGCAGTAATGGGACCCAAACTCTGGTCTCCCACATAAAAAAGTTGAACACAGCACACATTTATCCACCACGTCAACCTTCACACTCTTACTTTCTGTTTTGCTGCGTTGTCCAACTGGAACGCAGTTCCTTTAGATACTGGACTTGTATGGGAAAGGCCTTTTCCTGTTTTAATATGACAATGGCTGCAAGCACAAACCCAGCTCGTTAAAATAATGGTTTTCCCAGGTTGCTGTGGAAGGTCAGGAATCAGGTCAGGGATCAGGTCAGAGCCAATCCCCCCATCCAATACATTTGGGATGAGCCGGAACACAGACTTCGGGCTAGAACTTACCGCCCAACATCAGTGCCTGACCTCATTAATGGTCTTGTGGCTAAATGGGAGCAAATCCCTCCCAGTTTCCTCTATCTTGTGGAAACCCTGAAACCAGAAGAGTGGAGGCCGATGTAGCATCTCATGGCTTTGGAATTAATTATTTGGCAGTCACATTCAAAATTCAAATTTGGTACTAGAGCATATTTATTTAACAATTTGGGTTTAATTTTCTACCCGTCACAGATGTTACCAACCAACTGTGTGTTTTTCTTCACCCGAGAGAACGTTTTGTTGATTTCACTAATGTGGAATTCACAAGAGGACCCATCTCCATATTATTTTCACCTTGTTCTAAAACTCTGAGAGCAAAGCAAAGAGAAATCTTAATATCACCCAGAAAAACAAAGGAGTTGTCCATCAAGGCGAAATCTACATTTCAATTGTGACTGTTCAATTTGAAAGCACATTTCAGTCTATTGAAAAAGTTGTCATGAAATGGCTTTTTTAGCTGGTGTAATGGCATATTGTTCTCCTCTGGCTGCCTTTCTCTCTCTCTCATAAGCTGAGATTCATATATGATTTTACCGTCAAACCAAAGCTGTTATTAGCCAACAGGTGGTCAAGATCAGGGAGCGACGCCACAGTGTGTCATATAATGAATTGTGTTAATGACACCATCTGTTGGCATTGCTGATTTTAATACTGTAAAATCATTTCAAACTGCACAACCAAAGCACAGCAATTATTACAGAATAGAAGTTCAGCCCCTTGCTAGTCATATATATGCAGATCACGGTTCACTTAAAGCCAATAAACTTCATATGCACATTAAATGCAACTTTACAGGCTTTTTCTTACAAATCTGATGTATGTTTCGACTCTGTTTTGCAGACAACACAGCGTCTGTACTGACGAAGCGAGGTGGTTTCAGGAGACGGGAGCAACCTGTGTACCGGCTGCCTGTGTTGATAGTGGACAGTGGAAGTCCTGCCCTCAGCAGCACAAACACACTCTCGGTGCGGGTGTGCGACTGTGACTCTGACGGCGTGGCCTTGTCTTGTGGAGCTGTGGCCTACACTGCGACTGGCCTCAGCACCGGCGCCCTCCTGGCTATTTTAGGCTGCATCATCACACTTCTGGGTAAGATCTGTATGACCTCAGAGTCAGAAACAAAAGTCCATCTGACAACTTTTGGAAGTGGTTGGTGTGAAGACATTTGAACTGAGGGGGGTTGTTTACAGCTCATCGTGGTGTTGCTTGCCTCCTGGCAGCAGTCGAAGAAGTGTTTAGATTCTTTACTTAAGTAAAAGTGGCAATACTGCTATGTAATAATACTTCATTACAAGTAAAAATTATTGATATTAAGTTGATTTTTTCATATAAATAGTAGAAAGCAGTGAAACACATGTCGTGCAGTAAGAAGTGTACTATTTATTAAAGTAATACAATAATACTCAAGTCAAGTTCAAGTGTCTCAGAATTGTACTTAATTATGTTCCACCACTGCTCACTGGCTTATTCTGACGAACGTGCCATGTCCTCAGATCTCAGCAGTTAATTAACAACTAAAAGAAAATGACCTTAGAGCACATGAGTAGACGGTGGCGGCACATAATCAGAAAAAAGGAGACAAAAGCAGACCCCCCATCCAAATAGGTCACATCGACCGTTGATGCAGACACATTTGGAACGATAGCTGCTGTGCTAACTTTCTAACAACAGGTTGGGAAAACTATACATTTGCACTGAAATGTGTGCTGTAAAGGCTAATATGACAGATGACGAAGCAACAGCCAATCGCTGAATGCCAGAGAGCAGCAGCAGAAAGCGCTGCACAAACATTGCTGTGACTCCACAAAGCTGTCTTGAGCTCCCACCGTTGGACTGTTTGCATGTAAGCTTTTGAAGGACCAGCCGCCGAGTTACAGATAGTAAGCAAATGAGCATTACATTAGGGACTGCATGAAAGTTACTGGGGTGGGGAGAGGAGACTGAATCTGGTATTTCATTTGATAAAAAGCATCGCTAATAGTTTCTTTGGCCCTGCCTTTGACTTAAAATGAACAGTGCCCTCCCTTGCAAAAATCTTAAAATGATAAAGACATCAGAATTATTCCAGCCACTCTCTGTTTTTTGTATTATTAAATTAAATTTAAAAATGACAAATGAAATAAGATGGTGTTTTAGCCTGATATGTACAAGACCTGCCCGACAGTCGCCTGGCCAGGTGTGTTGCAGATGTTTCTTCCTAACAGCTGTTCCAGAGAGTACACAAATCTGAGATGAGGACATTTCAAAGGACCTTCCCACTGCCGTCCTTTCAGCATAAGGAAAAGATCCAAAAAGTCCCTTTGCGCAGACCGGCCAGGGCATGGACAGCTTAAATAGACTCCAGCATCGCCTCATGTTCAGGTTATGAGCCTGAACTACCTCACAGGCTCCGTTTGTTTGTCCAGGTGCAGCAGGAATATATTTAAGCTAACAACCTTTGTTCAGTTCAGATTTAAGTTCACATTTAAGTGGAGGTAATGCAGACGTACAGTGCTGCACGACAAAACACTGCTTACCTCAGTATTTACAACCCACTCAGACTCATCTTCGCTGTTATGTATTCTTCAGGCAGTTGAATGTGTGAGAGAAGCTTTGCTAAAACAGAGTTGCATCTTGAGGTCTTGCAAATGTCAAACCTGAGGGGAGTTATCTTCCCCTCATATTTCCACTTTGGTAAATACATGTGACCTCTGCTCTGCCAGCTCTGAATAGCAGCCTGGATGTTTACAAGTAAAATAGTGTTACTGAAATCCTGCCAACAGGATCAATTACCTAGAGTCGCTATACTGGTTTTTGGGGGGAATTTTGGAGTGCTTGTAGTCTTTGCGGTGCATTAAGATGGTAAAATTAATTCTGTGGTTTGTTCGATGATGGAATATGTGATCACCTGTGGCTGTTACCTTGAATTAATACATACATTTTAACTCGACCGGACACAAATAAATAGATGCTCCTCAAAGTATTCACACTTTATGTTGAAGTCTCGGGAAGCTATTTAAAACCTTCTGTTGGCAGTCATGATTGCGTGCCAGAAATGTGACAGTGCTCCTCCTGCCTTTGAGCTCACTAAGCTAAAAAATAAAGTGTAATGACGAGCATTTTCATTGAGAGAAAGCGGCGCCTGAAGGCAGCCTGAGTCAGTGATGAGATTTCAGATTTTAGATCATTTTCTCGTCTGCAGGAGCTCTCACGATGGCTTCCCTGAGATACGTTTCAGTGTGTTTTATAAGCTTTATTCTAATATTTCATGAAGGTCAGAGGATAACGGCTGTATAGAATACTGCCTTTCAAGGACATCCACTCCCCCGCTTCTGTTTTCTAGTGTTAATGCCATATGTTAAGATGTTAGTGAAGACACTTGTAAATGAGAATTCATTAACATAACCTTAAAGATATTGCAGCACTGAGCCATCACCTCCGGGCTGCATTATTACTCATAAAACCCACAGACAAAGCGTTACCACATCAGGGCAGAGTCACAGTTTAACGCTTTGGTGAGCTTCATTGAAAGGATCTAAACAGCATTTACAATAACTGAAACGAGTCCTTTGATGGGGTCAAACTTTGCTTTTTATTCCACTCCCCTTGAAGTTTGCCTTCTTTTTATTGCAACAGAATACGTTTTAGTGATGAATGAAAACTTCAAAAGAGCAACAGGGGGAAATACGTTACAACCCTGAACCCGGCATTGCTAATGAAAGCTGGCTCTATTCTGTGCAGCATGGCCTCAGGCCACAGGCTTAGAACTAATGGCCTCCAGTTTAATATACCTCCAAGTTGCCTTGTCCCTGTGTTGTGTGAGTGTGTGTGTGTCCTCAGCTGTCCCCATCAGTCTGTTTTGCTCAATTGGATCAGCCTCTTTCCTTCTTTTCTCCGTTTCCTCTTTGTGCATATTCTCTCCCCCTCGCACAGCCCCTCCTTCTTACCATCCATTAACAGCCCATGCGCGACCGCTCGGCCCGATCCTTTATTCTGATCTTCCTTGATGGTCTTCCATCAAGACCTCTTTCAATCTCCTGGGTAGCAATTGAGGCTGTGATTGCACGCGATTGTATTGTTTAGGGTAAGGCACGAACCAGAGTAAGACCCGCGCCGGCGTCTCGCTGCTGTCATCCTCGGGAGCTGTCAGTCTTAAATCTGCTGCTTTCTTTTCCTACCCCTTTCTCCCTGCATCAATCTCTCGCTTTCTCATCAGGTGAGAGGAACACACACTCCTGCCAGCAACACACTGATTCTAGTCATCTGTCGTCATGACTGAGTCTAATAACTACAATGCGTGGTGCGTGTGGAGAGCTCTTCAGAGTGCCACTCTACTTGTCTCCGGATCCATCAGTTGTGTCTGAGAACTTCAGTCACTACAGTTGATACAAAGCGTTCAGTTTCCACCTGCCTGCCTTTAAACCACGCAGAGCTGTGTGCGCATTCGCTTTGGCTCTACGTACTCATAAGCTAAGTGGTCATTAATCATAGGTTGATATTTTTAGATTTAATTACTGAGCTTGTCCTCCACTCCTTGCAGTAATACAACTAAAAATGCCTGGGCACAACTGTGTTTTTTGTAAATGTCATTTAAAACCTTTTTTTTTAATGATACAGTCACTTTTGGATGGAACATCCAAACTAGTGAGACGATCATTATCTTGTTAAGATCCAGAGCCTTTTTTCTCTGTACAGGTCAGGTATTGCTCAATCCTCCAGAGGGCCAATTAGGACATTACGTAGCCCTCTGATTCTCCAGACAGTTATTTCTGTCTTATCAGACTCATTCTATAAATCTTCACGTCTATTCATCTGGTTCTCATTTTACTGTCTGTCTCCGGTGTTAGCTCCCTGTGTGTGTCTCTATTTATTTGTCTGTGCTCAGACAGCGAACAATTCTTCTTTTTCTAATCTTTAGGCTCGACTGTGCACATTGTAACCTGTGAATGGTTGCATCAGGTTTGTGTTTTTAAAATGTGTAGAGTATTTGCCATCATTGCAGCACTGGTTGACATGCTAAAAATAAAAAGAGGGAGAAAATCAGCCCTTTTTTAACAAAGCAAGTCAATTAAGAGCAGATTAATGACAGCCTGGCAAAAGCTAAAAAGACCTCTTGTGGGGGAATTGGGATAAAAAGTGCTAACAGCTTGCAGAAGGATACATGGAACAAAATATAAACAGAAATGTGAAGTCAATAAAGAAGCACGCATAATGTGGACAGATACACAGTAAACAGTTTGACAGAAAACATCAGCAGTAACAAAGAAACCATAAAAGCGACTTGAATCGCAGCAAACACACAACAGCAGTGATAAAGACTAAAATGTAGAAGTTTTAGTGGAGGTTTTGTGTGTCTCTACACCCTTTGTCAAGTTGTGGTGCAGAATGTTGCCGTGTCCTCCGTACAGGAGAGAGTCTGGACTTAATTTTCTCTCTTCCGTGCTTGTTGTTCTCTGTCCTTTTAGTTACAAATTTAAATTCAAAGTGTTTTTATTATTGCACATCCAAAAATGTAGTCACCAGAGCTAAAACAACTGGCAGGCATCAGAAACAGGTAACTAGTTGGGTGATTTTAAAACGGGTGTGATGTGTGGTTTTTTTCTAGGCCTGGTCAGCACACGAGCAGCTGGCTCTCGTTTCAGCTGAGGTTGATCTTGCAATATTTTTCAAGTAATTAAAGGCCGATTTGGACACTTTCCAGATGTGGGCGTTGAAACTTAAAGTAGAGTCTGTGAAGACACCAAGGTTTTTAGTGCCAATTCAGAGCTCAGTTTCTCTCCATGGGCCTCTGCTCCAGTGACGAGTACCTCTGTGTTATCCTAGTTTAGCTAGGATAGCTATATAGAGTTGAGTATCGTCAGCATAACTGTGACAATTGATGCCATGTCTCCTGCTGACAAAGCCAAGGGGCAGCATTTAAAAATTGAAACGGACTGAAAAATACCTTTCTGTAAAGAAAAGATGATGAAAGCTTGAATCTCATCTGATAAACTGGATGGGATCAAGAGAGCAAGTGGAGGGCTTAAGCTGTGCTACAACCTTCATGAGCATTTCATTGTAGACTAAGGCAAAAGACTCTCGGGTTGCCTCATATAGTGATGCTATGGTATCACTTCAGCTAAGTCATACTAGTTTAAGTCATTTATGAAGCAAAAAAGCCAAACATTCCTTGGTTCCACCATCTTAAACCGTAAGATTAGCTTCTTTTCTCGGTTTTATAGCATTGTAAACTGAATATCTTCAAGTTTGGGGCTGTTGGTCAGACAGGCAACAAGCAATTTGAAGACCACCTTTTTCATTCTTCACTATTTCCTGACATTTTATAGACCTAACACTTAATCAATTAATTTAGAAAATAATAATAAGATTAAACAATAACAATAAAAATAATGTTTTTTTTTTGTTTTTTTTTTACAGCCCCAGTAATTACAGAGTGTTTTAGAAAGAGGGGAAATGTGGAAAGATCTGGAAACTGTAAGCGTGTTCTAAATGTTGAAAGATTTTAATTGCATTTCAAATCAACCATAACATGTGGTCAAAACTGATTAAAAAGTAAACAAAATCCAATTATTTGTTTATTATTTATTTTCTAAGAGCAATAGAGTATGTGGGCGATGTATATTTTGGGGAGAAATTAAAATCAGATCCTTCAGACTTGATTTGATCAGCCAAAAATGGGCTTAGGTTAGCGAACGTGGAGCCCTCGAGGACTGTTGGTCTCCATTCACAGAAATGAATAAATCATACTTTATTCTGGAAAATGTAAACAAAGTCTATGATGACTGAAACAACATAACACACAACTCCTACTATGATCTTATGGACTAATGGTTAGTTGATTGGAGAAATGTATGCATATTACGCACATTACAGTTTTAGAGAAAAGATAAGGTGTTTACTATAAATATTGTGTTACCTTTAGCATAAAACAACATGAATGGGAAACAGGATTTGAGTCTTCCTAAGATAAGTTCCATAATTGATGCTTTGCTCTATATGTAAAAATATTTTCTGGCTTTGTGTACAAGTTGGCCATGAAAAATATCACATGCTGTTTTTATATGTGCAGCAGATACTGAACAGCTGGTCCCATCAAATCAAGCTTTAATCAGAACCTAAACTGTGGCAGCACGCTCTGTCCAGCCAGATAAAGAGTTTTAAAGGAACAATCGATTGGACATTGTACTCTACACAATCAGTTGACAGTTTAAAGTATTGATAGTTCAATTCAGAATACTTTGCTGTCTAATTGAGGACATCCGTTAGCTATTTAGTGTAACTGAGGGATACGACAACGTATTGTGGGACATCCTATTAGCAACCACTGTCTGATTTTAAGCCCCTGAAAACTGAACTATTTCTTATGACACTGAATAGTCATGGCTAAATAGGCAACAATTTCAGTCGATTAAAGTTTGAAAACAAATGTATGTACTGTTTAGTATGAATTTAACAATGGAAAAGTGATTTGACAGACGTTGACCTGGCAACCTAAGCAACTACCAGACAGCTAAATCCTGATTGGTGCATGGAGATGTGTGATGTAACAGACCGTTCTCTCAACTAACTCAAATGTAAACCCATACACAGTAATATACGAAACTCAGAACGAGGTGACGTAGCATACGAGCAACAAAGGAACCCTATTGAGGAGGTCGAGGTGGATGGATGGATTAAATGTAAGACTTTACCCCAGGAAACTGAGGTTTGAAAGCAGAAGTCGCTATTTCATTCTATTTCACTTTATGTACATAAGTGAATTTGTATATACATATTAAGTGTACGTAAAGGAACTTATTTTAATCCAAACCATTATCTTACTCTGACCCTAACCAAGTAGTTTTGATGCCTAAACCTAAACAAACACAACTGTTTTACAATGTTAGCCTCGTGTTAGCAAGGCTTTCTGGCAGAAAGGCTCTCTGGCAGAAAGGCTTTCTGACAGAAGTGCTTTCTTACAGAAAGGCTTTCTGACAGAAAGGCTTTTTGTAGGCTTTTCATACAGATGCTCAACCTTGTGCATCTGTATGAGGGGCGTGATAAAAATATCAGTATTTGACAGCCTGGGAATGAGAAAGGATTGAACATCACTCCCACTACAAACCAGTAAGACCAGCTCAGAAAAACACTGTTTTGACTTTCTTCTGAAACTTCTGCATTCATGTAGTGTTTAGTAAGAAGCTAATTGTGAAAATAGGTTTTCGGCACCTTTAAGCATTTGGGAAGGATGTTTTATTTTTAACGAAAGAATGACACTACTACAAACATAAATCCTCCTTTTGTTGCAGGGTGACATCCCTCTTAGAAAGTGCACTGCAGAACAGAAACATAGCGAGTGTGTGGGTGACAGAATGAGTGAATAATCAGTTGCAGGTACACCACAATCACACGGCACGTGGAAAAAAAATACTCTAATGAGAAAAGTGCATTCAATGATGCATGCTGGTAAGAAAAGGGCAGCACAGAAAACTCACCTTGTTCAGTATCGATTGTGCGGGGTAGATCATTTAAACAATTCAATTACAGCAAAAGCCTTTGTAGCACTAAATTGATCTTTGTTTTCCATTCAGTGTACATCATCAGAAATGTGTTATGAAGAGAGGGGCTCCTGCAGCATCATGGTTGCACGTTTACTCAACTGTCTGGACTGGAAATCATTTCTTACAGGACCCTTGGTACCTGACACTGACTATTTGTATTCTCGGCCATCTACCTGCTCATCCTAGTAGGGCGTGATTGGATGTTGGCTCACTTCCAGTGTGTGACGCATCGTAGCTGCCTTCTAGGCATTAAGCCCTAAAGAGCTTTGCTGGAAAGCAGTGAGAATATTCTATTTCAATGTGCCACTTTGTAATTCACTTTGGAGAAGCCCTACTGAATCGAATAGAATTTAGAATGACTCGAGTTCCTCAAATCAGAGGAAACAATCTTCCACGGAAATGTTTGCCGTTCTGTCTTAAAGCACTAAAAAAAGTGTCACGGATATTAGTAGAGGTTATTAGACTGGAGGGACCATTCCAAGTATTCCACAAAAACTGCACTAGTGCTGCTGTTGTAGGGTACCCGCAGTCACCAAATATCCAACAGAGAGCTACCCATTCATCTCCTGCAGCCTTTCCATGCGACACTTTTCTCCCTTCCATCTCTTCCATTTGCTCCCTTATTAGAGGGTGTGAAGTGGTGTTTGAATTTGGTTCCTGGGCCTCTTCCACTGCTGCCTGCAGTAGCTCGATGCCGAGGAGGAAAAGAAATATGGGCTCATGGAACGATATTTCACTGGCACCAGCTTGACATTGATGGATAGAGGATCATTAGACATTTGCCAGTTTGCTTGGGCGTAGAGTTATTTTCAGCAATAATGTATGGGAGAGGGAGCAGGGGTTGGAGGAGGGCTCCTGGTAGGATCTCAGAGGGCCACAGATTTCAGTGTGGTGGAGTCTTGACGTCTTAAAGCAAAATGCAGGTGGGGGGAAACCACAGAGGGGCACAATAAATTACATTCCAGGTTTAGTTTTGTAAACTCTGATTGGATTCACAGTTCCTAACCTTTTTTGTCAGATGTACCCCCTTAGTCCCGTTAAATCCCCTTCACTGACACCACGTCATGTTTCAAATGTCTTCATTTGATTTGAGTTTAGAGAGGGTCTTATTCAACACTGTCAGTGGTATAAAAGAAGTGGATATTGTTAGCCTAATATTTGTATACAACTAAACTGTCAATGCTCAAGTGTTTAAGTCTGCATTTGCTGGAGCTGATATTTCAACCATTAATTTATCATTTTTAGTTAATGATGTCAGCTGTTTATTCATTACTTTTAGCTATTTCAATCGTTTATTCAGTACTTTGTAGGTAACAATTTGAACTGTTGGTCCAATACTTGCAATACAATACTGTGAGTTTATGATTGTATGTGCTGGAAACACACATCTACAGACACACACACACACACACACACACACACACACACACACTCACGCTACGACCACTTTCTGCCTAACCCCAACCCCAACCTTTACCTACACTTAACCCTATCCTTTACCTAAACCTAAACCTAACCCTCACGTTAACTTGAACTCAAGTCTTCACCTGAAAAGTTTATGATTTACATTTAAGGGGAACTTGTGTTTTGTTTTGTTTTGTCCCCATAGGGAAGACAAGTCCCCACAGAGTGACTGTGTAAACAGATTTATGTCCACACACGCACGCACACACGCACGCACACACGCACGCACGCACTCACGCACTCACGCACTCACACACACACACACACACGCACATTTAGTTGAACTAGCCTACTCTACAGTCCCTCCATGTACCCCCTGGAAGCTGCAGAAGTACCCCCTGTGGTACTCGTTCTGGTTGGTAATCACTGTCATAGTGTATTCAGCTCCTCTAAAAGCCACACATCTTTTCAGCTGACTGGCACAGAGAATATGCACATTGTCAGTCAGCACTCACTTAGACATCTCTCCCTTTCTCTGCAGTGATGGTTCTGCTAATCGTGACAATGCGTCGGAGGAGGAAGGAGCCCCTGATCCTTGAGGAGGAGAGGGACATCAGAGAGAACATCGTCCGTTACGATGATGAGGGTGGCGGAGAGGAGGACACAGAGGCCTTCGACATGGTTACCCTCCGCAACCTTAACGTCATCAGAGACCCCAACGTGCGGCGAGATGTCACACCAGATACTCCTACCTTCTTTCATTACCCATCAGCTACCCGCCCGTCCTATAAATCCCTGCCGGACAACGTGGTGTTTCGAGAGTTCATTTGGGAGCGACTTAAGGATGCTGATGTGGACCCGTCAGCTCCCCCATATGACTCTCTGCAGACGTATGCTTTTGAAGGCAGCGGCTCTGTAGCCGAGTCGCTAAGCTCTCTGGAGTCACTAAGTACAGACTCAGATCAGAACTATGACTATCTCAGCAACTGGGGACCTCGCTTCAAAAAGCTGGCCGACCTGTACGGCAACAGCGACGGCACCAGCGTCTTCTCATAGCCCCTAAATGTCTCTCTTAACATTTGCCGGACTTTAAAACAAAAAAATAGAAAAAAAAAAAAGAGTAATTTATTGTCAGAGAAAATGATTTTGTCTGCCTTAGTGCATTGGAGGAAAAGATTCAAAGACAACACAAGAGAGATTGAAAGAAAAACACTTTGACTTCAAAGGTTTTCGGTTTGTTTACCTCCTTGTATGGATTTTCAAAAGCGCGCCATGGTGAGTTTTGACACAGACTTCAAAAGTGGCTCGACTAAGGAGGAAACCTTGTGTGCAAAAGACATTAAAGGTTTCTGAATTTGGGCTCCACTCCAACCAGTGACTGCAGAATGCATACATGTTGGAGCATTTTTACAGGGAGGCACCTGTCCTTTCATTCCAGCGATGGGCACGGGCCCAGCACTCTTGCTTTGATGCATTCCTTTGCTATCTTTGTGCTAAAAAAAAAAAAACATTAAGGTTTCTCATGAAATGCTGTGTCCCTGGCGGCTAATCAGTAGTCACTTGACTGTTCATATGAAATTTGACAACAATTTCTATGGGTTTTTTTTTTCTTCTTCTTTATTTGGAGGGGTTTGGGAAGCAGGGTGAGGAGAAGCTGTTTTTCATAAACATTAAAATGACAGAGCCACATTATTCATGGCCTCTGTCATAAGTCTCAACACTATATGAAAAGTGCAACTGCGCACATACAGTATAAACAAGTAGTTGATGTGCTAAGGAGGTGACGTGAAGACATAAGTTGTGGAAATAATAAAAAGAATGATGCTCTTGTCAGTTTGATGTCTCCACTGGGTGAAACAGGAAAGCGTATAATTTCTCTTATTCTCCTAACAATACATTTTGCAGATGTTGCAATGTAGTGTTTGTCTGAGTCTGTTTTTTCTTCCGCCTTTGTATTTCCAAGTCCAATGTATAATTTCTGAGCTATAAAATTCAGTTGTTCTGCTTTTGTACAAGGTGGGCGGGGGGTGGGTAGTCGGTGGGGGGGGGCTGGGAATGTCTGCTACATGGGGAAGCTTCGCTGAAGGTTCAGTACTTGTTATGTTTGATAGCGAGATTTACGCCACCCAGACTCGAGAAAAAAGATTTTTTTCTGAACTGAATCCTTAACTGGGTGAAGTTGCAGTTTGTAAGTAAATGAATTTTGCTTCTGTAGTTTGCAGAGTCCAGCATATATTGACATTCAGAAATGAAATCAATAATGTACATGGTTTGTTTATTGATGGTGAAAGGACACACTGTATGATAATAATCATGTGCCGCATTGTGCCGATTTTGTTTTTTCCAGCTTAAACAAATTATGTTACGATGATTGGGTGTCAACATGTACAACCGATATGTATTATTATTTATTTTGAAGAGGCAGAGTTGTGCAGATGATGTTTTTATCCTTTTGCTGAAAATAAAATTGACATTCAGTTCCTTAAAAGACTGAAGGGATTTCTTTCAGTCCACCTGAACGTACAGAAGTGAGTAAATAAACAGAGGTTATAATAATAAACCACAGCCTGCAACAATAATAATCAATGATTAAAAAAAAAACAGTGCCTCACTCTTTGTATTTGGGGAACTCAAGGAACAAAAGAGGGGGCTGGGGAGAAAGCAGGCTTCTGTAGTTAAAAGGCTTGATCGACACAGAGCTCCGACGCTCCATGGAGACCCGTGTGATGACTGCCAGGCTCACCGTCTGCCATCTGAGGAATCTTTTAGCCGGAAGTTGGTCCCTCTGCAGGATGCCACTTGCACTTTCACAGGCCTTATTTTGGCCTATAAAGAGGAAAGTCTAAGAATATTCTATCTAAAATATCTGAGCAAGCCTTAAATGATGCGCCATTTGTAATTACTGCGTAATTACAGAATGTAAAATCCTCCTCGTATGAGTAAAATCTCACAGAAAACACCCAGAATGTGTCATCTGTGTGTTTAGTGGTAGCTACATCCATGACTACAACAAAGTCTGTACACTTTAATTAATATTCAACGTTTTTTTTTCTTATTTTCTGTTTCTTGCTATTTTCTGAAAATGTTACCTGCCTACAGCTTACTAAATGTTGTTTCAAAGGCATTAATTTGGCCTAAAAACATGCAAATTTAAGAAAATGGTTAATAAACGTATGGATGAGCCTTAAAAATTTTACAATGTCTAATTTTATGTGTGATCGCAGAATGCAAACCCCAGATTTCCAGAAACAAAACCCATAGTTCAGCAGCTTGAATCAGCCTTGACCAGGAGACATGTTAAAGATATGGGAGATCCAGATGTGATCTATACGCAGCTGTTTAAACTCTAATCCTCCTGATCAGAATTGTTTTAGTTGGAAATAAAGCTGCAGTACTTCAGGTTTTAAGACCAAAATGGGACAAAGAAAGATCTTGTCTATGAATGTTTAAGGCTACTTACAGAGCTGATACACTGCCTCAATTAGACCCAACCGATCCTTCAGCAAACCAGGGCCATAAATTTTAGAAATACTGATGCCATGGGAAATCCATTATTTGGCTTTCATGTCTTTTGTTTGCATGGTTGTTGGTCTTCACATGGTGCCATCTTTGGGTTCAGATAGGGCCACTACCTGCTTTTATTTACCCTGTGAAGATGGTACAAACATGTTGTTCAGCAATTTTACTTTGTATCTGAAAATGTACTATTGGATTTAATTTGCTGTGAGTTCAAACTAAACTCAAAAACCAGATTGCACTGCTTCTTCCATTTTGTTATTTTGAACTCTCAGCAATAATTGCAATCGAGTGTGCAACTCTAACCCAGTTGATGACCCACAACAATGTAGATTTGTGTTTAAAAGTGGCCGACTAGAGTCTCTTAGCTCCCGGTGTGTCTCGACAGCACTCAAAGGTTCATGACTACAACTGACAGAATAATTTACAGTGATGCAAGGCATTGCAATGAGCTTGTTATGAATCTTGGTAAATATGTCGTCTCCTTACAGGTATTGACACAGTTTCCAAAGCTTTGAACCTGACAAAAACAAAACATCTGAGATTTTTTAAGTGTGAGTCAGGAGTAACCAAGGTCACTGTGTGTGCTCATTATGATGCTGTTCACACAAACCTACAGGAAGAGATGAGCAGAGTGTTCTTTCTTACATATTCACGGGTTACCACACATGATAGCCTCTTGCATGGCGTATTCAAAACCACAGAGATCACTTGTAAAGCTAGCAAAGAGAAGGGTCCTTGTGGAAATCAGTAGATTCCACTTTATGAAGTGGAGTTGGAGGACATTTATAATCACATGAAGGTAGAAGATATATAATTTCTTGCTAACACCCCAAGAGAATCAAATGAAATCTGAAACGTAAAAAAGGCAAAATGCTCAATGCATTTTTGTGTTTTTACAATTTGAAGAATAATTCCTGTTGCTAAATTCAGTACACGCTGAGGTTTTGTTGGTACAAACTTATATGGTCTCGTATGACCAGTAGCTTATGTAGCTAATGTTAGCCAACTTCATAATGGACATAATAATAAATTTCATTTTGTTGTAACTTTATTTTTACTGTGTAGCACAGAAAACAAGATTTGAAAATATTAAATGTTTGATAAGCCTAAAAAAAGTGCATTACAGTCATTTAAAAGGGAGGTTATGAAGGCACAGACGAGTTTTGCTGCGTCGCATCCTAATCTTAGATTCACACACTGTGAATTTCAAATGTCCCGAGGACAGCCAAGAAGAATCAATCATTTGTTAAGATCACAACGATTGAAACAAATATAGAGCAGCATATCGTCTGCATAAAAACGGTCTCACTTGAAGCTGCTGAGGCAGCTGTTCAGCAACAATTGCATAGTCTCAGTTTGAAATTTGTATAAACTAAAAAAAAGAAAAGTGTTCTGAAACTCCACTTGTGCTGCTGTATAAATGCTTTAGCATCTTAGCTAAATGCTAAACACTAGTTTAGCATTCAGCATTAACACTTCACTGTCACCTGTAGCCAAAGTGTATGCTATTTGGCAAAAGTTACTTCTTCTTCTTCTTCTCACTTTAAAGTTGCGCTGAACTCCATGTGCTCTGCTGTAACAGTACTTTAGCATTTTAGCTAAATGCTGACAGTTGATTGTGTGTAGCGTAATCCAGAAACTCTGACTGTTCAACAAAAGTAACACAGTCACACTCTAAAAACTTCTATATGTGTTGAAACTCAAATGAAATTCTCCTCTTTTTCCTCCACAGCTGTTTGTTTTCTAAGTTTTATGAAAAAAGGGACTAGAAACCCCAATACAGACACAGCTGACATTAGATTCAGCAGGTATATCACTTACAGAGTTCATGAGATTTCTTTTATCTCAGCGGATCGAACACAGACGTGATGTAAACTCCAGCACTGATAACAGCTGCAACCAGATGTTGATTTTGATTGAGCAGCTGTCAATCAAAATCAACAGAAAGTGTCTTAAATGCCTGCTGCCTGGGGGTACTTATGAGCAATCAGGGACCCTCTGCTATCAAGAGCTCAATCTGGACTTGGGCTGATTACTCTTGTTGGCCCTGGCGCCTTGGCTCTGGGGACCCTGGGCAGCTACAGACACTTCACTCAATTCTTATCATAACCATGCATCATCAACAAATTGCCCTGACAAAGAGGTGCCCATTTTCAGAGACTCTCTACGAGATGAGGAAGACGCTTTTCCTCAGACTGCCTGCTGGAACATCGCTAATAGAGTTTGACCTCTTGGCTGCACGTTAAAGAAATCATTCTCTGCTGTCGCATCCTGGCTTCACATGCGACACAGGTGTCTGAGATCATTTATCGCGCAATAACACTCTCCCTATATATAATGTTCTGTGAGGAAGAGCAATATTAGTGCTTGCACGTGATTAACAGCATCATTTCTTTAAGTGTGTGTTTTTGTAGCTTTAAACTTTAAGATTAACATGATGTCTGTCTTTGTGCCAGAATATAATGCATTAACTGAACAACTGTAAACGCAAGCGTTTTAACATGTAATCATGACAAGAATTCAGCACACATTCAGGTGAAAAATATGCTCAAGGTATATCTTTCTGCTGGGGTTTAAGACATTTACCTCGAGTATAAGCTGCCCTCCTCTCTAGCACAGAGGCTGAGAAATGAGTTGAAATATAAGCTTAACTCAACTGGGGACTAAGTCCTCGCATATTTATGCATGTGGGTGAATATTTATTTCTGCGATTACCCAGCATGAAACAAAACTCCAAAGAAAGTCTGTCTCCGTTTTCTTGCTCTCGCACCGACCGAAAATAAAAATAAATAATCCGCCGGCCGTCCATCCCGGGGTGCCTGTTGGTGGCAGAGAAATGGGGCCCCAGCTCCGGCATCAGCTGGACGACTCCTCACTGGTTCTTTGAAAAAGAGAAAAGGGGGGGAAAGGAAGATCAAAGGCCGTTGCAGCGCCATGTTTTATTCTCTGTCTCTCTCAGCAGCGCTCACAGTTCGCCTTGCCTTCAGCAAGAGAAATGTCAGACCTGAGGTTTATGTACTCTATAGTTCCACACAAATTAGACCGGTCCCAGACCTGGGCAATATAAATAATTCTCTTGAGAGGTATGTGTGTGAGTAGGAGTGCAACAGCTTGCTCCTTGAGCGCCTGGGGAGTGGAAAAGTAGGTCAAAGTGGCAAGATTGGGGTAATAGGGTGTAAAAGAAGAGAAATTTAGGATAATAACTGGAAAATAACTCAAGATGGCTTTTTTCATTGGTACATCAAATTGGTCAGAGTTACAAAGCAGCACAGTGGAGGAAAATTTGACTGGAGAAAAAATGAATTGTGGTCATCAAGATGAGCGACTCTTTCAGCTTTCACCAGCTGCCATTTTGTAAGTCTCAGAAAGGTAAAAAACAGCAAGCTAATTGTGAGAATTGTTCAACTTTCAGTCAAAGTTAATTCACGTTGGAAGCAAATTTATCTGCACATTTAATAACAGGACATACCATAGACCTAGTCATGCATTATACTAGCTGTTGGTCAAAGGACTATTACATTTTCAATTGTATTTGATCCTTGAAAAACAATATTTAGTTTAATTTTGTTTTGTAACATTTTCCCACTTTTTTAACTTTGTCTTCTTACATTCTGAGCTTTGAAATCTCTCCCTTGAAGAAACCTCATTACATCATCCAATTTTTTTGCCTCGCAAGGTTGAAAGAAATTTTTTTTGGAGCAGTACCTCATACAAAATACAATAAGCGAGTGGCCAGTCCACTCTCAGCAAAATCAACCCTACTTTTCATTCAGTTTGGGTCATAATTCTCATTTAAACACGTGACTGCAGAGCTGATACGAACACGCTTTGAGCATCGGTACAATGATGAATTAAAGTAATTAGAAAATGATGCACTGGAGCCCTCTCCAGTGATGATTGGCAAAAACATGTCAGGGCAACATCAGCATTAATGAGCCATAATCGACATAGGCCTAATTAGCAGCACTTTGTACTTTTACATAGGTTTATCATCATTAGCCAAGCCTGGCTTGATATAGCACTGAATGGGTGGGTGGCATAAGTGTTTGTTTATCATGTAGACACGGAAAATACTTACATGCTACAACAGACTGGGTGGCAGGGAGGGTTTCTGCAGGCCTATCTGCCATCAGGAGGGGCTTCGGGGCTAATTAGATCTCAAAAGACACTGTGGAAGGAAACATGCATATTTAAACAAACAGTGAGGTTTACTGTAGGTGTTTGGGGGGTTATCTTAGTCATATTTAGCAGAATTATACATTCAAATCAGGATGACTAATAAATCATCTATCAATGGGACTATTACAACCCATCAAAAGCGGTTTAATACCACTTCTGTGCATTTTAGTACCTCCACTGTGCTTAAATCTATCAGTCTGACTTCCTTGAGCTGATGATTGTGAGTCCGGGACGGGAAAAAAAGTTTGAAATCTTCCCCTATCTGCTGATCTTACGGTGTTTGACATAATGAAAACACTCATCGATCATGTCTTCTGCCATCCTCTAATTTGCATATTTCTACAAGAAAAACAAATGAGTGCACAGTAGACCCCCTGCTTAATAATTCATTGGCTGTTTTTCCCCTTTCTGTTGTCGTTTCAAGGTGTGAGCATGCCGGGTTTATTTTCCTCATAAAACCGAATGGCACAATGAGAGGATGGAATTATCCTGGTTGTATTTAATTGAGTTTGACCAGGTCCCTGCTCAGTGTCGGTCTAATCTCCCTGCAGCACTGTAGTCTCTCTCCCAGGGAGACAGGGGAGGCCGATAAACTTTGAAGCTTGCGCTGAGAACCTCCTCGCTGCACCCTCTGCATTATTCATGATGCAGGGACTAGAGCATCTTCAAATGGCCTGTCATTTCCTTTTACCCTCCATCACAATGGCCATATGCTGCACACACTAGAGGAGGGGATGGGGAAAAGCAATCTCCAGCTAAGTCTAGCCAAACAGGAACACATACATACTAACAGATGCATTCACAGGTAAACCCACACAAAGGGATATGTACACGTGGGAAAGCTCGGGAATTCAAAAAATCTGCCGTGGCATATTTCAATCTTGCTTCATTCAAAACTAACCTCCTCCCACCGCTTCCGCCCCTCACAGCTCACAGCTGCTGCAGTAAACACGGTGATATTCCCGCATTCCTGCCAAACTGGAGTCAGCGGCGGAAAAGGACAAACAAGAGGAGCCATCAGAAAAGTTTTCAGCAATATTTTCAAAGAGCCGTGCAAGTTTTGTCACGTTTCCGGGAAGGTAAGATCTGCTCGGGCGTAATTGTTCTCACAGGAGACGAACTCCCTCCCAGTGAGGCGCAGTTAATTTTTGCTGTTTCGGAGCTAAACAAAGTGTGGAGGCGTAATCACTGCTGGAGTCGCATGGTCTCCTGTTCCTCAGTTCTTCTCTCAGCTCCGTGACATCTTGTCAGCCACCCCTGAGTCCTTTCAGCCACTGTTCCGCACCTTATTTGTATTTACGGAGTTTGTTTTTGCGTGACGAGACCACACAAGGCACGTCCCTCGGAGGTAATTGGGATTGCCGTCATTTGGCCTCCCTAATGTCTGCCATTCAACATTAACATATCATTAGCTCTTTCTGGGACCGTTCACTCAGAAAATTAGAGGTCTCCGTAGACCCACGGCTCCATCAATATGGCAAAACCAGTTGACACCTTCTCTTTGTAGTTCTGAGGACACAGACGCAGACAGGAAAGAGGCGTGGGAGTAAGAATGGTATTTCAGGTGCTTCTTGATTACATTAATTGGTAAGCCTTTGTGTTTGTGGCTGCGGCTGATGGAGCATAATTCTCTTTTCATAAAGATTATAATTGACCCTTTTCTGCGTGACCTTCACCTTGAAATAAAACGATGGCGCTGACAGATTGCGGAACGTGATAAAATTGCACCAATGGTTCCCGAGGGCTGACGCGGATTCTCCTAAAATAACATCAGCTTTAAAGTGATTCGTTAAATGCAGCCGTGAAAACGCTGCCCTTGTTGAATGGTGGAGATGAACTGCGCCGCCTTCATACCTAATGACAAAACATCTGGCACATTGTTCCTGCGCTGTGATGGAATTGCTGTAGCTCCAGCATTTAGTCTTAGTAAATACCTTGTTTTGACACCCATAATGGCGAGAAGTCTAACTTGTTTTTGTTGTTGTCTCACACACTAAATAGGTAGCTGCTCTAAAGCGAAGCTGCTCTTCTCCAGGGTAATTAGAGGTTGAAATTAATTCGAAATAGAAATACAAATGTGCAGCGCCACAAAGAGCTCGGGCTAATAGGAGAACGGTGGCTCAGGCTGTTTATGCTTTCACCTGCAGGGTCAATGCGGTTTAGCTGATGGATCCTTTCCTCTCATCTCTCCTGCATATGTGATTATTTGTGTTAGAAGAAGCAGAGGTATTAGCGAAAGTAGCACTCAAGTACATTTAAGAAGGCCGTGAGTGATCATGAACATGAAACTTGGATCTTTTTTGTTGCATGATCTGAAATACAGAATCCTAATTACATGATGTCGATGTTATTTTATTAATATGTCACATATTTCACTGCACATACGGAGAAATATGAGACATATCATTGAATTAACAATACGAGGAAGACAAAGTACCACATATTCCCTAAAGTCTGATGACAAGTGTCCCTCTAGTTTGAGTTTATGTCGTTTGGGTTCACATTTATCATTTGTTTCATAAAAACGTGCCCTGGTATAAACGGTTAAAACTCCAGACTGTCTTCCTTTATCATTTCCTCTCAGCTAGTCTTCTACTCTGCGACGAATTGTCGGAGTGGGAAAGAAACAAGGACAGAAGATATTCAGTGATTAGCATAAAAATGATCTTTCATAATTTTTTTGAGAGGGGTGAGAGAGAGTTGAAGTATTTGCTATTTGTAGACGCTTTAAAAGAAGCAGCTGGATCAATCAGCGCGATCGCGATAGAAACAGAAAGATGTGAATCAGTTAATCGATTATTTAAGAAATAAATATTTTCAGCATCTTAAGTGAGAGCATTTGCTGCTTTTTTAAAGATTTAGAATGGAAATTGATCACATTTGGATTTTGGGATGTTGGTCACATAATTAGATGATTTCACTCTGAACTGTGACGAGTATTTTTCACTATTTTCTGATGTATTTTTTAAAATAGAGAATTAATAAATGAAACCTTGTGATTTGTGGATGTTAGCTTGACTTCCTCATCGTTTGAGGTCTCCACTGCTGTGTGTCTAAAAAAATAACAAAAAAAATCATATTAATTAAAGGTAGTATTCTTTTGACTAAACTTTAATGAAGGTATCAAAAACACCTCAGCAAATAGAAATATTTTATGTTCATGTTGTATACATGACAAGTCTTTCACAAATTAGGAGGTCAAACATCCTATTAGACCTAAAAAAATCACCTTTATGAGTGATTCTTGTAAAATCACAAAAAGTTTCAAGGTGATAAAACAAGGTTAAGCATGTTTTAACAAGCTGATAAAGAGCAAGTGGCCAATATGGATAATCTTTAACGAGTAAAAATGTCCATTAAAATCCATTAAAAACTGTTGTTTATGGATAAAATTAACAGGCATTTGCCGAATTTACCAAATTAAACGCCTAAAACAAATCACGTTAATACAAACTTCATGTAAAAATACAACACTGCCATGCAGATGATATTGTAGAGGCTGAGAGAGCTCAGAATAAAGACGACACATGGATAAATATCTTGTGTCTCCTCAGATCTCATAGCCTTTACCAAAATCCAGTCCAGTCGGCAGAATAAAATGTTAGCATTGTACGTTTCTGCAAACCAGGGATACGTTAGATTTGTACGTTTCAAATGGATCAGCGTTTATACAACAAGTATCAAAGTGACGTAGTTCAGATTATCGGTACATGTGAATGCGCGACGACCGTCAAGAGGCAGATGTTTGTGGTGACAAAACCGGGGATTTTAAGCCAAAACGTGATCTCGTCCTCACCCTAACCAAGTGGTTTTTGTGCCTAAACCTAACCTGACCTTAACCACAGCGCTGCCACAACAGAAAACTGAGAATTAAAAACCTACAATGGCTCAATAACACGAGCAGCGTGCAGGCCCGGGAGTACTGTTTTTACACTGTGTTGCTATTATCATACACCAGAATAAAAACACAATCAGATGAAAGTTCGAGCCGCTCAGGGCCGCTCGTATCAATCAAATGAGGAAAACATCCTCAAGGTTTCCTCAAAGCTGGCAGCTAAATAAAGCGATCCGGCCGGGTGCCATGTTTAGGCTCCTGATGGGCGTATCAACACATACGAGACACTGAGTAAATATTTCCCACGGATGACCATTAGAAAGTCACTGTTCAGTGGCGGAGGCTGTCTAATCCCTGCTGGTGTGTGTTTCAAATTCAGCAGACAGAAGGAAGCTGATCCAATTCCCTGCATCCTACAGGACACAGATCTGCATTTCCTCTGCACTTTGATGAAACAGCAGCCAAGCTGTCCGCCTCCATTAACAGCCCCTCTGATTTTACACTGTGCTCTGACAACCCTGTGTGTGTGTGTGAGAGTCAGTGGGTGCATATAATAAATATGTTTGAGTGCATACGCCTGTGATGTATGTCTTGGGAGGTGTATGTTTATATTGGTTTACAGCGAGGAGCTTGAGGTATCACAACCGGGACACTCTGTGTTTATTTTTAGAAAATCTGGACAGACTGAAATCAGCTGGGAGACACAAAACATAATATATATATTGGATTTTAGATTACAGCCTGCGATGTACAGCATAACTCTTCCCAATTTACAGCGTAATTTCTTGTAGTAACAGCGTGCCAGTTCGTATAGATGCATAAATGCAGGTACAAGGGAACGAGATGTGAAGTCTGGGAATAAGGAGGCAACAACCTGAGAAGCTGAAAAGGATCGTAATCCAAAGCGTTACTGTAAATTTTTTATTGTATTTAACAATATATCAGATATGTTTGATCATACCTTTTCTAACCTTTTGAATGTGAAGCTGCTTGTTTTCACCCGCAGGCTTTCAGTCACAGCATGTCTCAGCCAACAGGAAAGCTGGTCAGTATTTCTACATACATGTTTGTCACTTTGTGAAAAACATGATTCAACATAAGTTGCTTTCAAAAGGTTCTCTGGGCTCATTCACACGATCACTTTAGTTTGTTGTTATATTTACATATATTTACATTCTCGCATTTCACCAACCGTTAACTGCCTCTCGCTTCAAATGTAATTCTTGTAATTAGTCCATTTTCATGTTTTAAGACTCCGGTTTAAAGAACATAGTTATGCACAAAATCAGAGTCTCTTTCCAATTTGTCTGAGTCTTTTTTTGTTAAGAAAATCCGTCGTTAATCAGCAACAAAGCCACGGTGAGACAGCAGAGTTTCAACCTGGGATTCCCACTTCAGTTAGAGAGCGAAGCTTAACTACCTGCAGTACTTTGGCAGCAGGAGACGGAGTGCATTAAAACAAAAACAGGGCAGATTTTTTATTGTAAAATAAACCGAACAAGTTGGGACGGCGTGTGAAACATAAACAGAATGTGATAACTTGCTAGTCCTTGTTGACATAATACTCAATTGAAAACACAATAAAAGACAATATATTCAATGTTTAAGCTCATCAGCTTCATTGATTTTTGTAAATATCTGCTTATTCTGAGTTTTATGTAGCAGTACATTTCAAACACATTGGGTAAGGAGCAGCAACAGACTGGGAAAGATGTGGAACGCTCCAAAAACGTTCCACAGGTAAACAGGCTCATTGGTAACAGGTGATAGTGTCATGATTGGGTCTGAAAGGGGCATCCTGGAAAGATGATGGGATGGAGCGAGGTTCACCACTTTGTGAACACGATTGGATAAAGGATGTTACTACACGCAGTTTGTTTGCAAATGGCTGCATTCTGTTTTTATTTACATTTTACACAGCGCCCCGTCGGGGCCATAGAATACCTGTGTTATAAGACAGAGACAAGGGCAGCCGTGTAAACCAGCCCCAGCGCTTTTTTTTCACGGCAGCATTTTCTAGGTCACCTCCTTTTAACACTGTATCAGTACGAACATGGCTGGTGGCTCGAATACTCAGACTCAAATGCCACGCAGGCTCGTCACAGTTATGCAGAACAATGATCCACACAGCTTGAAGGGCAGGACAAAAGACAGAAAAAAAAAAAAAAAAAAAAAAAAACCTGCATATTTTAGTTCCACCTCCGTGATGACGTGTATACACAGGATGGTTAACTACGATAAATTGGCCAGAAATTGGCCAATGAGTTCAGACGCGCTTGTAATGTGGCTTAAATTGCATGCCCTTTCAGGCAGGGGAACAAACCTCCTCAATGTCAGCGCTCTCTCCCACATGTTGAGTGCTTAGTTTGCCATGCAGTACAAGATCTCCAGGCCTGTTTAGTATTCACCCACTTGAGTTTCCTAAAGGTTACCAAACCTAATTAGACATTTATGCAGGATCTTCAAAGGTCCCTCCGTTATTAATGATGTGCTACTTCTGAGGACTGCATCGATGGCTTTTTTTCTGACTCGGAGAGCACACTCCTCACAATATGCGCATACACAATGGAGACACGCAGACATCCAAAATGCAAGAAGAGACTGGTGGCAGTGGTAGTGATTACTTAAAGTGCTTGCACAGAGTAAGTGCACAGACACACGCTTGCACTGTACACATTATTATTCCCATGCTGTGGTTTAATACAGGGTCAAACACACCAAAGAAAGGCCGTCCTGCACCGGCCAACTGTGGCACAGAATGCAACAAAACTTAGCCTGGAAAAGCCTCCTTCAAAATAAAAGCCACTGCATTAGTGGTATGTAGAGAAAAACAGCAAATAAACAAAATATTTATGCTAAATTTAGAGCTAATGTTACTTTCATTATCAATTGATCTGCAGATTATCTTGTGATCCAAAACACAAGGATTTCAGTTTACTGTCGCCAGTGATGGAAGAAGTATTCAGATTCTTCAGTTAAGTAAAAGCAGCATTACTACAATGTAAAAATACTTTGGTACAAGTAAAAGTTCTGCATTCCTGATTCCACTGGAGTAAAAGTACATACATATTACGAGCAAAACAGAAAACTGAAAATGTCAAACTAAATGTCCTCATTATGCCAAATGGCCCCTGTCAGAGTGTTTTTACAAGATAGTGATTTGTGTTCACTGGTTATTATCTCATGTAACAAGATTTAAAAACAGATTTTTTTAAGTCTATCATTCTTATCATCGTCGCACATCACTCAAATCACCACTGTGGACATTTAGGGCCTTTAATTTATAAAAATTCATATCATATTTTAAAAGTTGATCATGTGTTTTGTATGGAAAATCAAAGTAACAAGTATTTATAGCTGTTAAATAAATGTAATGAAGAAGAATATTGTGCAATGGAAGTACAAAATTGCATAATATGGAAATACTCTCTACACTTGAGTAAATGTACTTAGTTACTTTCCATAAATAATGATCAGACAGCAAAAAGAGGCAATTTCTCACAATTCAGAAGCTGGAACCAGCATCTCCATCATTATTGTTTATAAGAAATTACTTAAATGATCAATCAGTTATCAGAATATTTGCACATTTTCTGTTAATTGACGAATAATTTTAAGCTTCATTACAGAGTCTTTTTTATTATAAACAGCTCAGCGGAGGGAGAAAAATCAACTGCTCAGAGTAAATCATGTGTTTGCATTGACTGATTGACTCGTCGGATCATTTTCCTGCCAGAAAACAAAACTGACTCTCAGGATGAGAGAAAATGAAAAAATAGCCTCAGTCGAATTATTTTTTTCTTTTCAGGAAGAAGTCAAGATGGGTTAAGTGCCCGATTTAAAGTGCTGCCTCCAGAGTAAAACCAGGCCCATCCTCTGCTGATGCCCTGAATTTGGAATTACATCCAAAAAAAAACTCCCAAAAAGCCAACCGACACCTCCAGCCTCTCTCTGCCCTTTAACATGATTAGCTAAATCTGATTGGCAAATTATTTTGCAATTATGCAGCCATGTTTACATCCAGCCTAGTCCAGTGCCCAAGGTAAACGCAGTCGACAAGACACCCCAAATAAAATTCAATTTCCATTTATTACTTACATTCGGACTTTAATCAATTATGAATGACAGCTAATTAGTGGCGTGCAGGGGCCATCGCTCTCTGCGGTGTCAGAGTCTACCGAATGTACTGTATGTCATGGACTGTGGACATTGACAAAAACCCTCTCAACACTTTACAGATTTGGGTGTCTTTTTTCTGAGGAGGCTTCACTAATCATCTGTGAAAGTGCGTGCACGTGTGTGTGTGTGTGCGCGTGTGTGCGTGGGGTGCACGTGTTTGATCATAATAAGGGGAGCGAAAATGAAGAGGAGCTAAACTGTGTAAGTCATTTCTCATTTCCTTGCTTCAGTGCCTGTCAGCAGAAAGCCCTGCATTTTGAATGATGGCTCAGACAACAAAAAGTGAACAACAAACCCTGTGGCTCCGAAGAGAGGGATGGAGGAGGGAAAAGTGCGAAAGAAAGAAAGAAAGATACAAGCGAGCAAACATCAATGACAAATATGCTTTTTCTAAAAAATGACCAAATCAACAAACAAACAAAATCCCAATATCAATGCCTTAATAATAGCACTGAACATGCCCTGAAAGTGAAACATAATATAAAGGAAAAAAAAACTACCCATACAGTTGGCACTGGTGCAGTTTTGGAAGGACCTTTCAAGGGGCTGATTTAATGTGAGAGCATCAATCCTTTAGCAGCACAGGGCCTTGACAGCAAGTGAAAGTAATCTCTTCTTTATTAATGGGACTTTTCACTTTGGACCCGAGGCCTTTGGTATTCCATAATAGTAGTTTCAGAATACGGACCTAAGGAAAGAACAATATGAAATCAGATCAAGTGGATGTGTTATGTATGATAAGTGGAAAGTATTTCTTTCTAAATTCAGCGGCGCCCTTCGAGGTGACGAAGAAAAGAGGAGATGTGAGGAGCCAAACTCTGAAAATAGCTGCAGGTATTTTGATTCAATGAGAACGTGTCACGGCGTGCGTGGCGAGGGAAAAACCTTTCTTGTGATGAGTCACGACAAAGGAAAACACATGACTTGGTTGCTTCAGTTTAAAATCAGCAGCTAGTTTCATGTGTGTTCTGTGTCAGTCTGACTAATTCGATAATCTGGGCCTTGTTCTTCATGAGATAAGTGCTGTAGTGTCTTGGAAAGGTGGAACTATAAAGCTAACCTGCCTTCAAAAGCCACTGATTTAACTCCTTGTATGACTTTTCCTTGTGATTTATATCAGAAAAACAAACCTAAAGTGATGTAAACCCATAGTTTGGCCCGTGGTGCTTTCTGCCAGAAGCTTATTTTGACACATGACGTGACCCTACTTTCCTTTCATGTTGGTTTCAAGAGCTCCTTCCACAGCGAGACACACAGCACAGCAACATTTTCAGGCTGTTTGGTCCTCTTCCTTCCACGCTGGTGGAGGGAATATAGATTGACCTTCTTCTACCACACCCTGGCAAAGAAACTCGATAACAATCTCAAAATATTAATCAAGTTATACACCTGCTGCATGCAGCCATGGAACCAGAGTATTAAAGCTCCTGAAAACGTGGCTTTAAACCGCAAAGATGCCTTGATCAATACTCAACAGTGGATCAAATTACTATGTGTAATGTGAAAGGTGTTGCTCGCAGTGAGGAACCCACAGCTTCTGCAGTTCCTCTCTTCTTTCAGCTCATTGTTTTTTCAGTTTTCTGACCTACAGCTTCATTGTTTCACTGTCTGCTAAGCCATATTCACACAGGACTAATACTTCCAGGGGGCCTCGCGTGGTTTAGAAATAACCCTCCACATCTGTGTTACCTCTGGCACATTCACATGGAACGAGCCGAGTCTGCATTTAACTCAAATTTACTCATGTTATCCCCCATATATGATGTCACGGCTGTGCCTAACATCAATGTTTCAGAAGCGGATCATCTGTTCCTTAGCATCTACATTAAAAATATAGTTTAGAGTTGTTTTGCCCACTTTCTGCATGTGCTACAAGCATAAATATACATCCGCAGCTGATTCAGATGGAGTAACAGATGCTCTGTGTCTGCACTTGTTGCTCCTAACCTTCCCTGTCATTACTCGTATCAAACGTCAATACTGCCGATCTCGCAGCTGCTGACCGCTGTTTGACGCATGATGAGCTGCGATCACAATTTTGCCTCAATTGTCAACAGAAAACATGAGCTGCTGATTTATGTGCAACTAATATAATCACATGACCTCTGTGTCGGGCAAAATATGGTTGGCAATTTGTGGTGGAATTTTTACTTTACAAATTAAAGCAGTTTTACATGAGATTAAGATCACAGATGACCTCCGCAAGCATTACTAATTACTAGAGGTCCCCCTGTAATAGGGTTATAGTGTTGCTTTCAGGCTAAAAAGCACCAAAACAGCATCAAACTGCTTAACATGCTGCACACAAAGTTAGACACTAGTTTGTGAAAATACAGCATTTATCAGCTCATGAGTCATGTGTTGGTTGACCAAAAGCAGAGCTAAAAGGAGAGTGAATACTGGACTGATGCACATTCATCAAATGGACCGAAACTAAATGAATGCTAACGTTGCTCCGTAGCTTCTGGATGTGTAAGTAAGCAAGTGTTTGCTAGCAAGTTTGCTACAACTTAACGCGTGAATCAGCATTAACTACATAAACAATATCATTTTTTTTTTATTTTTTGTGGAGCTTAGCAGGTAATCTGCTTCATCTGCTGGGTGTTTTTGTGGTCAGATTCATGCTTTTGGCAAAGGGTAAAAGTGTGTTCACGTCAGATCCCATCACTTGTAGTAAGAAACTGATAACAGCTAGAAAAAGTCAATCATTTGTTTGTTTTACCAGGACAAGGATAGTAAGTTGCTACAGAAATGTGCATCCCAACAAAGGAAAGAAAAATAGGAAATTGCAGTTGGTAGCATGCACCCTCTTTCAGTGATGGTGACGGCTGTGATGACGACTGAAGCCGCCTCTTTAGTTTAACGGATAACCTCTCCATCACTCAACGCCTCTCTACTACCTCTTGTGTGGCTCGCTGTTCAGTTTTTGCTGCAAATGAATTGCAATCTTGATTTGTCAAAAGAAATGGCAGGGCATGTTTTGATGTTTTTTATGTTGGAGTCAGAATGATGATGGGAGATTAGCAGCAGGCTCACAAACTCTGCAGTCATACACACCCTCGCAGTCTGTTCTGCTTCCCTGTAATTTCATTCTCTCATAGCAAAAAAAAAGAGTTTACAATGATTTTCCTCTTGAAAGTCTTTTAAAGAATAATCACTGACTTTAGATAAAAGTAGATGGCTCCTCATTTCTACCTGCCGACAGCCCGCCTACTCAATTAAGCTAACTTTAGCGCTGTGAATTAGTTGAACATTACGTAGCCCCCAAAGCAGCCCAGTTTTAAAACAAAGCTATAATGTTATGCTAATGCTAACAACACCGTAATGCTATGGATGTGCCTATGGTGGCTGCACTGCTCCTACGCTGTATTAACGTTAGCCGAGAAAGTGTCCTGTAGCTTATCAGACATGACAGATGTATTATACACCACAGGAGCTCAGTGGCTTCAACACAATGCTCAGCCAGCACAAACATTTCTATTCATTGCACAGACACACACTCACACACTCACACACATTGTGAGGTAAGAATTTCAGGAAATAAAATTCCTCCATGACCTTTCAGAGGCTCCATAACGAATGCTCTCTCTGGCTGACTTTTTTAATGTTTCCAGCTGATTTTAAAACAAGAACCCTGGAAAAGGGATCTTGAAAATGCACGTGATGGCTTCATAATGTGACATGATGCTGTGGCTGAAGCTGCATGTCCCAGGCTGAAAGTCAGCATCTCTTCACACAGCAGGGAAATACTACATGGCACTAGTTGCAAATGAGGTATCTTTTTAGTGTAAGCTAGTTAGCCAGACATGCTAATGATTACAGCTTACATTATCTTTCCTTGTTTTTGAAAAAGGTTAAAAACTCTCACTAAACCCCCGACAAACTATGACTGAACAATTGCCATTGGGAGACGCTGTTCAGCAAATGTTCAATTTGCAATGTAAAACAGTTTCTTCAGCCAGATCCGTCAACGCAAAAAAAAAAATTCAGCTTGAACATGAATAGTCTTGATAATAATCCAGTTGCCTCAGGCATGATATCAAACTATCAACTATGTTGTAAACGGGGCCGCACATTACCCCCGAAAACAGCCACCAATTAGCCTCTGATGAGCAACAAAACAAGTTTCCAAAGTTTTTGCACGGCATTATTACTTATTAATTTCATTTCAAAGCCTGACAATCCCCAAGTCTCACTGCAATGAGGGAAAGCTCATTAATGGACCAGAATAGCGAAGGTTCACATGAAATAACTTGCAGGAAATGTATTCTGCAAATCCTAAAATATTAAAGTTTGCATAATCTTTTAACACATTTGCTGTCAGATTTGACTCCAGCACACATGCTTTGGTGATAATAGCCTGATTTTGTGTAAGGGCTCACACACGGTAGTCAGTTTGGTTAAATATTATAGCGTCGTAGTGAGTGTGGTTTAATATTGGGTATTGTCATGTTTAGGCTTACTGTCTACATCCTAATGTCAAGCCTCAGTCCTGCTCCTGCTCAATTGCTTGTAATTTGACATCACTAGGATCATATCAATGAAATATTTTAATGCATAAGCATATGCATTATTCACCACTCCATCCTACTCAACCAGGCATCTAATCTCCATCTTCTCACGCATCTGACTGAACGAGCAGAGATCAGATAGAAGTTACTCATGGAGCTCTTTTCCCATTTGGTTTGAATCGCATCTTTTCTTAAAAGCCTATAGAACATGTTCAAGAGACTTTAACTCCTGTTGTATGCTTGTGTTTTTTTAATACTTTTCATTCATTATGTGCATTTTACTTCCATATCTCCATACTTTCATTAGCCTAAAAGGTTCATGTCAAATTGTAGCATAGCACCGTCAGTGAACAAAATAATCATGTCCTGTCCAAGATAGATAGCGTAGGGACACAACATGTGCTTCTCATGCACACACAATGAAAAATAGAACATTTTGAGATATATAAACACATATGTACACACATATTATTGACAAATATCAGTAAGTAGTCCCTCAATGAGCTCAGTTTGTTTTGCAGTTTGAGTGAGGTGCATTCAGTCTCTTACCTGCAACCATTTTCTTGCCATCTTCTCACCTGCTCAGCCAGTAGTTTTCTCAGTCTCACTCCCTTTGCCAGCCACGCCCACCTGCTCACTCACCTGATTCTCACTACCATCAGCCCAGAATTTAAGGTGCCTGCCTGCCTTTGACTGCGCCTGATCTTCTGTTCCCCAGTAAACACCTCTGCTTTCTGTATCTAACATGTAACTGAATTAACATTAACATTCTGCATATTTTGGTGCCCTTTATGCCAGACATCCGCTGCCGCCTGTGAGGAGAATACTGTTTTCATCCCAAATTTTATGATTATTATAATAATTGAATCATTTCAGTGTAATTCAGCTCTAGCTTCACTCAGCCTCTGTGCTGCCATCAGCATCACATGTCAATTAGTATGTTTACAAGCACATTAATGCCCCGATGATGTCCATATTCAGGATATGATAACATCATCTCTTTCTTAATTTGATTATTTTTCCTACATTAGCATTTACAGGGACACACTCGGCCTACAACTGGCCTGCACTGAAATTAGTGATTTGATTTAGATACTTTTTAGCTCTGCATTAAGAAAACAAACAGCTTTCCTCGGAGGGATTCATGTAATATTTTGTATTTTTGGAGTGTCTGGTAGTATTAGAGGCAATGTCAGCTGTGGCAGGAAGGTCTGGACTGGATTCAGGGTATTTTCACATCTATGGCTTGTTTGCTCTGGTCCAAATCAGTGGATGAGTGGGTGAACTTGGTGAACTCTCTCCACTCACTGGTTGGATGTGTCTGGGACAGGAGAGAAAGACCCATTGCCATGTTTCAAAAGAGATATACCCCTTTAAACTTAGATGTACTTTTAATTGGTGTAGGAGGCCCGCAGAGGTGAAACTGCAATGTTAGATATGAGATTAGAGAGAAGTCAAAAAGCCGAAAAACAAACTTGTGTATGAGAACTTGTTTTTTCTTCTTCTCAAGCATATTAATCCTAACTATCTTCATATTTATCTGAGGGTTTGGGTCAAGAACCGGTAACTGGGTACAACAGTAATATGCTGCCTCACAGTGATGCATCAGTGTTAAAGAGTACTTTTGATCCTGTAAGTACACTGATTATAATTGTGTATTTTTTCTCAAGTATAATTTAAGTTTAGATCCCATCTCACCACAAATTAAACTCTCCAGAATTTGGACCAAAACCGCTTCCTCCAAAGGGTCTCTGTGAAGTTGTTTTGGTCAGCATTTCTGGGTCAAACAAACCGCACCAAGGTGGAAATGACCCAGCGTCTGATTCAATAACACCGGCAGACTCTCCTCAACCCCAACACCAACAAAATTCTGACACTTTCAACCAACAGCACCACTCCAAAGGTGGAGTTCACCAGCATCCTGCCACTGAAGCCTGCAGCGTCTCAGCTCGCATTGTTCACTCTCAGCAACTTTAATTGGAAAATGCTGGCATTATTGACAACACAGGTGATATTTCGAATTTAGACACATATGCTGAAACACTATTATGATGCTCAGAATCACGTCCAAATCCTAACCTCCATACTCTGTAATTATGTTCACATTATTGCACATGGATGCTTTGATTTCTCTTCAGTCAAACCTTAAGGCAAACATGTTGCTAATGGTCTTTTTTTTTTTAAAAGTGCTTCAAAAATCCTTTCAGGTCTGCTTTCAATCAGTTCGCTGTCTGCCAAATGAGAGCCCCTCTCAAAGACCCTCTGGTGAGCATTGTGGCGCTTTGTGAGGAGTTTGGCACTGTGTTTGAAAAGACGAGCTAAATCTATAACCTGTGCGGGAGAGCAGGGGACAGAGACAGTTGACGGAGTGAAATCCTTCACATTGCTGTAATGGGTATAATTACACAAAGAAAAGGGCTGTTAGGTTAAATTACCCGTGATATTCACCATGGGTAATGACAGAAATTCAGAAGGTTAAATGACACCAGGAGCTGAATGACTTTTGACATTAAGGTACTTTTGAAAAAGGAATTAGAACAGAGCCTTTATGGACAAATCCAATACCCTACATGTTGGTCTGCAGAGATTGGTTTGAAATGACTTTAAAAAGGCCTTTTTTTTGGTGAACACCTGTGTCTTTAGAAGCCATTGTGAGACAATGATTTAGTCTCAAAAGAACTGGCCGGATAGATTGTTTCCAACAGTAAAAGCTATTTGAAGCTCACTTTGAGTTGCAGTGATGTCTGGAAATTGTCCTGCTGAGTGGCGCACCTACTCACACAAGTAACCATGGCAGGAAAGGAAAGGCTGAATAGATTCAAGCAATTAGTAGTTTCCCTCAAATTGTCTCTTACCTCGAGGCATTCCGGCCACTTTCCAAGTAGGCTTGTGTAGAATGTCTTCAGTATTTTCCTCAGTGAGAAGTATATTCTCTCTGGTCCAAACACTGACCTTCGCAGACAGCAAACAGTCCAATTAGTGGATGAGAAGGTGAAGGGGGCTGGACCTCATCCCCGTGCAATTACCTCCAGTCACCCCTCCAGCAGCCACCCACACAACAAACAGTGAGCATGTGGTGTCGGCCAATAACACCGTGAATGACCATGAACAAAGAAGAGAGCAGGCGCTGAACATTAGGCACGATTTCCTCGACACTCCAGCTGTTGTGCTTCTCAAAAGTTTCACTTCCTTTATACATCTCAAATCAAGCCTTGGCTAACTTCTTCTCCTCATTCAACCTTGCTTTGCTGGAGTTTTTGCTGCCAGTCACCCGTGTGCTCTCTCCGCTGCTGATTGGCTCACATATGTGATGTACCCTCTGGCGACTCAAGAAGAAGCAAAAAAAGTCCTATTATACAGCATAACATGTCAGACAGCTGATATTTAATGCATGCTTTTCTGTATATGAACTTAAAGGTCTGAGAATAAGGCTGATCAGGAAACAACGTCTCTATTTAGAAAAACATGTTCCCATAGACATTCCTGAGGAAAGTACACATTAATTTATATAATTTCATGATGTAAAATGCACATACAAATATAGTACACACTGTAATATAATAACTAAATATGATCAGGAATGTAAATTTCATTGGTAAGTAATACTGTAGGTATCATACAATGAGTAATGTCACAATGTAATAACTGTAATAATAAAAATATGAATCACAGTGCTGCACTCTTTAAGAAACCCTGACTCCTTCATACTCTTAGCATATTCATTATGTCTGTACTCTGATGGTGTAATACGCCATCATGGTGTACCCACTTTCTCTTCTCTCTGCTTTTTCTACTTCAAATTGTGAGTTGCAAACATCTGCCAAAGTGACCTTTACCAGTTTGTGACTCAACAACTGGGTGTAGACAAACCATTTCACTCACTAGTGAGCGTGGGTGGAGCAAGGAAACAGTACACAGTTAATATCAGAGTTTACTGTAAATAAAATAAATAAAAGGTTTTTGCATGCAGTAATGTGTGTTGTGGCTGGATCACATGAAGGTCTATTGATGCCATGGTAGATGCTGCAAGTACTTGTACTTAAACAACTTTTTTAAAGCCTAACGAGCCAACTCTAAACAAATTCTGTGATTTTTAATCTGTCAGTTTTGGGATTCAAGTCTAGTTGAGGCTACAAATACTTGGTTAAAGCTGCATGAATATTCTGGTTTAATAGTGATGAATCAACAGAAAGTTATCACCAACTCTTTCAACTTAAACTTTTGGTTTTCCAGCCACCAAGGACAGCTCTCAGCAAACTGTTTTCAGCAAAAAAAAAAAAACTTAAATAAACACAATCCACCACCTGCCCAGAACAAAATGGAGCTAACAGGAACACCACCATCACAAATGAATGCTTATGTTGTGTAAAAAGGCAATTATTGGTAACATGTTCATTATAAAACCTCATAACATGATAATAGTGTGTTTTTAGCTTGTTCCACTGCCCCCAAGTAACCAAAAATAAATTAATGCAGCATCAAGATTAGAGAAGTGTCATGGTTAAGGTTGAACAACACAAACAGTGACTTCTGGTAGGTGAAGGATACAAACTGCAGCCTCTAAGTCCCATTCTTTGCATACTTAGCTTGTTGTCCCATGTAATGCTGATCTCATCTTTGCTACTCAAAGATCATAGAAGTCATTAGAAGCTGGTGTCAGAAAAGTTTCTTTTAGCATTTATAATCGTGTATATCTGCCGCTTCTATATGTATGATAGATGACATGATTGTTGTATTAGAGTGAATATGGGACAAACCGTTGCCCTTTAAGGCACTGAGACATATTCATTCATATTAGACAAATGTTAAAAATTCTCTTGAACTCATAAAATACAGCAAGCATAAATGGGTCCAGATATAGAGGGCAGATGTGAAATACACTTTGCTTTCTTGCTAAGAGCTACAGCATTTCCACTCTTTGGTCAGAATGATACATATGAAGCTACAGTCAGTTAGCTTAGCTTAGCATAAAGACCGGAAACGGGGAAACATCGTGAAAGAAGAAAGTAAGAAAATCAGCCACCCAGCATCTCTAATACAGACCCCCAAAGAAAGAGTCAGGAAAGCTTTTTCACTGTTTCCAGCCTGTACACTAAGCTAAGGTAAGATAAGATAAACTAAGCTAAGCTAACAGGCTGCTGGCTATAACTTTATATATACTGTACAAGCATTGGAGTGTCTCATCTAACTCTGGGTTCGGTAGAGAGTTAGCATATTTCTCGAAATGGTGAACCTTTGTTTAAGTGTAGCTCATTGCAAATGCATTGAACTGGTCCATCATGCAAAGATTAGAATAACAGCCATTGAAGATTAAGAAGAGCTCTCAGAAGATGGTGTCTTCCTCTCTTACTCCATGCCACGGGGTGAGTCTAACCAAGCAGGGTCTGGGATTATAAACAGGTTGCCCTGGTCCAAGCTCAAAATCAGATGACTCCAGTGAGCTGAGGGACCCCGTGGGAGACCCTGAACCCTCATATGCAAAGATCCTTAGACAGTCAAATGGGGGAACATGAGGATCCTGATCAGCCTCTGCCAGCCTGTCCAGAATAAACTGCCTGAAGACCTCATCCTCCGGCCCTATGAGGTGGGACTCTCGGAGGGACATTCGTATGCTGGCCCTGACGTCCTCCCTCCGCAGCCTCCTCTCCCTCCTCCTGGGGTGAGGTCGCAGCGGGACTACGGGCTGGCAGAAGTCCAGGTCTGCTCTTAAACCCCCTGGCTCTCCGTAATACAGCACCTTCTGTGACACTGTCTCAGGCAGCTCTAGCTCCTTCGCCTCCACCTCCAGTACCTCCTGCTGCTTCCGCCTGTGTCTCCTCACCATCAGCATTAGAATCGACAGCACTGCAGACGCAACACAGTAGGAGATCATTACAGTTAAACAACAGGGCACAAGCTTCGTGAGAAAAAAGCATCCAGGGTGCCTGATGGAGCATGCGCATTGAGCGTATAAGTGCACCAAAAATAATAGCAGCCAGATTTGTTTTTCTGTGAATTATGATGCAAAAAGTCAAAATGAGGACAGATTAGGTCATAAATTATTTATTTTTTCAAATTTCATCTCAGACATAAAGACAGAATTATTACATTTGCTCCATGTGGCCCAGAATGCAACGTGAGTGTTTATTTTTTTCTGCCGTGTCTTCACAGGGTATTGTGCTCATCCGACAGAATGTTAGCATAGCAGGTATTGTCATTAATCTTTCATGTGATGGGCACAGGGAGGACACAAAGCAGCCGAGGTCATAATAAAGCTCTTCACTATGCAAACCCATCAGTGTCCCAGGATGGCATTGCTACTGATGTATTGCAACCAATACGCTCATTACCTGACATCATTGCTCTGCAAGCTTTCAGCATTTTAAAAGTGTGTGTTAAAGGCACGCTGGTGAGTTTTAAAAAGGGGATTCAATGAAAGTGCAAATTTGTTAATGAAGAATCCTGCTGTTCAACACACATTTATATACTTGCCAAAATGCTGTGAGGTGGAACTGCTTTAGCTCAACAGATCCGCTGAAAAAGAATGACTTTTTTTACAACATAATATCAGCGAGACTGTCATTGTTTCATTATCCTCTGTGAAGACCAATTTCCTAAAGGAATATACTGACTTTCTGGGAGTTTGATCCTTGGTCACCTTAATGCTAATGACTATGAGTCAAGTAATTATAGATGTCTGGCATTATTCAAGTTTACATCATCAGTCAAACGCATTGTGAGGCGCAAACATCAGCTCTCTCTTACACTTGACTCCTCTTGTGTAAACAAAGCCAACTATATTTTTATCATGCCTGTCTGATGTCTGTCTTGTCAATCTCACGGAGGTCTGGAGAAAAACGGCAGAACAAGATCTTTGGTAATCCAGCCACAGCCTTTTTATTGGCTGTTTGAAAGACATGTGAAGATGCCAAACTCCAGAAACAGAATGCTTTTCTATGAATAGCAAATCTTTGTAATTCTTCTCCCTGGTGTAATTTTATTGGCTTGAAGTACATCAACAGCCTGCTGTGTTTACACTTGAATTGCTCCCAACCTTGCAGAGGTCTTAAGGGTCTGGAGGATTATGAAAAAAAAAGATCTTCTCCTTTTGAAAGTACATCTATCACTGACAGAGTCTATTTCAACACTTTGTATTTTACAACCATAACAGACACGTCAGATTTAGATATGGAGCCCCGAAGATGACAAAATGAAGCAAAAGGTTATAACACTAGTCAAAAATACAGCTGAATAAATCAATCAATAATGGTCTTAATAAACTAATTAAGAGTATGGAGAGTAACAAGACATAGTACAATACATAGTATACCCTTTATAGTAATGTAGTCACTGTACATTCTTTTGTACCAGTAGCTAAAGAATTTTAGCCTGCAAGCTAATGCTAATAAAGGGGCAGCACGGTGGTGCAGCAGGTAGCGCGCATGCCTCACAGCAAGAAGGTCGCCGGCTCGATCCCCGGGCGGGGGCCCACAGACCAAAAACATGCTCATTAGGTTAATTGGTTACTCTAAGATTGCCCTTAGGTGTGAATGTTTGTATGTCTTTGTATGTTGCCCTGCGATCGACTGGCGATCAGTCCAGGGTGTAGCCCGCCTCTCGCCCGTCTGGGATAGGCTCCAGCCCCCCACAACCCCAAAAGGGATAGGTGGGTATAGAAGATGAATGAATAAGGCTGAAAAGAGAATAAAGGGAATGTATAATGTACTATTGATGCATTCTGTTATAGTTTTGACAACATTTTATCAAATTTTGTCGGTATTGGGGCTCCATATTTAAAAGAACCAATCTTCCAGACTTAGCTCTTTATTTCTCATTTTACACACAGACCCCGAGATGATTTTGATGCCAGATGGCTAAAACTTCCAAGAGACCAAGCTCTGAAAAACAGTGTATTCCTTCATATACATCCTTATTATATCTCAGATTGATATTCTGGACTGAGACGGGGAGTGAATACAAGCTAAGACCACGCTTGCTTACCTGTGAGTGTGAACAGGCAGACCACAAGCCCTAACAAGGTTTGCAGGCTGACCCCCATAGACAGGGCGAGGGCCTTCACCCCCCCTGTGGGACAGTGGCCAGCAGGCTGGCAGCTGCACACACTGATGGTCAAAGTGCTGGTGCTGGAGAGAGCTGGAGAGCCGCTATCTGTCACCACAACAGGCAGGAGATACTGAGTTTGATCCTTGCGGGTAAAAGTGCTCCTGCGTGCAACGATGCCAGCTGTATTGTCTAAAAGGGAAGTCAAGAGAGGTGCACTTATTCTTCAAAAACACACGAGCGCTGCCTCCACTGCTGATATTTTGGAGGGAATTCAAAGCTGAACAACAAGTGAAGTGACACGCGTAATGTGATTTAAAATACAATCTAAGTTCTCTGAAAGGCCCGAACACCTTGTCAAATCTAATTTTGAGTGTGTACAAAAGTAAATTCGGAAAATCTCTTTTCGGTTTTGGGTTCACCCGTAAGACTTAATCGAGACTCTTGAGCAGTAACTTTTTGGGAGTCAAATTTGCCTTGTGGCATATGGAAATGCATTTTTATTAGATGTCTTCCTTCTTGATTCATTATTCATTTCCTGGTTGCTGACTGGACTGCTGTGCCTGCCTGGCTAACCACCCATACACTGCACCTGCATACATTTCATTCTAACTCACTCCACACATTCAAACTTGCCTCTGCTGCACACTTTAAACAAAACTGCTTGATTTTTACTGCCCACTTTCATTATGAACTTAGAAAAATGGTTGACTGGCCGCTGGCTACAAGGCAAACACTCCTTCAGTTTGCTTACTCGAGAGGCTGTCAGCCACAAAAACTACAACCTACTGAAGGATTTCATGTGGCACAAAAACACTTACGGGTACATAGTGTTCATTTAAATTCAAAGTCTTGTTATCATGAAGGATATCCCTTCATGCTCCTTTTGTCAGACAGCTATGCCACTGTTCTTATAGGCTGTGGTTTAGCTGAGGCTTTAAGTATGACTTCATGTGGTTTCATGTAATTTGCTAAGTGAATCTTCTTGCTGCAAGGTAGGTATAATTTGAGGTATAATAACACAAATTTAGTTCATGCTGATGGTCTCAGTGCAACAGTACTGAGTAATTCAGCAACCGGTTCAATGCATAACTAAAATTCTTCTATTGTAATTCATTATGACTATTCACTGTGGAGCATTTCCAAGATTTGTCATCACCACCAGTAGTCTTTTTCGGGAGGGTGCAGTGCACCTTTAAAGAAACAGTTTGACATTTTGGGAAACATGCTCATTTGCTTTCTTGCAGAGAGCTGGATGAGAAGATCAATACCACTCTCATGACTGTGTGATAAATATGAAGCTAGCAGTCAGCAGCATGTTAGCTTAGCTTAGCACAGAGACTGCAAAATGGGAAACAGCTAGTCTGGCTCAGTAGAAAGGTCAGAAAATCTGCTTGCTGCCTCTAAAGCTCACCAATCAACACACTGTGTGTTGATTATATCCAGCTCTCAGAAGTGCAGGCTTGTTGTCACAGAGACTCCAGGGAGTCGCTGTCCATTTTTGTACAGATTTAACAAACAAGCTCTAGCTCGTAATGAGTGAGCTTTTAAGGTGCTGGTGGATATGTTTTCCCCAAAATATTGAACTATTCCCTTCAGCACAAAAAGATTCAGAGCTACAGGGGTACTGTGTGTGCCTAATTATCTAATTGAATATAACCTTGATTATCTCTGATAGTGAAGTTTGGATTGATATGCTTCTCGGGCACCATGGAGAAGTAGAAGTGGTGTCCCTCCACAGGCTCATCTGGATCAGTAGCACTGAGCAGCTGAATGAGCTGAGAGACACAAAGACACATTACTAAGGAAATATGGGCAGAACAAGTGGCACATACACACAACAGATTTCCTCGGAGGTCTGAGTTATCATATGAAGAATCTCAATCAGCAGCTGAATGTTATATGGTGTAGCGCTACACGATAGTCAAATGGTTCATTGTGATTCCTTCACAATGTTTAAAAAGACATACTGAACAGTACAATAGTTTAATACAATATATACTTTTACCATCCATGTTCCTGGAAATTCTCATTGCCGAAATGCATATATAGTAAATCATAAACATCAGTGCATCATAATATACATACTTCTCCCGCCTGTGTTCCCTCACAGATATATGGCTGGTAATCTCTTGCAAGCCTTGGCACATTGTCGTTTATGTCCAGCACTTTGATGAACACCACCACAGAGGAGGATAAATGGTTGTGCGCTGCAGTAGTGAAGATAGACATTTGCTGGAGTCCACTGGGTGCATGTATCATAAATGCTTTGTAAAAGCTCTGTCAAAATACTACTTAAGACTGATAAATGTTTGTACTTTCTGAAACACAACTGTGAAATAAAAAAAAATGGGCACTGAAGTTTCACTACTTTCTCCAAAACAAGACAGACTGAATAGTTAAAAAAAAAAAAAAAAAAAGAGTAGAAAAGTTAGTCCTTCTACAGAAATGTAAGGGTTTGGATCACTCTAGAACAGCAGTAGTCAAACTGAATTTTAAACTGGATGATAGCAGTTTTAGTTACATAAAAACGACATTTTGACCTGCCAACGTTAAGGAGGTTTGGTGAAGTTCACATTTGTATGCCTTTAGCTAACAATTTCAAGTGTTTATTCTTATCTTTTACTTATTTCAATCTTTTATTTATTACTTTTTGACTGATGACATATCCATCGCTTTTGGCTAACTATGTCAACTGTCCCTTAATTGCTTTTGGCTAATTGCTTCTAGCTATCTACAATCATTTATTCATTACTGTTAGCTAACAATTTGTTCATTGTTTTTGCTATTTCAACTGTTTCTAAATTGCTTTGAGCTAAGTTCTTTGAGCTAAGTGCTTTTAGCTATCTATTTAAATCATGCTTTCATTTTCAGCTAACATTGCTTTTTTTGCTTTTTTTCCAGCTTCATTGCTTTAAGCTAACAATTTCAACTGTTAATTAATTGCTTTTAGCTAAGTGCTTTTAGTTATCTATTTAAATTATGCATTCATTGCTTTTGGCTAACTCTTTCAACTGTTTATTCAATGCTGTTTTAATCATTTATTCATTATTTTTAGCTAACAACATATTCATTGCTTTAAGCTAACTACTTGCTTTTAGCTAAGTACTTTTAGCTATCTACAATCATTTATTCATTAGTTCTAACTAAAAATATATTAATTGTTTTTTGCTATTTCAACTGTTTATTAATTGCTTTTAGCAAATAATTTCAACTGTTTATTCATTACTTTTTAGCCTCTTTTTCAACCACTTCCATGTCTTTAGCTAACTGTTAGCGTAGCTTGCTTCTGAACTAGCTGTATCGCACTCTCAATCATGACAGGTATTGTTCAGGTGTTACAGCTGACTCGGTATAAGGATACTTTTAAATCAAATTGTGGTTTCTATTTTGTATTAGGACGACTGCATTCATTTCAAATAACCATTTGCAACAGTCTGGTTACATTTGTCATCAACACATTGGCTTGAATATATTCTGGACATGTTTCATGACTGAGTGGGATAAATGTGCCATAAATTGCTCGTATCAACAATATGCTGTAGCATATGATATGAAATTCTCCTTACTTGTTTCCTTTGCTTCAACAGTCAAATTATGCCAGTTTGAAGTCTCTCGGTCCAAAGCTTTAGTGACGCTTATAGTTCCATTGTTTGGGTCTATTTTGAAAGCTTTTGTGGCATCACTCCTTTTATCAATTGAATATCTGCAAGAAAAAAACACGGAAATACACATTTAGAAAGCAAGGTTGTTTTCTGGGCAAACAAAACATTATGATACCACAGGGAGATTAATTAGGCAAACTGCTCAGTTTTTTTATCTGTTGACAGATATCCAACAAAGGGACTACACACACAAATAATGTCACACAGCAACAACAACACGAAAAAAAACATGGTGTATTTTATGTACTATTTTTCAGTTGTTTTAATTGAATGTTATTTCTAAGCTGACCACATTCTCTCCATTTGTCATAAATGAGGAAACGTCATTTAAAAACAGTGAGACAGGGACTCTTACAAACAGAGTAATTGAATAATAGTGTGTGTACACAATGACACAGCTGGTGCAGCTGCAGTGACATAATACACTTCTCTGTGTCTTGTTTACTGGTAGTGGGTAAGCTATTCCTTGCCTTTTTGAATGTAAAAATAAACTTAAAAGAGCATAAATTTATCATCCACAGACCAAGCAAGCAAAATTATTTATGAAAGAAATATTTGCTTGTTATTGCACAGGTCTTTCACACCACCATACCTTTAACCCTCATTAATACAAGTGATTATAACACCATGGTGAATTAGAGCAACCAGGATTGAAAACACGCCAAGTAATGAATCATTTGTGTGAGCCACTTTGCTGATAATGACATGGAAAATAAGCTAATTTGACCAAAGCAAACTTAATCATATTTAGCAGAACTATGGAAACCCCTAAAATGTCAGCCTGAATTTATTAATCAATGAGACACTGTCACCAAAGGGACAGTAATAGACGCTAGGCTGAGGATGATATGCAGCACCTGCCACTCTTAAGCTCTGTTGAGATGGACTACAGGCACCAGTACTGCTGCTGTCTCCTCTGCAACGTGCCCCACTTGCAAATGACTGCAAATCTCAATTCCATATGCCACCTCGTATGGTGCTTTATTACATTCCCACGTCCTAGCCACGTCGCTTTGTGATAATACCACAGCAATAGATAGAAAAGCCTGTGAGGTTAAAAAAAATCGTCATGATTTATTCAGCAGGGCTCATTTCCTACTAAAGTAATATGAGATAAATATGACCATGTACAGGGTATCCAGAGATCAAGGGTAAAAATGGATGCACCGAGCCAGTAACATTATTTGAAATGGAATGATTTTTCACCCTGTGGAGGAAGCTGTCTAGGGCAGGCTGTCTGGGGACATTACGCCCCCACCAGCGCGGGTATGTACCTCGTCATTATCATACTGGCAGTAGGCTGGCAGATGCCATTCTTCCTGGTTGAGGCGGTTCACATTACCTGACGGGCTTGTTGACTGTGTCAGTGTCTCTTGCACTAACACTGCCAACCACAGTTCCCACAGCTACATTTTCAGGAACTTTCCAGTCGTAGACCGGTGAGAGGAAGACAGGCGGCTCATCCACATCCTCCACAACAATCTTGAGTGTCGTCCTGTCCCTGAACTCCTCCAAAGTCAGAAAACGAGTGTCCACATGGTCATTGACTGCCTCTGCGGCCATGACAAAACGTCTTTTAGTTTCAAAGTCCAACGGCTGTGAAGGAAAGAAATAGCTGTTACAATTCATATTAATACTGTGGCTGTTCAAAGCAGAAAACCTCTCGCTCATCATCATTAAGCAAGCTTAAAGAGTAACAGCTTTTCGAATATGTTTTGCCAACTCGTACTTAAGAGAGATGATTATTCCTGTGAGAGCAGGATGACTCCGACTGGATGTTAAAATTGTTTAGTCAATGTCAATAAGCTACCAGCTGTGAGCACGCACTTAAATAATGCTGTGTTTTCGATTAACATTATGATGCTAGTAATAAGAAAACAGCATGCAAACCATTACTGCATTCCCAGAATGATTCAGAGACAGTCAATAATGTTTTTTTCATTTTCATTTTTTTTTCATTATCACACCATCTAAATTGAAATCTCCTGCGCTACAGATGAGAGGCATGCTGTACGCGGGAAAATAAATCAAGTATGGCACATGAGTCCAAGTGTAATCAGCATCACGAGCATTCTTAACTAATAGAAATGTATTCAGTGCTTTCTCACTTTTTGAAATCATTGGGTCGTACTTGAACATGCAGAGCTCATGCCTAAATGAATGACTTCCAGTCAATTAATAATTTTCAATACATTTTTTTCTGTTTGGGTCTTGTTTGATGATAATTCTGCTTCTGGGAGGCAGCAGCTGATTGGCCCATTGTCCTGCTCTTTCGGTTCAGTGTACAGTAGAGGCACAGGAGCCTCTAGCATGTAGCTAGCTGCCTTTCATGGGCCAAGCATTTTGGGAATTATGCTTATTTGCTATCTGTTGTCTTGTCACCATCGTCATTTCCCAGTAACTAGTGGAGATGTTAGGAAGAGTCCAGCACATAGTGCACAGCTTGTTGTTTTTACACTTTTTTTTTTTTTTCTCCAATTGGACAAACAAAACATAATGTGTTAACTTGTGAACTTTAGAGATGCTGGTGGGTCTTATCTTATCTGTCTTTGTACTGTCTACTTTATGCTTTGAGTTTGTTATACAACTGCAACATCACTGTCATTTTAGCAGTTTGTCAGTAAGTAGACAAACGTGTCTGCTAATTGAGCCCTAAAATGAGGGTTTAGTAGACAGTTCACAGTTTCCCAAGAGGAAAACAGGCCCTTGTCACCCTCTTCTGATGTGTCAATTGGATAAAAACTGGCAAATTTCAGTGCTGCTGTGACTCATCAAAAGTAAGCTTTTCACATTGCCTGTTCATGTGTTGTAGCCACGCACAGAGGAGTTCATTGTGCATATGCACTGAGGCTATGCCTGCATGTGTCTATGACCTGGAAAGGGGTCAATATTGCTGTTTCTACCAGGTGTGTGACTGTGCGTCATTACTGGGTCCCAGTGCCAGGCTGTTACACCGTTGCAGCTGGTAGGCTCATTAATTTTTAAAAGAATTATTTAATTTTTTTTTTTTTTTTTTTTTTTTTTGCCTGTGTGCACTTTAACGCTGATGCTGCTGCGGTCTGCCAGCTGTCTGTCTGTGAGCATGCTCGCATGATTACTGGGGAGTGCCAGGATGAGCTGCCATGCCCTCTATCAGGTACATTTTTTAAACTTAGTTCATGTTGGTGTCTGTGATTCTAATTAAATCTTAAACAGATTCGACATGGACGGCAATCATCGCCTGTAGCTTTTGTAAAAATAATGTTTCTGAGCCTCAGGACCTCTGTGCTCACCCACACGACAGTTCCTACCGCCTTGAAAAATTACAAATATACAAACAAAACTCAAATATTAGATATAGCAAGTATGTAGTGTATAGGTATTCACCTTGGCTAGCATTATAACTCCCTCCTGTGTCACCGGGTCTGTTCTGATGATAAAAGTGGAGCTTTCCTCCAGGTCATCCTCCAGACTGTAGGTCATTCTGGCATTGATGCCAGTGTCTCCATCCTGGGCCACAATCCTGCCCACTGTGGTGCCCACGGCCGCATTTTCAGGAACGGCAAAGGCGTACAGGTCTGAAGAGAAAAGGATGTTTTTTAAAATGATTCATGCTGACAGCATTAGTCAGAGAAGCTGAACACTCGAGTAGGATATCAAAAGGAATACAAAATCTGGAGGATACCAAATTGGTTCTTTTGCAGCGTGTAATGATGCGTTTAGAGAAAAACAACAAATTAGAAAGTTTCTTTACTAAAACAACGCCTACAGAACTTGACAGTAAGTTGTTAGCAGCTAGTCAAGAGAGTCTGCTAGTGTGTAAAGTGATAAGAAGGGAGACCACTGTGGTGGAGGGTCAATTTGTGTGAGGCACAGATAAATTGTGGCAACTCCACCTAATCCCAGCCTAACTCTAATAAGAAGATGAGAACATGTGATTGTGTCTTTGAGGGACTCTATTTGGATGGCTGCCACGACTGCGAGGGACTCAACAGCAAGCAGCTGCTCCTGAAAACAAAAAATCCCTGCAGATAATAATTTGCAATTATGTGACAAAACAGAGGGCACAGTTCAAAGTGATGTGTGGACATGGAATATTTATAAGGCCTTTCGACTGAACGTGGAATCCATGGGATACAGTAGCACCAGCGGTGAATGAGAATGTGACATTAATCGTCAAAAGTATCATCCTTGCTGTCTCATTTCCACAGAATTGATTTCCTTCCTGGGCGTTCATTTAGTGAGGTTTATCGCTGAGACGGCTAGGTTTGTTTCCAAAGGTCATGACAAATGTCCTTTCGTGTGTGAATGATTAAATTCATCCGGTGGGCGGCACATGTACGTGTGCACACGCAGATGAACAGAGCATGGCCATCTCCTTTCCCCGTCTCTTTCACTCCCTCGCCCTCTCTCTTTCTTTGACTGTCTCCTTTTAATTTTGGCTGCCGTCTGAATAAAAAGACGTGTACGGCCGAATGCGGCGCTGGCAGCACAAACCACCCACCCGAACCGGAGAAGAGTGATCAAATAAATACCTCTTAGGTACAATATCAAACATGTCCTCGCAGTCTGCAGCACTTTGTACTCTTTCATTGATTCCCTGGGTGTGCATGGCCTGGCGTTTGCATCACTATGACTCATGCTGTATAAGTGACTCACGGTGCTGGAATGTGGGTCCATTGTCGTTGACATCAGTCAGGCTGACGGTGACTGTGGTGGAGGAAGAGTAGCCGCCACTGAGGCCCAGCATATCCTTCACCTGGACCACCACCAGGTACTGCTCCCTGGCCTCACGGTCCATGTTTGGCCAAGATGTGACAATAATCCCTGCAGGTGGAGGAGACAGACAAGAGAGGAGGTGTGCAAGAGGCGGGTTGAGTTCATCAAGACAGCATCAAGTGTATCTGTGGGTGGTTTTCTGTCTTCTTTTTTTTCCACCAAATGTAAGTGAACAAACTTTGCCTGGAGTATTCTTGGAGAGCCCTGTGCACTATGTGCTGCACCACAGAGAACTCCAAGTCTGCAAAATTTATCAATACGCGCAGACACACGAGGACGGCTGTCAGATGACTTAATGCTTCAGCAAACAGAGGAACAATCTGAATAAAGAGAATTACATGGCCCTGACAAATGTACTGTATCTGCTGTTTTCGCTTTGGAAGTCATCATTTCAACCACAGAATCATCTCCTCTTGTTTCGATGACACAAGCTTTTCAGCAGCTATTGGCTAGCCACAATATCCAGTCAGCTGACTATTGTGAATACATTTGATTTGTGATAAATAGACATTATCCACCTGGACGGGTAACAATGCCAAAATACTGCTTTTTTTTTTTTTTTTTTTTTTTGAACAATAAAGAACCTCTTTTCCTCTATTTTTCCCATGAAAAGACCAAAAACAACAGTTTCTTAGTCTCTCTTTCAATACTTTCATGTCTGTCAATCTCAAATCCATTTGTTCTGCTTGAAAAATGTCAAAAAAAGGTCACAAATATATAGTTTTTTTTTCTTTTCCTTTTTTAAATGACTTCCTTCAACTGCTGGGCACTGTGGTTTTTAGCAAACATTACTCAAACAGGAGTAAATAGCAGATTTTCTGGGGACTATTTCCAGCTGTGGATTAATCTAGCTTTGATGTAATGAGAACTTTGACATTATCAGGACTGTGAAAGAGGAAATAAACAACAGTGCTCATGTTATACGTGCTGAAGGAAATGTCCCTGCAGTGCAACTGTGTGGCTCGCTGATTTGTTTGCACAGAGGAATAAGACACACCAGACTACACAGACAATACTTACTTGTAGGATCGATTCATTGGTGGTTTTAGTCTTTTCTCGGAATTTGTTGACATTGAGAAAAAGTTAGAACACCTCAAGGTTCATCCTTCTAGACTGAAGCCATAAGCAAAACTACAACTTACTGGTTTGGAGTCAACTGCTGCCCACTCCTCAGTGAAAACTAACAATCGGTTTCCTAAAAAGTCAGATTTGCCCTTTTACATATTGTGTTCATTTACATTTAAATATATATATTTTTTGACGTCAATAATTCGCTCCCCCAACTCTTCACAGTTCAGGTCAGAAATGTGTGTGGGAGGTGTTGCAACTGACCTCTGTATTATACAAGTAAATGGTGTAAATGTACACGCACTGGCATCAGTTGAACCAGTAAGCGCTCACATTTTTCCCAGTGGTCTGAACAAGCAGCTGAATGTGTGAGCAGTTATTTTCAGAGATAAAGTTGCCAGGGGAATGTATACAGTTCTGAAAGTGAGAAGTAAAGTGTCTGACTCAGACCAGAGGGGCAAAGCCCAAAGACAAGACCATTTCCTGTCTCAGCAGCCTGAAATTAGAAATATTTCTGCTCTTGTATTCTTTTAAGATCACTTGTCATGAAGATAAACATTATTTCTGCACCTCTGTAATAACCCAAAATGTGTTTATTGAGAGTTTTGTGGACTGAATCTGTCAGCGGTACCCGTCTTTGGCTCCACAGAGAAGTAGGGCTCCCCCTGCAGGATGGAGTAGATGAGCTTGGCGTTGTTTCCTAACATGGGATCATCAGCATCTGTGGCTGTCACCTGGGCCACTGTGGTCCCTGTGGGGGGGGGGGAGGATCACACAGTCAGAGTTAGCTCAGGCAGCAGTTCCAGTCGACGGGGAAATAAAGTGATTATGCCACAGTCCCGCAGGGTCTGTCTGTCTGGCTCGGGGGGTGGCAGCGGTGGAAATGGAGAGAGGGAAGGGGGGGTGAGGTTGAGGTAGGGTTAGAGGAGGGATGTTGACAAAGGGGCAAGGGTTGGAGAAGTGGGGGTGGGGAGCAGCGATGGCGTTTCACAACATGGTGAGGCTGTGCAGGTGTGTGTGACAGCCTCTCCAGCCCTGTAGCGACATCTCTCCCACCATCCACCTGCCCCTCGTTTTCTTGGCTCCGCTCTCCCTTTCAGGCTCTCCTCGCTATCTTTCACACTTACTGCCCTTTTCTCCGCTGACCATATCCTTCTCCTCACCTTGCTCTCTTTAGTATCTTTCGCTCTCTCAGCCCTCTTGTCTATCTCATTCCCTTTTTTGCCAGAGAGCACTCTATTTTTCTCTCACAGGCAGGGATTTACCGCAGCATTTCTTATTTTCAGTCGCCCGCACTCCAACCTTCCCCTCTCACTTTCCCTTTCTGAGTCAAATGCATTATGATTTATTACGAGTGAGATATTATGCTGCAAAAGCAGATTACATATAAATTGAAATGGTAATGTTTGTGGTATGAAAGGGCAGTGGTTATAATAACATTATTTAAGAAATTTAAGGCATCCAAGCTACGATTCAGAATCCAATACTTCTGACTTCCTGAATGGGGACAGATGATAGACGTTCATATAACCTTTTGTTTCTTGTCTTCAGTCAAGATTTCAGTTAAGGAAATTCATTTGAAAAGTATATCCTTAGACACACTACAGCCAATAACAAGTTTTTATCTGCTCAATAAGAAATATTTTACTTCTACTGGTGAACAAAAAATACAGCTGCGCATTTGAACCTTGAATAATGCTATTGTTTAGCCTATCCTAAATATTACCACACCACCCTAAAAGCAGCTCGTCCTCACCAGAAAAATGTCCATATAAGTTGTCTGTGCAAGTAGGTTGTTTATATTATTTTATTTGCATTTATTTTTTTGATTATGACAGGAGCAAAGGAGGATGATGATATAAAGAGGAGGAAAGTCTGCATGCGGCGAGTCAACGCTGACTTATTTTAATGTACTTGAGTTAAGTCAGTTTTTAGCTCAAACCATGATCTTTTCTTAAACCTAACCCATGTCGTTTTGATGCCTAAACCCATCCAAACTGAGACCGCTCCATGATTTTCATGGTCTGGTAGGCCTATCGTACTTTCTGTCTGTCATGTGTGAGGACTTGTTGTTCAACGTCTTTCTTCAACGTACCGGTTGGACACATCTCAGGGATGCTGGACACATATGGCTCGTTCTGGAACTGGGGGGCGTTGTCATTGATGTCCTGCACCTTGATGATGAACTCTGACTGGGGTTCCTCTGGTTCATTGGACCACCTGTTGATAGCCTGTGCCTGAAGGACGTAGAAGGCCTTTTCCTCTCGGTCGAGCTTCTTCAGTGTCCGGATCTCACCGGAGTACTCGTCGATCTCAAACACATCTCCAGCACCTTCTCCTGATAATATGTACTTGATGGAAAACTCGCCTCTGTCAGAGTCGGATTTGAGCTTCAAAAAGATGAGGGGGTACATGATTTTTTTTTTAAAACAATTTTCTCAGAGGTAACCAGCAAACATATATTTTCAAAGAGAAGCACTGTATCAAGGACATGGAGGACATTCAATGTATGAGGTACCTGGCCAATAACGCGAGGAGTGGGATCTTCCTCGGGGACAAACAGCTGTTTCCAGATCCAGCCTCTCTTCAGGCGTCGGTGCAGATGAGTGGACCCCGGGGCCAATTGTTGGGCTTCCAGACCCTGAGTACCTCTCATATCGCTCAGCACTCCGCCAGGAATCATGGAAAAGACCGTCACCATGGCCAAAACACTCGGCATGCTCATTTTTACTGTCCATCCGTGTATTTCCTCTGCACTTCCCATGGTTAGTGGACACAAGTTAGAGGTATCACAGGTCCAGTGCTACCAGTTCTTCATTCGACAGCACAGTAATTCATGATCCCGGCAGTGCTGTATCCCATCTTGTTATGATGTGGTTTGTATGCACGCTCATGTCTCTGAAATAAAATTTAACAATTTAATTAATGGCTGCAGTGAGAAATTTCCAGCAGAGCACAGAGATTGCAAAATGGCGAAATTGAAATCTGCAGCAGTGCAACATAAAATCCCAAAATCAAGTGTTTAATTACACAAAGCTTTAAACGCACATGAAGTATTTTGAGTTTTTTGTGACTACAAAGCTGCTTTTAAAGGCAGTGTATGTGAATCTGAAATTAGAAGTCGATCTGAAATATATGAAAGGCAAATATAACTTGAGGACTAGTAGCTAGTAGCTCAAGTGATTGAAAAACATAGACATTAAGGTTTGATGTAAACACGGACACAGAGTCTGTGTCAATATGAGTAAAACATCCCCCTTTATGTAACTAGTAGTGTTACATAAAATCCAGGTTGAAATCAGCATGAAGGGGTCTTGAGTTCATGTGACAGGGCTGTGGGGACAGGTCTGACAAAACAGGTTGGGAATCACTGTTCTGTATGAGCTCTGTGGTGACAGGATCCCTTTCTTCCTGTCTGCAGAGTTATGCTAAATCCATTGCACAACAACAACAACAACTCAGATGTATAACGAATTCAAGCGAGAGAAAGCCAGTCTGCATCTCACCAGAGAAAGACAAACCCTTTGTGTGAACTCTTCTTTTTTTTTTTTTGGTCTTGCATCCTTCAGTCGTGCACGGGCCGCGGAAAACAGCCCTCTGTTTTGAATTCAGACAAGGCCCGGCATTGTGTTTCATGTGGGGGAGCAGGGCCTGAACATCATTCCTTAAGCATGACACTGCACTCTGCAGCTGACTAATGAAGACTTCTAATTAGATCAATGTCTCCCCAGACATGGAAAACAGAGACACACATGCCTCTGACAAACTATGACTCCAATCGATGCACCAATTATAATGTGCATCAGGATCAGGGTCAGGAGTGTAAGGACAATGAAAAGGCAGACAAGACAGCAAATTAGTTAGGACAACACAAATAAAATATCTCGAAGTGACAACCGCACCAAAGCTAACAGGCTTAAACTTCAACAAATTCATTTCCTTTATATACTACATCAATTAAATCTGGTCTTTTAGCAACGATAGTATCTACTTTCAGCTCAACATATCACTGTGAAAAAGACCAAAATATTGCATCACGTCATTATTTGTAGTCTCCTCTTTGTGAATCGTCAGTTTCTACTGTGATATTAGGATGTATTGGTTGGTTGGTTGGTTGGTTCCAAACTGTGGACGCTCCTCCACTTTCTTCTTCTGCCTTATGCTCTTTTGTTTTAATTTCATCATAAATTTGTTGCTGAAACATGAAACCCTGAACCCTATTTAGCTGATCTCAAGCAGCAAACCGTCAGAGGGATCAGATGTTATTGGGGGCGGGAAGTCACAGCAGCCGTAATACCAAACAATTTTAATAAAGTTTTTTGACACTTGGACGCTTTAATCCACGGGAACACGAGCGCACGTGTTTTCAGCATGGCTGGTCCAAGTGGAAACTTAACTCACAGCTCCTGCAGGAAGTTGTTTCAGCGGTTCGAGTAGTTGCACTATTAATGCTTTAACGGCTCATAATGCTCATGTTTAATCTTATGAAAGTAAATTAGCCGTCAAGATCCATTTGTAATGAACTGGTAAAATCAATTACAGATTCAGGCTGTCCTTTCTGAAATTCAATTTCGATACAGAACGTGAATGAAAGTATGCGTTTGTTCTTATGTATGTCTTTACGGGCCGTATTCATATCTCCGAGCATTGCGGAGTGACATTCCAATTAGTGGCCAGTGAATCGTGAGCTGTTATGGTCTTTCATAGGGCTGCCAAGCACGTGCCCAAACTGAACGCCTTGAGCCAAAACTAGACAACAGCTCTCAATGATGTTACTCTGAGCAACTACTCAGCTGCCAACATGCCAAGGAGCCTGCTTAAAATCATCCTGGGGGTATCAGCCTTTACTGATGTGGCTGGAATAGTGCACAGGTCAACAGATGTTTAGGTGCCAATTTAACAAGATGGGGCTTTCTAGAAATAAGTGATGAAATTCTGGGAAAATAATGGGTATGCCAAACAACTCCCAGGCCCAGGTCTCTAAATAGCAAAGGCATTAGGGAGCAAGTAAAACAGATGTCCATGTGTGACAGGTATCTTGATGGTGCTTGATAATTATGATGACCCTGGAAAAGTCTGCTTTCAAAGCTTTAAATATAGTGATGGATCCTCTTCATTTAAGCCTTTTATGAAGCAAATCAATCAGTTATCATTCAGAGCACAGGTTCTGAGAAGAGAAACTGCAAATATAAGAAAACAACAAAACATTGAACTCTGTGGTCAGTTTTCTCTTTTAAAAAGAAATTCTCATTTCTGCATGACATGCAGTACATGCAGAGCGCCCTGAGGTTGACAACCATTCATTACCTCTAATAGGCCGTCCTCCCATTTCCAGCAGTCTTCTGGTAGCCTGTATGTACAGTACGCTACTCTACCACATGACAGAATGACAACGAGCTGCAGTCTCACAATGTTAAGCACTAGATGCGCTGAGACCGTCACATTATTTTCCTATATGGTGATGTGTTCTAGCTAATAAAATGTCGCTCTGTTGTAGAAATGGTTCCAGGATGATGTTAAAATGTGTCTAATGTGCCAGCACAAATGTTAAAATGCAGCAATAAAGAAAAAGCAGCTTCTACTTGACATTGTGGTTGACACAATCAGTATCAATATGCACTGCCAAGGCCCACTGCTACGTGACGCTGTCGCTATATGAGCATTAATCAGGTTGTTTTTCATGCATCGATCTACTGACTCGGTCATAAGTAGGATAACTGAAAAAAAAAAACAGTAAAATTTGAAAAATGTGAAAATGTGTAATGCTGAAAACGTGACAGTGAGTCTAAATATAGACTCAAAACTCTCATTTAACTACAGCAATTCGCAGTCTTGAAGAGAAATCCATCTGTTAAGCCTTGCATCGTTAAGATCACCCTTCCAAGACAAAATGTCCTTAATTGGTCATTTGGGAGCTTATCATGGGACTTGTTGTTTACTGTTCAGCTCCGTAAAACAATAACACTGACATGTAATTTATGTTTCCTAAATCAGGACCTCAAATGAGTCCAGAGACTGAGCCAGAACAACAGGGGAATGTCAAGCCATCATGTACTTGCAAATAAGTAATTTGCTTGATTTTATTATGTGCACAAGTGGAAATCATCACTGTTTAGCAAGTGTCACGAATTTCCACTGACATTTATCAGCGATAGGACTACATCCTATTATTTTTCCTCTTTATTTTTCATTAGAAACAATTAACTGATGTTCCAGCATAAAATAAGATGAGTGGATTTAAACTAAAGGCAATTATCTATAAAGACTTAATTACTGTGATAAAAATAAGTTTGTGACAAAGTTTCAAATTAACTTTGAAGGAGTATCAGACGTAGACAACATTCTGAGAGCGGACGAACATCTTAATACACTTAAAAGCAGAACTTGAGTGTCAGCTACGCTGCAGCGTTCACTCCCCCAGTTTCTCCAGTCATATTGTCGATGGGCCTTTGTTCTGCGCTGTGCTGTGATGCCACATCATGTTAGTGGTTTCCAGACATTTCATTGTTTTGTCAAGGATTTTCTCCTCATGCAATGAAAATGTTCTGCAGTTACAGATGGGATATTCATGCATGACAGTTTACTGCCCTTGAATACGTGGACCATCATAATGGACAGGCAAGTTAATTCACTGGGAACACACCTGCAATGACCGGCTAAAGCAAGGGCAAGGAAACTGTAAATTCACTATTTAATAACGCCCGAGGGAAAGCTTTATACGCAGTTTACAAAGGTATGATGTTACTCAATAGGGGGTGAAAAATTATTTAAATAAATCAACTTTTGCCACCAGAGGCCTGAAATGGTCAGCTGGAAAAAAAAGCCTTTTACACAATGACATCACGTTGTTCCCACAGCTGCCATGAGTGCTGTTTGCTCCCACATGTTTATGTGTTTCCTGGGGGGCTTTGGAGCCAATACCTGTCATCATGCAGCTAACGTTAGCTGTCCTGTTGGCTGTCTCTGCTCGGGCTGGGAGCTCCCAGTGAACGTGAGAGGATTAACACATCCTCAGACCCCCAATATTAGGAAATACAGTACCGGACTCCTGGCACCCATTAGCTGAGTAAGCTAATACGACTGCCGGTTACACGGCTAACCAAGCTAAGTAGCTAATGGGGGTTACTCTTAGCAGCAGTTAGCGGTTACTTTAGAAACAAGTGAAGCAATTTGTCCATCAGAAAACTGTCTTAGCAACAGGTGAGGCTATCTGTCTAGAGTTAAGGACATCAGAAGACTATTTTCTCCATAAAATATGAACCAGTTTCACCCAAATATAGTTGTAAAGCTATGTTTTTGTACAGTAATCAGTGAAGCATGGCACCCGCAAACAATCCTCTCTTTACAAGGCGGCATCTTAAAAATTCAGAAACTGTTTCATTGGACTCAAAATTGGTAACACCCCAGGGCAGGATGAGTCACCAACATTTCTTTTGTGTGTTTCCCAGGAAATGACAAAATCTAAAATACCACTAATAATACCTACAAATCATCTTTTCTGCCATTGTTGGGCCAGATACTGGTGTACAGGCACAAGACGCATGTTAAAAACACTAACATGGATTTTTGACTCAGTGGGAACTTCAATTAAATCCACTTTAAAGTAAGTTAGCAATTTCACACATCATTTTACATCAAAACACCAGTTATTAGAAAAGGCATAACACTACGAAAAAGCCTGCAGCCGTCTGAGGAGATGCAAGAAATGTACTGATTTCTTGCTTTGACAAATAACATTGATTTCATTCTTTTTTCTTTTCAGCCTTCTGCTGTGGCTTTTATATTGAAAACCTGTTTACTCTCTGTATTCCTCTATACATCATTTCTTGGATAATTGATAAAATCGCATCTAATTATCGTCTGACAAAGGAGAATCTTCTATGGAATGTATAGCATCCACCGACACACCCACCTGTTTGTGTGATGCTGCGGTCCCCCAAGCCACTTGTCACCAACCACCGTCAAGAGTAATCATCGCCGGGTGTAAAGAAACACAATCTGCTTGACTAAATACCCTGGTACTGGAACGTAATTCAGTCACCACAATGGCAGAAGCGAACGCGCGTGGTTCTCACAATGTGTAATCCCCTCCGCTGACGACCTCCCCTTTTCTTCTTCTTCTCTCCTCGGTTCTGCCCTTCTCAAACTTCCTGGAGAAGAACAAACACAGGCCCTATTGTCTAGGACTCACATCTGAACACTGCAGAACACTCAGGGCCTTCATTGCCTTGCAAATACTCACAGTCCAGACTTACAAATGGATTTCTATCTTTTCACCCGCTCTGGTTTTTTCTCCCCGCGTTCGCGAACAATCCAGTGCTTATTAAAGTCGAGCTGGAGCATGGACGGGATGGTAATTCATCCACTGTATGACCACTATTTCTGCTAGTGATCGGAAGGCAACAGTCTGTTTTTTGACATTCAAGCCAAGGGAGCATGTTGTTCCTGCATGCCTCGTCCTGTGGCGTTTAAAAATTGACCTCCCATGACACCCGGTATGCAAAATCAGTCACACTGCTTCCCTCCACATTCTCCCAGTTGTTTACGTGAGCCTGTATTTAGGGCCACAGTGGTAAATAAAGGGTGGTTAAACTCCACCTTACCTCAGCTACACTAGCCAAGGCCTGTGATGGCCGAGATGGATGGAAAGATAAAAACCAGCCTTGAAATACACATCAATATGGCCTTAATAACAGATCAGTGTTTGAAATAGAGCAGCGTAACAAAAGTGACAGATGGGGATTTGTTGAAGCCAAATTGCATATAAAGTGTTTGACTAAAGCTGTTAATGTTGTTCCTCAGCTGATCATAACCGAAGCTTTTTTACTGTCGTCGCTGCATTACTGACATAAACAAACCTCTGCGGCATAAGAAAACAATCATTTAAATGTTGTTGATTAGTGTTAATCCCTATATTTAAACATCTATCAGACAGGATCTAATCTTGCATTTTAAATGTAGTTGGATAACGCTCTGAAACTCTCTACAGTTACACCAGCTCTTTTTGTCTCACAGGATTGGTCTCTCCATCACCTGACTCCAGGGTTACTTCTCCATCTTCTCCAACTTTTCCTCCATCATCTTAATCCTGAATCATCTGCACCTTCTTTACTTTCTCTGCGGTTCACTTTCTCCAATATTACATCCTGCATTTCTCCCACTATGCTTGCCTGCTTTCTCTTTAACCCTTCCTCCACTCTCTGGAAATATAAAAACCCTTCACCTGAATGGTGTTAATTGCAGCAATAGTGGATGAACTCTGAGTTCCCATGAAGTCAGAATCGATGTTTAAGCGTTTTTATCACATGCATCATCTATACAGCAGTATGTGGCCACGCTACGACAAAAAAGACATTTTTTTTAGGTAATCTTGGTATTTTAAAGTATGTCATTTCCTAGAAAACAATAAAAAATGTTGATGACTCATCCTGCACTCGGGGGCGTTACTAATTTTGGCATCCAGGGAAACATTTTCTTGAATTTTTACAACGCCTCCATGGATGAAAGCGGATCATAATCTATCAAGATAATATTTTCTGGTTTTCCCTCTGATGTCCTCCAGCTGCTCTGCCTCAACTCTTGCTGATTTATGGAGTTTCTTGATGGTGAGATAGCTTCAAGTAATGCTAACTGCTGCTAACTGTAACAGGGCTAGCAAGCTCCCAGTGAACATGACCAGACTGGGACTGAAAAACAGCCTCCGAGACTGACGGAGACCAGTTTGACCAAAGGGAATTCAGTCATGTTAACAAAGTGGTTGTGGAGTTTCCTGATGGACAGATAGCAGCTTTACTTGTTGTAGCTGGCATTAGCTAGTTAGCTCCGTTAGCTGTGCAGCTAACATTAGCGGTTCTATTAGCTGACTCAGCAAGAAAGAAGGAAAACCACCATATCACAATATTCCCTGTCATCAAACTGGCCTCCTTTGGTCTTAGAGACTGTGTTTGGTCGCAGTCTGTCAGTGTTAACTGGAAGCTCTCAGGCAGTCATCGTAACACACATTCAGTGCTATCGGCTGCTGCTATCGGTTGCTGCAAATCCCAATCAATATCTGTGACAGTTCCCTTTCTAAATATGCAGAATCAAATAGCACTCCACCTTCCATCTCATGGGAACGTCAATGTCAGGTGAGCTGGCAAGCTATGGGGTTACGTTCATGCTAATGTGAACGACAGCATAGAGAAGTGTAAAACTGTGTAAGGAGTTTAGGCTGACTTAAAGCACAGTTTACATGAGGATACAGAGACGCACAGAATCAATAATGCTGGAATTTCCATCAGAAAGGGGGGGGGGGGGCTATGTTTCATCATTGTCATGTAAAGTATGCTAAACTAACACTCACAGGTGGTTGAATGAAGATTATTTGAGAAAAAAAACAGCGTTTTCATGCATTCACCCTCCACTGCAGCCCTGCTGGTTAATTGTGGTCACTCTAATTATCACCAGTTAAAAGTTCTCAAGTAATTTTTGATTTGATGACCAGATAACCTTTTAGATGAAATACCCAAAGAGCCTTCATTATATGCGACTCGTAAACATGCTAACCTCTGAGGGCTAATTACAAACCTGAACAATGCTAATAGATTCAATAATTAGAGTGCACTGAGAGGGGCAGGTTAGCATCGGTGGGTGTAAATGTCTCCAAAGTGGGTGCGCCAGCCTTCCCTCACAGCTTTGTTCAGGGCTGAATTTGTTATTTCGGAAGTTGAGATTAGTTCTCCCTGTGAACTCCACCGCTCCCATTCTGATTCCATATCAAACAGAGAAATGTCAGGACCTGCACTGTGACATTTAAAACCCCCATTGTAGACCTTGTCTAATTGAGCCTCCCTCATTATAATGATGGAGTGTGGACCGACCACTGCAAAAGAACATCAAAGATGAAAGCTATGGTTTGGTGCCAGCAAGGATTATTTACATTCTCGTGCTCTTCTTCTCTCTGAACACAGCAGTGAATCCGACTATCTCTCAGTCTCCGGTGACATTTCAGGGCTGTCAAATAATGGGCACAGAGTAATGGTCAGCATATTTGCAACAAGATAAAGGTGAGTCTGGTCAAATCAGCATTCACTGAGATGTCATGTTGTATAAATAATGTAAGCAGTAATGGTGATATACCGCTTGCTTATATCCTGTATAATATAGTTCACAGGGACATCATTCTCTTGACAGGAGGCACAAAGTGAAGATAATGTGGCTTTGACATCAAACTGATGATTTTACACGGGGGTACATTGTTGTTTTTCTCATTCCCCTGCTGTTGTGCTCCTCTGATTAATGATTTTGATTGTTTTTGAAAAACAACTTGTTTCTTAATCAAACACCACACCAGTGTCAAGATGAAGTTCACAGGTTCAGCTCACAAGAGATGAATACTGAGCTGTTGAGGCTTCGTCATGTTAGAGGCAGATGTGCCCTTCACGGCTTACATTCATATTGTTGCATCGTCTCGCTGTAATTGGAAGAAGAATGAAGCGTCATTGGCATTCTGCTCAGTCCACTGTGGTGAATTTGATGAGAATGTCACATTAAAAATGCATGTTCCTCATACGTTCTTTGGCCTTTGTCTTTAGCCATGGGAAACAGCGGACACTTATGACAAATAAGGACGGAGCTGACGCTGCCTGAGGTAGATCTCTCTATTCGACAGGAAACGTCAGCGACTTCTCCCAGTGTCTGCCTCCTCCACAGATGAGACTAAGCATTTGTCAGCTGCCTGGGCTGATGGAGCGTAAAAGAAATTGGGTCACAATGGAAAAGTTGCATAGACATAAACATTCTTCTAAGAAGAAATCCAAGGAAAAACAAACATTCTTCATCAGACAAATGATGATGTGCACAAAGACCTGGATAAACCCTGGTCACTTTCTCAGGAAATGTTCAAATGAAGCCTCATACATCTCTGTTTATCTATGTTTTTGTCGTAGTTTGTAGTAATCTTTGATCCAACAGCTAAGACAGCCGTCTGATGGCCGACAGCCAACTGTCGACCAGCTGCCGGCCGATCACTTGTGAGATAAATCCTCCAGGAATCTACCACAAATGAGCACTAACTCTGCTCTCCTGGGCAGCAAGGGAAATCTCCTGAAACCAGACAGCAATGTTTTGTTCACATAAACGTTTAAAGCGGATCTGTCTGTAAAATATATAGCTCAAAGGGGGAGGTAATGGCATTTGATCAAGTAGTGTGTTTAAAAAAAAGTTTTGAGGTACTTATACTTCAGAGTTTATCTTTTGCAATTTTATGCCAGTTGCAGCAGCTTGTTTCTTTACAGATAAATGCTTTAAATATACATGAGTAAGCTCAACTCTAACGCGCTGCTGATTAATGATTAGCTATCCAACAGTTTTTAAAAGTGTTAAAATGAACAGTACAACAGCCAGCAATGACATTAAAATACCACTCTGGCCATGAAAAACACTTGTTTCTGATTGGCTGACAGTTAGAATGGTCACCTCAAATATTAGCTCATCAGTTTAAGCACCTTTCTAAATCAAATTATAGGGAGCTTTGAGTGCTTCTACAGATTGGATGGACAAAAGACACTCTTGAACTGCTGAAGGTGGATCTCATGTAGTCTATTTACTCACTTACAGCTAAAACATATAAGGCACTGTTCTTCAGATTCGTCTCTATTGAGAACTCAAGTCGACTGAAAGTAAAACCACCTACAGTAGCCACCATGGTTACAAAGTCACATCACTGTTTTTTCTATTTTATGTCAGCAAAGTTTCATCTTCTTAGAGTGAGAACTGACAGCATTCCTCAAAGGATTAACTGAAGGAACGAGCAGACTCCTCTCGGTTCTCGGGGGAAATATAGTTTTGAGTTGAACGTGCGGTATCCATCATGCTGATGAAATGCATAATTAATTCTCATCATTCCTGTAATCCTTCTTTAGACTTGACCGCAAAGAGGAAAATTACAAGCCGGGCCCGTGTCAGTCAGCTGGGTGATATCTATTGTAGTTTTCTCACAGTGTGGCGAAGAAATGCAGATGATAAATCGGCAAGGTTACAAAGTATTTACACAAATAAGTTGAAAACAATCGATCCAGTGCACCACACTGTCATACCCTTAGGGATGTGGTTCCCTTGGAAGAATGCACAATCCCCCTGGCCTGGGTTCATTTGAGACGCAGATTGTGTCTGATTGATCAATGAGAACCACTGCTGAGCCATCAATCTAACAGGACTGGAATAGGAAAAAGGGAACATTAACATGTATAAGCTGCCGTGTCCTGACAATGTCCTCTACCTTGAGTTGGTGGGAAAGCAGCCACCTCTGGGGACATGAACAAAAGTGGTAAGTCTAAGACCTGCGACAGGAACGTGTTATATAAGGACAACAGGGACGATGTCAACATCTCAGCTCCTTTGTGATCTCATCTCTGTCACAGCAGAGGCTCCTTATCTGTGTATCTTACCAAAAATATATCTATCATGGAGCTGCTGCCACTCCTGCACAGCATTCTTTACACAGGTTAGAGAGTTAATAATCTCTGAATTGCATGAAACTTGAAAATCACCTTCAAATGCCCTTCAGGTAATCATCACTGTAAGCCGCTAATGAAAGCATAAAATTGCTGGCACCTTTTTGGCCACCTCCATGCTGCAGTATTTAAGACAAACTGGTGATTAATGAGTGATTTGTGCTGGTATTGCTGGTAGACAGATGTTCCATATTGCAGAGATCATTTGGCAGAGTAGTTAAGAACTGTTCATCAAGGTCTTTCTATAAGAGGCGTCGCTTCCAAGATACATTACCAGTTAAATGGTTAACATGTGCTACAGGACTGACATTTTTTAAACTCATCACAGCACAACATGACAACAGTACCTGGAAAAATACACAATAACTACACAGCATGCAACTCGGCTCCTCGTGGTGGATCTGATATTTGAATTCTCCTCACTTAATGCAAATATGAATCATAATGGCACTGCAGCCATGGTGCAGAGTTTTCCATTTTTCAATAGAAGAAAAAAACATTTTTTGGACATATTTCATAACAGCTTCTAAGCTTCATCCCTTTGTGTGGGCTATTTCCATGGCAGCGGCTGACTGACTGAGGCCCAGCATTGCTAGGAGACACGGCATCAACTTTCATCTGGTCCAAATAATGTTGAAAGACATTTTTCCCTTTTCAACAGGTAGACGTACTGTTGGTTAGGCACCAACATCGCTACCAAGTACCCACTCAGAAGTACAAAGTCAGCAGTTTGGCTTCCATCCAAATCTAGTCTAAAAGGAAATCTACCAACAGAATTGGCTAACGTAGAGTGCTCAAATTATAGATGGAGCTAGCTATTTAGCTAACAACATCAAGCTCCATGCTGGCTAACTGACTGTGGCCAATGAGATATTACAAACTTTTACTTTTTTACTTTGGTAATTACAATTTTGACCAACAAGTCAAACAAACACCAAGGATGTACACAGATGTTCTGGCAAACTTAAGACTTAAAGATGTTTTCATCATATTTAACTATATAAAAGGTATTACTAAGACAAACTCAGCTGACCAGCTACAGAGGGAAGGACGGCTGCAAACTAAAACACTCATTACAGCCACAAGCAGCTCATTTAAGGATGGCGGAAATTAAAGCGCTTACCAAAGGGCATCTTGACACAGGTTGAAAAGTGGCGACAACAGCCTGTCTCGTTATGTTTCACCGCCCTGATTTTTGCACCTAATCTTAGAGGTTGAGTAGGTGACATTCCAGATGCTTCTCTAACCATTCTGCCATTTAATACAGCCTGAAAAGATAGCATTTCATTACACACGATACGTTCAAAAGCAATATTAGCGCAAATAATGTGTAGCTATTTTGGTAAACCAAGAAATGTATCACTCTGGCTGGTCTATGATAAGTAATAGATGAGTTTACAAATTACTACATATTCTGACATTATTTCTATAAGCTGCAAAATAACTGCGAGGTGAATAAATGTCAGTTCTGGGGATATACAGTATAAGCTTAAACATTGACATTCAGATTGCAGCAGAATCAGTCCTCATAGTCGCCAGTCACAGTAATACTCAGCTTGTGGCATTATTCATTCAGTCCTGCAGTCATGCATTGGCACAGTAGCTAATCTCTGCCCCCAAGGCACTTCAGCAGTAATGCACCTGTTAAAAAATCCCCATCCATGTCATTCTGAATTGTAAAAAGATTAGCTAATATTTTATAATAGTTTGAGGGATTTATTGGACACTTGTGTGTTTCGCACTGACTGGGAGGCAGCACTGTCACTCAGCTGGTTCCATCCCAGTTTTTTAGGAAAACGGTGAAGCACCCAAAACTGTTTTTAAAATGATAGCCTGTCCTGTTTTATGCTCTGAAACTACCGAACGCAATCTCTGTCCAGACATTTATGTAAAATTATCCAAGTTTTAATTTAAAAAACGGCTGACGACAGAGTGCTGGAAACACCCAAAGTGGTACAGGAAAGTCTTTCTAAAGCCATTATGTGTCACGGGGCTGCATTCTGCTGTCTCATTTAGTTTTTTAAATCTATTTCAGGCACGCACCTATTTTTGGTTTGCTTCCTCCAGAGTATGCTTACCTCCTGATTTTGCAGATATAAGCAGCAGCACCTGGTGGGTTTTAGTGGCAGACACTAAACCATAATGTACGTTGTCATGCATAGATGTTGCAGGAAAAAAACCAACTGCTGGCACAGAATATTTTGGATACTTAAAATGTGACGCTTTAAGCAGTAGATCAAAACACAAAATATAAGATGAATCCACACGGCATTGCATTGTCCTTTAAAAGGTATTTTGTTGTATATGAATGTAAGTCATGAGAGTTGTAGTTGTGATATTATACAAAATTTTTCTTGACTTGCTTGAGATTCTAGACGTACCATGACCTGGATGAAGGAGAATCTTCAGAGACTTATTATGCAAACTGCAAATTTGCAGCTGCAAATTCAATCATTAATGAAAGACTTGTGTCTGTTTCTCTGTTTGAAGCCCCACTAATCTTTCCATCACTCACTTGCTCAGGTGTTTGTAGCTTTTTTTTTATTTTTAGAGCTGTTGTACTTTGTAAGCACTGAAATACATCATTTCAAATTGAATCAAATCAAATCATGGGCAGAATGTCAGGTTTTATGATGCACCGCATCTCTTCTGAGAGAGCGGAAATTGAATCGAAACACTGTCGTTAAAACTTTACACCTCTAATACCTACGGATCAGATGTTGCTTTCCTGTTGACAGACGTGGTGAATTGTTCACGAAGTAAATACTGAGCAGAGTTTTCTATTTAGTTTAGAGTTAATTCCAGTTGTGCAATCAGACAAATGGCTCCTTCACAGCCATAAACTGAAAATCAAGCTAGAAATTAGAACTGGCAGCATTTTTACAAGCAATTCAAGTTGCTGAAAATATACTCAGAGCCACTATGGTAATGTCGCATCAGCAAGAACGGTTTCAGCCAACTTTGAACAACTAAAAAATAAGCAAAACCTAAATCGAACTGTTGTCAGTTTGTCAGGAAGCCTTAAAAAATGAAGTTAACACCAGAAGCTGTTTTCCAAACCAATTACGGTATGTATTTCCACCGAGATGTGTTTCTAACAGAAAAACAAGCAATTAAAATATAAGTAATATCTCTTGATATTCCACACTGCTCCGTCCAATTGTCGATGAATTGAATGCGAATCATTCTGAAACATATTTTTCTTAGAAGTCTTCTCTCTGTCCTTGGAATACCTTCACTGAAGTACACATTACCTCCTAATTTTTACATTACAATTGGCAGACTTCCTTCCTCTTTTAACCTCACAAATTAACAAGAATAAAAAATATTTAAACCTACAATGTCGGAGGCTAAGTCACATACAAAAGGATACCTTGGCACAAGGTAATAAAAAGGTGGAAGAGCATCTCTTGTTAATGTGTTTCACTTGTGCAAGCAGTTAGAATTGTAGATAAATGTAAAATGGAGGCTGGTGACTACACAGTGAACTGGATCAGCAGGATCACTCAGGGCAGAGTCACGAGATGTTGTTTTGTTTTGGAGAGTGTAGCCATGCGACATCTCACAAAAGTCAAGAACTTGATAAAAAAAAACAAACAGGTTTGACAACATCTGTACTTAAAGATGATCATCACCATTTTGGTCAAAGTGAAAACCAGTAAAATATGATGTTAACATGGAAACACAGATTTTCCATTGTTCACTGTTTGCAAGTAAGACCATGGCAACCTGTAACCTCCTTGGTAACTCACCCTCAATTTTAGGGCATCCTAAAACAAAGATAAGACCAGATATGACAGACCTATCCCCTTCCCAGAAGGGATATTTCTATGTTTGACTCATGAGATAAGACGGACAGATTAAACCTCCTGGTTCAGACCAATCAGCACTGTTATTGCGAAAGCTCATCTGGGGTGTGATAGCTCAAACAAATGTTCAGCACAGACTCAGCCTCCAGTGAATTGCAGTTAATTGCTAAGAAGGCAGCTCCAGGATTTGTCTCTGCATGGCACCAACATCTATATTCTTTGTGAGTCTTTTGTCAGCGTGACTCTGGGGATGGTCTGTTGGTCAACCCACCACTTTGGTCTAGAATGAAATATCTCAACAACTGCTGGATGGATTTCCATCAAATTTAGTACCGTTACCAATGATCCCCAGAGGATGCATCCTACAGACTTTGCTGATCGTCTCACTTATCATCTTGAACCACCAGCAGGTCAGATTTGTCATATACCCAGCAGTGTAGTATCTTAATATCTACTACAGCAGATGCATTGTCACAGCATCTTGTTAAGAGATCCATGGTTCCCATGTGGTGTATCCTAACTGCCACCTTGAGGTTGATATTTGTGGTTTTAAGTGAAATGTTCCAACAGGTTTTGATGGATTACCATGAACTCTGGTTCAGGTGTATTTTATTAACTTTGGTGATTTCCTGACTTTCAGTCTGGCATCATCACGTCAACATTTGGTTTGTGTACTTTGGTTTAAGCAAAACAAAAGACATCAGCGTCCACTTTGTGCTTTGTACCAGTTAGTAATTTTCAGCATGCTAATATGCTAAACTTGGTGGTGAACATGGTAAACATTGCACTTCCTAAACAACAGCAGTCAGTGCTCGCATTAGCATGCTCAGACCATGCTAGAACCACTAGCATGGCTTCAGACTCGAAGTCTTGCCTTCTACACAAGTAAGTAATTTAAGTTTAAATACCAGCAAATTTTCATGAAAATAAAGAAAAATCAAGTGCACATTTTCACTATAGAACAGCAAAAATGTTGACATGGTAAAAGACACAAAGGGATATAATGCCTCAGGCTATAAGTTGGGGTGGTATGGTCACGGTTTGCCTCACAGCAAGAAGGTCCTCTGTTCAAACCTGATTATGTCCACGTTATCCCTTTGATAGACTGGCAACCTGTCGTGTTGTATCTTGCCTTTTGCACAATGCATGCTGGGATAGACGCCGGCCCCCTGCAACCCTGACGGCAATTAGCAAAAAGATGGACAGACGAGAGATCTAAATGGACGGACATGTTAAGGCTGTACTCATTGATCAGTGATAAACGCACTTTTAAAATAGATTCTGTAATATACAGTAATTGGATTAAGCAGCTTCCCTCACATTATTGCACTATACACTATACTGACAGGTTATTGTTCCAACACTTTGACATTGTATGTACCTGAGGAGTGCTCTAAGACTTTGTTTGGAGTGACTTTTTTCCTTGGCCATGACAATGCTGCCAGGCCTAACACTGAATGTCAGTCTGGACAATTGATACGATAAACCCAATTGAAACTTTCAATCTCTCTCCCGCTGATAAGAACAGAGGGAGTCTGCGAGGGGGAAGAAGGAGGGGGACTTTCTTTCCTTGACGGCCGAGTGTCAGTAACAGCAGAATCTCCATTAGACTGGTGAGGAAAACAACATTTGGGAGCACATCTCCTGCAGTTCACCACTATACATTTTTTACAGCTAGAGGCAAGTGAAGGGAAACCTTTGTGATTTATTGTCTTTTTGTAAAAGGCTGCTTGATGTTATGTACACAGTTCAAAAGGTGCTGAGAAAAGACAGCAGCTTCTTTGTATATCAGAAGTCAGTAGTGGGGAAAAAAAAAGCATTTAAATCTTTCACTTAAAGGGGCACTCAACCAATTTTACATGTCAATTCAAAATCGATTTACAAATCTCAGGAGAATCACTCTGCCTGTGGAAATTACTCAAACAACATCATGCTAGTATCTCAGCTTGGGCTTGGAGACTTGAAATGTATATCAGGAAGACTGTGTTACAAAGTGTTACAGCTGTGAGTTCCAGCGTGTTTTGGAGCTTACAAAGGACAAAAAATCAGGATATCTTGACCTCAGTAACTTTGATCCTTCTTTCTTTTCTAAAATCTGTCTCTTGTAAGTCCCCAGACTTTACGAAATGCAGTACTAAATCTCTGGGGTTAGGTTAACAAAAAGTCAAACTTCATCAACTTCATCCCAAGGATATAGTTCATGGTGTACGGGCACAATTGAAATTCAATATAAAACTCCTCCGACGATAAAACATCTTCTTGTAAAAATTCATTATAAAATATTTAAAAGATGCCCATTAGGCCTTAGGCAAGGAGAAATAAAACAATGATCCTATGAGCCAATCATACTCTGTATATTTTTTCTCATGCCATCTCCCCTCCAGGCTGTGATCAGGTTCAACACTGCTTAGCCTTTTCCACAAGTCTTGTTACAGTACATTGCTTGGGAGCTACTGGTCCCGTGGGATGGAAGGGGTTTGAATTAGACGTAAGGATTAAGGTGAGATTACGGCCAGGCACAGAGGTAGGGGTGTAGTTAGGGTCATGCACTGTGAAGGGGTTTGGTTAAGGTAAGGGTAATTGATAGGGGATAGGCAGGGCAATCCAAGGAAATTTCAGTCATGGAGTCCTAGAGGGAGCCCACCTGCTCCTCCTAATAGGTGTAGGTTGAAGACTGTGCTCCATGCAAAACAGTCAAGTTCTTGCATACCAAATGGGGAAAACCATTTCTTTATGGATCTGTACATTGTCGTTCACGTTTAAATCAGGGCCTTCCCCACACCATTGCCACAAAAGTGGAAACAAATAATATAATAAATCAGATAATAATATAATGCGGCTGCAGAAGTAAGACTTCCCTTAATTGGAACTCATGTACAAGGTCACACCATGAAAAACAGCCAGCAAACGTACTTTGTTATTTCAAACCTCTGTGGAATCCTGTTTTTAAAAAGCACACGATAGATGCATCATTACTTGGGCTGTCCAGGAAACTCTTTGCCAGAGATGTTCATGAATCAGTTAAGGTCAAACGTGATGAGGCAGTCCTCTAGCAACACAGCACATGAAAAGATCCTGGTGGTAGGGAGTACATAACCACCCTGCCTCTGATGCCACTGTGTCCATCAGTGCATCGATCCAAAGACCTTATCAAGCAGTGTATCTGAAGCTAACAGGGTGGTGGGGATTGACCGTGCAAATCTCTACTCCTTCTAACTTTGCTTTTGATCTGAGCATGGCCTCTTTGGTCTGTGTTTCATAATCAGCTGAGCTGAACTTGTCTACGTCTAAGTCTCTCTCTACATGTTAAGACTGGAGCAGAGCCAGTCTCTTTGGGGTTGCCAAGTGCCACCTCAAATTTATTTTACCTAATTCTGTCAGTCTATGATCTGTCTGGTTGGAAAAAGAGTGCATCTTTAGTAAAGTTCCAAACCATTTAAAAATTTAAGTCAACTCATCAGCATATTCATATGTCACACAGCTTGTTGGCTTTTACATTTGAGTAATCTTTTATTGATGCACCTTGTGTAACTATTGCATCATAGATTACAAAGAATAAAAGTGTGGGAACATCAGTATCATCAGAATAAATTGAATAATTGCAATAGTTGCACTGTCGCTGGTTATTTCATGATGACAAGAGACAGAAGCATACATCATGTCTCACTTCCTCACAGCGGTCCAAAGATGACACAGAGAGATAACAAATACAGGCAGTTCCCATTGATTACAGGGCTAACAGCCTTCAAGTGGAAGACTAATCCGAAGCAGTAACCAGTGCTGATGTACTCACTGCTTATCCAGTAATGTGCACCATGAAAGAGCTGTAAATTCTTTCCAAAACACCACAAGGTAACACAGAGTTGTATTTTAAAGTGAGGCATATATGTAATACTCATGTAAAATAATGGAAATAGTAAATTTACCAACATAGGCAAAGCAGACCTATTCGACATGTTGAAGCAGTGGGGCTATGGTAAGATTGATAAGATTGTTCTACTTTATATAAACTGGAAATGTTAGCATGCCTAGCTAACTAGCTAGTATATAAAGAGACTAACAGTAGCAGCTCTTTCAAACCAAGTTGCTGTTTGTCCATCTATGTTTTTCTGAAGTAACTTAAGCATCAAACTATTAAATACGGTAACCCTAACATTTAATTATATTTTATATTTTTGTTTATAATAATGTAACAAACTAATTAGCTTGCAACATGCAAACAATACTCTTCCTTTGCCTGGGACATGCAGCTTTAGCCTTTTAGCATGAATGTAGCAGTGAAGTGCATATCTAATCCTTTTCACAGGTTTACCTGTTTAAAACAAAATAGCTGGAAATGTGAAAAAAAAAGAGAGATAGTGATAGAGTTTTCAACCAACTATTTTAGTGTCCGCATTAGCTTACGCGAGCTAGCCACAGCTAATGAAATCCGCTAGCCACTAGTCGTCGTGTTACGCAACTAAAATCAATGGCTGTCAGCTTGAAATGAAAAGTCTTTGTTTACTTGTGTGTGAACCAGGAGAGTCAAAAATAACTAAGAAGTTAACAAAGTTTAAAATCTGCCAACGTTATGTGCATAAACTGCACGTCGGACCAGGACGGAAACCTTGAAAGGCTAAGCAAAACTAAATTTCGTTAACATTTTGTTAACAGTGGAAACATTTCGGCTACGATGGTCTGCACTGGTATCTGCCTAATACTGATACTTTTAGCAGAGGCAAAGCCATCCAAGCACACCATGCAGGCCTACTCACAGCAATCTGTTGAACCTGACTTGGAATAAGACTATGTTTACATACACAGAGCTGTTCCTGCTAACACTCAAGGTATTAACCCTCTTAGACTGAGTCATACTGTTGCTTTTAATACACGAGAAAGGAAATGATGATTCCAGTGTTAGCTGTGTAATCCTCTTGGCACTTAGACAAACAGACCGGGGAAGTAAGAGTGAGATTTCCTTCAAAAACTAAAGCATGTTGATGGCTGGCGGTAAGATTTTTGGAATGCTTTGTTTCTCCGTATTTGGTTCCAGGAAAAAGTGAATGTAGTTGCGTATTCTGCCCTCGCTCTCCATCCTGTTCGATGCTCGTTGCTGGAGTTTTCTTTCCCAGAGAAGCTCGTTTTAAGCTGTGCATTGCTACAGTATGCATATTGCATTAGAGGGGTATTAAGAGCTTTGCAACCAGGAGAAAACATGGATTTAGATTAGATGTTCTCTGACTGACTGCTATTTATTTGTCAGTTTGAGAATGAGCAAATATTCAATTTGCACGGGATCAGAAATCACAACGAATGAAATGGATCTAATAAATTTTAATATATGGTGATTTTATAACCTGCTATTATTGTGCCTTTGATGCTTCAGTTGACCTCTGACCAAATAGCAGTCGCAGGACATTGCGATGGTTCGGTAGCTGGTTTGGTCTCAGTTCTTAAGCTGTGTAATCATGCATGTGGTTATTGGGTGTATGACATTCTTACAAACAGGGCACCAGAGCACATTTGTCAAAATAATACGAATATAATGAGGGAGGATGAGAGGAAATATACACACAATGTTTTAGCCCATGCATTTAAGTATAGATTGATAATAAGTTTCAATCGCTTATATGAAGAGTCTCATTCAAACATGTAAAGGTGATAGCTGCTGATCAGTGGTAGAATGTAACAGTACATTTAATCAAGTACACATCTGAGGTATTTGTATTTCACTTGAGCCTTTTGTTTTCATGCCACTTTCTACTTGTACTTCTCCTCATTGCAGAGGGAAAAACTGAGATTTTTTATTTGCAAACAAAAGATATGAAAATGTACAAGTAAAGATGAAACAATTAGTCCATTAATCGATTAGTCAATTGGCAGAAAATTACTGTGCAACTGCTGTGATAATCATCACTTTTCGTGAATTTCATGCTTTCCGCTTCCAAAATGTGAGAATTTGTTGCATTTCCTTTAAGTTATTTTTAATGATTTTTAGTTTTAATTAATAATCTTTTTGAAGAACAGAGCACTGTGAAGGAGTCAGTTTGGGCATTTCTCAATATTTTCAGAATTTTTACATATCAAACAATTTAAAAAAAAAACAAAAAACACCCCACACAAAATAATTAAAATGAGCTCCACTACAACACACTTTAAGAGCAGTTTCCGGATTAGACACTTTTATTGTATTTAAACAACATTTTCAATGCTTTCAACTTGCAGCAGAGTATTCTACAGTGTGCTATTAGTACTTTTACTTCAGTAAAGGATCTGAATACTTCCTCCACCACCGGCTGCTGACAAACATCTCAAAATCATAAATGAGCAGTGTGAATGCTCTGGGGAAGAGTGACCCTTATTAATCCACGAGAGCGATTCGAGGTCAAGGTCAGTGATCTCACAGCTGTGTAGAGCGGTGAAGGCTTCAGCACCGATGAATCAAACCTGTCCACAGGATGGAGTTCAGAGAGTGTGAGCTTTACATGGGTCCTTTTCCATCTCCAGTCCTCATCAGTTCTTCTTATGAACATCTTGTTTATTCAAAGCGTAATAAAATGGATGAGAAAAACCTAATTTATGTGTAACAGCAAGACCAAACAAACAATAAACTGCGCACATTATTTCCCCAATATAAACATGTGAGTGAATCTATAACCACACGAGCATCTTTATTGCACTCAGCTCAGACTTTCATCAGTCTCTACTTTGTCCAACAAGTCCAATAAACTAAATGAAAATAGGGGGTTGAGCATTGCCTTTCAAATGGCCTAATATGAGCATTTCCTTCTCCTGCATCTCCACTTCCTGTGTCAGTGCCTTCTAAATGTGACCGTTCATTCATGTAATCTACCACAACTACAGTCCAGGTTTGGTTTGCTTTTTGTTTTTTGTATAAGACCCACCAACCTATCCTTTACTTCAGTAAAAGTACTAATACCACACTGTGGAAATAGACCACTACAAGTAGAAGTCCTGCATTCAAAACCAAAAGGGAAGGTACATCTTTGCAGCAAAATGTACTTAAAAGTATCAAAATTAAAGTACTCATTGTGCAGTAAAATCCTCCCTGTCAGCGTTAAACTATTATATGTGATGTTTTTGGATTAATATTAGAGCTGCATTCATGTTGCATTTTACTGTAAGAACCACGTATCTCCAAAAGACTCAGCCCAACAGCCCTGTTTTCAGCTTTGTAACAATGCATTTTCCAGCTAATCCAAGAGGGCTTTAAAACACTTTATTTAGCTAAAGAAGGAGGTGAATTTTTTAAACCCATAAAGAAACCATTAATCCTTCAGTTTAGCAGAAAAATCCCAATTTTCTACGGTATTCTAGGGTATGAAAAATTGTAATCTGAAAAGTGACTAGTAACTAAAGTACAACAAGTACAATATAGGTGAGGTAAAGACTGTCATCGTGGTTGAAATGTGACTTTTGGTCACAGATGGGATGCACACAGTGATGCAAATATCAAAGTAACACACTTCGCTGAAGCTGCCATCCACTCCAACCTCCACCTGAAGAGGTTTAGTGGTGTTACATCACACTACATCCACCTCCTTCTCATGGATGCAGTGATATTCTCATATATTCATGTTTATCTAAACATCAGCGTTTCCAGAATATAGCAGGTGCTTTGTCAGCCTTACCTGTGCAGGCTATAGCTTGAGCTAGTTGTATGTCTTATATATAAAATGGATGCATTTTGACATAGGGTGACATTTGGCTTCTGCGGCTTCAGCCCACACTTCTGCCGAGCTGCTCTCTATGTGCTTCACTTTAGCCTCTGCTTTCTTTCAGTCAGCTCTTGAATGCTCTCCTTTCTCCTCTTAGTCTCTCCTGCATCTCTTTCTCTAAGTACAGCTGCCTTTTGACAGGGTCAGCATCCCTCCAGGCACAGCTCTGTCTCTGCCTCTTTGCTGCTCTGATTGGCACCATTGAAAACTGTGTGAATTGAAATTACGGCCAGTCTTTTGAATCAAATGCATTTTGAAACCATCTTCTTAATTAAATTATGAAAACTGTGATTATGTGTGAGTAAAGGCTCCTGCATTAGTGCCAACTGTGCTACAGAGGACCAGTGACAAGGATTGATGAGTAGCATAAATATGATGATGTAGCTCATTCACTGTTGAGGGAAATGACAAAACGTTTCATGTATTCATTCATCCAAGTTTTTAATTACATTTTAATACAATGTTACCATTTTTTTTCCATTTTCCATAAAGTCTAAGTAGAATAGGGGTGACAGGTTTAGCTTGTTCATGTGCATCAGATATTAAAACACGTCAGGAGAGTGAGATGACCCGCTGCTTCTTGCTAACGTTCTGCTGCACTGGGTTGATGTCACTTCCTCAAAATCATGAAATTCAGTTTGTACTTTCTGCTTTGGTTTCTTTGACAGAAGCTGTTGGTGCAAATCCAAGTCATTAATTTCAAGACCATGACATTTTGCATGAGATCAAAAAGCATGTACATGTAATGTATTTGCAGACGCTGAATGTAAAGTACATTTATTCAAGTGCCGTGCTTTGAACAATTATGAAATACTTGTGCTTCACTTGAAGCAAACTGTACTTTTTACTCCACTACATGTACTTGAGAATATCAGCTACTTTGGAGATTCAGATCATTACAACACAATGTATCTACAAATAAATTAAGATGCATTATTAATGGTTAGTTAAGTTTAGCTCCACGTTTACCAGCTGCAAGTAATAGATTTGAATACTTCTTCCACCGCTGCGTATTTGCAAATCCACTCACTGCAGCACTTCAGAGCATCCAGCTAATCAATGCATAGCCTCAGACTGATCAAAGCACGGTATTAGGCTCTGTACATGCACAGGTTTAGACAACTGAAGTCCCTTGAATTGTTTGTAGTGCTGCAGAGAAACCGAATGTAGACAAAAAGAATTACCTATTATGTTTTTACACAGGCAAACCAGTCATATATTATTCATTATCCAGGTGTGCCCATTGTGGCCACAAGAAGTAAAAAAGTCCCAGATGTCAGAAGAGCAGACTTCCAGCTCTGTTTTGAGAATCTACTCCATGAGCTAATCTTTGGATTGCTGAGCAGTGCTGAGAATGCAGAAGAAATCAAAACATCCCACAGTCTTCATGCTTAGCATTAGCATACGGCGTGATGCCACCATATTGCCCCAACTGTGTCAGTGTGTTTGTAGATTATTGAGCATTTGCATAAAAATAAGTATGACTGCAAATGCAAAGCCTGCTATTTTCCCCTCACACGAGGGATCATCCCGGAGCCACGGCAAATCCCGAGCTTTGTTCATTGACCCTGTGGGGTCAATTACGTTTGCTGAGAGAAGACGGAGAGCGCCTCAGGTTCGCGAGACCGTAGTGCTGGCACGTTGATCGATGGCAGGGATGCTTATCAGCCACAGTGTGTTACAGACACCTAATTGCAATTGATCCCCATTGCTGTACCATTAATTGTAAATCCTCGTTCAATCACAAACTCCACACTACACATGTTGTACTCTAAAACTAAAACTTCATTCATCAGTGGGCTGTAGATTGCTTTTCAATACAGGCGAGCCGTGGCAGACAGTACCAGAGCTAAGAGGCCCATTGTCTGTTCAGAGCGCCGAGCTTCCCTCTGCTGTATGTGCTGTCTGGCTGATTTAAAGGTCAAGGTTGATAGTTAACAGCCGGGCACGCTCGTCAAGATGTCGACACACTGACTCGTGGTGTCAAAACACTAATAAGAAAACCAAATCAAATGTAATGAAATAATTGATGCTTTTATCATTTTTAGCTACGCTGACAGCGAGGCTCCAGGGATGTCAGACCGTCACTTTGGTCCAGATTCAAATCTCTCAAGAAAGCCTTGATGGGTTCCCAACAGAGGTTAGTAGAGACATTCGTGGTCATGGTCGGAGGTCTAACCCACTGACTTTTCCTCTAGTGCCACCATGAGGTTGACATTTATGGTTTGGAGTTCTCAACAACTAAGTATTGCTGTGGTATTTAAACATTCATGTCCCTGCAGGATGAATGTGACTTTTCATCCAGCACGTCATCAGGTCAAAATTCTCTTCAGGAAAAATTTTAATTATCTGCAAAATCTACTGACATTCCCATCAGCTCTGGACCTTGAGTTTGATGTTACTTACAAACTGTTTAGCGTGATAAAACAAAGATGGTGAAGACTTTATCTGCTCGTGTTGTCAGTGTGATTATGCAAGCATGCCGATATTTGCATTTAGCTCAAAGTACTGCTTTACATGAGTGCAGCCTAACAAAGCCGCTCGCGTGGCTGTATAGACTCTTCATGTAGTGCCGAGGTGTTCAAACACACATGATACACATATATTTAGATTTGGTGTGACTTGCACTTCCCGAGGATATCATCATAGACGTCAGTCATGAATAAACATCCATAAATCCTGAAAAAAAAAGATCCTCCTTAACTCCAAAACTTGGCTGAGAATCACCAGGTTTTAAGTTTTCTTCAGTATACAAGTAATCCAGTAATAGTTGTCTGTACATCCATGGGTACACTGAAAACAGCAACTGCTAATATTTAATATGGTATAGCTTTAATGATGCCAAATGGCCAACGTGTGAACAAATGCAGGTTTAACAAAATGGGGCTCAAGCTGTAGCCCACAGCTAACCAATTATACTTCCTGTTGACATCTGCCACTTGCTCCAAATTATGGGACTTGTGTTTCCAGAATGTGGAGAACAACTATCCCTAATATCGAAGTAAGGCAAATAATAATAATAATAATAATAATAATAATAATAATAATAATAATAAATAGTCTACGTGTAGCACCAGTTTTCTCAATCTTACTCAAGTATTCAAAGTGTTGGTATTCCATTTAGCCTATAGCTTTACTAAAACTGTATAATTATGTGAGCTTATGTGAATAAACCTCCAAATTAATGATCAAAGAAATCACAATTTTGACCTTTATAGTAGTTCAAGAGTATCTGAAGTTCATTTTTGATCAGCTTTGTGCTGCATCTGTTCCTTGAGTCTGACCATTTGATGGCAATCAGAGAGAAAATCCTCTCTACAAATTCATTTGTGCCTGGCACTCTGAGGACAAATGAGACAATCCTGAACATGTTGATCAAGTTGGCTTTCCCTATGTTTTGGAAAACCGCCACCCATTTCTGTCACTCGTGGATTTTGTGGTATCCTCTCCGGCTTTCTGTATTTCCTCCTGGCTAGAACAAAACTCTTCACAGAGTTGGTCCACACTGAGTGTCTCTGTCATTTTCTGAGAGCAGCCACCACCTGCTGCAGGTCAGTGAAGGAGAGCTCCTCAAAGAGGCAGATCGGGTTCAGTTTCACCATCGTTTTGTACGTACATGCTGAGGGAGGTCATTCTCATCTCCATGGCCAATTGAAAATCCCTAACGGCATAACGTACAGGAGACTGTTGTTGAGGAACCGCTGACAGGCATAACCTGGGTTTTTTTTCCTTTCCCTTGTTTATTGTAGCTGCACAGTCTTTTGTGCAGGTTAATCCATATATGCAGGGTGCAGAAACCCCTTTTCTGGGTGCAGAAATCTGCACTTTTATGCGATAAATACAACTGATGCACGAGGGGTCTGTGGCTGGATGACCTCACCCATGGCCTGATTGGCACATGATATGCTACTGCTCTTGTAGCACATCTAGTATCTGTAAGAGCATCGTCTGGTCATTGCAGAGTCGAGTAGCAGTCAGTATACGGGACAACGGTGTCCCATATGGGACAAACCAATTCAGCCTAATACACAGTATGCCTCGGCTAATATGGAACAGTTTGCAACCGAGGCACTTGACCTGTATAAATGTCTGATAGCATTAGCACGTTAGCACTGTCATTGTGGGCATGCTAGAATGCTGATGTTGGCTAATTAGAAAATTAGCAATTGTTAGCTTGAAAACACTCTGAACTAAGATGGCGAACACGATACCTGCTAAAGCGTTTGTGTTGTTATTGTGAGCATGTTAGCATTCCAATGTTAGCATTTGGCTCAAAGTACCACTGTGATTAAGCACAGAGCCGCTAGCATGGCTGCAGACTGTTAGTCTTGTTCACTCGTCACTAAAGAAGCTTATTCTTAGCCATTAGGTATATAAACATTACAGTAGTCGTATGTCTGATGAAGTAAAGTGGGTAAAATGAGAAGAATGGCACACAATTTGAATAAATGATTAATCGTATGAGAAATGTTCTCGCTTTCAAAGACAAATTATATGCCAAATTATGCAAACATCCTTCAAGAAACTGTCTTTTCTTTTTCCCTAAGCTCCATGTGCTGTATTATAAACACCTTCACCCAATGAAACACTTCCCCAGAGCTTTACCGGTATAAACATACAGTAATACCAGACAGGGCGACAGGCGGTGTGCACTGTGAGGCTAACAGCTATGAAACCGCTCCTTCCCTCTGGCAACAGAGTGTACATAACTAAACAGCAGATTCTGAGCAGCTCAGAGAGAGAGAGGCTTGCCCAAAGGATAAACTCCTCCAGGAAGCCTTGAAAGAAATTGGTTATTAAATAAGGTAGACCGGAGATAAAGATGTCAGCAGTAATAATGCTTTTCATTTTGACTCTGATCTTATTTGTTCAGAGGGGAGGGTGAGCCGTGCAGTACCACCGAGTTGACATAAGGGTTTCTCCCACTGCTGAGAGACTGATCTGTCAGCAGATACATGGCAATGCCGTCTTTGTCGCCCTGCCCTGGTGAGGACAAACTAATATAGTGGAACTGCAGAGGTGGCAATTTCTTACTAACACACTTAAAACTCCATACATACACACAGACAGGCCTGAACACAGACAGCGACAGTCACTGCTGATGTATACAGGCTGTGGTGGTTACACTGAGGTGCTCTGCTGTCTTACATGTCCCAGTGGCAAACAGAAATGATGGGACACACTGTACAGCAGACCATTTGGTCATTCTTGCGTAAACAACCCAGAGCTCAGCCTGCGCTCGCTGCTTTCTTCTCGGATAGTGTGGAGTGTGTTTCTTTTACCACAAAGTGAGAGACTGTGAGCTGAGGAGACGGTATGGAAAAATAAACATGAAGACACAAACACAATAAACTGATAGCTCTGCTAAAATATGATTACTGCGGTGTGTTAGATAAACATACAACATGAAAGGACACATAATGGAAATCACCTGGAGACACAATTACTTGGGGAAGAAACTAATTAAAGAGATCAAAATAATTAACAAAATTTGCATAATTGTTGAAGTTCTTTGGAAAAGTGCACAGGAGCCCGTCAACGAGGAGTTTAACCAGAGGATGTTTTATTGCTAATTGCAGCTGGCTGTAACAAACCACAATCCCTCTGCCTTTTCAAGAACAGCCTGAAGAGCAACAATGGTCAGCAGCTCCATTTGCTTATGTGACTGATCGCTGAGCCACATCTGGTCAGTCTGACCTCCCGAGCAGGCGAACCTGTAGGTGTAGCAGCCCGCTATTTTAGCATATTAGTTCGGCCTGCAGTAAATCGTTGACTCCACTTTATGGTCAAGCTGCATAAGGAGGTATTCCCCTCTGCCTGCCCTGCATTTGAACCACCCCAACCCCCTCCACAGGAAGACTTTTCTCCCTCCTTGTTGGCATTTTTCTTGAACATTTGCACATTCTTCAGTCAACGTTTTGCAGATTCCTTCCTTTTATAACGTACACATGTATATTTTACACATTTTAACTGTAAATTTCTGCTTGATATTTATGATATTTTCTTTTCTCTTCCTTGTTGTGACTGTGATGCACCACAAAGGCAGATTCCCTGTATGAGAAAACACCAAAAATAAACTTGTGTCTGATTCTGATTTCTCTTTTCTGTTTTCTGTTTCTCATTTAGTCCTTTAAGTCAACTGTGTTCTGTCTTTTTACTACTACAGTAACTAGAAATATAGTAATGATACTGCACCCATAAATGACTAATATTAATATTAATTAGATTTATTTTGCTATTTTGTTGTAGCTCATTTTCTTTAACCAGTGACTCACACACACACACACACACACACTCACACACACACACACACACACACACACACTACTCCACTCATGTTACCAGAACCCCTTCATACCATCAGATACTACATATTCTTCAATTAATTAATGCATATAAGGCCAACTAGAATAAAGTGAAAGCAGGACCACTGAAGATGAGGAAAACATTAAATATGCCAGATAATATCTCTGCAGCAGGAATCAGAGCTCCGATTGGACAACTGACCGCAAACCACCTACAGGGTGCGCTCGTTAATCGTCGGTCAATGACAAGAGGCCTGGCTGGAGATCAATATTAAATGGACTCTCTTACTGGCAGGCTCTCAACCTTCCTGCTATGAAATTTCGGCAATAGACCATATCACGAAAAAAAAGAGGAAAAACAACAACCAGGAGGGTAAACACTATTCATCGCAGGCCGTGCCAAATCTATTAAATATTTATAGTTCCTGCTTCTAAATTTCTTTTGGGTACAGTGAACAAAAGTCCTTTTTTTCTTAGAATTACACAAACATAAAAACATACAATCATAAAATTCAGCTTTAATCCCACCGTTCTGTAAGAGGCTTTGTTGGAACTTTACTGTCTGCTTTTATTCTCCCAACAAAAGGCGTCTGCATTAGGACGAAAGCAGTTACCGCTCCCTTTGTCATCCTAATGCATCACAGGCTGGGTCAGTTTGTTTAAATGCATACTGTACTTACAGAAAGCTGATTGGCTTCTGTCTGTCATGTGACCAGAAAAGTACCGGGGATGAAAAAGAAATGACTGGAGGGCACACTGAACCCAGAGCTGTAGCTAACATTAAGAACGCTCTTCAGTATTTTTCTGGAAATTTGAGGATTTTAGCAACACGGGAGCCTTTAAACAAACTAAACACACAGACATGGAAGTTTTAATGTCTGATTTCAGTATGTTTAGAGTCAATATCCATAAATTTGATCACTCTCAAGCCAATGCAATGTGCAATAAAAGAATAAAAAACTGCTGGTTATTAGAGGTTATGTCTGTTTTAATGGATCAGTATGAGTTAAAATAAGGACAATCTGTCCTTTTTTCCTGTACACTGAACTGCAATAATTCCTTCACCACAGCCGGGCTTTAATGTTTAGCATTTTGGCGCCTTTGAGTGAAAATTTATGTCATTGTGAAAAATTCTTTGTGTGCATCTTGAGTGGCACAGAGGTTGGTAAAATGCACGGATTCGCGAAACTACAATTCATTTGTAGCCGGTGCAGGCCATTTCTTCTAGCTAACAAGACAACTGTTGCCGGCAGCAGGTAATTCATTTTAATTCCTAAAATGAAACTCGTCTGTTGTGTGGCTGAAGTGCTCTCTGCAAGCCGGCGTCTGCCAGGAATCACCGCTGAGTGAGAAGCCTCCACCGGAGACCAGAAGTCCTGCAGAGTGATGCATCTTCTCTCTAGCTGATCGCTTCACGTCAATTTGAGGATGTCAGTGTGTTAGAGGCATATTTAATCAACCTTTAGGTAAATATAAATAACCTGTTGGACAATATTAAAGGACTAAAACTCGACTGGGACATTCCTAGTGGGGATCAATATCAGTGTTGATGATAAACATGTTTGACTTCCTTATTCTATTTAATAGATTACATGAAACCTCTCAATGCATCAGTGTTTAATAAAAAAATAAAGTTAATAAAGTTTTCCTAACTTAATACCTGACCTGGATCACATAGCTGGTGACACTTTGATACTTTATACACACATTTTTGTACACAGCATCTGCATTCTTTAATGTGCTTCCCCCTGTCCTTAACTTATCTTAAAAGCAGAAATTATTTCCTGCGGATGGTGCTTTGCCTTAAAAGAGAAATCTTTCAGCAGGAACTTGGCCTAACTGGGGCAGAGACAAACTTTGGTCATTTAGCTCTGCCAGGTTTAACTAAACTAATAAGATTACTTCTGCCTCTGGAGCAGCTCTGCCTCTGAGAAATGTTTATATAACTAAAACTCCAATTTGCTTAATGCAAATAAACTGCTGCTCATTGTCTCTTCAGGCCTCCCTCAGTTCTGTCCTCCTCCCGACCAAATGTAATTTCTCTCCCCGCTCCCCTGCCACTTGATCATGCAAATCAATTCAGGCTAAAAAAAATGCTATTAAGAGAGAAAGTTAACAACCATGCAGCTCAAAATAATACTCAAAAGCATCATAATCTCCCCTTCCATCTGACTAATAATCACTTTTCATGTCTTCTTGCACTGAAGTATTGCACATATGTTGCAGGACACCGCTGCCACACCGTAAACCGGACAATTATGGCCACTACTGCGCTTAAATCCCACTGACAGCAAAACCTCTGCAGTTAGCTTCACCATAAAGCTGCTTTTAACACTATATCAAATGACCAGCCATGACAATGTAGTGACAAACGGAGATAATTATCAGCAAACTCTGCAGATTCTGTGTCATTCTAAATCAAGACATGCAATCATCTATCGCGCTCACGCAGAGCTCGAGGGACGACAGCAGGAAAGGGACATGCCTTGAGAGGACATACAGCTTTGCTTGCGAGACTGACAATTATATTAACTTGTGAGGAGTGTGTGGTAAGTAGCCAGATCAGCGATGAGGAAAAACAATCATCTTTCATTACACACACTTGTCGTTTTAAGCACTTGCAGGCAGCGCTAATTTGGGGTATGACTGTAACTACACTTGTTAAGTATCAGTCAGTCATGAATTCCAGCTAGCTCAGTCTGTTCAACACATCAACATATGTCAAAGTCACTGTGGCCATCGTTGGAAAAGCCTCACAAAGTAATGAGTGAAGGGTTGTCAGGTAAATTCAACACGGATTGGAGGAAAAAGGGGGTTTGGCATGTGGTGAGTGTGTGCGCGGTTACGTTCACGCGCCCCGCTTGAAAAATGTCGTACAGAATTGGAAAATAATGCACAGCATCCTTTCCTCTGTGTGTTATTTTCTCGCCTCTTCTCAGCAAAACAGATGCTACAGCGTGTACAGTGATTCTAGTAACACAAACGTAGGGCTTGTTTATCGGTAAATTATTAGTTTTGCATGATATTTGCGTAACCTCCAGCTCTCAGCTCATTATCAAGGTGTGACAGACTCTGCACCTCCCTACTTTGGTGTGAAAATCTCTCAACAAAAGGTCTTAGGACATCGCGAGCAATTTGCAATGTTTTTCCATCGGCTACAGCTCTATTTACAGGTTGTCAGAGACAATAGAACTTAATTAAAAAGAACACAGTTATCAACCTCATTACGGCCGTGAATTTAGGCAAGTCAACTCAGGCATCTCATTTAATTAACTAGCCTTTACAAAGCCGCTTAGCACTGCCAAAAAGTGAATCTCTGTGTCTTTTTTCTTTGCTGCTCTTCCCCTCCATCTCGAAACGCACACACACACCACTGTTTCGGGTTCTTTCCTCCATCTCAAGGTTACACACACCTATAGCCTATTTGTTTTCTGTGCTGTGGATCATCAGTCTTGCGTTTGGCTGAAAAACATAAAGGTGAGAGGCAACAGAACTTGATATTCTTCCTGTAAAATTGACAACAGTGAGCTCACACGGATCTAAAAACAAGACTAAGAGTCTTCAGTCACCTCGGAGGCTCCGTTAGGCGATGCTTCACGTAATGTTGGCACATCGGGAAGAACAGGAAAACCTTCCGTTAGTCTGACTCGGCAGTGTTCAAGCATTATTTCAAGATGGTTTCCCCATCTGCTGGCCTTAGTCACATTATTTCAATTATAATAATAATAATAAAGAAAGCTAATTTTGCTGTGTTACTCATCTTGGAGTTAACAAATGAAACCAGATACAAACAGACTGTGAACAGCTGCTTTTAAATGAGATAATTTGTTGGATACTGTTTTGATGCAGCTGGCAGCCGTGGGGGCTTTGTCGCCGGTTTGTTGGCACTTCTGTGGTTCTTATCGCTGAGGCTAACATGAAGGTGCTTTCTGACTTGGTTGCTCATAATTATCACCTCGTTAATATGATGTGAACAGCCATGAAATGCGCAGTGGTGCATTGAGGTGAATGCTAAGATGACCAGATAAACAATCACAATGCTAGTGTTTATCATGTTCACCATCTTGTTTTAGGATGTTAGCACGCTAACATTTGCTAATCAGCGAAAAACACAAAATGCAGTTGGGGCTGATGGGAGTGTTATTAGCTTTGAAGGTATTTCAGTAAGAAAATTGAAAATTTGATGGATGGGCGGCGCTAGAGGACAAGTTAATGGAGCTCAAAGGTTTTTTAATTCATCCAAAATTTTCAGCAGCAATCCAGCAGTTCTTGAGACACTGCAGTGTTTCCTCTACATTCATTTAGGAGTGGCGGACCGCCATTCCTAAATCCTAGCCGCCGCTCCTTCAAATTTCTTTTTTTTTTCTTCCTTTCTTCTTTTTTTTTTTTAATTGTCGCAAATACACCATCGCCGCATGTCTCCACCTTCACAGCAGAGTCTGACATTAATTACTCGCGAGAGCGCGGCCTTGAAAGGCACCCAGGCAGCAGGTCAGAGAGTCAGAGGAGTGTCGTCTTGGAAAACAGGGCAGCGACTTACCGGAGAAAAGGTAGATGTATTTACGTAGCTCCCAAAGTGTCACGAAGAAAAAAACTATATCGTGCGCACAAGATACTAAAATGTGCGCTCGAGATACAGTTATTTCCCACGCTTTGACTTGTCCGTGCATACGGCTCTCCGTAGTGACCACTTCAGATGTTCACAGTCACACATGCGACACAATAGAGAGAAGAACTCAGCTAATTAACTTTTATTTTCACCTCAGAATGTCATATAATGACATTCTTGTTGCTCTTGCCTTGAGAAATGGGATGTGTTGCCGCCTGTCTGTATAAATAAACAAGTTAATTAAATTGAGTGCACGATTTAGCTTAAACATGTGGACGTCTTAGTATCTCGTGTCGCTAACGTGAGTAAGCTAATTGATAGCATTAAGCTAATATCTACATGCCATGATGTAACTGCTGACTGCATTTTCAGATGAGCTTGTTCAAATATTTCTCTAAGAAGAGAAAGACAGCTGATGAAGATGACGCTAGTCAGGTATCATTAGCTTTTTACTGACTCATAAATGATGATGGTTAGGTCAGAAATTGTGTCCACACTTGTAATCAGATGTGATGTGAGTGTAAATTATCTCACATTAATGTTTTATGTAATCGTAAGCCTGCCCCATCAAGAAATTATTATTTCTTGTTTTTATTCTTATTTATTTATTTATTTATTTTTTTTACATTCAGCCTTTAAAAAGCAATTTTCAACTGGCCGTTCAATAAATAGGTTGTAAAAGTAAAATCTGCAGTCAAGTGTCATTTGTTTACGCCACCACGGCTCCCCGGAGAGCCTGCCCCCGCTGCTGAAAAAAATCCTAGAGGAAACACTGGACTGAGTACATGTCCAGATATTTCTCAGGATACCTGGGTGGACATGTTGCCCTGATGGTGGCGCTACAGGAAATGTTAAAGGATCACCAAAGTCAGCAGGACTCCATGAATGTCTGTCCAGATTTCTCGCCAATTTGTTCAAGAGTTGTTATTTTATTTTATTTCATTGTTGATATTTTATTCTGGACCAAAATGGACTAACCAACAGCGATACAGACCAACACTGCCGCCCGTCGTCTTAATGCATAAATGAACCTATAAACTGAGACTCAGCATGCGGCTGAAATACTGGCTCCATTGCTCTAAAGACACAGCAGCTCAGCTTGTTAACCTTGACTTGGCCTGCCAATAAACCCAAAAAACACCTTCTCCACGGATGCACATGACCTTTCAAAAGCTTGTACTTCTGCATGACATTTCATTTAGCATCTACTCACTGTATTAGTTTTGGTCTGTACCCACATCACATGCCGGCAGGGCTAATTCCTCCCACACATTAAGCACACTGGGTAAACTGTCCCCATTGATTAAAGGGTGTTTTCAAACCCGGTTGCTCTCGGTTCTTCCCTCTTGAATAAATCAATGTTCGCACCTCAGTAGGACTCTGAGGTGACACTGGTAACACAACCCAGTCAGTGGGCCCCCCACTCGTTGACCAGCATTCACCTCATTGAACCTGCCACAAGCTCTTAGGCGTAAAGAAGATGTGAAGATTGAAACAAAGACGCAAGACAGGGAGTACATTACACCCAGGCCTTTTAATTACACATCCCCAAATAATAATCCTCAGATCCCAGAACTCATTGAGCTTTGTTCTCAGCTATCAGTTTTGCCTGTGCCCAACCTTGAGTCACTGTAATTATACATTAGGTTCCGATGAAGGGCCCGGCGGCGGCGTCTGGCTGCCGAAATGTGGGTCGTGAGTGTTTTGTGTTCTTTTCTTTAATCTAAAATATATTTAAGGGAGACAGGGGCCAGACAGGACACAGCTCTACATCACCCAGTGGGGTGCCTGTCTGCTGTAGCCACAGGGTCCGGTTGGATGATTTATACCACAATACCAGTGGCTGTGATGGTAATATACTACAGGTAATTGAAAAGAAAATTGAATTAGGTCAACAGAAGCAGTGACAGTCTTTGTATGTCACACAAATGCTTTACAACTACAACATCATTCTGCCACGCTGGCCCCATTAAGCATCTTGCTGCCAATTCTAATAACAGCTGACTAGATAATTGTCGCCATATTTCATTTAGACTTAACACAACCTGAAACTGTAACCTATTGTAATACTTGTATTGCAGCACTGATAAGGTTTTGTACAAGTTGTCTTGTTGTATAAAACAAGATAAGACCTTATCTCTCAAGTCTCGCTCCCTTGCTGGGTGGTATCAGGGGAAGTGGCATGGATAGTCTGTGAACTGTCATGATGTGCTGACATCACAGCAGAGGCCAGGGGGCTGGCCAGAGGTGGTACATCCCCCCTTGGAATCTGATTGGCCAATCAGGGTAGATAGGTAGCAGATTATTGGTATCTTGGCTGGATTACTGAACAGTCCTACTGGTTACAGGCCAAAGCTGTTGTATTTGTTGTTAGGAAGTCAACCAAATGACGACAAGGACATGCAAAATGATCACAAAGAGATGCAAAATGTCCACAAAGAGACACAAAATGATCACAAAGAGATGCAAAATGTCCACAAAGAGACACAAAATGACCACAAAGAGACACAAAATGTCCACAAAGAGACACAAAATGACCACAAAGAGACAAAAATGTCCACAAAGAGACACAAAATGACCACAAAGAGACACAAATTGTCCACAAAGAGATGCAAAATGTCCACAAAGACAGACAAAATGTCCACAAAGAGGTGCAAAATGTCCACAAAGAGACACAAAATGACCACAAAGAGACACAAAATGTCCACAAAGAGATGTAAAATTTCCACAAAGAGACACAAAATGTCCACAAAGAGATGTAAAATGTCCACAAAGAGATGTAAAATGACTACAAAGAAGCATAAGACGATCACAAAGTGACAGAAAATGAGCCCAAAGACTACAACTACAAAGAGATGCAAAACAACCAAAGAGACACAAAATGCCTATAAAGATATGCAAAATGTCCACAAAGACACACAAAACTATCATCAAGAGACGCAAAATGACTGCAAAGAGACACAAAATCACACCAAACAACGAGGCCTTGTCATTTGCAGTAGTTTTGTGTCTCTTTCAATCGGGGTGTGTTATGCTGCTCTAACTTAGGAGGGGTGGGGGGTGTTTACATATCTGCGTCCAGGGGCCCGTTGTCTCATAATCTGTTCATGTCTGCAGGTTATTTGGAGTCATTTGAAATTATTTCATATTAGTGTTGGAAAGATTCACGAGCTGCAATCAGTGGACGCTGCGTCCCGACGGTTCACGCTGCCTTTTCCCTGCTGATCAGGAGCATCTCTATCCATCAGGTTAGCTGCTCGACTCTGCTCACTCACACTCGCCTCGCCCAGTCCGTCCAAGTGGCCAACGGCTTAATTAGAGTACTTAAAGTTGTTGATTTGGCGTTCATTTATAACGCTGAATAAACAATGGAACTATTAATAATGTACATTTTACTACTGCTGTGAGCTTCACTCGTTCTACAAACGTGCCCCCCCCTTCTTGTCCAGCCACTAGTGCACATAATAAACATACATTTTCCATAAGAGTGCATGTGAATCACGATGAGCACACAAACGCTGGAGTGGTGCTAAACGAGTTCCGCTTCCATGTCAGAGACTTAAATTTTAATCTAGCACTTTGCATGAATAAAATGCCACCTTGAATGCTAACGGTTAAACTGGGGAGTGAGCCATAATTCATTCTAACCATCTCTAATGACACACAATGTAATTAACAGATAACGAAATTAATTAATTTGGATTTAGCGCGACACCTTTGTGGCTTTGAAGTCGCTTGTTTACTCGAATTAAGCCATTTCGTTGATGCATGGCCACAGGACCTTTTAAGTGCAATGGAGACAGCCGTGAGCGGGGTATGAAATGAGGGGGGAAAATACTGTCCAGACCGTGTTGCACTTGGGGAAAACATAAGATGTCTGGCACGGCTCCAGGTTTTGCCTTTCACTTACAGTCATTGCACAACTTGTTTACAGCATCCTGCACACTTTGCTGTAATCATCCTGTGAGATACACGTATGAGATTTTGCACTTTCATGTTTTTATGGAGCCTGAATGACTGGACCAGCCCTGCAGGGTGGCATGAATGAAAAAGTTTAGGCTGAATATGCCCTTCTCAATCAGATCCTGTTAGGTGATTTAGCCATATTACTCCACCATAACCCCGACTGCCTAACTGACCATTATACACTTTCCACCACTTCAAGACTTTCCTACATTACGGTTCCACTGTGTGAAATAAAAGTGAAATGCTTTTGTTTCCCTTTTGTTGGACACACCTGCTGCTCAGTTATTGTACATTATAACAACAGTTGTGAGGAGGAATATTGACAGAGCTCAGCCAGAATGAGAGCATTACTTTCATGCTGCAAAATGCTGGATTATTACAGCAGTTTTTAGCTCCGTCAAATAAAAGTCCACAGCTGCCAGCGCAGAGAGGGAGAAGGGATATGAAAATATAATATGCATTGCTTTCATTCACACAATTATTGCCTCACATGTGGAAGATGGTAATATGAAATGTTCCTATAACAGCTGGGTCGCAGTCTTTTCGCCACGCGTTGAATATATTCATGATCTGGCTGCAAGATGGTGAGCTCTCCCCCTCTGATTCCTTATATCCTCTCTGCGTCGCGTTGAGGAGCAGTGAGGCTGATCAGCATGGACAGTTTTGTCTGAGGGGAAACAGGAGAGGAGACAGGAGTGACACAACTGTGGCCTCCTGCTGAGAAAAGAGAGGAGGTAGAGCAGGAGGAGAGGGTGGCTAGTAGATAAATAGACTAATCTGATTTGTTACCTCAGCCGAATGTATTCCAAATCCTCCTCTGTGCCTCTCCGTCCCAGCCCGCGGTGGATGATGCTAAAATGTTTGGGCAGGAAGGGACACAACTGGGAGAGCGCTCGCCCAGAGGAAGTTCAACACTATCCCACGGTCCTCTCTGACACTACTCTGCACTCTGCATTTAAAGCCTCAGCCCATCCCCGTGCTGCAATGAAACGCATATAATTATGCAAATCACAGCCTACAGAATAACCTATGAAATTACTCTAATAATGTATTGATAGTAATGTATCGCCGGTGGAAATTGAAACTGAGAGGTGTTGTCTCATCGGACCAGAAACCAAAAGTACAGATCAATTTAAAATGGCAAATGAGCGTGCTCCCCGAGCCCATTTCGAAGAATTGAGTAATAGATCTCTGATCATAGGCTATTACCGCCTGGTCAGGCACAGACTGGGCTGCCTGTGGAATACAGAGAGCGCTCCTTGACTTTTACATCAAAAAGGCGCCTCGGAGAAAGTCCTCGGAGCCTTAGGCACCGTGGATCTCTGGGGTCGCGCCACATGAGTACAGTTGAATCTCGGGTTTCATCTTTCTCTCCGGTCTTTATTAATGACGGCAGGATTGTAATGCTGAGAGTTGCGCTGACTTCCCTGATGCTAATCGCTCGGGCCTGTTTCAGACAGGGGTGCTGAGGAGATTTTATCCAGTGAAAGCAAGCTGCTGTGATTTGATAAGTGAACGCTGGGTCAAAAAATCTTATTAGAACGGGGAGATTATTGATATCAGGAGGCGCCGATAGCTGGAGTTCCACTTTAACCCTTGTGTTTGTTGACTTTGATTCCTCGTTAGCAAGGGTTCCATCAAAATTTAGTACAAATTGTAAGTCTGCAAAAGAAAATGCAAATGAACGCGCGTTTCCGTCCGCTGCTGTTAACATGAATATTTGGCACATTAAGATAAACAGCTGCTGGCTCTAATTTTCCTGTCAGGCGCCATTAAACCACTGCAGACCAAGACGGTGCAATGAGGTGACGTAATGAAAAGAGCGCCAGTCAAACCTCAGAGGGAGGAAAACGGCGCGGAAACATGGTGGAAATACGACACTTATGTTTGTTTGGTGTATTCATTTCAGATCTGATGTTTGGGTCCGCAGCGACTCTTCGTCTCTTCAGTGGAGGCACAATTTATTCACTAAGTCTGTTTCTGTTTCTGTTTTTTTACCCATAAACCAACTTTTCACCTCAGCCAAGTGTAAAAAACTTGTATATTCATATAAATATTCTTTAATTTTCAGTGTTTCTATGCAGAAACTTTAACCTATGTATCAAAACACATGCATGGAAACACACTCATTGTCACTGCTGCATGTATAAAAATAAAAATAGTTGCAAAATGAAACATTTTCTCCTCAAATATTTTATCTTTTTCAGAGCAAAACCTAAAAATAAAAACATCTTTCAAGTATTGAACAGGTAAGCCTTCCCTTCGCCTCAAACTGCGCTCGCACGTTTGATGAAGGTGAAGATATACAGCTTTGTTACAGCAAAAGAGGAAACATTTCAGATTTTATAGGCTTTCAGATGCATGCAAATGTTTCCCTTTTGTTTGCCAAAGAGTCAAAGAAATACAGAATTATCCTATACTGTTTCATGTTTGGCTTAAATTCAACAGCAGAGGTCAAACTTCTAAAAAGTCCACTGACAGAAATCCAGATTTGGGATTTAAGAGGGTAAAAAGAGATGAAAATTCACTGTATTAAAGCGAAAGGTGGAGTCATTAAGCGGTGTCTGTTGAGCATTCGGGTTAAAAACGTCACTTTTCGTCTCCATCTTTGGCATCAAGGCTTTCACCAACATCTCGGCTGAGATGCCTTTCAGTCACACCGAATCGTGTTCATGTGTGTACGTACGAGCCGGCGCAAATCAAGACCTTTTTGATCTGACAGTCGATCGGTGGGTCCTCAGATCACTACAGCAGCGTGATGAGAGCTGGGAGAAAAGAAATCTGAATTTCAAAGTGATCTCAATCCGTGGTCTGCGTGCGTTACAGGTGCAGACTGGACATCCAGAGAGCGAGGAGTGTTTGAGGTAAATCGGCATCCTGGGCTCATGTTTGTAAAGGAACCTCAGAGCACATTATCGTGCAGTAAGGACCTCTCAGCCCCGCTCCTTGTCGACGTCTTGATAACAATATTCCTGGCTGAACAGCACTCCAGGTCAACCTTAAAGATTTTGTGGGCCTTGAGGGCTGAAATATTTTGCATCTAAATGTCTTATTTGCAGCGGTTGTGAGTTCAACAGCATGCATAAACATAAAAAGGACTGTGTTTATATACCATCGCCTTTAGTGCGTTCGTATTGATCAAAGTTGACAGCTACACATGTTGGATAAAGAGAAACATCATGATGATGTATTTTTGTTGCATTATTTATCATGGCTGGCCTGGTCGGGCGACGGTCCCTGAGGTAATATGTCTCCTGATACATCATATCAGACAAATCTCTGGCTCACTCTGGAGAGTTTTTGCCTCAGAGTTTTATAATGCATTCATTTGCTGTTATGTAACATTTATGTTTCAGGTCCGGGGGAATCTGTGTGTGAGCGTGTGTGTGTGTGCGTTTCTACTGCTAATTTCATGTTTTATTTATCATCCAATGGCGGTCGTCTGGGAAGGACTTACAGTGTGTTTGCTTAGTGTGAGACAGTGTGCAAAATTCATTTTTGTGCAGCTCGTTTGACGGGTTCAATAAAAATGTCTCCGGCTGAATTGTGGGCCATTACTGCTTTTGAATAAGCTTCATTATAGACTAGAAGTAAGACACACAGCTGCATTTCTATGCCTACAACAACCCAAACCACGGTCATTTAAAGGGGAACACCCCCACCGATTTGGACCTGAAGAATCCTACACCTCCCACAATGCAGTGCGGCAGTGACTTTCGTTACAGCCTCCTTGAACTCAGGATTTCTGGCTGAAAAACTGAAAATCCATCCATCCATTTTCTATACCCGACTATCCCTTTCAGGGTTGCAGGGGCCTGGGGGGCCTGGACCCTGGACCCTGGACTGGTCACCAGTCGATTGCAGGGCAACATACAAAGACAGACAACCATTCACGCTCACACTCACACCTAGGGACAATTTAGAGTTACTAATTAACCTAATGAGCATGTTTTTGGTCTGTGGAGAGAACCCACGCATGCACGGGAAGAACATGCAAACTTCACACAGAAAGGCCCCGCCCGACCCGGGGATCGAACCGGCGACCTTGCTGTGAGGCAAGCGCACTACCTGCTGCTCCACCGTGCCGCCCAAAACTGAAAATGTCATCAGATATTTTCTCAGACTTTAGAGACAACAGAGGATCAAATACAAGGTGTGACAAATACCTTCATGTGTAAAATGAGTGGGACGTCCCTTTAAAGGCCTCAGCCGAGACGTAAGAGCAGCTGAACGTGTTGATTTATGTAAACGAGGAAATATCTCTTCAGTCTAAGTGCTTTGCCAAATTTAATTGTATTATTTTATCCATTATTCATGTATTAAAATGTTTTAAGTGCCTGTTTTCTTCTTTTATCCACTGAATTACTTTTTATTCACTTTATTGGTTTTACTATTTCACTTTTAATTATTTATATTTCTCAGCAGTGGTGGAATGTAACGAAGTACATTTACTCAACTAGTGTACTGTTGACTTTTTGGAGATACGTGGTTCTCACAGGACAGCGACACTACAAACACGTGATGATCTTATAGGATATGATGCATTGCTGTAGATGAAACTACCCAACAGTACATAAAGTAGTTAAAATGAGCTCAGATGCAACATACGCATGAACGCATCATGTACTATGAGTACTTGTACTTTTCATACTTTCACTGAAATAAAGGACTTCAGTAAAGTATGTAAAATACACAAAAACGCAGGTTGTGTCACTGAACATGTTGCTGGTCTGTTTCGTAGTGATGCTGCAGCTGTTATCTGTGTTTCTGTTCAGCTTTAAAGGGTCATTTCACACAAATCCTGAAAAAAATGTACCTCACCTTGTCCTGTTTTCACTGAGACTATTTATGTGGGACACAATGAAAACCCGCCGACTGCGAGGTTAAAGGACACCCATCCAGACCTGAACAGCGTTACAAAGAACTGGAACAGTTTTTTTCCCCAGAATAACTCAACACTGTGGAGTTTTTCAAACGTTGTTATATATTTTTTCAGAGTATTTTTACTTTTATTTGATAGCAGACAGTAGAGAGGTGACAGGAAATTAGAGGATATGCAACAAAGATTCCCTGCAGACCTCAAACTACGTGTACAACGTAATGTTATTTCTGTTCATCTTCAGCACCACAAACAATATTTCTGTCACATCCATTATACTGAGCTGGGAGACAATATCTCAGAGGGCGCCATCTCCAAATCTCTGCAGATAAAAGCTAAATATTCTGCAAGGGGATATTAGGGAAATGTATTTTTTCTTATTTGGGTGAATTTACCCTTTAAGGTAGAAACTGCAATCAGTGCGATAAGAGGGAAATGACAGACATCACTTATGTCCCACCGGCAATCATCATATTTAATCAATTACAAGATGCCAGATTGGATTAAAATGGAATTATTAACATGCTACTTTCTCCACAATTCCTGCAAACAATACATACATAATCAGAGGGAGAATATTAATGAGATGTAAACACATGTATGGAGCTGATGACGGAGCCGGCTCAGGTTGATCTTACTCTGATTAGCTGCTGCGGACCCTCGTGGAGATGGATCATCAGATTCCACTCGAGTGTCTGTCTGGAGTTCAGTGTGTGTGTGTGTGTGTGTGTGTGTGTGAGGTGGAGGAGACAAAGTGATTTTAGAGCGCTCTAACGTCTGAAGTGTGTTAAGCAGTTCAGAGTTGCTGTAAAACGTGTACCAGCGGAACAGAGAGTTCCCACAGGAAGCGAGAGCTGTTTGGGTGTCGAGCTCGTTTTGCTCACATTCGGTGTAGAATCAACACCTCAGCAGGAGCCAAACATCAGGGCCTTGAGTTTTTTATTTTTATTTTATTGCAGTAGAATTTAGATGTGCGTCTCGTTAAAGTTCACAAGTCTGCCTGTACAATTAATTAAAGCATTTCATGCCACTTTCCTCTTCTGCTCCACAGAAATGTTGTACGTTTCGCTTCCCTGCTCACGCATCATGTGAAAACGTACACCTGGAATGATTAACCAATTAATCAAATAGTCGACTGACTAACTACTCTGATAACCCATTTAAGTCATTTTTCATGAAAACAGCATCCATTCCAGCTTCTTTCCTTTGCTGCCTTTCTTTTCAATTATCTTATCATTCTAATTTATTTTTAATCATTTTGGGGTCAGACAAAGTAAACACTGTGAAGGAGCCGCTCTGGGCGACGGTGACGGCATTTCTCTCTATCTTTTGAATTTTCACAAACATAATCAGAATTAATGGAAAAAGTAATCAGCAGATCAATAACAGATAATAGATTGATCCAGAATGAATGATCATTAGCTGCAGTCCTTTGCAAAATAGTTCAAAATGAGCTTCAACTCAACCAACAACAGTAAAATCCTGCTTTTTATGTGTATTTTCATGATTTTACTTAGATTACATACACACGTCACTGCAGGACTTTTACTTGTAGCAAGAGTATTTTCAAGCATGGTATTAGTACTATTACTTAAGTAAGGGTCTCTGAATACTTCCTCCACCACTGTGCTGTACAATCTATTCAACAGCTCTGCCATAAATATCTATTTTTATAAAGTTTATACTGTTTTTGATGGAAAAGTGCTCTGGACCTCTTTACATTGAGAGGTGTTTCTAATTTTTTGTCCTCTCTATTTACACACATGACAGTGTCAGAAACACTGATCACTACAGGCCTCATAAAAGTCCACTCCATGGCAGAACATCTCAACTGGACTGTATTTGATTGCACAGGTGTACCTAATAATGTGGCCACTGAGTGTCTATATAGGACAAATAAGCCGTACATCATGTGCACTTCAGTTACTGGTGGAAATGAGGGAAACTAGCGTGACAGAGGGACTGGACGGGCCTGTTGGTGTGGTTTTAAGACGTCTCTGGAAAATGTGACCCCTCTTTAATCAGAGTTTGTGTCTCTGTGTGATTTCCAGCTGCAGTCCTGGCAGGAGCTGCTAATTTGCATGACAACAGAAGCGCGTGTTTACAGATTTCATTACACCCATATACAGTCGTCAGCACCGTGCTATTAGCATTTCAGTTGCAGCTGAGTAACAAATTCAGCTTTTTGCTCTCTTCACATCGATTGAAAAATGATTGCTTAATTATGATAATTCGTTTTTTGCCTTGTAATTTCCCCCCTCTCCACGGAGAATTGTAATTAATCCATTACAAACAACACCTGTTATTCAATATGTTGATGAAGACACCTCTGAGGTAAAACATTGAAATGGTGGCGATAGCGGCGCGGCGCATCAATGCGTGTGACATGTACTCTTCAAAGGGGCGATTAAGCTTTCCTGATTGATTTCCCCCGATGAATCATAATAGCAGTGGTGGGTAAACTTGACTGCAGACTGGAGACCGAGACACACGGTGTGTTTTTTCCATTACTGGAAAGATGGGAGCAGATTTCTGACAGTGAGCTTTGAGATATTAAACATCTGTCTGTTCAGTCTATACTGTTAGCATGTTACCTTTAGCATTTATGTGCCATCTTTAGCAACATTGAAGCAACAATTTGACAGTTTGGGAAAAATTATTTTCTTTCTGGCAGAGTTGGATGAGAGGATCGATTCGGCTGTAGCTGGAGCTAACAGCTTATTAGCTTAGCTTAGCATAGAGAGCAGACAGAGGGAGAAACACCCAGCCAGGCTCCATTTAAAGGTAAAGAGATCCACCCATCAGCTCCTCTACAGGACCTCCCGCACAAGCACAAAAGCTGACCAGAGCCATGGACCGCTCTGCAGTGTGTCTCAGATAAAATGAGTTTCTTATGCATCATCTGCAGCCTAACATTATGTTATCAAAGTGTTTAATACGTTAAAAGCCACAATAGCCAAATCTCCTCGTCCCCGTTAAATAATAATAATAACAAAACATTAATCAGTGATTTCCAGGGTGAGCCTGAACGCATCCCAGATGTTTGATCGTTTTTTTAACCTCAGTGACGTCCACAGTGTCATCTGCCATGTTGAACGTGACGCCTTGCAAATGCAGATGGACTTTGATTGGCTGTCAGTGATCCCAGCAATATCGTATATTTGTGGTGTGGACGCCGCCATCGAGTTTTTTTACATATTCAAAGTTATTGTTATAGTTCTCATTTGTTTAATATGTCCAAAAACTGAGGTGTAAAGGTGACTCTTTGCTGTTTTATGCCAGTAATTTTTACCAGGACCATTTGTCAGGCAGCCGGCAGAGACAAATTAGTGTTTTTACACTTTTTATAGTTTCCATAAACAAGATATGACGTGTTAATTGGTGAGCTTCAGACGTGCTGGTAGATTGATTTTCTCACATTAAGCTAAGCTAATCAGCTGTAGCATCACAAAAAGCTCCTTTAAGAAACCCCAACATAGACTGAAAACACTGATCATCAACCCTTTAAGGGGTAAAACAGTTTAAATGTGAAGACTGTGAAGGAGACTGCTGACAGCCAGCTTGAGGTCATTGTTAGTAACGATGTTTAATAAAGTCGGTCAGTAAGAATTTGTCAGGGACAGCTAGAAAACAGCCGAAATAATGATGGTATGAACACCTTTCTGCTGCCCCAGATATAATTAATTGGAGAGTTGTACTAAAAACAGTTTCAACAATGCCTGTCTAAACTTTCCCATTTGATTGAGTTTCATATCAACGCTGTGAATTCTGAGCCATAAATGCATCCTGATCCTCTGGAAATCATCCTGGATTACTGTCAAAATCGCATTTTCTATCACTTCCGATTCATTTTCAATGGATCTGCTCCGTGCGAAGTCAGACTGACATTCCACATTATGGCACGGGACTACATTTTCTTTCTTGTTTCCGGCACGGAGACGGGAGACAGAAGCAAATGTTCACTCAGGATTTTAAGCTAAATATAATATGAAGACGTCTGCGAGACATTTGACAAGTTGAGATACTGTTTCTCTCCAAAATGCTGTTGTCAGTCCTGTCACTGCTTCCAGTCTTAGGGTTGTTTATACCCTTTACATCCACAGTATACTCTGTCAGTATAATATGTAGTGTTACAGGCAACCCATCTAAAATACTGGCAGCGTGCTGCTGGTCAAAATTCCTCCACCATATATTAAGGCCTTCGAAATAATCCCTCAGGATGACATGTTCCTATTTAGCCAGCCTTTTCAAACAGCTGCTGCCTTATTGTCCTGACATTTCCAGGGAATTAGTTATTATTCAGACGTGTTTATTGAGACTTATTGTCTGATCTTGTATTATTAAACTCCCTCTCTTTTCGCTCTGCTGACTAGATATTCCACTTTACTAAAGCACTTTGCCTTTTACTCAACCTGAAACGACACATGAGGAGTAAACAGCCAACCTCAGTCTGCGAGAAGACATCTAATACTCCAAAACCCTGTGATTAAGTAACTTCAAATGCATATGAAAAGGTGAAAACATTGTATGCAAATAAAAAAATCACAGGGATTAATCTGCCCTTATCAAGATGCAAACAGTATAGCGAGTATTATTTCAAGGTAACACACAGATTGTGCCAACAAGTGTTAATGTACAACTGTTCAGCTGTGGCTTAACCTCGTTTCTAGCAAAATAACTTTCCATCAAACAGCTTGTGAAACATCCTCAAAGTCTCCGGTCTAGACCGTCGGAACGCCAAAGAGACTGTTCCTTTGAACTCTTCAAAATACAACGTTAAAAGCGAGAAGGTGTAAACGGGGGAGATACTGGAGGACGCGGCGTCTCGGTAACAAGGTCCATCGTGTGTGGGGAGAAACTTTCCGACTGTGTTCTCATTTAGAGCTGATTTACTGAAAACCAGAAGGGAGGCTCATTGTGCCGCTGAAAAGGTCACGAGTAATTTTTGACTAATGTTGTTTTTATCTTTGGCTTGCTGTCTTCGTGATTAATTATGTTCAGGATGAACATACAGAGGAGAGACTGAAGATGCTCGCTGTGGCCTGCGTGGGTGTGCGACGCACTGATACCCTCTGTTCAGCAAGTTTGGATAGGAGGGAAACATTTTGGGTCGAAAAATGTAATTAAGCCTTTTTCCTTGTGATTTTTGACAGCGAGTTGTTGAAAACTAAAAAAATATAGACAGCTAGATTTGTCTGCAGGCATTAAGTCAAGGGTTCGACCTTGGTGCTTGTGACTGATAGAAAGTTATGTGTAAGAAGATGAGCATTATATACACTAAACAAAATACACAGTATGTTAAGTTTCTGATATTTATTGTTTCATTTTAGCAACAAGCATCCTCCCACGACCTCGCCAAGCCTCCTCTTCAACCATTACTGTAATGCACATTCAGAAATGTTCTTCTCACTGCCTGTATGTTCATTATTGCTGCAGCAAAGTCATTTTCTCACTTAAAAATGGTAAGTCAACATTAAATTTTATGAGCACATGTCAAGAAATATTGAGTGGATAAAAGAACACATAGAAAGCATAAAAGGAGCTGATCTAAATGAAGGAGGAAAACAAGACTGAAGGCTCACAGCCGTGCTAATAGCATGCTAACAATGTCAACATGCTGCTATTTAGCAGGTATGATGTTACCATGTGGACCATTGTGTGCAGCAGATGTTAGCATTCAAACATTAGCTAATTAACACAAAGTGCCCATTTTTATCTTAAGCATGAGCCTGGAGGAGATCATGCACTTGGTCGTTTGTGTGTGTTCTTGCAGATAATATTAAACACCACTGGACAAATCAGTCTAATATTACTGTGCACATTTATGACTGTATGCTCAAGGACCTGTTGTGGTTGCAGTGGTCGCCAAAACCTATTTTATTAACTGCTCTGTCTTATATCAACATGGACGGCTGACTCCTCGCTCCTCTTAATCAGCCGGCAGGGACCACAGCTGATCAACAGCTGCGACAGTCTGGAATCTTGTTTCCACTACTGACAACAGAGCAAACAGCATTTCCAGCAATCGACGACCAGAAACAAGGCTTATCTAATCTTTTGCCAGAATTTGGCCTTTGATGTGGCTCAAAAACTGATATTTGTAGCAAAGTTTAGCCTCATCTTGAATTTAAGCATCTGCACACTAATTCCACTCCAAATGTGTCATGATTCACTATATTTGGGCACAATTCAAGATGAATAAATCCCCATTTTTGTTATCTTCACTGCCATCTTGACTGTAAGCCTGATCCACACTCCACCGAGTGCAGCAGTCATTATTTTTGCAGATATTTAAACCAAAGTGTTTTAAAAAAAACTGACTGACAATGGTGCTGGATTGAAGTTAGGAAATCAACTAATTACAGTTACTATTCAATTACAATTACAAAAATAACACCCAATTTGTACACCAATCCATCCAATAGCTCACATTTAACTCAAAAGCACAAATGTCAACCTTTATGGTGGCGCTCATCAAAGTAACTGATGACACCCAATAATGCCACCATGGCTGAAATTAATTACGAAACAACAATCTGTGAACGATCTAATAAAGTTGTCCCGCTTTAATCCTTTTTAAAGCTGAGTTGTAGATGTGATTAAAAAAGGAGGAACACTACTCAGGTGTTAAAAGCCCCAGTCTCTCCAACTAAGCACCTGAGTGGCTTCAAAAGGTTCAGTGGAGTAGAAAGACTGCTGACTCAGCTTGGACCAAAGCCATTTGAAAGCCCGTGCATCATTAAAAGCATTTTAAAATCAATTTTGCAAATGTTAGGACACAAGTGCAAAGAGGAGCTGAGCCGATATTAAATCTGTGTGATCTGCATCACATCCACGCTCAACCTGTTACACCTCCAACAGGAGGCGCCCCAGAGCCCTCCCCATGGAGCTCCCATAAACATGGAGTAGCAGACTGCCGTCACTGACTGATATTTTCCTGGATCGGCGAGCTTGTCAGCCTGTCAGAAAGACTTAACCCAGGGGAGGAACACCACCACCATCATCATCATTATTCTTTTGATCCTTAAATATAACTTTGGCTGGACGAGGATGGACTGTTAAACTCCAGAGCTTTTCTTTGTTGCACAGCTCTATTTATCACCACACGGGGAAATCACATTACAGCTGCCACTGCTCCAAACAATTGCAGATGCAGTAAATCTCACAATTTTACCCTCAGAGGTGGATGAGATCCTCGGATACCTGAACTCTTCCACTCGGGCAGCTGCTCACTCCGTCAGGCCACTTTCATCTTTCAGATATAGATGTATATTTTGATCCTAACATCATCACACTGAGCAGCAGACCACACTGAATGGGCCAACAGAGTGGAATTCTCTTAAGGTGCGCTGTCTAATATTAAGGCACAGCAGAGGCCTGGATTCTCCAAATCTCTTGATATCCCGTCAATGAATATCACAAACACTCAGTGGGACAATGCGCCTCTTTGCTGGAGACAAACCCCTACCTTGAATGAACAAGAGTGCAGGTATGCTGTATCTATCAGTCTAGGTAAGTCCCAGTTCCTATTGGATCCCTTTGGGAATGCAGGCCTTTTTTCTAAAGAACAGAGAATACACAGAGACTCGATTAGCATCGTTTTGACCAGCTGTTATTTGTCATGTGGTTAAAGGCTTGGCCCCAGCACAAATCAACATTGTTATCCTCTTTTACAGTTTCTTAGCATTTCCAAAGAAGACATGTGACGTGACATGGGCCCTTGTTTATTGTGCTTCCTGTGTATTCACACAAACACTACGTTCATGGTCATACTCATATTTTACACCGTTAGGAAGTTAAAATTATCATGAATCCACTGATCTAAACCATTTCAAGATTCAATCGCAACAGGAGCCCCAATAAACAAAACAAACACTTCTTAAATTGAAGCAACACTGAGGCAACTCACCAATTTCGTCTCTCAGTGATCCACAGATTGATAAAACTCCAACAAAAACGGCCTGGTAACATCCACAAAGGTCCGGAAGATCCACCGCAGTCAAAATATTCAGTCCAAAACATGATAATAATCCACAAAAAGCCATTTTCTCTGCCTCTTCGTCCACTTGTCTTTTTCCAGTTCAAACTTTCTGAAACACATGCAGACGGCGGCCATCTTGGTTCCATTTACCAATCACAATCAGCCATTTGAAGCCTAGTAACCAGAGAAGCCAATAACTGCTTGAGTTGAACAGAAGGGCCTCCTTCTCTTCTTCCATTTGAAAGTTGAGCCAACCACAAGTTTGCTGATGATTGACACTTCAAGTAGCCAATGACATTCTGAACATGCCACACGCCACTTCAGTGGTAACGGAATATTAATCAGAGGGAATACTAATAATAATGGATATTATACAGAGTTTGGAGTAATAAACACAGTAAATGGCTTTAATATAAAGACATAAAGTCAGAATATAAGCATGGATACCTTAAATATGAATATAAATGAGCAAAATGTAGCTTTCAGGAATATAAACATAGATATTCGTGTGGATAAATACAATGAATTGCCTTTTTTGGAGAATGCCTGAATAAAGCATTAGAGAAAACATGAAAAGATTCAGTTTCTCTGGTACTGCTATCAGTTTTTATTGAACTTGGACTAGGTAAAGGCTTCATGCTGTGGTCCCACTGTGTTTTCCAGCTAACAAGCCCCAGACAGAGCCATCTGCAAGCATCTATTTGCAAAAAATATCCAGGCGGAAAAAAGCTTTCTTAAACTTCTATTATTCAATGCCAGTGGCACTTACAGTGTTTCTGACTGCTGGGGATAATCTGCTGGGGAAATCTCCCTGTCATTTGAGATACAAATCAACCACGACACCCTGATATCAGAGCTCTCATTACTTCAGGATGGATCTTGTCCACCTCTGGCACCTTCCCACTGTGGAGACCTACGCAGTGACCTCTGCCAAAGAGATGAGCAGGAAGTCTCTTACAAATACTTTAGAGAGGTTGTCAAGTTTACGGTCAAAGTGTTTCTTCCACCTTCTGACAATATTTCCAGGCACTTATCAGTTGTTTGTCTACTCACGCTGAGAACGGTGGGAACCACCAGTCTTTCAAGGAATCATTTGCTTGAATCTCTCTGAGGTTTCCTCAGAGTAGATCTTCTCTGGATGAAGGGGTTAATATGACTTATCTTGAGCTTGTCAGATGGTCAGTTCATGTCTGAAACCCTCTCCACCCACACCTTTATTCCCAAAACTGACAATCCCATAAGAACACCCACTTACCACAGCAATTTGTCAGATTTGTGGAGGTGAGAAAGCAGCCAGGGTTTCTGTCACATCACATGAAGAAAACAGGTGCAACAGATTGTCATTTGTCCATTTTGATTGGTTACTAAGCTTCAAATGGAGGGACTTATCTATTATGAACCTGTGGTTATATTGAGTCTAAAAGTATTTTTGTTTACTTCCTAGGATCCCAAACAGGAGTTGTGTTGAGATAAGGGCTCATTCATTGGTAGTTGAACTCTGGGTTTTGTGCTGAGCACTGACTGCCTCCTTGGTGGAGGTCTGTGAGCATTTTCTGGTTAAGTATGAAGTTATCATTATGGATTTTCCATGTTTATAGGCTTATAAAAATAACATTTATTTTGCATTTAAGTGAAAATATTAAATAATAATGGGCTAATTATGCCTAAATACAAAATAAAACACTGCCATTGGCTAAAACTATTGTGCTGAAAGGGAACATGAAACCTGGTTTTAAGGGTTTTTTGAGAAAAAATATCCTAATGTTAGACCTCCTCCTCCTTTTCCCATCTCTGTGGTTACCAGCCATGCATAGTTGCCTCTTCTTTCCATTTTATGGTAGATTGCAACCATTGCTTTTGAAGTTACTGCCACCACATACTTTACCAGAGGCACTGTTGCTTCTGTGAGTTGCATTCTACAGTTCATTAAAAGCTATTTTCATCCATTTATTTTGGGGGACAGATGCACATTTTCTACATATTGAGGGGGATGTGTCCCCTGTGTCCCCCCTGACATGTGTGCCTATGCTCTATGATAGCCACTTACAGACTTTTTTCTAGCTCAAAGCAGCTACCCCAAAACAGCATTTCCTCCTTAACTCCATGTGTCACATCTTTCTTTGCCATTACTCATTCACAGCCATGAAAGATCTCTCCCCTTTAATGTGGTGGCTCAGTGACAAGCTGGTGGCATACAGTGCAGCGAGGGATGTAGATGGCCAGAACTGGGTAATTGCTCTGGTATCGGGGGAACAGGACCAAATTGGAATGAGTCTTGGAGGCTGGAGCCACGCTGATTGAGAAGTAGCAGCGATGGCGAGAAGGGGCAGGCTTCCTCCATGGGAGCAGAGATAAGGAGGGCACAGACAAAAAGAGTGGGGAGACCCAGGCATCTATTAGAGGTGTGTGTGTGGGCAGCAGGGGCACACAAGTAAGCAAGAGAGTCAGAAAAGCACTAGTTTGCTCTGTAATGAGCTGAATGAGTGTAATACTCTGTGGCTGTAAGTCTAGTTTGGCCTCGGTGTGGGAGGTGTCTTCCACCTTGCCTTGGGTCCTGCCATTGTTTCATCAAGGCTTAATGATCCCACATGCACTATGACAAGCAGAGGGCTATATTAGTGACACTGTGGACTCAAACAAGGCATCATTATAATGAATATGCTGCACAAGCCAATATATTAGAAAGCCTTTTGACAGTGGCATAAATCTAAGCAAGTAGAAGTAGTAAATGTTAGTCTACCATCAGCCTCCACAAGCATTCAAAAGGTATTTCCATTGAGGGTTGAATGTATATAATTAGTATCAGTTCAATTTTAAAGTACATTGCTTGTACCAAGGTAAAACCAAGTGTAAACCCACCTGGACGTCACCCACTGGTTTGTGGACTGTATCGGAGCCACCTGTTTTGATGTGACCATGTTTGAACGAGACGGTGGAGCCGTGGAGGATATGCATTGGTAAGCCTCTATCCTGATTGGATCTGACTGAGAACCCGAGATAGTGACATGTCAATCACAAGGTAGCCCCTGCTTTATTGTCTATTTTACACCAAATTTGACCATAATTTATAATATGACCATTAAGACATGCTGAAGATTTGAAATTGAAGCCATAAACTATTTAGGAGAAGTCATTTTCTCATAAGCTCAACAATCTGACTTCTTTTTGCAACCAGTGGAGGTGCCCCCTGCTGGCCATTACAAAGAACACAGGTTTAAGACACTATCTCTATCCTCTATGGGTAAAACAGAAAATACCATTCATTACCATCATAATGCCATGCAACTTTTTTCCAAGGATAATAATGATTAAATCCCTGAACAAAACCCGTTTCTCTCTGTAGTCTGCTGAGAGGAACTCTCTGTTGGCTCTAGCACTTTGTGAAAAGTTGGAGATTTGTTAGCTCGCACTACAGAGTGGCAGCTGTGTAAGCATTAAGGTAATTTCAATTTTTTTCCTGCGGATAAAGCTCAATAAGTGGGTATTTTGCACGCAGCCACATTCTCCCAAAGACCCCAAGATAATTAAAGGAAAGTGGGGGCTTGGGGTGATCTTTGGATCCTGATGCACCGCCATGGAGCTCACCATTCAAGCACCACTTGTGATCTCTCTGGGGCTCCACTGGGGGACAAGGGAGGTCATGCCACTGCCCAGCTTGATCAAGGATTCCTCTGTCTTTTGTTCCCCACAGTTTCCCTCTCTGGTGTGCTCTCTTGCTGTTGGCAGTCCCTGCTATGTTGTTTACCAGCCTTTACCGATACAAAATTAAAATAATTCCAGGTCTTTTAATACACTGTCAGGGAAAATTGGCAATACAAGTTAGTATGATAATTAATATCTGCTGCATTTTTAATCACAGATCCTCTATGTTTAAAATTCTGCACTATTCCAGTTCTACAAAGCACACGCAGGGACACACAGATGTCAGTGTCTCTATGATGCATGGTAGCCAGCCTGTTTTCGTTATCAGTGCAGCATACTGTACTGTTCGGCTCGCTCCCAGCAACATACCTCCCCTGACTCTCAGATAAAACATGGGGTCTGTCACACAGACTTGTGCTGAGGCCCGGCAGGGGAGCCCTAATGATTGCAATAAAAAACAAATGCAAATGATTACCTAGGGGTTCCCTCTTGTGTGGAATCTGTCGCTCAGCCTCTGGCTGTCAGGATGGATCACTGCCATCGACTGTGGACATGGAGCGTTAGGAAAATAAACACCAACTGGGCCAACGCAGGCAGCAACAATGCAATAACAATAATACTATTATCTGTTACATTGTTGGGTGGCAAGCTAAGACCATTTTTGGTGAAGAATGATGGATCATGGCTGAGCTGAATCACACGCTGCCAATACTAGCGATCAAATTAGGAGGTGTTCATTTGTCAGTTTGGATTTTGTTCCACAGCTGTGCCAGCCGTCAGGAAGTGATTTCTGTTGTTTGTGCAAATTCATGAGCGTCTTTATCATCTTTAATATTTTATTAAACATGTTTTCATGTTCAATAGTTTAATATTTAGAACTATGTACTTCCAAGTGAGCCGAGACACAGCTGTGTTTTTGGCTTTGTTAGTGCATTTTTCAGTCACGCAAAGTATCACTCAAGTATTACACGTAAGTACAGCTTTGACTTTACTTCATCTTATCCTACTTCATACTTGTACTGCACTGCAGTTATTTAACATGGATGGTTACTGGTTACTTTTGAAGATGAAGACTTTGCGTACAAAACATGCCATCAGTTTAGAAAATGGAGTATTTTTACACATTAAACAGTAGCTTATATGACGAAAATGTCTTCTTAAGTCTTTTTATGGTGTAGTGTTGCTACTTTTGTTATTTCAATCATCTGGCATTTTTACCACATTTTTTCTAAAATTCCTATTCCTATGCTCTGTACAGAGCACATATATGAACTAATGGCCTGCATTATCAAACTCTTCAGATTTAAAGCATCACCAATAGGGTATTTTCATCCATACTTAAGAAAACTTGTTGCAATTATGAATTTTTACATCCTTGTCACAAACTCGCAGAACTTCTGTCAGATTAAACTCCAATTATGTCAAAACAAACACGACTTAATGTAACTATGTCTGATGCCGTAATTGTTGCTTGCTCTCTATACTTGCCTGACATTTACATTAGGCTTGACATTTTATATCATTATTCATGTATGTGCAGAGCTTCTGTAAATGAGGATATTATAATTAGGATGCTTGTCAAGCTTTCAGACATAAGTCAAGTTGTCCAACATTACAATGATTTTTTTTTTTTTTTAACAATTCACTCCCAGGTCAGGCTGAGGAAGAAACAAATGCCTCCTCTTCCATCCACTTCGTCAGCTTGCTTGAGGATCATCAGCACTTTTTTCTTTCTTCCTTTCTTCTCTGCAGGCAGAGAAAATGGAAATTACTCCCGTGCCTGCTGTTGAATGGCCAGAGTTCAATTTGAAAATGTTTTGGCTCTAGTAGGTCATAACTAAAGAGTTGAGTCAACACAAAATAAGAGGCTCATATAAAAGGATTTTATGAATTATTTCCTAAAGTGTGTCAGCTTTTTGGATTTAGAGGACAAGAGAGGTCAAACTAAACAAGAGCACAGATGCACAGAACAGTATATCACTCTGTAATAAAAAAAAAATAAATAAAAAAAAATCAGAAATTAGGCCTCGGGGGCTGCATGTTCCACATGAAATCTCCTTGGTTGGTCCTTGGTGAATGGAGCGGAGATGCGATGTTCGACTCAGGGGTAAAATCTGCCTCCAGCCCTCCATCAACAGGTGAAATGAGACTTGTGTTTATAGCGATGTGAGATTAGTTCAGGGAAGGGCGAGGGAGACTTTGTCTGCAGACAGATGGATCATGCGTCGTCTCTGGTAAGCATTCCACACTGTAAGCCAGGCTAATCCTCAAGGCAAGATGTACAGCTGCGGTTGCATTTGTCTGAAAACACACAGTTTTGCAGTGAAAGAACACGAGTAATACTTAAATAACCTACACAGACATTCAGTATACATTGATTCAAGGTCAACAGGAGCCTCCGCTGGTGTTTGTCCACGAAGCTATAAAATATAAAATAGTAAGATTACAAGCTTGAGATCACATTACGGCGATGAAATTCAAACATACCTGCAGCCGTATTGCTGCAGCTGGAAATGCCTTCTTTTCTATTTCAGCTATTTTTAGGGTGTGTTGGTTGTTTGGGTCCTCCGGGGCTCAAGGTGCCTATCGGTCAAAACAATCTAAACAACAATTTTATGATTGATTTGTCATGCAGTTATATAAGAGGCTGATATTCAGTACACACAGCGTGTCTTCGAAGACCTGAGAAAGAGACTGTATTGGAAATAATGGTGATTAATTTGTTGTTCAGGGGAAAACAATATCAGGGTCTTTTGTTTTAGCTCATTTCTGCTAATGATGTCTTTCATCATTAAGAGCTTTCAAATGACAAAAGAGACACCAGAAGTGCTTCTTAAAATATTAGAAACTTCTTTTGAAATGTTATGCTTGGACAGAATAAATGCGAAGAAAACACATTTAACTCCACATGCCTCCTTTTATATTTTGGGAATGTATATGCCATTATGAATTATAGTAAATGACTACAATACCGCCATTACAAGAGCAGAGAATTACAATGAAACATAATGTCATTAGGGCCGTTCTCCAAGTTTTAGGTGGACTTAACTGTCGGCTGAAATGACTTTTCTAATGAACTAAATTTGAATAATGTATTCGCGGACAGATTTGGAACGCTGATATGGTGATGATTAGGATATATGACTAAAGACCAGATGCGGCAAACCACCTCTGTGTGATGCATGACACATTCACATGATTAATGGCGACTTCTGACGTTTGCGCTAGGTTACTCAAACGGCGACTTGTCGTCTGCGAGACAGCTCCTCTTACAGAGATAAACCGGGCTGGAGTATTCTGTGAAAGCATGTGAGATGAGGATCTTTATCCAGCTCATAGATTCTCCTCAGCGCTGGGAGCTGGCAAAGACAAATTTAAGGCACATGGTGCTCTGAGTTTTTGCTTACTGATAAACAATTGTGGGGATTTCTAAGCACGCAGATTCCTCATTCAAGAAACATTGGCATACATATGTATGGGCTGTGTTTGATACTGTGCAACATGTGTTGATTCAATAGAAGATGCAGGGCAGTCAGTGATGTACAATTTATGAGGCCACAGCCACAGCCAGAGAAAAAGTGCTTGACACAAAATGACCTGATGGAACTTTTAAAAGACCTCCAAACCTTCACCGCTACTCAGGCCTGCACGCGCTTCAGTGGAAAAGGTTGCATCTCCACTCAGTATCTCCGTTGCTCAAGCTGCTTAATCAGTTAGAGAACAGCAAGATATGGCCAGCACACAAATCAGGGTTCTTTCATTGCTGATAATGTCCTTGAGGAGTGTGTGGCGACTATAGACAGCAGGAGATTAACCCGGCCTCGCTCAGCCACCTGCAGTGAGACGCTCCATACGCGCTTTTTAGTTCCCATAATCTTGAGATGTAGATCGCACTTCTAGCAACCAATTAACGAAGGGCACTACACTTGAACCTAGTGTTAAGTTGTATTTTCAGCTTTTGAGCGTGCACACACACACACACACACACACACAAAATGGAGATCAATATGATTTGGCATTCAATGAAGCACATGTTTTAATAATAGAGCATTTGTTTGTGTTGCAGAGACACCTACTGGTTTGGATCTCCTTTGGGTTTTAGCAGTTCGTGCAGACAGAAAGAAAGGACTTGTAAACTTCACATGTGCTGAACAACCGTGTCCTCAGTTGTCCACATCTATGGCTAAAACACAGAAGGATTGTGTGTCCTGTGCGCGTGTAGCTCATTTGTGCTTTTTAGTCTGCAAACAAAGGCAGATGTGTGCAGATTGGGATTTAAGATTCTGATTTAATTAGCTCCGACTCTTGGGGCTGCCTCTAAGGTAGTTGCTCCTACATGCCGCAAAACTCATTATGGATGAATTAATGAAGTGGGACGTACACTTGGCATCATCCATGTGGCATGCACTGATGCATTATGTATTATTATTATTATTTTACGGCATGAGCAAATCAAGTTTGTTTGCTGGGTGTATATGAGGGACCGCTCCGGAGAAGCATAATGATTCTAAAGCCTAAATCACGTCATGTGTCACATAAGTGCCGTGCACTTTCACACCCCACACTCTGTTATCTTCTTCATATCCCTGATCATTTTATTAGATACATATGTATGCACTGAATACTTTTGATATTGACCCCCTGCTGGCTTTGATCTGCATAACAATGCTAGCTGTGCCACCACTCCACATCTTTCTGGCGTCTGTTATAAAGTACTGTTCACTTCAGATCCATCTATTCAACTCAGGGAGGTGCTTTACAGTCTATTTCCATTTCCTTTGAGCAGGAATGGATTCAACATGAAAGAATGAAAAAACTTTGTAAACTCTGTCGCACACTTTAAATGAAATTTCAGCTTATTAAAGGAACATGTTTTTTGTTTTTTTACTAGACTACTTACAGCTGCACAAATCATCATTTTCATGTTAACGATGGATCAAATGATCAGCTGATGCTGCAGCTCTCCTCATTTCTAAGACGCCTTTTAGTGTCTTTCAGCTCTTTTTTTGCTTTACGGCAAGAATTTGACTGTTTTAACTCGTCTCAAAACTTTTATCAACTGTATTTATATGGGCTGCTTTTCATTGTTAATCAAATAATTGTTTGGTGTATATCATTTTCTCCATCCCAAGACATGTTATCAAAGTCTTTTTTTTGCTCACTATAAGAGCTTCATAAGGGGAAAATATGTCAAAGCTGTGTTTCAAGCTTTGTCCATGACTCCAAACCAACAACATACATAACTGCTGCTTTACATAACTCCACTCAATGCAACCTGCCCAGCAACAAACAGCAGACGCAGTTAGCAACCGGAGCTTAAAGGGAGGTGAACATTGGACTTCTTAGTCAGGCTGCAGTTGGAAGTGTAAGAAACTGCATGCAGGAAGAACAAACAAAGAAACAGAAAAAAAAACATGTAAAATAAGATTTAAGATTAAGATTAAGATATCCATGTACCACCAACAACTAAATATATGATAATATTATATTGAGTCAGCTTTGTAAGAGACTAGCACAGTAAACATGCATGCCATCTGTGTAATGTGTACAGTACATACAGAGTCCTGTGCACATGACATGAACTCTGGAGGTTATAAACCTCAACTCAGCACCATAAATATCCTTGGCTTGTTTATTGCATCTTATCTCACAGCGTGGTCGACAATGCATCATTAATTTAAGAACCTTTCTAATGAATGTGAAATGAAAGACTCTCAAGCAGGCAATTTCACCGCACTTATCATACGAGGAGAGACTGTAGTGGCTGTATTTTCAGAGTCCTTACCTGAGTGCTTGTGAAACTGGTGAGCTCTGCCGTCCCGCTTTGCTAGCCTCTCATCTTTCACCCATGACAGAAATTACATGATTCAATGGTCCTGTGGAAGAACTGATGGACAGCCAGCTTTAAAATGTTAATAAACACACTGTTTTATAGAGCAGCCTTTCATTTTTCACCAACAAATACAGCTTTAACCTTGTCTGTTGTCCCCCCCACTTCTGCTGTCGAGGTTATGGCTATACTGACATCTGCAATTCAATTCCCACCCCCGCCCCGTCCAGCGCAAAAAATACATGTATATGTGAAAATAATTCAAAATGAGATTCAAACACAGTGAGTTCTTGTCCTTGTCACTTTTGATCTCATCGATACAGGCAGAGTATGAAAGCAAATAAAAGGATGCTTAATGATTTTCAGTGCTGCACTTGACCTTCCAACTACAATAGCGCTTGTCCTCAAGGAAACACTCCAGTGCTGCCCGAGGCTAAGTCCACCGGGCAGAACACATATAGGATCCCAGACAAATGCTCCCATAAAGAGCTTGTTTTCAGCATCACTCAACGTACTTTGACAAAAAAAATGGTGTGCGTGCTCATGTGCGTGCAGAGGGGGAGACAGAGGAATGCATGAAGAGGCTCATTGATTGATGCCATTTGCATCAATACTGGACAATGTTTGTCTGCAGAAATGCAAAACTGCACAAGCATGGTCTCTCTATTATCTCAAATAATGATATTATACTAAATTTTGTACAGCAGCTTGTTCAGATCAATGAATGATGTGCAGCCAGAGTTTCAATATCCCCTACTTCAGCGCATCAAATGACAAATTTGCTCTGAATATTGTTATGGGTCTTTTCATACTGTATTGACCTTTCACTATGATGGATGCTCTTAAGCACTGTAATAAGACTTTCACAGTGTGAGAGAGATGACTCAGAGCTTTTCTTCTCTTAAGGTAAAAGCAGCTTTGATGAGACACAGACATACTGTAGCACTTTAACTTAATGTGAAGTATTGATTCATCTCGCAAAGGTTCCCTAAACACATTGGAGTATTTTTGAGACAAACTGGTATTTCATATAACATCATACTGGGATAATTAGTCGTTCTACATTATGTAATACGCTGCGTTCATTTCTGCCATAAGGGGGAAAGGAGAGGAAGTGATTAGTCACTGTATGTTTCCATTTAATTATTGCATTAATTAATAGACGGCCTGCTGTATGCACTGGTTTGCAGAGTGGAGGATTGCTGTACTTAAACCAACCACTTAAGACCTACTTGAAGGCAGTGCCATCTACTGGAAGTTATTTGCAAGTACAAAACACTGCACCTTTGTTTAAGCTCTTTAATTGGTGAACCACCTTTTTCATATAGAAAAATAGTATGTCATATGATTAAAAAGAGCTTTATTAAGTCAGAAAATGATGCATCATATATGAAAATAATGACAAATAGCTAAGATGCATGCTGCAATTTTCTGACAAACTACACTAAAATAAGTTCATTAATCAGGCTGAACCACACACATGCATGTTTGTGTGAGTGTGTGTGCCTGATCTCTGACACACATGTGACTACAACGCATAAAATTAGGAGCTGGGATCGAGCATCGGCCTTGACACATTTCTTTTTGTATTACAGGTTTATAGCCACTAGATGGAGCTCAGCCTCCTTTACTTTTTCTGATTTAACTGTAGAATCACCTCACTTGAAGATCATTCTTAGTTTTCTAAGCAAAGGTCCTGCACACCCACACACGCTTACAATCACTGTGGCTGAGCAGAACTCAGGCTGTGCAGAGCTTTGCTGTAAATCACACAACAACATGAGTCTCTAAAAAATATGTAAGTTGTCCCACCCTAACACGTTCAACAAAACTGGCTAAAAATGTGAGACCGAGTGTCAAACACAGTGTGTGATGTGATGAGAAGATGATGCAAAATGAAGCAAAAACACATGTGCGGGTGTACCAGGGGCTTCGACGTCGCAGACTCCTTAATTTAATGCAACAAGATCGCACATCACATCCCATCAGCAAACCTGTTGTGTATGCTTTCAGTTCACTTCTGAACAAATATGCTGGCTGCCCATAAAGTGACAACTGAAACAGCTCTGCGCCTTTACTTAAAGCAGAACCGATCTGTTATCATCTAAGACTGCACTGACAAGAGTGTCAACCACATACGTGCTGTCAGGTCGTCAGCACAAGCTTGATGAACAGTGTGGACCCTGAGACCCTGAGACGTAACTCAGACTAAATAATCGGTTTTCATAGTAAACAAAGTAATTTAAAGGTAAAACAAACAGGAAATTCTTTCCTTTGTGCATTTTTACTGATGTACACATCAATGCAGTTTAGAGCGAGTTATTTTCAGCTTCTCTAAATGGATTCCTTGTCATCAATTTTAATGGGGTTTACAGGAAACGAGTGAAATAAATTGCCGAAATGATCAGAGATTCAATGAATGAATCCTAATCAGTGAGTGAGCATAGTGGAAGGGTACAGCATGTTAGGCTCAATAAGATGGTTCTGATCTGAGAGAGGAACAAACATACAGTAGTTTGCATAATACGCTATATTTTAAAACCCTCAGAGTTCAGCTTATTATGTCTGACATTTAAAATCTGCCTAAAAATGCAAATGAGGTGACTAAGTGGTTCCATGCCACAATTTCACATTACCAATCAGAAAGTACATTTGCAAAGGAAAAGACAAATAGGACAAACAGCAGCTGCTGGAATAAATTTCCAAGGCGTCGGCCAATGAACACCAATTCTGTGCTGGTTTTCATTCACCATATAATTAAACACTGCTTTATTTGTTGGGCACAACATTCTGTCATGATCCAATTTTTGCATTAAGGATAAATAATGTTTGAAAATAACTTTTAATACTTTCTAAATTTGTCAAAATAAATGGTGTAAGAATCTGAAAAATATGCTCAGCTCACTTTCTTGCTAAGAGTTAGGTGAGAAGATTGATCCCACTCTCATATTTGTCTGTTACAAATGAAACTATAGCCAGCAACAGATTAGCGTAGCTTAGCACAAACACTGGAAACAGGGGGAAATAGCTAGCCTGGCTCTGTCCAAAGGTAAAATCCACCTACCAGCATCTTGAATTAACAAAAATACATGTAGTTTGGTAAATCTAAAAACTGAAGCTAAAAAATTACTGATCACAGGGAGGTTGCCGGGCAACCAGCAGAGACTCCAGGAAGTCACTGCTCCCCGCCAAGAAATAGCACATTAACCTGTGAAACCACAACTTTACCACAGATGAGGCAAACGAGATACAACGTCTTCATCAGCGAGCTTTGAAGGTTGAATTTTGTTTTGCCAGGCTAACGTTTTCACACCACTTCCATCCTTTATGCTAAGCTAAGCTAATTGTCTCATGGCTCCAGTTTCGCATTCAGTGGAGAGTAACAGAGAGTTGAAGTGGAACCAGAACTTCTTGGAGTCAGAAGTCATCCAAATCCCCTCTGACACAATGCTGATAACTAAAAATCCAGCATGGACAACGAAATTACTCACCAGTATTTCATGTGGTTCACTCGTATTATGTCCAGATAAGGAAAGCAATTTTGTTGTTTGTTGTTTTTTTAACATTTCTGTTGTATCGGTTTTTAACAAATAGCATTTCCCAGAAGCCCAAGACCATCGCGGGTCAACATGAGTCCATGGGCGAGTCAAGAGGTCACGATCGACTTAGGCGGAGAGGACTGAACTGTGCTTTTAGGCAGAAAAGATTACAGTTAAGACATTGAAAGCATTACTTTAAAGGAAAGTTATGGTGAATATTGTGGATACGGATGAAGCTACAATGATGCAAGTTCCCGCCATGCCACATTAGTAAATTTCCACAGCAGATGTAGCTTTTTGTTTGCTCACAAAGTCACAGTTGTCCTTCAATAGCGAGCGCTGTAGTGGATGCAGATCTGTCTTGAATGTGGAAAGCAAACTCCAGAAACAGGCTTAATTTCTTCAGAAAGACAGATGAAAGAAATGCAGAATGAGGGATTGCACTGAATTACAGAAGCCGGTGGAACTGAGGCCCGGACGTGATATCAGACTCTGTGTAAGCTTATTTCCGAGAATGATAAACTATTCCTGTAATATAATGTTAAAGTGGATCACATGCGTTCCAAGAAACCGGCCCACTTCATAATTTAGCATTTATCTGCGAGGCCCTGCCGCATGTAGGATTTTTGTAACACATTAGTCAGTTGGGTTGAAACTGCCTTGTGGTGTGAAAATCAGCTGTGGCTCCTAAAATGGAGGCTGGAGTTTAGTCTATTGCTGTGTAAGTGTGTGTGTGGTCTCCTTAGAGATAAAGGGTTGAACTGCTTGTAATGGATACTTAGCCTCGAATGAGTTATTGGCTGTTTGTTATTCTCTGTTGAGAGGACCAATTTGAGGGTTGCAGCGCAATTAGCTATTTATGCGCAGTGCCCCGAAGAATAAGTGCGGAGACGCCTAAGTGGGACCATCCAAGAGTCAACAGCCCTACACACACCTCTCTAATACTACAAAAATCCCTTTGTGTTTGGCCTGGCTGTAAAGTATCATCGGTGGATTAAATAGTGTTTAAAGCAGAGAGAGCTTCATATTACCTAACTAATACAGAATATTACCCCTCCACTTAAAGAGCTACCATCAAAACTATAGCCAGCTTATGTTATGGCGCCATGGGGGGAAATGGTCTGATTAAAGTTCCCATAAAGTATCGAATTGAGTGTCACGATGAATATTCATAAATTGCTTTAATGAAGACCTCACATTGATTAAGGCTTTTCTAATGGGCTGTATCAGAGTGAATGCCAGAATATAATTGGATTACGGTGACTTTGGGAAGTACTTTGAGACAGTGCCCACATTGGAAATGAAGATGTGCAGCCCGCTAACGGCATAATTGACAAGGATGAAGATGGATGGATCCAGGCGACTCGTAAGCTCTTCCTGCCCAAAGCAGAGGAGCCTCCAGCTGTGCCCCGTGCACACCAAGGCAAGATTTAATTAAATCAAAGGCCTTTTTTAGAAAAACCTGCTCCTGAATAGATTCAGTAGAAAAGGAAAAGGTTTGTTTTGTGTTTTGCTTCAGAGCCCAAAGAACTAGCAGCGTTTTTAGATAAAATTCAAAGGCGATGACTAATTATAGGATATCTTATTAGTATTTATCAAAGTGCTGAAAGTGTAATTTTAGACTTAAGTGAAAAATAAAGTAAAAGCATGTCCCTTTAACCTTAGAAATTTTATCAAATTTCTTACAACTTCAAAAGTCTTGAATTTAAGAGAGCTGCACAGGTGAACACACACCTTCTGCGCCCTGTTTTGGAGCGACTGTACTAAATATCATTGCTCATGACGAGTAAGGGGGCTATTTGCATTTGGCAGGATGTGACACTGCCCTTTCCGTCTTTCAGGGCTGCAAACAAGAACAAAGCTTGTATTGATTTTGCTTGTTTTTCATGCATCTTTAGTGTCTGCACTCGACATTGTGGCTCTTCATGGTCCTTATTACATGTTTTCTCCAGTTTGTCTCAACCAGCAGCAGCAGAGTTTCTTTATTTCTACAGTTTGATTTCTTATTCTCTCCATGTCAGACAATGTCCTATTATTTCATCTCTTTTTCTGCCTCTCTGTCCACCTCTCCAGTCCTCTTCTTTTCTGTTCTGTACCTGTCCACCAGATGGCCTCAGACCTTTCCACCTGACATCACACGTCTGTCCTCTCCCTCCTCCCCTGTGGTAACCTCTATCCTGCCATGACCTTCTCCTCTCACCTGCTCACCTGTTTCCACTCTCCCTCACCTGCCCTGCAGCACTGTACATACACCCCCTTCCCCAGTCAGTTGGCACATTGTCATTGTTGCTGTGTGTCGTGTCCCGGCCACATGTACTCTGTACCATGAATCCTGCATCCTGCCACCTGGACCTGTACCGGCCTGCCTGCGCTGGTCCCTGCCCCATTCCTGCTGTCCTGTGGGCTCAATACTACATCTGTTTGGACGTGCCAGTCTGCTTATGTATGTTTTCTTTGGCAATAAACCCCTGAGCTGCTGCTGTCAGGCTGCATTGTCTGCTTTTGGGTCCATTCCCACCTGAGAGTTGTTCGTAAAGGTTACCACACACAATTTCCTGTAAGCAGGATTAAGTCGCTTGATAAATACGATCTTAATGCTCATGTTTAGTGAAAAACATAACTCCTAAGATGAATTAGAGAGTGTCATTTTAAGTTTTATAATTACAGGCTTTAGAAGAAAATGAATGGGTTTGTTTATGGGCTGTAACATAGTTCTCACATTAGTTATCAATTATAAATTTACTCCTAAAATCCAGAGAATTAAGCTCAAATGACTTCCTACTCAGCTCTCCAAGCGGGATTGTACAATCTTCTCATCTCATTTGGCTGTTTTTCTACTGATTGAAATGTCTTTCTCTTCAGATCAATACCTACAGTAAACCAAAGCATTCACCATTACCTCATTTGTATTCCTGGCCAGCAGAGCATTAGCTAATGTCAAAAATCATCCCTGTTCAGATTTCAAAAACGTCTTTAGGCTAAGCTCATTATGATCTAAGAAGCCCTCTGTGCATTCCTCAACTTCTACATATATAAAGCCCAACGCTGTACCAAATTATGCAAATCCCTTTCTTTCTTCATCAAGTCTACATCCCATTGAAATTGGAAAGCCTGCATTACTCCTTTAGTGGTGCATTTACGCTGGCTGGCTGGCGGTCAAGAAGCATCACTGTGAGCCAAAGGAAATTGTTGTTGTCATACATTAACTGCTTCATACAATGCGTCTGGTATGGACTGGGACATTGCTTGTTATTTTGTCACGGGGAGAGGCAGGAGCACAGCTGGAACATGTGGTCACAGAACTGTGCACTAATGAATGAGGTGATAGGCAAGCTGCAGAGGCAAAGCTCAAGTCTCCTGGGTCTGATTAGACTGTTGCTTTAATGAGCTTTTCGGCAGATCCACCGAAATGATTCCGTGTGCTTGTCTTTGTGCAGATAAATGCTTGATTCACATGTATATTTTAGCTTAATACTTCTGCTTTGTGTGAAACCAGACTAAAATGGAGGACTTATTTAGGCTTATTTAAGTTCTTAGAGATCTGAGGTGAGTATTATCAGTCTGTGAATGTAGATGTAAATTCCCTCTTCCTTTCTCTTCCTAATGCACTACACACAGTAAGCAGAACAGAAAGGATGGACATTTCATTCTTAAAAACGCACACCTGATGTCAGCCTCCCTGTGCAATCATTTACATAAAATATTGGCATGAAAGAGATCTCTTTGCATGTCATTATGGTCTCCTCCCTTCATGAGTGTTTGCTGAATTAATGTCAGCCTATACTCTCAGAGTCTTACCAAAGCTTTAGTAAGTAGCAGCAGCGGAGCATTTCCCCATCTTCCATTGAATGGGAACACTACGCAGTTAACAACATCAATGTGCGGCAGAAACATGCCTCAACATGAATTTTTATGGGTGAAACTACTTAAAAACATGTTATGCAAGGAACTCCTGTGGGAAACTGTCTTATTACCTCAATGATTAAAATAATTTTTTTATGTTCTACATATGAAGCTTGGCCATGTATAGATAAGATCAACACTATTACTGTATGTTTGTCATCTATTGTTTCTGGATTCTTCATATGTGCTGAGGAGCGTGACAAAGCGCCGTCGAACATGTTGGACATATAAGCATTTTACTGCTGGTGGAGGTGGAGCTATTTTTTACTACTTTAAGTACCCAAATCCAGGGGTCAGGCCCCTCGATAGGGTCACAAGATAAATCTGAGGGATCATGAGACCTTTAATGGGGTAGGAAAGAAGCAAACACAAATTTGTACTTAGATTTTGGACATTGATGTTGAATTTTCACATAATGGAAAATCAAACTTTTATACAGAAGGACCTCTGATTGGACAGTTTGTTTTAGAAGGCGTTACAAGCCTAACAGGTGTTTCATTGGTTTCATTGTTAAGAATATGTTGTATTTCATGAGCGTATTGTGGGTCCATTGAACATGAAATTGAAAAAAGTGGAAGTATTTAAAGCTGAAACAATAATATGGTGGAGTGTAAAGTACAATACTGTACTATTTGAAGAGTAAAGTATAATAAGATAGAAACACTCAAGAAAAGTACAAGCACGTCAAAATCCATTTTAGTTGACAAGAAAATAATCAGGTTGATAAGCAGCTGCAGTTACCAAAGCCAGCCAGAAGATGGCACTCATCACAGCCCCTGACACTGAAGTGGAGTCTCACTGCCTTATTGATTGTCTCATATTTATTGATTTGTTTACCTGCAACAGACAGGTACTCTATCAAACTCATATTAGATGCTTCATGAAAACAGATTTTTTTGGAAGTGTGAGCTAAGCTCCTCTTGTACTTGCTATCGACAACTGAGAACATAATCAATCAGCGCTCAGACAAACCTTGAGCGTCATGACGCCACTTGAAAACAAATAACATCTGCCAACATTTATAGCAGTAAAAATCATTTATTTTTCCACCAAGCTGGATCTCCTGTCCAAATCTGCTCCTCCGCTCAGCTCGCTGTTGAGAATCCTATCATGCACTGTGCTCATTTCACAAAATCAGCCCTGATCAGGATAATTAAGCGCTCATCCAGTGTGGCGAGAGCAGCTCAGTCCTAAGTCACCACCACGTGTTTAACTGCACAACTGCTGAGCGTGACGGAGAAAGGGTAAAGGTGTCCCCACCGCTCCTCTCATTCATCAGAAGTTGCAGCAGCACAGACATGGAGGGAAACATGACAAATGGCCGAGCAAAGTGCTGCCTGCTCCTTGTCATCCTCTGCAGGATCCCTTCTGGCAACAGAAGGTCATAAACCAGGAGGTGAGAACATGGAGGTTGGCAGTGTCTTTTGAAGGGAAAAGGAGAGAGGGAAAATAGCAGAGAATGGCTCTGAACCATGACCTTGTGTCCACTGTGGCGTCAGAGCCACACTTCCTGTCTTACATTCAACGTTAGGCTGACAAACATCGCTCTATAGACAATGTCTGAAACACAGGCTTGAGTGGCAAATAAGTTCAGATTCTCAGCGTGGATCAACGTCTCTCCATCAGGCGTCAGAGTAAGTTAAACCTGAGTAATGAAGGGGTGCGGTGAATCTCTCAAATGAAGTCATCTTTGACTCCGTGCAGGCAGAAACACGCAGGCTTGACGAAGTTGCGGCTGCTCGCTGTACAGCAGATTGGAAGTGTGTCAAAGCACGGACCTTGTTAAACCTGTTATTCGCGCACATTACCTGACAAATACAGCCTGAAAGTCTGTGTTGCAACCTTGCTTCTTTTCCCACACCAAGTCTCCAGAATGGCAAAAACAGCTTTCATGCGCTGCCATTAGAGCAGGATAAATAAGACATAAATGCTCCCTGTCACTTGCGCTTTGTCGTTGTCCCTTTCAGAGGAGTCATTTGAAAGCTTTTTGTTGTTGGTGTTTTTTAAAAGGGTTGAGGCAGGCTTTGTTTTCATCGCCGCCTCGCTATTGTAGCATTGTGATAACTTTTCTTTTTGAAGGATGTGAAAGAACGAACGAGGCAATCAGTTTTCCTTCAAGAGGAGAGGGGGGCCCTGCACAGGCGGCCATGCAAAATTAATCCAATCTGCGGAGGTGGTTTGGCTTCCAGGCCGTCCCCTCCCGAGGGGACTTCTCCATTACCTCTCCCAGCTTATCTCCCATTCCTCGATACTCCATTAAAATGCCTCCTCCGACTCAACCAAAAGTTAACACTGGTCTACTTTGGACTCATTCCTCTCTTCCTCTCTTGAAGATTTTCTGTTGGATTATTGATCAATGAGTCTGAAGCTGCTTTAACAGCGCATCATGAATAAATTGTATTTCATCAGCATCAGAGAAAAGAATCAAGATATATCTCCATTATTTTGGATGCTATAAATGACTGTGTGTGGTTTGGGGTGTGCCAGATTATTTTTTAAATATAGCCTAAAGACAAGTTGCATTACTAGATATTTCCTAGAAGTGCAAGTGATAGTTATCTAGACAGGACGCCACTGCTAAAAAGTGAAAATAAAACACTGTTTATTACAGCTTCAGAGTTAAAATAAATTAAAGCTTTAGAAGAACGTCAAAGATAATCATGAAGAATTTAGGAATTCATTGCACGCTTTCATTTCATTATATCTGATTCACTCTTTAGCTCTGCATTACAGACTCGTGATTAAAATGATAAGCAGTTGTATAAGAAATGAAAGGGATCCATTCTTGCATTTATTGCGACTGAGAACTGTCTCATCTGTTTAAATAATAACTGTCAAGTTCCAGTCTTTAAATACAACCACAATGCCGTGCCTGACATGAAAAACAGGATTAAAGTGAAGTTGTGTCTTTGAAAGCTGATACCAGGGCGTTTGTATTCAAGATGTCAGCTTATATTTCAGGATGACGTTCATAATCTTTACATTTCACCATTTCCGAGCAAAAAATGACAGTCTAAGCGTTGAAAGAAAGAAATGTGGAGTCAACAAAGCATTGACCTTACAATATGTTTTAGGCTTCTTTAAGGAAATTTACCACAACTATAGGGTTAGTTAGACATACTAATGTTTGTTGTAATGTTTGTTAAATAATATAGAAATCTTTATAACAAATTGATCTACAATTAAAAGGTATGTGATTTGAAAAGGTAACACACCAATCACATGAATTTCACTGAAGTCAAAAGCTGATCGCAGCTACAGAGATGTTAAGATAGCTAGCTAGCAAGGATAGCCATTTTCTCCATTAAGCTAACAGGTAATGCCTCATTTAGTCATGAGAAACAAAAAACTGAGGTTGTCATTTCATCAAAATTGATATTTTTTTCAGTTATAGAAAGTTAAAAACAGTGAGTGCATTTCTTATTAGCTTTAGGTTAGCTGCAGCTATCATTGTGCCGAGGGGTTAGCTATCCAGCCAGCTAGCTTTAACTTAACGTAGCTTTCTTGCTTTATGTGTATATTAGCTTTCATCAGTATAATCTGTTGATTATATTGATGTGTTAATAGCCTGAATCTACAAAGTAACTGGTAAGGTGTCAAATAAATGTAGTGCAGTAGAAAATAAAAAAAATTAAATGCAGTGGATTAAAAGTATAAAGTAGCATAAAATGGAAATAGTAAGGTATAGAAGTAAAGTTGCTCAGTGTTGTGCTTATGAGGTAATGTGTTGCTTACTTTGCACATTAATCTCTGAGTGACCTATAGATTTAAATGGCAAAACTTATCCTGCTTATCCTTTCACACAGAAACTGCTACACAGGCGTGTATAAAGGTTTAATATTGGGCCAGGCCGACACTGCTTTTAAAAAATAATTTAATTCAGAGGAACTTGTTCAAATGCAGAAACTGTCAAAGCTGATTTATTGGATTGAAAACGACTCTCAAACTTTGATGGCAAAAACGTCAAAATACATTCTAGATAATTAGGAAAATTCATTGCAGACATGTTTGCAGAGCGATACAGACAGATGATTAACTGCCATCTGGCCATACATTAATAACTCAATTTCTGTTGTGACACAATGAAATTAGGAACAACATGGCTGCAAAACAAAACTTCAGTTTGTATTTGTATAATGGACTTGCAGAGGATAATTGAATGTACACAGCGCTCGGTCTCTGGGCGTGAAGATGCGAGACGTGGCAGGAGAAAATTAACAGCTCTTGTCCACAAGGCCTCTTTAGAGGGACTGTATCCCAATAGCGCAGGAACACTCTCCAGTTGCACTATCAACAGTTTTAAATATTTAATCGCGTCTGTCACAGGATCTCACTTTTGACATTGACGTCAACCTCTACACGATGAGCTGCCAAGTGTTTCCATTACATGGCCTCTCAAACTCCTTGCGGCGACAAATCTTCCTCAAGCACCTCACTCCACATATCAAATGGTCTGGAGCTCAATCATAGCGGTGTACAAATAAGACCCCCACGCCAGTGTCCCCTAACTAATTTGCCACTTTTGCAGAGGTAATTATGAGTTGAAAAGGCCAGGAGGAATGAAAAAAGCTCTGTAAGGACGCCTGGAGACAGTCTTACTGTATGAGCTTTATGAGAGTGTCTTGCCTTGTTGTCACCTGGGCGACCGCCTCGTTGACAAACTTCACGCCAAGCATCAGGGACTCTGGGGCCGATCCCAGTGGCAGAGGCACTGTAAATAGCATACTTTCCTCCCATGTGCCCTTGTTCCTTGTTGTTGGCTTTTGCTTTGAGAAAAAAAAATCAAAAGGTTGCAACACAATCAAGAATCCACCGAGCGCAGTGAAAAATAGCAACTATATGTTACACGAGAGCTCTCCCGAAGGCACGGCTCACCTAAAAATGCAAGGCTCCCTGGAGTTAACCTGTTTGCACTGTTTCCTCGTTTTTGCCTTTTCAAGCACACCAAAATGATCAACATTCAATTCTGAATTCATGAACATTTGTTTGGCCTATTTTCTACTTGCCATTATTTTCTAAGCTTATCATGTTTTATTCATTGGGTCAGATTTTGATTTCAATAATCCTATTGTTTTGCTCCAAAAAGTAATCTACATTGCAAATGAGGAATCCGGTGTGCTCATTTTTCTGTGTTTGACAGTCCTGCCAATCCTTCCCCTCATATATGGTGGTGCTTAATTCCTGCTCATTTTTTAATTACCACTCTAGCAGTTCAATATCACAGCCTGATTAAAACGTTATAGGACCTGGGTTCAGCTATAATTACACATTGGCTGGCCAGAATGTGCAGAGTAAATTATTTTATTTGAGGAACATAATTACATCTACAAAATGCATCACTGTGAACGATTTAACAGCACCCATCAGTTCTAGAGGGAAGGTTTAATGGGTCATTTTATCAAGCCCTACCGGACATTATATTGACTTGGAATGAGTTAGGATCCTCTGCTAATTTCAGTGTTGCTTGTGGCTGCTGTTGTGGAAAAGCAGTGTAACAGATCTCTTTGAAAATAGGAGAAAACTGTGGTTGTTATGCAAAGACCACTGACATGTTTATGAATTACAGCCTGTGGCCCAGGTTTCATGTTCTGGTCCGAGAGGTCATAGAAACTCTGAACACATTTTGCTCATTGAAGTTTATAGATTCAAAGAGTTGTCTCAGTCACTGTAGCATGGGTGATGTGCTAAAAAAGTGGATATTTTTAGTGTAGGACAAATGTAAAATGTACACGTGCCATAAACTCCACAGTGTACCTTCAAGTCAAAGAGAAAAACTATAGTCCAGCTGTTATTTAGTCTGGCTAAGCTGGCAGATGCCATGGTTGCTTAATGCCTACACCCCTCAAACCCCCAAGACATGTTTAAGCCGTGCACAGCAGTACAGCTGCCAACCGAATCCGCTTGACTGCCATGTGTTGAACTCAGTGTGTTCTAATGAATTCTGGAAGGAGGTGCAGGGTCCATTTGTGCAAGTACAGTAGTTATAAACATTCGCCCCTCTGTCAGTTAAACGCATTAATGGGCAACTCCTGCAGTGCAGACAGAGGAGAGGACTCAGATCTCAGGTAACTGCAGGTTCCGCCAATCATTTGTTTGCTTGTAGGCATGTAAAGTGAGACATGAGCCGCGGAGAGCTGAACGAAGCCTGGGTGCTGAAACCTAGCTGCTAGCTGTCAATCAAAGCAGTCATGCCCATAATTATGTATAATATACTTTAAACAAGTGATTTTTGTAAAAATTAACCCCAGTTCAGGAGTCATGAACAGGGAAATTAGCTGAAATCAGCTATAGATTGCAAAACTGCTTATTTCTGCTGTGAAGTTGGGTGTTTTACTATGGGGGTCTATGGGGATTGACTCGCTTTTGGAGCCAGAGCTTCATTTTTCAGCCCCGGAGGTTGCCACTTGAGCAGTTTCCTTAAAGGTCCAGTGTGTAAGATTTAGAAGCCAGAAACAGAGTTTAATATTCATAATTATGTTTTCAATAGTGTACAATCACCTGAAAATAATCTGTAATAATCATGACCTTTGAATGTAGTGTTTATATCTGCAAAGGCAGTGAGTCCTACAGTAGCCCAGGACGGACAAACTAAACTCTGGCTCTAAAGAGGGAGGCGAGGGGTGTCGCAATCTGCAACCTCACCGATAGATGCCATTAAATCCTACACACTGGACCTTTAATCCAAGACTGTTTTCTCCTATGGAAGACAACATTTTGTGAAATGAGCACAGTGAGAGTTCACCTCAAATGTCAGATTTTAACATACATTTCTAAACATGACACCTGCCTAAAATGCACTGACACTTCTAATAATATGAGTGAGAAAAGAGGAGATGCTGTTCATGTTTGGACTTATCATACTATGAAGGCATAATCATCTATATTTCTGCCTGCCAATTTCTTATCTGTGTGGAGCCACAAATCTGGAGCACAACAAAAGCAGTGGCAACATGTACATACACCATCAAACCAGACAGAGATGAGAGGAGCTGCTTTGATCTCACTTTTTGGCTGCGTACCTGGAACCAGCAAGAGTTGAAGGGTGGAAGAAAAAGAAAAATCCCCTTTCGGATAAACACCACTTCCTGTCAGGATCTTTTTAAATGCCTCCAACAAGACCTCTGCGTGTCAATGTATTCACATTCATTTACAAAATGTTAATCTATGGCATTACATCACCCACCTCCCTGCAGCTCAGGCTGTGAAAAAGACATTTTAAAGTTTAGTAAACAATCTTACATCGAGGAGACATGCTCTCTGTTCCCACGATTCTTTGCCAAGACGATAACAAGATCTGCAGGTTTTTCGGGGGCCAACTGCCTGTTGAACCACCTGAATCTAGTTTATATGTTTCTGCTGCATGTCCGCACCAGTTTGCACTAAACACATGTTGTTGGGAAAAGTTTGACTGTAAAGCTGTGCTGTGTTTGCACAGACCCAGGAGGATTAAGATAGCTCTTAAAAGAGAAAAAAGGCAGCACCAAACACCTGTAGGAGGAGACCACACATGACGCTTCAAGAGTCATTTGAAATTTTGGGATATACATTTATCTATTTTTTTACTGAGAGCCTGGTGGGAAGATCGATACAACTCCCATGTCTGTCCCTTACGTAGGAAGCAGGAGCCACCTGCCTGTTAGCTTAGCCTAGCATGACTGGAACCAGTGAGCTAGCCTGGTTGCATCTGAGGGTAACAAAATCCACCTGCCAGCACTGTTAAAGCTCACTAGTTAGCACGTTATATCTCATCACCGAAGTATGGGAGCAGTGACGTCCCGGAGCCGCTGCATTTCAAAACCTCCGGAAAGAGCTAAGCTAGCTCATTTCCCTCTGTTTTGAGTATTTATGCCAAGCTAGCTAGCTAACTGCCTGCTGCTCATAGCTTCATATTGAAGAGACAGATATTAGAGGGGTCTAATCTGAGGCCCTGACCACACATATACAGATAAACCAAAGATTGTTAAAAAAAACTTTGTCCACATGACTTTAGTTTTACAAAATATCATATACAAGGGAAAGCAAAAGCGATTTCAAACACTCAAATAAAACCGTCAGTAGGTGTCAATAAAGTTGTCAACGATGCATCACACACCAGAGATTCTGAGCATGTGTAGTGATCTTATTTTCCTTTGGCAGTAGTAACTTAAAAACACAAACAATGGTAGGTTATTATTTTTTCATTTGCAGTTATTTACCACCTTTCTCGCACATGGCCTAGCAGTGCTAACTCATGTGCTAACCAAACGTAAACTAAACAGCAGTCCACCAATGTGAGACACATGCTCATTGTTTCCCAAATGCTTCATTTTGTTTGTACAGAAAAATCTGCATTTTAGAAGGCCATTTTAAAAAAAATTCTGCATGTGACCATGAGGCCCAAATCCAGAAGAAAATGTTAATTTAGCTTAATATCCTTGTACATGTGGTCAAGGCTCGACTCTTAAATGAAGTGGGGCTTCTTTTTTCCCCAAAAATATCAAATTATAACAGCAATAGTTATACATGGATGAGCGGGAAATGTTAAGAGCAACAAACAGAATCTAAATCCAACCTAAACCAGAGGTGGCTGACTGACTCCACCTGCTTATAAAGCGGAGGAGTCATTCAGCACAGGTGTCAGCCATCCGACTGATGGCCTTTATGACAGTCTCTCCTTGAGGGATATTTCAACACACACAAGACCAAGTAACAAAATCAGGCAACTCCAGACAGCTGTCACAATAGTGCCGGAGAAAGTGCAGTTCTGAAATAGCACGTATTGATTGCTTGTCACCCATTAATGACGGCCAAAGTTCACAGCAGATACTTTGACAGAAAGATGATAAACCTACAGTATTCAACAGGGATAGGCAGAAATATTTCTATAAAACATTTCACTGTTTAATAATAAATTGCAAGCTTTAAAAGTCAGAATTTGTCAGAATTTAGGATACAGTCTTGGCTTTTGACTCCTTGGTTTTAACTACAACCAACGGTTCCCACTGCACCACAAGCGAGTCGGTAAAAGCCAGAAGTTGTGCCATTGAGTATGAGAATCATGTTCCTGAAAAGCTTTTGAATTCCAAATGCTTTCTGAGAGTGAATTAAGGCAAATAAGATTCATTATTTATCGGAGTTGTTATGAGAGTTGCTGCGATTGTGTTTGATGTCTCGATTTGAAGCCTTTCGAAGCCTCTCTGGCAATACTAAAAATGTAACTCCTGCTTCTGACCTATGGCCACGTGTGCACTGCTGGGATCGCCGGGCACATGGACTGAGGCGAAGATTATATGAAATGTGGAGCAAAGGCAATTCAAACACATAACAATCTAATGGACATATGAGACATAACTTAAAGGTTTTGCAGGGAAAAGACGTTTTGATCTGCAAGTCTTTGATCTAATATTTTCAGGCAGAAATGTCACTAATGATTAAGTTTATCCAGTAATTTTACAGACATGCAGGAAGGATCAGGTTTGCCCCCACAAACACACAGCGCCTTACTCTTTTTACAGTGGCCTGCAATGAAACACCAAGGCTGAAGGTAAAGGAGATCGATATGAGCTTCCAAAGCATTAGAATAACATCACTCTTAAACTCAAAGACCTGCAAACAGCAGCACACAGGTGGACAACACATAGGCTTCTGTAAGTGTCTTTAATACTTAACCTTGACGAAATGGGAAGAGGATCTGTTAAGAGCATCAATGCTGGCTGTAAAGAAATTCAACAATCACTCATGGCAAAACACAAATGACACAAATGACATGAACTACCACCTCGAGTTCCCTTTTGAATGCTGCTGAAGTAAAACAGGTTCTGTGTGTTGATTCATATTGATTATTCAATACGTCCCTCGTCCATCACTTGCAAAATATTGGATTCTGCTCAAGAGAACTTTCTTGAAACAGCAAATGACCTGTTTTATTTCTTCTTTCTTCCCCATCAAATATTAACCCAGCATCCTTGCCAATAACCCTGATGAAAGTCTATAGTAAATTGGCGTGGAAACCAAAGAAAACACAGCTAACCGGGTTGATATTGACGTTACGTCTGCCAAACGTTGGCACTGCAATCAGCCTGGGCTGAGAAACCTTGATGAAAAATGACATCAAATCAAAAAATCTGATTTTAAGTCCTTCAAGTTTCTACATTGGCCGTGAGTGAAGGAATGTGTTATCAGAAAAGCGAGGAAGAAAATGTTCAAATGAACACCTGAATTGTGCACCTTTAGGTTACAAGACCTTGAAATGAAGCTAGTTTATTATAATGGGATATTGTTTCACTGCATCATCTTGGCTTTGCTGAAAATGGAGAATGTTTTCCTCCTTTCTGTTCACATTAAGCTTTCATTTTGAGAAAAGTGTCACAACGAGTGTACTCATAAATGGCCTTCATCTCACTGCCTGATGCTCAAAGGTTAGCAAATTAAATTCAGTGAGTTTTCAGTTGAAGGATTCTCATTTAATATGACCACACTGTGAGCAGAGCAAACACCATTACGAGCAGCAAACCAACATGCAGGCCGGCAATCTTTAAAGAGAATCTGATTGATTTTCTCAGGAATAAGCTATTATCTACAATCAGCGGTCTTCAGATGAGAAAGGTCCAGTTAAAAGGACACAACAGAGGCGAATGCAGAAAACAGATGATGTGGTGTGGCGGGTAGTAACAAACAGCTTCAAGCCTTTTTATTTATGGTAGACAGCAGAACATCAGCATGTCAAAGAAGGACAAAGAGGCAATTCACAGACTCAAGCCTTTAAAACTTCACGTTTCTGAAGCCACGTGTTAGCAGCCGTAGAGTTCAATCACACAACACAATGTAAAACAATGGACTTTAATATCTTAACTATTGGATGGATCGCCATTAATGTTTGTACAGGCATTCATTGTCTCCAGAAGGTGAAATCTGATGACTTTGCAAATTTTTGTTAACATGCTAACATTTGCTAATAACATCATAACTGCTAAATATCGAAACATTGGCATTGCGAGCATGTTAGCATGCTGATGCTAGTATTTAGCATACATATCTGTATGCAGTGCAGCATCGCAGAGCGGTTAGCATGGCTGTAGTCTTGTTTGCTTCCTGTCGATCTGCTATTTTCAAGCTTTTTTTTTAAGGGGAATACTGGATTTATTGACATTTCACTCTCCTCCCATGAATCCTAAGATGACATCAAGGGGCGTAACAGGCCTACTGACGGAAGGGGGGGCAGAGCTTTGTTTGTGGGCCTTCTTCACTCGTCACTGAATAATATAATTAGCAAGATTTTTCATAAACACAGAATAGAAACTGCCAAAAGTATGCATACAGAATCATAAAAAAACTTGTTTACGATTCATCATTTTAATCCCTGTAAAATATTCATATCTCTGTCTGAATTTTGGACACATGTAGTACAGTGAATTTAAAATACTGCACTCCATAAAATACCACAATCCAGCTGATATCGCTATAAAATATTTATAGAGCAACTTATGATTTTACTCTTCACACCATATGCTGTACATACGTTCTATTGCAGCGACTCCACGGCGCCTATATGATGTTTTTCTCACATGATATCTGTGTAATACTGCAGTGACTTGACAGTCTGTGCTTCCTGTCCAGAGCCTCTGCAGATAATGGGGGAGGAGGTTTTCCTGCCAGTCACAGGTGGCACTGCAGTCTGTGGCCGCCAAAGCTGTGTTTTTGTGTGTGTGTTTCTCTGTGTTTGACAGACACACACACAAATATATTTAGTTTCTTACCTCGCTCTGTGTTTCTTGATGATACTGGTTTCATCTCCAAGATAATGAATTATTCAGTTAGCTAAAAAAAAACTAAACAATTAAGTACAAATTTTGTCCGTTCTCCCTCGCTTTCATACTGTCAAACCTGCCATCGACTCTGACAAAACTGGAAGAACACAAAACAAGATTTAAAAAAAAAAAGCCTCTGTCCTTTTTTTTTTTTTTTCATTTTGCAGTAATTTAGCCTTTCTAGACTGTTGCACAAAAAAAATCTCACCGGCAGTGATTCAAAACGACACAGATCTACTTCTGCAATGTGCATAACTCACTCATTTGCAGCTAAATTCATGATAAAATGAAGCATTTTTGAAAAATCTTTTAGCTCAGTGTTAAATTAGATTACCAAGTCCACTAAAAAAGAAAGGCAGAGCAAAGGTTGTGGAGGACAGAGGCAGCTGCATAGCTCACTGCACATATCAAATCTCAGATACAGACAACAGTAGTCAGTGTTTTCATCAGTAAAAGACAATAAAAATAAATGTATGGGGGAAAAAAAGGGTGATCTTTATCAGGAAAAGTGTCCCGTTTAAAGAAATATACTTTTAAGTCATCAATCTTCCTTGGTTAGAACATAGTAAAGGAAATCCACTTTGTGCTGCAGCACTCTCCACATCTAACTAACCATGAAAGGGAACTAAAGATATTATGAAAAGAGTGATTATATATCTACTGTTCCCTTCTTTTGTAGGATTTTATTACAAGAAGCCTCTAAGCTAACATAATTATCTAGTTATGGTGCAATTGCCTAAAATGGTTTTACTACTTTTTTCGAGACAATTGTGTCCATTTTCGCTGCATGAGGAAGGGGAGCCTTTTTTCTCATATATATCCTGGTAAAAGGCTCGATGTGGGGAAAATGAAACAGCTGAAGTTGTGAACATAAATGCTGCGTTCAGGTTAACACTTGAAATCAAACACTGTCGGGCGTTTCGGCAGACGTGGACATAATGAACTACATTATATGGCTATTGAAGTTGGTTAATGCCCCGAGGAGCAGAGAGGCTTTCACTTCAGTCTGAGGCAGAATGGATTATTTGGATTGTCTGAGCTCAAAGGGTCTGAAAGAGGAATGATCTCCACTGTTTTTTAAATGAGTTGAAAGGCTCCATAACAATACGCTGATAGAGCAGGACACAATTGTTCATGTAGATGGATTTTTTTTTGAGAGTACTGTGCATGTATGTATCGACTGTGTATCTGATTTTGTCCTTTGGGAGCAAAAAATCTATTAATTGTGCACACCTGGTCTAAATGGCTATGTTGCATGCACAAAATATTCTGGTTTTTATACTAAAATCCGTCGTAGTAGTATTAATCTACTACTAAGCTATGAAAATGAATATTCCTCTAATATTCCCATTGACATGCAGCTGTACACACCAATTAACGTAATTAATGTAACCGCCTTCTTGAAAAGGTTGCAGTTGCAATATTTGCACATATCCCAAAAACCTGCTGATACCCAATCTCTCATATTGCCATATTTAAATAATCTACAGCACATGATCATAAATTGAACGGCGCATGTGCTTTCAGAGCATGTCCAACTTCATTTCAATTAGTTAAATGGTGCATAATCTGGGTGGAAAATAAAACACGAGGTGCAAAGGGGTTGAATTTAGTCTCTTCATCAATCATAGGTGTGTTGAATTAAACCAATCAGAGTGTCATCTCCCATTACCTGTAGAAAGCCAGGTGTGCCTGAACTTGGAGCGCTGCTATCTAAATTGAACGGTTTTCTGCTGAGGAAACAGATGGGAGTAAAAAGACCATCTACAGGAGCAGCAGGAAACCACCAAAGCTCCCTGAGGTGAAGCAGACGTGGGAGGATCTTACTATCTGAATAATGCTCCCTTTAAATAGCAGGAAAAGAGTGCACCATTAATTTTAGACCAGGTTTTTGTTGGTCAGTCGCTTTCTGCTGCCTTAAGACAGCAATGCGCCAACAATGTGCCTAATCACACCCCCATGGGTGCACAGATGGGCGCAAGTACATTTGCTACTTACATAACGTGGCCTCAGTCGGAAACTAGCAGCGGCAGTTGCGCTGTGCTGCGCGGTGGGCGTACGATAATGTTTAGAAGTAGGTGTTTTTCTCTTTCCGAGCAGAAATGTGGGCTTTTTTATTGTGCATGCCTCTCGACCCCAGCCTTGGGATGGCAACGCACAGAGCCGACTGTGAAAGCGAAAAGGCTGTGTGTCACAAACTGCATTAAAAAAAACTTGAGATGCTTATTGAGAATGTGTCATGTACAGATCCAGAGAACGCTCCTAAAACCCAAATAATACCAGCATATCCCGAGGCCTAATTCAGAAGATCCAAACAGAATGTGCTCTCCACATGACCGGTATCAAATTCAGAATACTGTGATACTTGGAGTGATACTGGAAAATTAGCCGTATGTTAACATAGTCAATCAGTTATTGGGCGGAGAAGATGCTGCGAGGCGAGAAAACATGCCGCCATAAAGTGCTCATTGGCACACAGTGACCGTTTCATCACCCGCTCGTGACAGTGAGCTGCAGCAGGCCTTTTCAGCGCTTGCATTTTTTTTTTCTTTATCTGTCGTGTCTCCAGAGGGAGCTAAGAAATGCTTTAGAGTCCAACCTTTAACATGAATGTAAACAGTGTGTGACTGCAGCTTCAGCTGCGGGACTCATTACGCTACACTCACTGCCACAGTCAGACATTTGGAGAAACTGCACACAGCATCTCTTTGCACACCACAGTTTCAATGCCTCACTCTGCTACTTTATAGTCTGAAATTTTTAGACATATTTGCTCATTTGCAGTAACCATGGACTAAGTGGTGCTGTAGAAATGTATCTCTTCCTATCACACACTATTTCAGCAGCATACTCGCCTCAGGGTTCTGCTGAAAGCCGGGCTTACCTCACACTTGGTAATGCCTTGATACATGGTTGATACAGAAGCTATTGCTGCATATGCAGTGATGTTCACATTGGAGTCAGTAAATGTCACATCAAACTAAAGGGTAAAAATGAGTTTATGTCCTGTAAGCGTTTTAAAAAGTGAGTCAGTCTGTAATATATTCTGCTTTTATGAATTTCAAATCAATGTGGGTTTATATATGTCATTTGTTATTGGCAGTTGCCAAGAGGGCTTGTAATTTCCCCTGGCATGACTTCAGACAGAATCCTGATGGCAGCCCTGATGGGTCTTAGTGGAAGTTGAGTGAGGAGAATGAACTAAATTTGCATGTTGACAAAGAGTAGGAGGGAAGGAAGGAAGATAATGGAGGTTACAGTATGCAGCTGTGTCCCAAATCAGGGGCTGGATCTTCCAAAGTCCACATTTCGATGGGGATGTCACAAAAGGCTGACGAAGCCTGTCCGGAGCCTAGAAATGCAGCTGAATCCGGGCCCAATATAAGCCCGGAGTATGCTAGAAGCAAACTAATTTAAAGGTGTTATCTGAGTACATCTAAAGGCAAAAGCGCTTGTAGCTACGAGGCATGAGTTTCTCACAGAGCGCGCCGACACAAAATTGTTCAAAATGGTGCATGTTTATGGATATTCCCTCCTCGAAGGCATTCATGCTGTTGCATTTGTCCATATGAACACTGGCGTTTTAAAAGGAGAGCTTGAGAGCTAGAACATTTCAAATCCCACTTACTGTCTCAACTCCACACACTCAGCCAATCCCCTTCAAACTGTGGACTGTACGAATAGAGGACGGAGCCTCCAGGTCTGAAAAGTGAAGCTAATACGAAGTGCCTCAAACCTGCATTCTTTCCAGCAGCCAGCAGGGGGCGACTCCACTGGTTGCAAAAAGAAGTTGGTTTGTATGTAAGCTTAGATGAGTTTTAGATTGCCTGTATGTAAAACAAACAGCAGAGAGTTTGGTGTTATTCCAGAGGCCACTGAACTGTGAATAGTACAAGAAGTAGTTTAGAATGTGTACAGATCGACAAAAGCACTCGCACTGACATTGACACTGTTTGACATGTTGTTGGCCAGCTGCAGACCGACCACTGCCCTGAATCCTGTGGCTATTCCAACTCTTTCTGACAGTGTTATATTTGTATTTTTAGAATTTTCATGTGTTAAACTGAAATGTTTGTATATTTGCCACATTTGTCACATCACAGCTCCTACCTATCATAAAGCTTATTCCGGTTGCCCAGCTGTGACACTTTGCAGACCACTTGAAGAAGCTTCCTGATGATTAACATGGAAATGCCTGACTGTACGAGTTGACGAGAAGAGCCCAGACGCACTGTCAGAATAAACTGTCTGGTTTGCAGAGGCGACGCAGGTTCGATCTCGGCTTCAGATCAACCTCTGAATTGGAAAACAGCTCGTAAAACCCTCTTTGGTGTTGTTAGCGAGTGATTACTTTTGCTAATTCGTTTTGGTCCTGTTGCTCATCTCTTGACAGCTTCATCTTTTATTTACGCCACTTGCCCTGTGTCGAGAGCAACATCGAGGGAGATGAACAATGCTCTCAGTCTCCCGACACAAATATCTGCTATTGTTTAATATCAACTGACATTCTGCAGATTGCCTAAGGTTATTACTCCCACCTGGACTGTGCTTATATGAATAATGTAATTTACTACGTCCATATCTGTGATTGCACATACAGTAAATGTTTGGCAGTGTGTGCCTGTGCAGAATAACAATCAAAAAACTGCGCTATGCAGCAACTGATGAAGTTGTTCACACCAAATGAAGCCACTTACTCCAACTGCGCACACATCTACGCCCACGCACGCACACACCCTCCCCTGCTATAGAGGATATTTTCAATTAATCAGGCTCTCTCATCAATAATGCATCACCCCTGCAGCCAGTCACTCTTCTCCAGCCATTTAATGAGGCAGCCCAGCCAGAGGGACACCATCCACACATTACTCCTATTATAGTCAATGCTCGGGAGCAAAGCCACTGTGACCACAGCCGGTTATTAAAGTCATGCCATCATTTTTGCCTTCGAGTCAAATCAAAACCTGTCAAAGACTGTTTGCAAAAGGACACAAATGACAATAAGTAAACACCCTGGGAGGCAGTGTACGCCCTTGTCACCTCTCAGTCACTGAAAAACCTCAGGTTGCTAATCTGTACTGCAGGAATTCAAGACACCAGAGGAGGTTTGTCAGGAGTGATGAATTATTAAAAGCCAACTTTGCTGTGACAGAAGAGAATGTCCCGGTTTGATAACATTTTTTAAAGTTAAATTGCAGCCCTGATTTAAGACATATACAGCCAAGAGTAAGGAGAGCAGCTGGTGCAAACAAGCTCCAAATCAATGTCCCAGCTCACGCATATGGTTCGTTCTCTGAGACGTTCTGGACTGTACAGTAAATTACATGTGGTGTTGAACATGAGCCGTAGCACTTAGCGCATCATGCTTGGTTTTGGCACACATGGCAGGAAGTGATTAAGTGAGGGAAGAATTGGCCTCGCTGTCCAGTGAACTTCAAACAAAAATTCAGCCATTGAAGGGACATCCATTAGGTTCCAGCTATTTTTGATTTCCCAGAAACATTTGGTGATAAGCAAACATTGCTTTGGTATTTTCCCCTTAATTTCCTTCCTTGCCATTACGCAAGAGTGTTGTGTGCATTTTAAAGTCACAGAGTGTTTTATCTTGGAAAAGCACCAACATCTGCACCGTTTTTGGCTTGGAGGCAATCACTGTCCTTTGCAGCATATTGCCTTCCCCTAAGCAATTCACTACTTGTGCTCACTACCCAGTTCTTCCATTAGGAACTGCAGTGACTGCTTGTATAAATTTGAACATAGCATCTCCTGTGTACCGGAGGATTTCTCTAAATAAATCCAGTGATACCAGGAGTGTAGAACAGGAAAGTCTTTTGTAAACCAGTGTAATATGAATTAGGATGATACAAGGACATGGTTGTGGAGTTTTACTTTAAGGCAACCTCTGGAGATTTCTATCGTAAAAGTGTGCTAAGATAGAGAACAAAGCTAATTTGTTTTGTGGGTTTGTTGCAAAATATGGACCTTTTGTATTAATACACTCTAAGCTAAACAAATTTTTACCAGCTGTACATTAAGCTATACGCTAGCTAGTAACCTACAAAAGCAACGGATGAAAGCTAGCTAGCGACGGACAAAAGCTAGCAACAGACAAAAACTGGCAACGGACAGAGCTACCTAGCAACAGATGAAAGTTAGCTCGCGATGAACAGAGACTCTGACTGAACTCAGAACTTTTTCTGTCATTCCCTTTGTGTCTCTCGCTTTTTTTTTGTTTTGTTTTGTTTTGTTTTTTCGAGCCTCTGTATGTTTACGGAGCAGATTCATAAAAAATCTTGGGATTCTGCATTGTTTACATCCACGTCTGCTGGCTCGCAGTCTTCTTCCTTACCTTTGTTGACACGTTGCTAACTTTCTTTTCCACCAGATATTGATTGGTTCATTAGTGCAAAACCTTTGGTGTGTATTTCATCACTGCATTTGTCCTGTGCACATGCACAATAGAAACAAAACAACAATCCAGTCGTAAAACACAATCCTCTATAGTGCTCTGCAGTGGTCAAATGTAATGGGAGGATGTTGTAATTCCCTGCAACTATGTTCCCTGTTTGCAAAAGAAGACAGGAAGTGTTGGCCAATGCTGAATTACCACAACCTCCCACAGGCCTCAAATCTCACTGTGTGATGATTAATTATAATTCTGTTTGTTAATATGCACTCCTGAAGCACACAAATGCCATCATATTACATGATCTTGAGGCCCAGTTCTGAAGACGAGCCTGGGTCAGTCTGATACTGATTCTGTGTCCATACCTCTGTTAAACAGCATTAACCTACAAATCATCATCTCTGGAGCAGCAAAGATGACACCTTTCACTATCATCTCTTTTTGTTGTTCTTTCATTTTTGTCTATGAAATCTTAAATTAACTCCTCATTTTACTATGAATCAGTGTGCGAAGGAGTCAAGCTTCCCTTAAAACTGCTCTCCATTAAAGTGGCCTTGCTCAATTCTCATCATTTCTTAGCATCTCCTCACTGTTAGATTTTTTTTCTTCCTTTTTTTTTGCCAGGCGGGCCAAGAATGGTGATCTCTAAGGAACACAACCATATGAGCAGAGAATCTGACCATCTGGCTTCCTCCACAGCTAAAAATCACGGGGGATAAGAGAAGAGTGACGAATGTCCCTCCTCTCCCGCCGCCTGTCAGTGTCAAGATGACTCTTTTAAAAATAAAACACTGTTGTTGGAAGCTGCACAGAGCCAGCACTGTGATCCAAGGAAATGTAAGGCCGTCTTAGAAGGGAAGATCCTTTTTTTTTTTTTTTTTTTTGAGGAAAACATGAAAAGTCACTGCAAGGGAAGTTTGCATTCTTGGACTGAGTCCAGAGGTGCAGATAGCCACACTGGGTGGGACAGTTATGGGCAGAGGATGATATAATATCTGCAGAGAGCAAAGATTGGATTATCTCTGAAGCTCAGGAATCCCTCACCCAGTCAGGATCTCAGTCAATTCTTTATTGTGGGAGGAAGCTTTCCATTTCTGCTCCATTGAAAAGCCCCATTAGATGAGAGTATGTACAACCATGATTCCAAAAAACAATGTGAAACATAAATAAAACAGAATGTGTAATTTGCTAATCCTTTTTTGACGTATACTCAACAGCACAAAGACAATATATTTAATGTTTTACGCCATCAGCTTCAATGATTTTTGTAGATATCTGCTTATTCTGACTTTGATGCAGCATCATGTTTCAAAGAAGTTTGGACAGGAGCAACAAAAGACTGGGAAAGATGTGGACTGCTCCAAAAACACCTGTTTGGAACATTCCACAGGTACACAGGTTCATTGGTAACAGGTGAAAGCATCATGATTGGGTTGAAAGGGGCATCCTGGAAAGGCTCAGTCGCTCACAAGTGAGGATGGAGCGAGGTTCACCACTTTGTGAACACATGATTGGATAAAGGACGTTACAACATGGACTCAGGAACACTTTTAAAGACATTTGCTAATGATTGCTTTCTGTTTTTATTATGTTTTACGCAGCCGCCCAACCTTCGTGGACTTCTTTTAGAACAGTGACATGATATCCTGCTGAAGACTTAAAATCAATCTGTTGCTCTCTTGTAAGGCACATTGTGACCAACGTCACAGCAACCGTCGCTCCTCCTCAAGACACAAATTCCGCTAATTAGAGATCAATGACTCATGCTTGATGTAATTAGGCCGGATAGGGCGCCCCCACAAAAACTGACATACATACATCCTCGTTTTTCTATCTCCTATCAGTCCTGTTGTGTATAACACAGAACATGAAAACGATCCCCTCGGCAGACATGCCCTGCCTAGACATGGTTCAGGAGAGCGGTGACTGCGGCAGCACTTTGACAGGCGGGTTATGGTTTCTGGGTCTCAGTAATGAAGGACTACTGAGCGTGTCATCCAGGAAAAGGGCCTCTCCCCCGTCTGTCTGTCGGCCAGCCAGCTGGATTCAATCCTACCCCTCAGAATAACACCAGGCCTCAGACGCTGTAGCATGGCCACCCTTTGCTTTAATAGGCAGAAACAGCTCATTAAATCACAACAGTGGCTAACCCTTTCCATAACAGAATTGGTAAACTCACATTAGTCAGACAACAGCTAAATCATTCAGTCGATTTTGTGTTTTTTCTTTTTATCTCTTTTTTCAGCTTACACATCATTCTGCTCATTTTTGCAAAGCTAGCAAACCACAATGGCTGAAAGACGAGAAACAGAGGCGGCCTGCACGAAGTACTGTTACAGTGGCTCAGTTTCCAAGAGGCCGAGAGCTCCATCTGCCCCGGCAAACTGCCTGTGATACACAGAACAACACAGGGGATTAACCAAAATGTCAAGAGGGACAGGTTAAGCTGACAGGATGTTGGTGTATACTAAAGGGTCTCACTTTCAAAGTCAAAAAGTCAGAAACTTCTCAAAGCAAAGTCCTCGGTCGCAACGTCGCATCATGTTGCTAAACAGGAAAAATTCAATTTCCACAGACTTTCATTTGACTTTCAGGCAGAACGGTCAGGGAAATGCTAAGCAACTGGGAATAAAGTAAACCGCACCAAAATGATGTTTGCAAATAAAGACATGGAAGAAAGTGGACCTTGAAATCTCAACATGTTGCACGCAGATCCTCAGAGAGCACAATGCTTCTATTAATCATCTAACTTGGCATTTAATGTGGAGTTATCTCGTCTTGACAAATTCCACTGGTGAATATATATTCTGTCAAACTGTGAGAAAAACAAAAAAGAAAGGACTATATAAAGCCTTGAGGAGTGTTTTCAACTGAGAGTCAGCCTCAGTATGGAGAGTTGCCTGAAGTGAAATTCAAAATACCTCATCTGGTCCGATTTCCCGGCGCCATAAGACCAGACTGGGCTTCATTAGCAGTTGCTGCTGCGCTTTATTGGCACGGAAGATCCCATTTTCACTACAGAAATGACTTGCCACCAGCTGCAAATTGACAATGCGCCATATTTCCTTGCAAGTCAACTCTTATTAATGGCAGTTCCTGGGATGTGCGCCTCTCCATAACCAAACACAGCAGTGTCATCAGCAGGTAATTTCGAACAGTGGGATCCGAGGACCTCACAGGCGTTGTTTACCAAAGTGAAAATGACTGAATATAGGAGAGTGGCATCGACAGCTGCTTACACCTTGTCAGTGAAGTCTGAAAACACTCCGAGCCTCTCCTCTGTCATCTGAAGGACACTCGTCAAGTCATGCACATCGGATTTATATTCAACTTTGAAAACTCTCAACAATGACGGCGTTGCTCTCCATCAGCGGGCTAATTCTCCAGCACAATAGCCTTATACAGTATCGATGATTACTCCTCTCCAGAATATCAGGCTGCTCTCTGACTGATGGCGACTGCAGCAAAGGTTAATTAATGAGCAGAGGCAGGAGCGATGGCTGCCGGCGAGGGAGAAGCTCTCCTGGGACTTGGACTCACCAGTAGCGAAAGATAAAGGTGGAACAGGCAAGGGTATGACTACTCAGCTGAAATTGAGTCCCCTTTTCTATCCGGATAACCTCCATGTACTTAATAGCCTGAGAAAGCCACTTGATCACTTACCCAAGCTGCTGTGTGGAATTAGATTATAATACAGCTTTTCATCATTTTCTCTGTAAAACCTTATTTCATGCAATGATTATGTATTGGTTATCAAACATCAAAGATAATCTACGAGGCAACCTTAGAGCTTAAATTAGTTCTGCAAAGCTGCTCCTTGTGATCACACATCAAAAGGTTTTCATAAAGCATATTTGTCTGTCTGTGCAGCGGGCGTCTGCTGCAGTGTTATTTTCAGATGGGAAACCCACTCGTACATATAGCTTTACTTTTATCCTGTTTCTAAGATTATGGCTGAATTCTAAGATTATGCCATTGGTAGAGATCATCTGTGCACACTTACACTTAACGTGAGAGCTAGCCTGATAAGCTTTATGGGCAAGAAGCAGCACAGTCAATGTTTTGTGCCATCCAATAATAAAATGATCTGAGGTCCATTTAAAAATCTGTAATGCTTTCTGATAAAGATTTCTAAATGATAACTCAATTAACTCATTTCTTAATGCTTCAGGGATCAGTTATGAGGCATTCATAGTGCAGCTTTCAGGTTGCCAGGTTGTGAAAAATCTGTCTGCTGAATCATTTATAATCATAATAAATAATGTGTTTCTCACCCTCTTCAGTTGCAGATGTTAATAAGCCCTTAATAAAGTGGAAGTAAAGTCTAATTACTTATTAATGACAGACAGTTTTTTTCAGAACCTGGCAACCCAAGTACTGTTCTCAGTCATGGCTTATAATACACAAAGTGTTTGTGAATTAATTAACCATTGCTAAAGTCATTAGTTACAACCCATAGACCTTAAATGAAGGCTGACTTATAGGAAAGTGGTGTTAAAATAAAATAAAATATTAATTTAGCACCATAAAGGGTTCTGCAGACGGTAAAGGAGGAAATAATCAGAACTTTCAGTAATAAGTACAAATAAAACATGTATAAAAAACCTTAGAACAAGTAAAAGTTTACTACTAATTTGCATTCAGTGCTCCCCAGTCCAGGGTTTGGCCCCCTCCAAAGGGTCACAAGATAATAAGTCTTTTGTAACTTTAAAGTGAACCTTTTGTCAGCATGGTTTCTTCTACAAACTCATCATGTTATTTTTATGTTTTGAGTTAAAACTACAATATCTCCCTCTGAAATGTGGTGCAGTAGAAGTAGAAACAGGAAATGGAAATACTCCAATACAGTTTTAAGGTACTTGTACTTTACTTAATTACAATACTCCAGTAAATGTATTTGCTGCATAAAGATAAATATCACTCGCATAGATTTTAACAACCTGGCAACCCAAATGTGATCAATAAAGGCTTAAAACTGAAGCACCAGTAAATTATTAATCAGCCATTAACAACCTAATTAGTTACGACCAATAAAAGCTATATGAAGGTAACTTATTTTATGAGACCGTGGTACCATAAAATCTAATAATAGCTGTAAAAGTAAGATGCATGACTGCATAGACCTGAAGCTCTCAGCTGCATTTACACACTTTTCTATAAAATCAGAATAATTTGAGTCAAGCTGAGTATTGATATTGAGATTATTTATGCACCAATATTTCCAATGACTCCGGCACCCACAGTGAATCAAAATAGGCTACTTAACAGCCAGCAAGTGCAAATCCGGACTTGCAGAAAACTGCCCTCGGAAGCATTCGCCTGAGGTTTTTCAGTGAATAATGTGCCTCTGCGTGGAAGGATTACACATGGAGGACCCTGCCAAGCATTAAGAGTGTTACAGGAGGGATCAAGAACAAATGACTAATGAAATGACTGACTCATTGAGACCGTTCTGAGACATGTGCTCTTTCGAAAGCCTGAGGTCCCGTCAGTCAGTGCATGACTTAAGAATTTCCTGACATGTTTTTAATTGTTGGCTCCTCCTTGTCATGCACGTCACCCATATAAGCAATTAGGCTTCTGTCATCCATGTCTAATAAAATGGAGATTTCGCTGCTGCATAATTGTGGCAGCGCAGAGACATCTGCATAAGTAGACATTCTGCTGGTGGGGTAGCAGTAACCATAGAGAGAGTAGAAATTAAGATTTATGTTCTTATGATCTTTTCTAGTCATAATAGTAGTACAACAGGAGTATAATAATAAATGCAGCTACTGATGTTATATAATCACACGGTACCTTCTGTTGTTGAAGTGCAAGAGAATTCACTGCGTTGGGACAAAGAGTGGTTGCTGATATATTTATGAATTTATTATTTTCTTTACATTATCTCCACCTCCTGCTCCAGAGCCCACAGAAAACCGTTATAAAGAAGTGATTGTAATTCAAGGCCACAGAAGCAAGGAACCATATCCCCACGAGCAAATACAAAACAGAGTTGGTAACAGGATTGCAACACCAAAGTGAAAGCATGTCTGCCAAGTCTACACATTCAAAGACCACAAACATCAAACGGGTTTTCCAGGCAGTCAAGGGTTTCAGTGTTCATAGAGAAGAAAACAAACAGGACTGTTTCTAGCTGAGGAAAGATGGATATTTCCAAATGAGCACAGTATGTGTTTTTGTGTACAGATGCAATAGAAAGCCTATAATTGAGTGAACCATCTGCATGTTACATGTGATCCATTTACAGTACAGAAATGTTTAAGCAAGACAGCATCAAGGGTTACTGAGGAGCATACATTTTCGCCCAGGCCAAGGAGCGTAACATCACAGAGTAGAAACGGTCTCTGACTTTTTTCTTTTTCCTTTAGCTATACTTAATATTCATCCCCTGTTCAGTCCACGGCTCGCTGAACTCTTTCAAGACAAAGGCCCAAAAAGATCATTGGATATCTGATTGACCACGACAGCAAATGGAAACTTGTGCCGTTTGGCTTCATAGAGAAGATAGCACAGCCATAAAACACAGGGTGAGACTCAGTTATGGCATTTTGCAGATTAATATGAGTAGCTGAGGGGGATGCTTTGGAAATTGCTTTGACTAGAAATGTGTCAAGGCTGACAGGTTTTTTTTTTTCAGTTTGATCCCTATTAAGCACTTCCCTCTGATCTAATTCAATAAATGCCAAAGGGAGTTATAATAATCATATTCATTCCCGATCCTTTGGGATATGTGTCTTTGGAACCCATAAATACTCCTAACTTTCTTTCTTCTAGACCTAACATCTTCTGAGGTTTATATATCTTCAGACGTTTTATATTTCCAAGCTTATCGACTACATACAGTAAAGTTCAGCTTTGGAAAATGCACTGAATCCCGCATACAATCGAAGGAGTCCCCATGAAAGTGCTAAGCCACCAAACCGTCATGACATCTTTGAGCTTCAAATAAAGTCTCTGTACTGCTGTAACGAAAATACAATCCATATCATTCATATGTCTATATTAGAGCAATAAAGCACTGCTATCATCTTATTCTCTACTTTGCAAAAGAATCTATACATTGCAGCATAATTCTTTTAGTTTTAAAGGGAATCGGCACACAGATATTAAATTCACGGCAGCCAAATTAGTCCGTAAAAATTCTCTCTCAAAGCTACAAATTAGAAGACTGTCAATAACTAGTCTTACTTCTTAATGAGCTTTGTAACATTTCTGTTCCAAACCGACAAACATCCCTTGATCCCCTCCCGACAATATAATGCCAGTAATAACAGATATTGATTTTGCACAAACATCTCTCTGACATCACAGATTAGGGATGAGAAAAGATCTCATTTTCTCATCTCGTACTAAGACATACAGTAAATAATCTTCTCTGAGAAACTGTTGTAGGGTGCTGCAAGAACATAAAATGTATGCTGAGAGTCAGTGGTGTTCCTCTGCATGTAAGACAGCAAAGGTCTAAAGTCTCATTCAATAAAAGAGTGCTACAAGTAAGTGTGAAGGGCTGCTGGGGGGGAATAATAACAACATAAGCTCCCTTCTGCCTATTTTAATGTAAAATATTCCTCCCTCACAAACATCTGTTGCTGTAGTCTGTACAAAACCTTACATACACCCAAACAAACAAGAGTAACAGAAGAAAAAAAACAGGCAGGAATACAACCCAGTTTCTCCTAAATTTGTAACATCTTAAATTTAAGGTCAGTGCAAAATAAAAAAAAAAAAAAAATTCATGAGACAGTAAACAAGACAGCTCGATATCAGCTGACCAGCAGCAGTGCGTTAACTGGCAACCCTGGTGTAACCCAACCTCTTCATCACACTCCCACAAACGTCCTCTATTAGTCTGATGTCCTTTCGAGGCATATTTTGTCTCCACATGTTAATGTTGGATGGTGAAATGTCTCCTTCATACATAAGATTGTACAGGTTCGTGGAGGTGGTGAAAATAAGTTGGTTGAGGGCTGCGGGTGAGACGGGCACCCCAAGAAATGTGTGGACGCTCTCTGCCGTCTCCTGTGGGTAGTTGACCACGTCCTCGAACCTCACTTGGAGGTAGGACTCCTCGGGGAGGCCCTCTCCGACCCTCAGCACTGCTGCTGTGTGAGCCAGCCACAGATGAGCCAGTATCAGGATGGGGTTTGTCTCCGAACGGGACAGCAGCCTCTGAATGATCTTAAACTCCGGCGCCACAGTTGGGCACCCATCCCTGACGGCATCCTCCTTGAATATCAAGGAAAGGTGCTGTGGGATGTTTTTGAGGGAGTATAGGCTGGGTTTGCTGTTATAAACCATGAGATAAATCCAGGCTCGAGGGTCTCTCACCAAGTAGATTGTCCTGAGGGACGGTCCCACAACCTCCTGAATGAAAGGCAGTTTGAGCGCCCAGCTTCCACTCCTCAAGTTGAGGACCACCCGGGCGTTAGGGTACTCCGCAACATGGCGCCTCATCTCCCTAACATACTCTGCATCTCTGTCCAGACTAGCTCTCAGTTTGCCCTTCAGCTCAGACGCCGGCTCTCTCCGCCTGGATCTTTTCTTTCTGTCCCTAGAGGGGCCGAGTCTCTGGGGCTGTTTGACCCTGCTGCCTTCCACCAGCTGAATATTTTGCAAGTGCAGCTTAGTGTTGTGGACCAGCGAATGCAGCCAGCCCTGAATAATCTTAAAGCGTCCATGCGCGGCGTCTGACCTTGACCACTCGCAGGCGTCGACCAGAGAGTCAAACTCAAACTCAGTCTCAGGAATGTCCACGTGCTCGGTGGGAACTCTTATGTAAACAAAGTCTGAGCTGTTGTAGAAAAGGTGCTTGAGTATTTCCGATCCCGATCCGGGGAGGGTTGTTATGACGACGGTGGGCAGGGGGAGCCGGTGCTGCTCGTACAGTCTGATTTGTTTGTTTACTTCGCTTTTGGCACCCGCACCTTTCCATTTTACCCCACAGAGAAGCTGATCGCAGCTGTTAGACACAAACAGCAGCTCTGCTATCCACAGAAGAAGCACAGAGAGGAGGGCGTAACGCATCAGCCTGCTGAAGCAGACATAAAACTTTCTCTGCATGGTCAGAAATCCGATGGCCACGCAGAGAACAACCCCTGCTATCACATTGACTGTGAACCCAAAGTCAAACAGCTGATTATCACTGCTGATTTGTTTGGGGATGAGTTGCGTCCCAAGGCCATATCGTGTGATTTGATATCTATCCTCAACTTTAGCGTGACCTCCAAATCCTAGATAAGTCAACCTAGCTCCAATGTCTTTATAGTTTGTGGCAATAGAGACAATTTTCTCTGTGTTATTTATGGTTAAAGAAAGTCTCACACCGTTTTTACTGTTATCCATAAATCTACAGTTGGATACTTTGACATACGGCCCATGTAACACGTAAGCTACCCTGCTGACTGTGCCTGTCATTGGAAAAGTGACATTGACATACTGAGTCCACCTCTTTTTAAACTCTGCCGCCTGCTCTGCCTCCTGTATCCTGGTATCAGGGCTGTGACCCTGACTGTCGAACCAGAACATTTTATAATGAGCGTCCCACACATCCATCATTGCGCCGTTGTACCTGTCCATGAATTTGAAAGGAACGTATTTAAAGTCAATGTCAAGATTGTGGAAAAAGGCGCTGAGGGAGGTGACAGGTGAATCACCCCACTTCTCCACGTGGTCGAGCACCAGCAGAGTCTGCGAGTTGAGCAGAACCAAGGCTCTGAACACACTCTTCAGTCTCATAGCGGGGGAATAAGCCGACACCGCTTCCCCACTCACAAACATGGTGTCCCTGTGTGAGGAGGCGACAATCACCTCCCCTCTGGCATCGCCCACACCCTCATCAGTCCAGCGCAGCCACTTAGCGCACTCCCCCAACTGACCCTCCCACGGACTATTACACTGGCTGGTGGGAGACGGACTGAACACCAAAACATTGTTAAGATAGCTGTACTTTGGACCATAAAGTGCTTCAGACACAAATACTTGTCCGTTAGGAGCAAATGTGAAAGAGTTCTGATCAGGGTGCTCGTGACCTGGGTTAAAGCTGTTCCAGCCCTCCACCCAGGAGTAAGGCTTGTCATGGACAATGTCATACACTGCACGGCCACCCAGCTTGCCAGACTTAAAGGAGACAAAAGTGTTACCCTGACCGTTGGGTAGCCCGGCTCCGTAGGTAACCACACCCCAGTTTGAGAAAATATGCATCTTAGCTTTGCCAAAGTCGTGGGGAGGCTGCGGTGTGAGGTGGTTGTTGTACCAGATGTACTCTGTGTGAAGTGTAGCCCAGCGCTGGGCAGACGACTGCCCCATGGGACCATCCTTGGGTCGGTGCTTCCTAATTTGCTGAGCCAGCCAGTTACCGGTTCCGTTCCTCATGACGAACGTGTCGAGGAAAACGAGCTGGCTCTCCGGCCCATAAAACCAGTTGTAGTTGGAGTCTGCGATGCCAACTGTTCTCTGAAAGCCCGGCAGCAGTGTGGCATAATAAAACCAGTAGTGTCCTCGCAGCCAGTTGTTCTGCAAGTTGTCGATGTTGAAATGGCGCTGAGCTAAGAAGACATACTGCGTGATGGACTTGGCTGTGTAGCTCCCATAGGCTACCCCCTCATCCAGAGACCCATCGACAACATGGTTCAGGAGAAACATAGTTTTCTCCATATAGTTCACTGCCACTTGTTTCCAGATCATGGACTCTGGGTCGTCATGTGATCCAACCACTATTGCACCAGTCAGGATGGCTAATATGTTCGTGGTCTGATGATTCTGGAGATACTGTTTCCCCCACCCCCTGTACTTTGAGAGCTCGTACAGCTCCTCTGTCTCAGAGCGAATCTTCTTGAGGTAAACATCCCTCCGCTGTTCATCTATGTAGGAGTAAATGAAGTCATAAGCAGTAGCAAAACCAGTGAGAGAATGCGCCATTGGGACCTCGTCGTTGGGGGCACTGGTCACCTTCCAGTCTGGGTACTCAGCCATGCGATCCATAAACTTGATAAGAAACTGCAGGGCAGCAGAGTCCTCTGGGCACAACAGACAGTACAGAGCCAGAGGAGGCAGATTGTTTCCATAAATCTCATTCCACTTGCTTGTAAACTCTGCATGTTTCACAGGAGGCATGTAAAAGGGGACGTTAGACAACATGGTGAGCGCAGCCGCCCGGATGACTTTAAATATGTGACTGTGGGTGGTGGAGGACCTTTGCCTCAAGTGTAGAACATCCACTTGGTTAAAATACAGGTTGGGATGGGAATCAGCAGACTGAAGTTTCCACTGCTCAGTCACTCTGTTGTGTGCGAGCTTGACCTGCAGCAAATCATCCGTAAAAATGTCTCTGTCTGTGGCATTGAAGACCCCCGAGAAAGCTGTCCCCACTGCGAACAGTGGCAGTAAAATAACACCATATACAACCCAGTTAACTGCCATGCTGCCGGGTGTTTGTGAATAAATTTTACTGGATTTCAAAATTAGACAACTGCGTGTTTTCTTCCTTGGAAATGTTGTTGTAATTTCCCATAACTTCAGGTGTTATTTCAGCATAAAAGTCCAGGTGAAATCTATTTTGTTAGAGTCCAAAAAACATATTTCAGAAGACAATTGATGCGATTTCAAAGTCCCATGCATGATAGTCAAGAAGAGGGGAAAAAACTTTAGTGCCAGAGCAAACACAATCCATATCCACTTGAGCCAATCTTGTAACAACAAGGCAACAAAACACATTAAATCTACAGAAATGTCCCATGGTTAAAAGGTCTTTCTTGTCTGTTTTGGATTTTAATCCAAGAGAGGGGGGAAAAAATCCTCATGCCTGCATGTTCTCCTGCGTCCTCATAGTAATACCTGTGCTCGTGAACACTGGCATCTCCCCCCTTCTCGCGTGCGCCAGTAACTCATATTGATCTCCTCCCCAAAAACATTTCCTCTCGGACAAACATCAGTCAGCCCCAGTCTGTGTCCGGTCCAATCACAGCCACCCAAAGGCACCGTGTGCAGCCCGACCGAGCTGCAACATCCGCGGACGTGAACCTCAGCGAACCGCGCATCTCCGCAGATAACATTGCTCGGTGTCCCCCGCTGCAGAGACCCCAAACTGCCCGCTCCTCAAAACTGCAAATCCGGATCGGGAAACTGATCTGTTCGCATTGTTCGATCCGACACTCTCCCTTTTCTCCTCTTTGGGGCTCCACGCTTGATCTTCCGTGATTAGTCCGGTGAAGTCCGGAAAGAGGAAAGTTGTCGTCACTCCTCAAGTATTCAAACAATGAGACATTTTTCGGCTCGTCCGCAGGAAACCGCGCACCAGCCTCCCAGATGAGGAGCGCTCCAGATGTGAAACCGCTGCATCTGCGGGGATATCGTGTGTATCCGCTGCCGACTGACACACACGGCTCACATGGAAAGCTGGGGATGTGTGTGATCTCCGGAGCCGTCTCCGTTATGTCCTCCCGACTGTTCAGCACAGTCAGTTTGATTGTTTTCCTGCACTGGATGGAAAATTTCCACTGTACAAACTGTAGAGGGAGCCGTGACTTCAGAAGCACGGCCTCACCTCTCATGTGGAGAGTGGGAAGGCGGAATATTCATTTCAGGAAACCTCCCTCCCTCTCTCTCTGGATCACTAACAGGCTGGCTGAAGGATGTGAAGTTCCTCCTCAGTATTAAGACTGAGGCCAAAGAAGCAAAACTCAAACAGGTGGTGATGGAAAGATCCTGTTTGGATCTTTTATTGGATCTAAAAACAGTCACTCAATGAGTTGTTTGTGACGTTAGAGACAGAACTGATATTAAAGGAATAGTTCAACAATTATTTGCTTTGTTGAAAAGAGGGAGATGAGATGATTGACACCCATCTCATTTTGTTCTGTTGGATATGAAGCTGCAGCCTGCTGTCGGTTAGCTTAGCTTAGGGAGCGTATCTGTGTTCACCAGCTCAAGTTTATGTTAATACTTTGTTGTGTTCAGGTCAAATTTGACCTGTTTCAGGTTAAAATGTCCATTTTTTTATTTTTAGACTTCAAAAAGATTTCAAAAGACTTGTTACTTGATTTGTGGCAAATCCTAACGATCCCTAACATCTTTGTCAGGTTCCCTTTATGTGCTGTACAGAACTGGGACCCTGGTACCATCACAACTTCACTCGACCAGGCCCCTAATTATACAAAAACGTCTACTAACCCCTCTTAGATCAGCTGGTGGTGGCTCTCTGGCTGATCCCAGAGCCTGACTGGAGACTGAGAGCGATCAGGCTTTCGCAGTCTGGGCCCCCAAACTCTGAACGACTCACCTGTTGAGCTGAGGTTTCCTAAATCTGCCACTGCTTTTAAATTTCCTCTTAAAAACATGACTTTTTTAAAAACTAAACTGTTACCCATGTGTTTTTTTTTAATTTTATTCATTTATATTTTATTGTTATTGTTTTATTGTAATTTATCTTTTTACGAAGCAGTTATCATTATTATCATTATTATTGTTATTATTAGTAGTAGTATCATTATTATTATTATAGGACAAGGGGAACACAGGAATGGCTCCTTTTTAAGGAACAAAATTAGCCTAACTGTAAAGTTTCTTCTTCTGTAAAGCCCATAAATTAACACATTAAATTTTGTTCATTTATTCTGTAAAAAGCTGAAGTGTAAAAAGGACATTTTGTAGTTTTATGGTGGTTTGGGGTCAGCTTTTCCATTTCCTGTCCAGAATCAGTAACTTCCTGTACTCTGCAGCAGCTGGCAGCAATTCTTTTATTGTATTAATGTACTAATTAGTGAGCTATCGAGGTGCTGGTACATCAGTTTAGTTACTCTGCAAGAGCCTGGCTAGCTGTTTCCACTCTTTATGCGATGCTAAGCTAAGCTAGCCAGCTGCTAACTGAAGAGACACGAGTGTGGTGTTGGTCTTCCCATCTAACCGCAGAGAAATTAACTAATCATCAGCCCTTATCCTTCAATGTTGAACCATTACTTTGAGATTTTCTTTAAATGAACAGTTCAACATTTTGGGAAGCTTACTAATTAGCAGCTTTAGAGGTGCCTGCAGGCAGATTGTGTTAGCTTTAAACAGATCCAGGCTAGCTGTTTCCCCTTATTTCCACTTTTAAGGCTAAGCTAAGCTGACAAGCTACCGGCTGGCGCCTTATATTGAACAGGTAGACCCAAGAGTGGTATTGATCCTCTCATCCAATTCCCAGCATGAAAATCTTGTTACAAGATACCTGACCTTTAAAATCAAAATATCCTAAATAATAATTCACTTAAAGAGTGACTAATTAGTCTTGTTCATTTTTTTTCTCCATTTCATATTTATACTAGCTTTTGTGGCGATACAATATGAATACATAGAGAAAAAATAATAAGCATTACAGGATAGATCTCATTAAGACATTTAATTTGAAATGAATCTCCTTTTTTTGGCCCAAAAGGCTCTTTACACCTTGTTATCTTCAGTCTCAGTTGTGCATCTTTGTAACACATTTCCTGAGGCAACCGAAAAGCCAAACAACAACCTCAAAAGCATCTCCCCTTCGAGAAATGTGACATTTTCCTGTCCCGACACGTGGCATTGAGCACTCACTGATCACTTCATTCTGTGTGTATTAGATTTCTGTGCAGCATCTTCATGTAATGTTGGATCGCTTTCTGTGTACCCAGTTCACATGTGTCTTGTGCAGCATGCAGTCCCACAGGGACCACTGTTGCATGATGATGTGTATTTCCTCCCCACAGTTCAGAAGCACACGCTAGAGGCGCACAGTTGGCCTTATCAGGATCGCTGCAGGAGACACGCGCAGTAATCTCTCTTTGGACAAAAGTCTCCCATATGGAGTGGAGATGCACTGCATAAAAGCTGCCTAAATTTAAGTAGTGATGGCAATCTTGAACTCACATCAGTCAGATCACTTCAAAACATTGTAGGGAATCAAGAGGAGGCTTGGAAACTGTAAACAACCGACAGATATCTTAAAAAACTTACTTTAAGAAAAAACTGAGTGGACTTCCCAACAGATTTTAAGCATATGCTGCTTGACTGTATCAGCTGTCCACTGTCCAAAGGAACAAATCACCACTGACTTGATCTTTTTTAGCCTTATAATTAACATCTCTGATTACGTGATTATTACTATTACTGTACAGTCATTTGCAGGCAACAACTGTCTGACTGGTGGTCGCTTGAATTGAATTGTCACAACACAGTTTTTCTGAACAGGAGATCAGCAAAATGCCATTCAGTGTCTCTGCTGTTTGCCATAAATTCATTTGAAAGCCTGTACAGCCAAACCACAGGGTTAAAACCATGGCCACAAGCTGTGTCCAACACCAAAATGGCCTTAAGATGCAGTACCGCTAACAGCCACTAGATGATGCCAAAAAAAAAATCTGATTTCACACGTACGATAGTCTGAAGTTTTTTCTGAAAGTACAAAAACATTAATGTAAAATGTGGTTTCAGTCAGCAATCGCACTAAAATATGTATCTTAGAGGTGATTTTTGGTTGTAGATACAGTAATACGGCTAAAAGGCAATTATATTTTAAGGCATCTTTGCTTGATTTACTGTCATTTTATCAGCCATGATGGTTATTGCTTGTCCCTCTTCAACTCCACCCAGACTCCTTCTTTCTTGGCCAAATTTGGATTTTTTTTTTAGCAGCAAGACATAAACCCAAATCCAACCTCAGTAAACCTAAAGGAGAGATAATCAATGCAATGTGTTTTAGTGTCTACGGGCTGCATCCCAAACCAAAGCAGGATGGTTAATAATAGCCTTATTTTAGAGTTTTAGTGTATTTTGGAAAAAGAAGATGAACCCAAACCACTGGCCTATTATCCAGTGGCTAAATCCTTCAGCATTTGACATACATCTTCCTTTCCTGAGTGCATTAAATTTGCATATTTGCTCTGAAATGTGAACCAACACCCTGCATCCACTTCTCTGCAGAGAAAAGTATCATTGCACTTCTGAGGGCTATGACTTTTTAACCACATTGTGCTTCTGGCCGTACCTCACTCGGTGATGTCAGGACTTATATTTCTTCTTTGGCAGCAGCAGCTTAGCTTTGTGATCACCCAAGACGAGATGGATGAACTTAGGAAAACACGCCTCTGTTCACTCTCGCTCTCTCTCTCCACCTCCACCTTTTAATGCGTTTGACGTCAGTTACTTCAACGCTCAGTTATCGTGTTTCATATTGCCAGTAATCAGGGCAGCCCTCTGACGTACATTTCATGTTCGTCAGTGGTTCACATGGATTTGGTTCACGGCGAGTTCAGCCTTCACTGGTGAGAGCTGTATTCTCCAAAGTCCTCACAGAACTGCCTCTCAGCTGCAATCTGTAATTTAGACTCACAATGTGTTTTTTTTATATATAAATAGAAAATCTATAGTGTATTTTTTCACCTCAGGCAGTGGGGAGTAAAGATTTATTGAATTTAAACTGGTTTTGCAATTGTAAGGCAAGTAATTGCCTTGATTTAATAAAGTCCTCAACCTTACCTTGTTAAGATACTGGAATTTATTTCGGATACGAATTAACCTGCTTAAGAAAGAGTGTCTGTAGAAAAGTTTGACTTTTAAAACTCAATCTGAGGAAAAAAAAACACTCAAATGAACTTTTTTTCTAGTGTGCATCCCTCTGCTGAACGCTCTATCCAGACTTTCACTTCCATTAACTGCCCATCTGTTCAACCTCCACGTTTCTCAGCAGAGTACTTTTGACTAATTTGATCTTCATTTAGTTGCCTCCGCTTACATTATGTCCTGTCTTCACTGGAAAATCGCTGCTCCGAATGGGCTCTGAGCGAGAGGAATGCTTGCCTGGTGCACGCAACCACCATTCTTTGAAGGTTTACTCCAAAACTAACCAGAATAACTTCTTATTGTCACAACACTGCACTTCAATTCCTCCCTGAAATTATACTGGACTGAACGAGACTCAACTTAGCCTCCTAATTAGAGGTAGCCTCGGTGTGGTGAAATGATCAGCCGGTCCTCACAGAAAAACTGCTGAATAAATCATCAGTGCAAGCAGGTTGTTATTTACCCCTTGTGTCCCATCTGAAACCAAGTCAATACTGACTTATTTTAACTTGCATAACATACTTATGTTTCAGTAACATAACAGTAACCAAAACTATATTCTCTTCTTAAACCTAACCAAGTAGTTTTGGTGCCGAAACCCAACAACGTAGTCTTGGTACCTAAACAGAAGGAAACTACGCCTGTTTCACAAGGTTAACCACATGACGACATAGGTTTGGTTCGACCTCAACCAAAGCAAACTGTGACTGTTTCACAAAGTTAACCACGTGATGACAAAAGTTTGGTTCAATCACATGATGACAAAGGTTTGGTTTGACCTAAACTTAAGCAAAGAGCGACCTTTTCAGAATGTTAACCAAATGACAACGAAGGTGTGGTACACTGATCACTGATACTGTCCAACAATCATGTAATTTTGGACATTCGACCCACTCAGTTGTTTTGGTATGAAGATGTTGGAAAATGACTGCACCACAGTAAAATAACACTCTTATCAACAGCTGATCGGGCCTCGGGTTGAGCAGGAGGTCTTTGAGTTGCTGCTCAGCGCTGGCTGCCAGGCGACATTTCAAACACATCTGATCAAAGATGGTAAATTGCCAACAAAGCGTCAAACATGGATCTCGAATGCTGCCTTGATTGACAGGTGGCAACTAGTGTCCGCATGTCTACTGTAGCTCTCCTGCTGTTTATGCTGGCTGTTTGAAGCTTTGTGAATCCTGGCCTTGTGTGTTGAGTTAAACAAACCTCCAGCCATACATATTGAAAGGAGAAGGTGTGTGCTGACAGCCAGTGCCCTTATTAAAAATATGCCATGCTGGGAGCAAAGGGAGGTGCGAAGCAGGCAGTTGAAAGACTCCCCTCTTTCTCTCCCTGCAGAGAATTTCAATTTCTCCCAAGAGTCTACAGTTGCTCAGCATGCCTGTGTCCTGCATCCGGCCCTCTGGGTAGAGGCACAGGGAAAATTGGCTCCAACTGTTCAGGTTTCAAAGATGGGTTTGGTGCTATGAGACCGTCTGTCAATCACAGTAGTCTTCGCAAAACAAACGGTGCAGCCGCAGAGCTCTCTGGTTGCTTTCAGAATCATCGCGGTCCCACAAAATCTTTCAATCCGCTCGTCCAGAAAACAGGAAACATAATGACGTTAATGTTCGTACACATGGATGAAAGACATGTCTCTGATTCTATGAAGGAATCTTGTGAGCTTTGTTTATCAAACAATGTGGTTTTCATAAAAGGAACACGGACAGGAAAGACTGCCGCTTGTCTCGAGTGCGTCGTCACACGTGAAGACTTTCCAAAGCTGCGAATGTGTGTAGCCTTCAACCTCCAAACAATAATGGCTTACAGTGTAAAATGTGCACTGTATAAATAGCATTGTTGTTTTCTTCTTCATATATATTATATTCATACCTTCTGTATACACGTTTCTTGCTGTTGTACATTGAATTGTTGTTTCACATTTGTAGCTCGTCGTTAACGACTGCACTGGGTTACCTTTCAGTGGAGTCTGCATCTGTCTGATGTCCTCGATACCTGCTGCTTAATGTGGACTGAAATCTGTTGTCATTTCTGTTTGCTGATGTCGTTTCATCCCTTCACTGTTCACCCATTTCAGTTTGCACATCACTTGCGACATTTGCATCCTCCCATGGCTTCTGTCAAATGGAAACAACAGACAGCAGCTTAGACTGAGTAGCAGGTGAGATCATCAAACAGATGCAAATGCTAGGTCCTCATGTTTGGTTTGAAACGCTCTCAAACGAGTATGGAGCGACACTATTTTGGCTCGAATGAAGCCTCATATTTATCTACTACAACACTAACGCTGTGTCGTTTTCCAGTTTATTCTAACTCATCCGGATATAGTCGTCTGGATGACCTTGTAGCTCATGAAGTGCTACAATTATTTCTTAAAGAAAGAAACACGGCAACAGACAGCAAAAGAAAAATGTTCTGTACAATACCTCAGGGTGTAAATAAAAGACCTGTTCAGAGGCAGTTTTTAGGAACTCAGTCAGAGAAAAACACCATAAGGATAAATCCAGTTTATTAAAGCTTCGATCTTATTTTTAGAGTTGTGGCATGTACATACAATAACACCATATGAAGGTCCTTCCTTGACATGTCACGTTATTGTCACAATCTCCTCTTCCATCCTTTCACTGCTGAGGTTTCACAAAGCCTGTAACAGAAGACTGGAAATGACATTGGCCTTTGTGAAACGTGTCAGACACAGACGCAGTTGATTGGCCCAGTCGGCTCATGTAGTTCTTCATGCTTAACACAACCTTGGCTTCTTTTAGTTTGCTCATTAACAGGTTTTTTTTCTTTCTTCTCCCATTCACTGTGTGTGTATTTATAAATGAAGTTGAATTGAGTTGAAGTATACTATGCAGGAATTATCGGCTACTGCTTGTACACAGGGCGGCACGGTGACGCAGCAGGTAGTGCAAGAAGCAAGAAGGTCGCCGGTTCGATCCCCGGGTCGGGCGGGGGCCCATCTGTGCAAAGTTTGCATGATCTTCCCGTGCTTGCGTGGGTTCTCTTCGGGCACTCCGGCTTCCCACAGACCAAAAACATGCTCATTAGGTTAATTGGTTACTCTCAGATTGCCCTTAGGTGTGAGTGTGAGCATGAATGTTTGTCTGTCTGTATATGTTGCCCTGCGATCGACTGGCGACCGGTCCAGGGTGTACCCCGCCGCGTACCCCCGTTGACAGCTGGGATAGGCTCCAGCCCCCCGCAACCCCGAAAGGGATAGTCGGGTATAGAAGATGAATGAATGAATGTTTGTACACACAACATTCAAACTGTTTGTACGTACACTGCAAGCTACCACTGTAATGGAAAAGCTGATACTTTATCAAGCTAACTACGCTAACTGCCTACTTGTGAACTCTGCATCGCTCTTCATCGTCATCTTGTCCTTCAGTGCTCACCAGCGCACCAGATTAACTCTCCTTTTGAAGCGAGCTTTGTCCACCTGGCGCCTCGCCTCACTACATTTGTGCTTTTTGGTGTTGTGTCGGCCATTTTCGTAGCCTCCTCTTGGATGTCTGCTGCTTCCAGTCTGGCACATTGTCACTACCTTTTCATTCCATTTCCATGAACATAATGAGGAAATATTGTTAATTAAAATACCTGGCAGGTTGCAAAAATGTTGATACTGAACGTATGTTCGCTGACAACGTATTTAATTTGTTTTCCAACAAAACAGCTAATCTTGCAGTGCACTATCCACTCATAGTCACTCCAGCATATCATTCAACCTTTTTATGGTTATGTTCAGGTGCTTTTTATGATTTTTTTGTGTGAAATATTGGATCATTTTATCTCTTTTTTGCCTCAAATAAAAATTCTCTGTTAAGTTTAGAAGGGAAATCACCCTTTGATGGAACAACTCGTCTGATACATGACAAAGGGCCCACAGCAGGCAACGCCTACTTTTTGGGGTTTTGTATTCTTATAAGCTTATCATGTTACAGCGAACATGGAAAATCTCAATTTGAAAGCTAACTAGTTAGATAAATGTAGTGGAGTAAGAAGAACATCATTTCCCTCAGAAGTGAAGTAGCAAAAAACCCTCAAGTAAAGTACAAACACCTCAAAGTTGTACTTATATACTTGAACAAATGAAATTTTTCCAGTTAGCCTTTATGTTAGCCTTTACGTTAGCCTTTAAACATATATTGATAGATCAATTTGAAGGTGAAAATGAATGCGCCTCGCATATGTGCAACATTGAGGATTCACTGATCTGAGTTCTGCGGCACAGTGCCCATGCAAGATTTACGAACACAGGCGGTGTTGATACAGTACCTGTTCAAGTCCTCTGAGGTGTACAATACAAGTTCTGAGTCTGGCCATGAATATTTCAGGATGCTAATTTCAGCATCCCAACGGATAATTTGAATTTTAAAAAGGCACGCTTTCATGAGAGGTGACTGGAAAAGAGATGAAGATTGTAAAGTCTATTTAAAAAAAACAGCATGAATCAAACATACATCCAGCTGAAGCTCACCGTCGTCGCTGTCAGCGCTGCCCTCACAGCACAGTGCCTTCACTGCTAGAATTGATTTTGTTCTGTTTACCCATTTGCTCAGAGAGCTATGCAGATATTGGTTTGTGTAACACGACACATTGACTCCATACAGCCACGAATAAACAGGCCTCAAAACTAATTTCAATCCAAAAGAGTGACGTCTGATTTTTCTCCAAGGGTGCCAAATGGAACATCCCACTGTGGCTGATACATCATTTACTACCAGTGTTGTGGTTTAGCTCTTTGCAGTGTGAGATTACAACTCCAGCGATGTACATTCAACCCCCTCAGCACACATCGACTCTTTCTTGCTACTTTCAGAGAGTCGGGGGTTTAATCTGACGCTGTCAGGAGTCATCTTTTCACAGCTAACACATCAAAGAGTGTGAGAAAGAATCTGTGTTCTCCGAGGTGCACATTATTCAAATGGGCAAACTTGCTTCTCATAGTTTGGGTTCTACATCTCGTTAGCTTCCGCAGCTGACATGTCGCTGTGAAGCGGGGGAATAGGAGATGATTTTCTAATGTCACTCACGGTAGCATCCAGTGGGAAACTGCAGTGTCTCTAAAAAGGGACTAAAAGATGAGACGCAGTGCAGAGATAACTGTGCCTACTTCACATCATGCAATGTTTTGGCATTAGAGCGCAGACCTCTTCCACAGCCTGCACCACTGGCCCTATTCCCCCAGCTCAGCCTGTGATGTACACAGCCTGCTTTATGAGAGCTTTACATAAATTCATGAGACTATTTGGCCCTAATTAAAATCCATAAACAAGCAAAGTGCAAGTTCATTTGCAGTTCACGGCAAAATGTCTCATTGATTTCCTGTGTTCTTGTAATAGCTGAGGAATTCTGAATGGTGGCCTTTCAGGGCATATTCATCAGTTGACAAATAATCTTCCCCTGTGGAAAATCATTCTCTAAATGGATAATCATGCTACAAAGGTTTTACATCTCAACCTGTGTTTTCTTCATCTGACTTTTTGGCGTTATTGTCTGGAGGGAAATAGCTCCAGATACTATGGTCCACTCGCTAGCAGCATGGCTGTATGGATGGTGATGTCGGTCGGTTGGTTGGTCTGAAATACCTCAACAAAAATTGGATGGATTGCAATAAAATTTTACACAGACATTCATGGTTCCCAAGTGGATGAATGTCAATTACTTACTGATGCCTTGATTTTTCCTCTCACAACACTACAAGTTTGATATTTGGGGGTTTCTGCGAAATGTCCCTGCAACTACTGAATGGGTTTAGTACAGATATTCATGTTTCCCTGAGGATGACTTTTCCCTTTGCACCCTCATGATGTTAACAATATTCCCCACAGAATGGACTGTAATATCTTTGATGATCCCTTAACTTGGCACCTTAACCTTAACCTCACACAGCTAGCACAGAAAACAGAAATATTTCAAGAATGAATATACACATACGAACTATTTCAACTGTTCAGACTGGCAGATGGAACTTGCACTCTAATCACGTCCATCAGTATTCCTCTCCTTTTTTTAAAGTGCTGGCTTATTGTCAACAAAAAAACCACCACGTCCTGCATTGAGGAGGTATCGTCCAGTTATGTGGTGGTCGTTACACTTCTATTTCCGCTGTCCACTAGTTGTCAGATCACACAAGACGCATGTTAAGCCCAGATATAAAAAGGATCTTTATATCACCAATTCTGACTTTAATTTATGAATTATTCTTTTTTGCTAGTCAGAAAGCGAAAATAGACATAAAAGCTGCATTGACCTGTTTTCATTTTCATCTGTCCTCTGAGGTTGTCAGCATGTCCTTATTGTCGGACCGCCATAATTTCCTGCCTGGCAGACACAGGGTGGCGCTTGGAGGGCCGGCTTGAAGAAGCAGCTCTGCAGGCCACAGAGACTCTGACTTCAAAGGGAGTCAGTATTAGAAGTGACCAGCAGCTGAATGTTCTTTGCATAATTCTCTGGCGAGGCTGAGATCTCATGTTCCCTGCTTTGTTTAGGCTGCATGCTTGACCAAGAGGTAATGGGATGTTTGGAAAGACTAGTTGTTGGGAGTTTTCTCACGTTGGCACCTTCTTCTTCTTCACATGATGCCCTTAACACATTTTAAATGCATTTGATCCTGTCGATGGGAGACGCTTCAACAGCCAAATCGTAAAATTATAAACATTTGAAATGTAATTATGCACAGTAAGAAGTGCTGTCTTGCAATTTGTTGGAGGAAATCTATAATTTTTCGAGTTTAAAATTACCTCGGTGAGACCGGTAGGGAATAAAATAAATTATAAGGACAGAAGATTCCCTGTTAAGATGTGTCTGCGGTGTTCTGAGAAAGTTGAGATTAAAACACACTTTGATGAAAAATGGAATTATGAACACAGGCTTGTCCTCACTGAAGGATGCCTCACCAGAAAAAGGGCTGCCTTCCTGAGCCTTCAAGTAAATCCCTTGACATCTCCTGATGTGATTTTTAATTAATTCTGAAGTTTCTTGCAAAAACACAGAAACTTTCCCCTCACAGGGAACATCCTTTTGACGGTGCAGCATGACTTTTCAGGGCACGTCTTAATTGAGCTGCAAAATGCCACCAAATCAACTTAACTGCATTATGGTAATGACACTTAAGAAAAGTTTCTGTCGCTACATTTTTACGGCTAAACATCAAAGTAACTGCCTGGCTGCAAAACTACGAAGTGATAAAATGAAGCATCTGATTAAGTAATGTGTCAACCCCTGATTTTTACTGCCAATGCCTTCAGTAGCTTTTTCCTGCCACTCTTCTCTGGCAGCAGAGTCAGTGCTAATTACAACGTATGTAGTAAATTGGAGAGATAATCCAGGCCTTCCATATTCATGATAGCATTGGCTGAAAATTGCTGCTTCACACATTTCCAGACTCACGGAAAAATGCACAAATTCTCAATTTGCATCAGGTTTGCTTGTTGCCAAATTCTGACTATTATTACAACTTTCACTGACACGAAAACTGTCATTCTGCAAGACTTTCACTCCCAAAGCGATGAAATGGAGTCCAAAGTGACATTTCTGATTTGTGTTGAAGAGAGTTGACGCCATTGACTAATAAACAGATTAAAGAGTAACACTCCACCCTGTAATCACAAACTGAGACACCCTGAAGTACACTTCAACATCACTGCAGCAAGAAGTTGAACCGGCACAGAACAGCAAACTAACTTTAAAGCCACAATGTAGAATTGTTAATCTCTGACTGCAGCGCTCCCTAGTGGCAGTAACAATAAAGTGATAACAAAGAAGACGCAGTGGCAGACAGCATGCAGACCTCCAAGAACATTCACATTAATAGGCTTTAGCAGCTTTAAAGGTCCGTCATGTAATAGTTGGCCACCTCTCAAAGGTCACTCTAAGCAAACAGGTAGCAGCATATCCCCACAGCGCAGTAACCGCTAACTGCCGCTCACTAAACTCTTTGCTGTAGCTTCTAGCTGAAGTTAGCTAGTTGGCCATGCACACTGCTGGATCATATGCACTTTAGTTTTTGTATAGATAACACCAATATAGATATTACATGTTAATTATTGAGCTTTAAAGGTGCTGGTGGGTGAATTTTGCTACCTTTAGACAGAGGCTAGCTGTTTACCTCAGGTTACGCTAAGCTAAGCTAAGCTAAGCTAACCCGGCTGGTGGCTATACCTTATATTATACCTATACTAGTGTACAAAATGAGAAAAGTATAAACTTTCTTATCGAACTCTCAGAAAGAAGCAAATATGTGTCTTTCCCAAAATATCAAACTGTTCCTTTAAATTTCCATCATATAGCAACGAAAAGCATCCATCTGCACACCCTCATTACAATATCTATAAATGTCAGACAAAAATGTTGAGAAACACTACCTGTCGTTTAAATGGCCCAATTTCTTTGCAAATAAAACACAAAACTGCAATGTCAGTGTAGTTCTGTGTGAAAGGAAGAGGCTTCGCACATTCAGGACATTTTTCCACAGTTACAAAGAAATATTCCCTTTGCTCGTCTGAGTTCTTGTTCTTTTGTATGAACAGCCCTCCATGTGACACTCTCGTCCTCTTTTTGTGCTTTTTGTCTCACTTTAATGTTTTTCTACCGAATGCTACGGATACATCAGGGAATGATGGCGCCAGCGTTTCAGACTTTCATCTCTATCTCGAGATTTTTTGTTGAAATAAACACAGATTTTTTAATTGGGTTCTGCATAAAAAAAAAAAGCGTAGCCATGTGATTAAAATTTCTCAGCAAACAAACAGTCCCTGCTCCCATTCAAACAGGCAGAGCTGTTGTTAGGTTAATAACAGCATGTGCTTATCATTTACTTATCATTTTTATGTAAATTTGGCAGCAGCAGTGAGACTGCCTTTTAAACAGAGCCTGCAAGAGACATTTACATGTGTTACAATAGCTCTGTGATTTACCCAGACTGCAGGAGGTGAGTGAAACCAACCATCCAACAGGCTGTCAGCCTGCTCAACCCTTGACAAGGAAAAAATCACATCACGGCCTGCTTGGATTGATTAGCTTCAGGCTCCTGCCTCTTGATTGGCAGCTTCAATTCTGCACCACTCAGCAGGGTGACATAGTATCGTGTGTCAAAGTGCTTCACTGATTGAGCTCCGCAGACCACAGTGAGGACTGGGAAAAGTTGGACAAAATTTAAAATGTATGCGGTCAGGTTGGGATATTACTATGAACATTTCCATATCATCAGGGCTGCAGCTACCATTGAGGACACTGAGGTTATGCCCTGTGTATTTTCAGGGAAACTTCGGAGGAGGGGGGGTTAGCAACTTTGTGGGATTTTATGTCCCAGAGTTAAAAATTTCCATATTTTTGGGCTGGTTGCAGCATTTGCAACACATTATATTTAAATTCAGCTATTTTTAGGCCAAATAAATAAATAAAGAATTCACTGTTTCTCCACCAGAATCTAATTCCTCAGTGCAGAGGGGAAAAACATTTACACCTTTCTGCTTATAAAGAAAACTTTACTTGAAAAGTTTCCTGCAGAGCACCAATCTGGTATAATTTTAAGCAAATCAGAGACGGTTCTGATGAGGTTAGTTTGGTCAGTTGTCTGTTTATAAGCACTAATTGATTTCGAGAGGAAATTTGTAGAAAATATAATCGAACAGTTAACTGAATATATGAAATAAAAGAAATGTTGAGGCTGATGGGGCAGACTTCGACTCCTGACTTCAGTTTTCAAAACTACTGGCTATGACACCACATGTGCAAAGGGGTCATGACGATATAAACATTAGTACAAATATTACAGACAGTGTGAAATGTATGTGCCGACATTTTAATGCGCTTTGAGCGATGATGTGATATTAAAAGACAGCGCTCTAACATGACTGCTATTGGAGTTTCTTTGGAACTTCTGAGCATTGCAGACAATTAAAAATTTCTGCACTGCTGCATTTTGCCATATGAAAATGCTGCACAGGTAATTTGATGCTTTTCATGCTCTAACCTCATCTGAAACATTACATAGCCCTCTGCAATGAGTGTGTCTGTGACTTTCAGGCTAATTAAACCATTTTAGAAAGACTGACGGTTTGGAGATGGGAGGATTAGCTGCTCATTGACTGCAAATCTAAATGTTTGGATCACAGTTACGCCATTGTTAGCGAAATGCTAATGTTGGCAAGCTAACATGCTCAAAATGATAATGCTAACATGCTGATGTTGCACAGGTACATTGTGTACCATGTTCTCCATCTTAGTTTAGCATGTTAGCATTTGAAGTACAGTGGAGTGTCATTAGTTTTGCACGTATTCGGTCATTAATAACAGTGCTGGACAAATAAAACTTTGATCTGATGATGTATCAAAATGGGAAGTTACAGGATCACCAGAGTTATTACAGTTCATCCTGAAGGGAACGTGAATACACGTACCAAATTTCATGGCAGTCCATCTAACAGTTGATGAGATATTTCACTCAAAACCACAAATTTCAACCTCATGGTGGCGCTAAAGGAAGAGTCGGGATCATTAGAAAGTCTGCACCAAATCCTGAGCCAATCCATCGAACAGTTGTTGAGAAGTGTCGGAGCGAAGGAACACTATTACCGTCCCTATAAAGAGGCTCGCTGCTAAAAGGAATCAAAGACTCTGCAGTGTAATTAACAATATCAATATGGTCTTTCCAAACTGTGCAAAGTGAGAGTCATTTGCATTGCCGTACATATCGATTGCATTTAACATCAATTAACACTTTTTCTTGTGTGCTGCAGTTCAATTCACTCAGCATTTATAGCATGCTTACACCAGCATATCTGTTGTCTTTGTTTATTCATTAGGCTGCTCTATAGCATAGAGGTCACACCTATTGCTTGATAAGGTTGTCCTTCTGCTCTCTCCGCAGCTGATTTGATTAATCAACATCAATTAGAGCAGCTTAGGGCAGCGTGCAGGAAGAGCCCAGTGAAAGCTCTCTTCACTGTGTATCTGCATGACTAGGCGCTAATATATAGGAAGATAACAGCGCTTTCCTGCTCTGCCTCAAATCCCCCATTACCAAATCCGATGTCACACAGACATGACCGCTCATACATTAAGAATATCTGGGTAGGTCTGTTATGATGGCATTTGTCTGAAGGCAGCGTAATTTATTGCGGCATGAGCGACTCCTAGCCAAAGATCAGCTGAAGAAAAGCATGCTTTTCTTGTTTCCGCAATTTCACATTCTGGGATAAATGGCACCAGCGGTAAGCATTTGCATGGTTAGGCAGAGAAGGCCCATTTATCTTAATCAGGACTAATATCGCCATCAGGGAGATAGAGGGGCTGAGCTATCTATCACATTCCTCCCTGGTTTTCTTGGGGCAAAAAATTACTTTCGATCAATCTCCAGAAGCAGATAAGTCCACCGCAGGGACCTGCAGCTTCATCACTTCAAAGGAGGGTATTTTTGTGGGGGAGCTGCCAGGTCAAATTCCATATGGGATGAGCTATTAGCTATTAAAGACCACACAGCCTGCTCTGAATCAGAACGATCGCTGATGGTTTCCCAAAAAAAACATCAGGATCGCTGGATCTTTTCTTGCTTATTCTGCAGGTTGATCTCTTAACCTCACACTATTGATTTCAAATATCTTGCGATTGTGCACGGCCAACCTTACATTGATGTTAGCATCATAACATATCATCCGATAATGATCTACCGAAGGCCCATTTACTATTCAAGACGCATCAGTATTCTGTAAAATAAGCTGCCAAGTGCAATGCACTGAAGCCATCAAATCTACACTTTGGAGCTGCTCATGTTTCCCTTTAAATCACAGCACTTCCATTTAGCTGGTAACTTAATAGCACTTCTAAAGCAATTAATTTGGAAGCGATTTGAAACTTCTATGGTGTCACTTTGTTCCCTCATTATTTAGATGCAAATTCATTTTAATCTAAATTAAAACCACCCATGTTGTGAGTGACAATCTTCTGGAGAGCGACTAGGAAAGCTTTCATTAGGGAGGATGTGAATGTGCTGTCAAATGTGAGTGCCATGCCTCAGGGGACATGACAGATAGGTGCCTTTTATGGTTTCATGAATGTATATTTTCCCTAAAGTGGTACACGCAAACCAGCCAACACATTTCCCCATCAATCGGTGCAGGGAACGCAGCCGAGCAGAAGGCATATGTCAACACAGCGACGCTCCACTGTCCAGGAAAAGTGGAGGAGTCGTCGAGACCAAGACAGGAGATCAACCGTGCGCTTGACACAGCAGAGTGGCTCAGCAAACCCGGGCCACAGCACCCAGCTCTCTGGGGCCTCTCATCCCTCGTCACAATCAATCCACCGCAGACCAACCGTAATCCTATTTGTTCAAATAAATAATGAAATAGCTGCAGCCCCACACGGAGGCACACAGAGGGTGGTAATTGCAGCGTTTCAGGCTGGATCAGATGGGCTCTGTGGGAGGCTGGCTCGGCTCCACTGTGACCTTGTGTGTGTTTGTAATTTTCCACAAGCTTAGTGGATATGCAGCAAGCGGGGGCCCTCCGTGAGTGCACAGGAATCCCGGCACCTAGGGAGTGTGCCAAGGCCATCCGAGTGAATGGCTCAGTGTGATGGAGGCTTTCTCACGACTGAAAAAAAAAAAAAAACAACACACACACACGCTATAAAGAGGGAAAGATGACATGACAGCCATTAGGCAAGTGCAAGGCTGCAGAGCGAGTGTTATGTCCTTTGCTGTGCTCTGATGCACTGTAATGTGTCTTGTTCAATTTGTTTACGTGCAAAGCCTCAGTGCATTACAAGGACTTGAGAGGGGGCACAAAAAAAGATTTCTAAAGCTCTATCCTCCAATTGAACTTGGACTCCACTCTTCACCAGATTAACCTGTAATACCAGACCTCTGAGTTTTACAATTAATGTTTATCCTACCCTGCCAGGCTGTGGTTGCCTTCATAATCCCATTATCCCTGACAAAATATTCCATTATCTGGAATATTTCCAATGTCGTCCTGACCAGTCAAGCTTCGGGTCACGCTCCGTTCACTGCGGCGGCAGCGTGTGCTGCTCGGCACTGGCAGCAACATCAGTTTGCAAGGTGAAGTATTGCACCGGGGTTGGTTTTCCCTATTGGTCCAAATGGCCGGTCATTCGGGGAAGTTATGGCCCGTTGTTGTCAGTAAGGTGTGATTGCAGTGACGCTTATGGCCCATCTCTCTATATTGTTCAGACGTTAAGCAGAGTCACGGAAGGGTCAAGCCACGAAATGTGGCCAGAGAATGAATATAACTAATCTACTGCCATAGCTTTTCCTCAATGAATACTTCAGCCTCCCAGTTCTTTAAAATGAGATGTCTGCAGCTGTATGAGCACACTGTAAAGAGAGTCCAGCAGTTGACTGGGTGTGACCACATTTTGCATCTGACAGATATCACGAGGCCTCCTGTACAGTGCAATTAACCCACATTAAAATTAACACGTGTTTTAAAGTGGTATTTAACATTTTGATGAGAAGATCGCTCATGCCTGCTCTGTAAATATGAAGCTGGAGCTAGCTTAGCATAAGGATAAAGAAAGCTAAGCTAAAGGACTGCTAGCTCTGGCTGCATATTTACTGTAAATCTCAGCTAGAGGGCAAATAAGTTTATTTCTCAAGATTCTGAACAGTTTCTTGAATTATATACATTTCAAAAGCACAATTGCTATTCAGTGTGATGAAGCTAACTTGCCATATTCCCTCACATCTGTCACATAAATATTTAGTCAACTTAATGCTCATACAGTGACCATAATGATCACCAAATGATGAAGTCCTTACATTAAGAAGAGCGAATTATCGTCACATTATGAGCAGAAATGGCACACATTCATCCCTCTGTTGAAATATACAGCAGCCAATCAACCAAACAATAGCATAAGATAATCTTTTATTAATGCCACAGCGGGGACATCTGTGGTGTAACAGCAGCAAAGGGGTTGCTGAAAAACAGCTGTAAAAAAAAAAAAAAAAAAAAAAAAAAGCAGGATATGATAAATAAGTAAACAATATAATGAGTCAACAAACAACAGTTGAATTCACATTATTACACATGAGTGAATTGTTGCCAAATGTTGCCAAAAAAAGAAATAAATGGTTCAATTTATATGGGATTATTTTATTATTTATTACAAATATATATAATATATATATAAATACACACATTGATCAACCAGTTACTGCATTTCACACCCAGAAAAGGGTCCAGTTACAAAATAGGGGTGTTATTTCACTTGCTAACTGATCAGAGCAGGAACAGGATTATCCAGCCTCATTTTATTAAAAAAACACTCTGAATATGGGATTCAAACACAAAAACAGGTGTTAATTCAAACAGGTGTAGTGTGCTGTAGCTGATGCAGGGTGTTCCTATCAGAGAGGGGTAAAAGCTGCCAGTTAAACCAGTTCAAACACACACATTTCATTTAGATGACAGATGAATGAGTTTAACTACAATGCAACCGCAATTTATCAGGACAAAAACCTCGGCTTTGGCTCAGTGGGTGCCAGAAACACAACAGGTCAGTCGGTTATACTCAGCAAACAAAAGTGAGAGTGTTTCTCTTTTAATTAAATACTGACCTGTCAAAGAGACTAGAGCTCCTCTGTTTTGGGAGTCGAACGATCTTTACTTTGCCAATAGGTTTGCTCAGCATCATGTCATCGTGTCTGAGCTGAAGAGTGGAAGGTGAAGGAAGACGTTACCTGAGACAGCTTAGAGGCCCCGTACAAGGTGAAGCCTGTGTCAAACACACCACCTCCCACCACTTACAGAGAGCATTTGTGGGAGAAAAAAAAATCATTTCTAGAAATTGCCTGATATGATGTATTTGCTGGAGGCGCACTACTCCTGAGAGAACACGAAACAGAGGAGCAATTTTGTGTCACGGTTTTATTAGTTTTCTAATTCCATCATTCATGCAGGAAAGTGCTGTACAATCTGGAGATAAAAGAGAAACTTGGGCAAGGATGAAACTCCAATTTTGGTACTGTTAAGGCCACTCTTTTAGCTGTTGACTCAAAAATCAATGAACAGCGAGCGGTTTGGTTTGTCTTGTCACAAAGTATAGACTTGGCTCAACAATCCAAGATTGCTCCAATCCCTGCAGGTCTAAACCTGTAATCTTTGATTCATCGCTGCCTTTTACTTCTCATTCCTTGTCAAAGCTTGGCTTTCCACTACCATCCATCATTCACTGCTTTACCAACGTCTCCCTGGTATTCCAAGGCCCCAGACCTCCACCAGCCCTGCAGCCAGAACAGCACAGCTCAATGCAAATCGATCTGACAGACAGAGACCAAATGTAACCTGTCATGTAGAAGAATGGCGATTGTACTGAAAGAACTTGGTGCCAGCTGCAAGTAATTGTTGTCTCAGAAGAAGTTGTCTTAGAACAGCAGTGAAAGAAATTTCATCCAGTGTCATCATTCCAAGCCATTAGTGAGGCTATTTGATCAGTGCTAAAGCAGAGCACGGACATGGACGTCAGCCAAGCTGCAAATCACAGGCACACCACTAAGTGAATGAAAGTGATGTGCAGACACATGTACAACAAAGTGTCCAAGGCTACACCGCAGCTCCATGGTTTAGAAATGGCTGCGTGTGGTTTATTTAACCATGCAGTGCTTGGAGGAGTTCATGGTTGGGTAACTGGCAATGACCTAAGGGGTGCCGAGCCAGCTGAATGTGCAGAGCTGTGTGCACACTGTGAGGCAGCAGATAAGCATCCAGGCTCCAGCCTGTTGACAGGAAATGGTCAGAAGTGGAGAAAAGTTGTCTAGAAAAGATTCAATTGGATGCTTTGTGGTCACTGTGCATTTCCATTCGAACCCCTCCGCCATTTGCATTTCACGCGACCTGAGGTTTTCTGTGCCCAAAGACATTTTGTTCTGTCACAAGCACGCCCAAAACACTGCAACACAGAAACTCCTCTCCAGACTGTTGTCAATCCAGCTGCGCTAGAGTGCCCTCAGAGAGTCGTGCTCATTTCAATATTTATTGAAATGTTATCAAAACCACTCAGAGCGACTCACAGCAATCAATGCTGTTTAGGCTCTGTGCTGCAGAGGCAGGTCTCCCCACTCTGCTACCATTGTTTGTCTTCATGCCATTCACCCTCATCGCTCTGAAGAGGAGATGGTGGAGTCACACCTCCCTAATTCCTGCCCCACAGGAATGGTTCAGCTTAGATTGCATGCTGACTGACTACAATGCATTTTAATTGACAGAGCGTGTATTTTGCACATGAGAGAGAAGCGCGGGACATGGTTAGGGTCAGGGAACACTATGTTGCACAGAAGGCCTGCCCTGCAGGGTTCCTCTATATTTCCAACAACACGATCATTTGCCAGTACCACCGACCCCTCCCCCCCCATGCTAGTTAGAATCAGCAGTTTGCCTGAAGAAGATCCTCCGGCAAACTGAATGATCACATTTCCTCTTCTAAAACCTACAACCTACTGACAGATACCAACAAACTGTTCGAACAATAAAGAGATACAGGGGATAATAAATGATGAATGAAACAGTAATCCACCGGGTGACAGTATTCATGGGGAAAGGAAACAAGAGCACTTAGTCCCCGTGTTGCACCGTCAGCACGGAGACTGAGATAGAAGTTTGTCACGATGGGCTGAGCTTCATGTTCTCAGCAGCCAAAATATCTGCATTCTTGCAGCACTTACAAAGGGCAAGAAGAGAGAATGCACTGGCTTTTTGTTCGTAAGTGGTCTGAGAGGGGATGGATTAAATAATCATGAGATAAACAACTGACAAAGTCGAGTCTGTGGTCTGCACAGGTCAGGTCTGCATCAGCAGCAGCATGTCAGTAAATCATCTCCTGTTTGCAGTGTTACTGACTGTTCAAGTGACATTTCTGGCATCTAATCAGTTTTGTAATTCACTAGCATGAACTGGTTTAGGTACTTTCATGCAGAGGTTCTCTTCATTTAGAGAACTCACGGCATTATTTATAAGTACCTTCAGCTGTAAAAATGTTGTGAAAATTACTACATTAATGTAATTAAAATCTAAAACAGACTCAAATGTCAATATAAAAGTTCACTTATTAGTTCAGGATAGATATATGTAGCTGAGATCAAATAGGATCCTCAGCGACAGTCATGACAAACCTTCGACACCCATCTAAACACCGCTGCAGCACAAATGTAGCCCCTCATGAGAACAGCCCTCCTCAACAGCAGCAACCTCCCCCAGCAGGACCACGCACCCCACCACACTGCAAAAACTGCTCATGAACAGCTCGAGGAACACCACAAAAAGCCAGAGGCTTTGACCCGATCTCCCTGAGATCCCATCGAGCATCCGTGAGAAGCACCGGAACAAGCCTGATCTGTGGAGGCCCCACTTGGTGCCAGACGCCACAGGACACCCCCCATGCCCATGCCCCAACGGGTCAGAGCTGTTTTGGCAGCACAAGGGAGACCTGCACAATATAAGCCAGGTGGTTTGAATGTTGTAGCTGATCATGTTTTTCACTAGTTGTATGCTCTTCATGTGTTCAGTTTGCATTCGCAGCAACTGACTTTCTTTTCTTTTGTGGTTGTAGACAGCAAACAGTGAACAGTGAGGATGAAATTAATTAGATACAACTATTAATTGGACAATTTCAATCCTGCACGGGAATGGCAGAGTCTACCACCAACAATGGAAACTATTATACTAAGAAGTAATTACAGAATGTAAATACATTGAATGATTATTGCTGGAAAACAAAGCTGACCACAGATAGTCTGAAAGAACTGAGTTTAACTTGTGAAAATCTCAAGGATTGGAACTTTAAATGGATGAATGTTGGCAGTAACTGTATTTTAAAAGAAAAAATGTAGCCTCAGACACGGACAGTCCATCCCATATTTGATAATCACGCAGTGTATCTTGTGGCTGAATTGCATTGTGGTCTATTGATGCCTCTGTTGGTGGTGAAATTGGTATCTGTCCTTCTATGATGGATTTCCTGCAGTATGACTTGAACACACTGGAGGTGGAAAAGAGTGAAACTCCTCGCATCTCTGGCTGTTTGTACAGGATACTCGCTGAAATCTGATGTTTCTGTACTGAATTTTAAGATCACTCGAAACATTTTTATTAAATTCAACCACTTGTTTTGGAAACAAGTTAGTGTTATATCATTTATGGAAATGCAAAGGAAATTATGGATTTTTCTTATAGACACAGGTTTTAGTACAACAATAAAACAACACACCAGAAGATGCTGACAAACATCAAACACTCTGAGCTGAAGAAATTGTGCTTGTTGTACCATTTAGTTGAATGTACCTGACTTCCTGCACAGTGCTTGAAGCATTCTTTGGCTGTGACTACTGATCCAGATGTGTGCAGGTCTTGTCCTTTTCAGCAATAAAAGAAAGTCCTTCATATTGAAAGGACAAACAGAGTGGATCCATCTGGTTCTTCACCTTTTGACTCATCATCCTGCCAAAGCACAGATTTCTCTGGATCTGAGCCAAGCAGCATTATTATACCAGTGTCTCAGCAGTGCGTCTACGGAGATTTTCCTTTTTCATCTTTTCTTTACTCTTCTCATATTCCTCAACACCTGGAAATTTTCTCCTGCACAGTATATAATACATTTACTGCAGAGGTCAAGCTAAAAGTATAACACTGCGTCCCACAGATTCGCTCCAGCCAGACAGCCGATGTATGAACAAGGCAGGGATCTCACAGGACACCAAGCAGATGGCGAAACCACACAGTGTCAGCACTTTCCCCCCGGCAACCTGAGAGACTCACGATGGTCAAATGAAACACGAGACATTGCAGACACCTTTCTGCTCTATTTATATTGCGTTTTGCAGACGGGCTTTTGCTTTTGAAGGAGAATTTGAAAACACACTAACTGGTGCTCTGAAATAGATTCCCTCCACTTCCTAAAAAAATAAATATTCCAAATGTCATAATACTGTAAAGTTATACATATGAGGATTGTTCAGTTAAAGGACCAGTGCGTAGGATTTAGAGGGATCTATTGGCAGAAACTGAATTCAATATTCACAGTTATGTTAGCGTATAATCACCTGAAAATAAGAGTCACTGTGTTTTTGTCACCTTTAAATGAGCACCTCTCATGCTTTTAGCAGCAACTAATCCGACACAGCGGTGCTTTAAAGGAATAGCTGATTATTTGGCAAACAGACATTCATTTTCTTGTTGGCAGTTACATTAGAAGATCCATACCACTCTCATGTTTGTATGGTAAACACGCAGCTGAAGCCATGAGCTGGTTAGCTTAGCTTAGCAGAAAGACTGGAAACAGGGGAAACAGCCAGCCTGACTCTACATGTTACTTGCACCTATAAAGCTCACAACTTAACATCTTTGTTTCATCTGTACAAAAAGTGAAGAGTAAAAAAAGTCAAAATGTGGTTTGCAGAAGTTGCCAGCCAACCAGCACAGTCTCCAGGAAATCACTGCTACCGGCAAAGGAAATATCTTAGGAATCCTCCCAACTGCGCAAAATCATCTGATTGCGAGGTTCCTCACTGTGAGACGCTTACTGGCTCTGTTGTGAAGCTGCTGCAGTTTTATTTACAAGAAGGTGGAACAAAAAACAAAACAGAACGTGATCACTTGCTAATCCTTTGTGACATATACTTGTGAAAACTGCACAAAGACAAGACATTTAATGTTTGACCTCATCAGCTTCATTGATTTTTGTAAATATCTGCTTATTCTGAATTTGATGCAGCAACACGTTTCAGGCAAGTTGGGTCAGGAGCAACAAAAAAACTGGGAAAGGTGGAATGCTCTGAAAACACATGTTTGGATCATTCATTCATTCATCTTCTATACCACAACTATCCCTTTCAGCTGTCGACGGGCAAGAGGCGGGGTACACCCTGAGCAGACTGCAGGGCAACACACATGCAACCATTCACGCTCACACTCACACCTAGCATGAGCATGTTTTTGGTCTGTGGGAGGAAGGCATGCGCACTACCTGCTGTGCCACTATGCCGCCCCCGTTTGGATCATTCCACAGGTAAACAGGTTCATTAGTAACAGGTGAGAGTGTCATGATTGGGTATGAAAGGGGCATCCTGGAAAGGCTCAGTCGGTCACAAGCGAGGATGGAGCGAGGTTCACCACTTCGTGAACACATGGATGAAGGATGTTACTACACGGACTCAGGAACACTTTGTAAAACGCAGCTCATTTGCAAATAACTGCATTCCGCTTTACTTTCATTTTACACAGTGTCCCAGCTTTTTTGGAATCGGGTTATATGAGGCCGTCTTGCAATTTGACGGCCGCTCCACTGACAGAATCGATGCTTGTAGCAAGCAGGAAAACAATTGGCAGCGTCCCTCCGTGTATGACTTGGTCCAAACAGTAGATTCAAGCAATCCAGATTGTTACTTTGACATCAACAAGGTGGTTAAATTTGTCTCTTAAACTGCCTTTGAGCAGTGCAGCATGTGAGAGGGGATCCTCGCATCGTGATATAATAAAAACCAAGAACAAATGTCATCTGTCACATCCTCGTCTTTCAGCCCTGATGCACATTCACCTCACAGAGACGAACACAGTCACGAAAGAAGTTGTGCACTCCTGCATCAAAAAAAAGTCTGTAAAACGGCAAATTGTGTGAAATTTTTTTTCTATATGAATTAATCATGTGTTCATTATTGAGCTTTAGAGGTGCTTTACCTTTGGAGAGTAAAGACGCTGTTTAAGGTCTTCATGCTAAGCTAACTAACTGGCTGCTGGCTCCAGCTACACAATTACCATCCAGATATGACAATGCTATAGAGCTTCTCAAAGTCTTGGCAGTAAAGCCAATGAGCTCATTTCCTTTAAAATGACAGCAATATCGAGTTTAATTTCTTTTTAATCTAAGTTTTCATCACACCAAATGTTTGGAAGGGTAGCATTACACCTAATAGCAGCTTCCAAGCTCCAAGAAATGCTGTAAACTACACTCTCCTGATGTATGAGAGATGGGATTTCAATGCGTGACATGTGGTTGGTCTGCCCAGTGGTAGAACACAGTGTAGAGGGATCGTCCTCTCACCGGTGCATCGATTGTCTCCCACTCTAATTCCATCCTGTCTCCAGTGTCCCAGAGAAAGGTGGCCAGTCACTGCCGAGATCCATCACATGCAGCAAATGTATTGTTGGACATGAAACAATTGTTTATTGTTTTTCAGCTTAACTTGCTTCCTGATGAAGTTCATTGATCTCTAAAGCAATCCATGTTCCCTGGCTCCACATCATTTGTTCCTCTGTTGAAATGATTGGTTTGATCTCAAGGCCAGGCATCAGCTGTAATTACCGAGATGGGATTTCAACTGTCAGCATGATAAATGACCATTTGACTTTATTTGTCTTGGTCTGCCATTGGCCCTCAGCGCTACCCGTCACAGAGGCATTCTATTTCCTTTACTCAGCATCACACACACAGAAACATATTGAATACCTCTTCCATCACTTCAACAGAAAATCTTTCAATAATAACACAGATCATTTTTAGACCCAAATGCCCTCAGCGAGCGAAATGGTTTGACAAGTCAACTTCTTGTTTTTCCAGGAAGGCCTTTTGTCTTGTTTTGTTTAACTGCTGTCAGAAACTTAGTTTACCTAACTTTGCCTCTCTGGACCTCTGCACACATTGCCTGAGACCAACATCTTTTTTTTCATTTTGCAAAAAAATCATTAAGCTGGGTTGCGGAGGGAATTCACAAGGGGCGAGATGCTTGTAGGTGCAGATCTCTGGAGGTGTTTTTCTGCATCAATGAATACAGCTCCTGGTCCTGGGTGACCTAAGCCCTTATCCCTGAGAAGGAATCAATTGTTTCCAGGCTGCCTGTGTCGGACGCTGGAAAAGGAACACGGTGCTAAAGATAACAGTGAATACCACAAACAAAGGTTATTCACAGTGCTGAATGAGCTTATCTTTTTTTGCAATATTGGAAAATATTTGTCTAAATGGACAGGAATGCAGCTGCCAAATGAATGAGCTGTTTGCTGGTGTAGAAGTGGCACGAGGCTGAAATGTTTTCTTAACCGTCTTTCCACAGCGACACACACTGTCTTATAACGCAGCCTTGAATTGAAAGCTAGCGGTGAAACAAGCCGTGGAAAACGTTGTCCTTCTGAATTCAGTTTCACTTCAGGACGCATTTTCTCCTCAACAAATCAGAAATTGCAGTGAGAGCAATTCACTTGGACATGTTCTGCCAGGTAGCGGCAAACGAAAAGCTGCAGAATCTCAAGTCGTCAGAACCATAACTGTTTTTTTTTTTTCTGCCCAGCTCCTCAGAGCCTTTCATTTCTGCGTGGCAGTGCTCTTTGCAGATCAATTATTCCCACTAAAATAAGTACGAGGAGGGCATGAAATATTAAAGTGGAGGCTGAGCAGGGGTTGAAAGCTTCCCTAACGCGGGGGTGTTGTATCTGTTTTATTTTTCATGACGATGGAGGGACTGTGGCGAGGAGGAGGCGCTGCAGTCGCTTGGGGCCCTTTCCGTGGCAGCTAATTTAGTCGGCGGGCCAAACCCACCAGATGAAGAGCCCGTCCGGGGTTGAAAGAAGGCCAAAGCTCGTGGTCTTCTTCCTCCCTGTCCGCATCACAAACCCACTGTTACGTACTAACCGCAGACCTACAGTTTATTATTTAATGCAGCTGCAGTTTCAACTGCTGACTCAAACTGAGTCCTCACACATGCAGAAGGAGATGTGAGACAGTTGCGTTTGCTCCTTGTGCCTCGCAGCATTGTTAGTGTTTTCCTCGCTTTTCATCTCCTTCCTTTAGCTTAGCGCCGCGAGGCAGGAGCGCAGCATCTGACTAAATGGTGAGATTTGTTTTCCCTGATTGAAATGCAGTTCAAACTTCCAAAGCAGTCTTTGAGCGGGGCTCGACAAATACATCACTCTTGCATGTTTTCTTATTCTGCGCGCTGCAATGTTAAATTAATGCGGATTTAAGCTGCTCCGTATTTCCTAACTTCCAGTTTCGCCACAAGCCCACACAGGTCGACATGCTGCCCACAGCGCTCGGTTCGGCGTGTTTATTACCTTGTTTAAAATGTAGCATGAAAAAGTCATGAGCGTCAGCCTATTCTCACAACTGTTAGCGTTTGACTGTACAGTGCCTTCCACAGGTCACTGTTTTCACAGCTGCCATGTTTTATGTATTTAACATCTTTGTCTTTCATTGTTCACATCCCCTCTGCAAGAGCATGGTATTAGCTCTATAGCTGTCAAAGAAGCTCATACTACAGTACCTGTAGTACACTGTGTGTGTGTGTGTGGGTGTGTGTGTCTGGGAAATGGGGCAGCAGTGACTCGGCACATCTCACTGATGGAGCTTCAAAGCTTATTGTTATCACTGTATGCAAGCCAAGTATCAGTGTGTTCCAGATCAAACAGTTGGTTTGTCACTCTGAAGCTGACGTTGAGAGGATGGGATTTTTATTCATCAAACCTACAGAGCACTTTTCAAACAGAACAGTTCACTGACTCCCTGGAAATGCTTTGTTGAAATTTATCAATGAAATAAGTTCAGTCTTTTGTCTTTATTATCAATAACACAAGTTTCATTGTGCCGACTTTACTTCAATCAGGAGCTGAAGGTGAGATCAGGTTGCACAGATGGGAAACTAATGTAGGCGTCGTGCCGGAAGGCCTCATTTTTCACGGCCATATTTTTTCACTTACCTCTAGTGGTGTTTAGCCACGCAGATCGTTTGGGGGTTTCTCGCTTTTGAGCTTTTAAGATATTCATCTCTTTGATTTCTGCAGCCACCCAACTACAAAAATGTTTACACCAGAGATACTTCTTAACAAAAAAACAGTCCCTGTGAAAACTATTACAACTGAGCCTCTGGATAATACAAAATAATGGGGACACAGTTTCTGGATAGAGATTTCACTGCAATTATATTCTGTTTTTATAGTTTCAGCGCAGACACACACTCTACAGCCCCAGACGAAGGCTGGAGGAGATCCTGCTGGTGTAGACTACAAGGCTACAGCCAAACCTGCCCAAGCATGCACGACGTACAAACACATGTTAAACCACCTGTTGCTTTGGGTGCTTGGATCCCAGAATGCCCCTGTGTAGATCTAAGGGTTTTTATTTCATTTCATTTTCCTATTTTTGCCTTTTAAAGCGTGGAGAGACAGGAATATGACATGCAACAAAGGCCCAGGCAAGAATTAAACCTCAGATTTGGCAGGTTTGCGGTATCAACCATGAACTTTAACAACAGGCTTGTGAGGCACCTGTCTGTATGTCTAATTTAAATATAATTTTTTAGGTTTGTTTCTTGAGAATATCCAGCCAGCCATCTGCCAGTTTTTTCTGTATTATGGTATTTTGACTTTTTAAAATGCACTTATTAGGTGCATAGGTAAAACTAATGCAGGTATTGTATGTATGATGCAGAGTGAAATCTGCTCTCTTCTTCCTTTATAAGCCACAGATTTCCATGCATACAGCATCTCAGCTCAGTTTGGATCTGTGGTGGATTTCATGTGCTTACACTCTTCTGTTCAACGATCCGACAATATGATCTGATTACCCATGACACATTAATGCACTTTGATTTTTTGCTTGGAGCAACGCCAGGCCCAATTCTTCACGCTAATGTCCATTTCCAAATCATGAGCAGAAACTAGTTTAGAAAAAAACCTGCCACGCCTTTAAATAACATCTGACACCGAGACAATTAGACTAACAAATGCTCAACAGGTTGTGTCCTGTTTTGAACCCAAGTTCAATGCTGCAAATATAAGTTCCTTCAAATTTGTGAAAATTTAATTTGCTGCTGTTTCCAGCGCAGTGACTTTAGGTGAACTGTGGCAATGAGCTGTAAACAAACACCCGAGAGACGTCGAGATCCACAGCTGAAGTCTGCCTACGGAGGAAACAAGGCAATAGCTGTTGCAGTGTGAGAATTACAACAGCAGCCCATGAATATTTAAGTGTGATCAGGAGAGACCTCCATTATGTGAGCTACTGAGCTGTAATGCCATGGCTGATTATGAGAGCAGCAACGGTTCACGTGCTGCTGTTGAGCTGACAAAATCAATCGTCTCCTGCTGCGAACACATGCGAACAGGTAGCTGTCACTTCATGCTGAACCGCATGTCTGCTCATGTCTTTCCACACAAAAACGTGCACAAACAAACGCGTCTGAAAAACATATTGGAAACTCAGTTCACCAAAATCCCATCGACCGTAACAGCACACTTAACCACAGTCGAGCCTCTCGTCACAGTGCAGTCAGAAGCCACTTCCTTTACATATCTGCTAATCTCAGGGGACCTGCTGCAAATTAGAATTTTGAATTGATGAATTATGCCGTCCGTCCACACCGGGTGCTCCTCTGCCCCCGAATCAATTTAAGTGACTTTGCCCCCACAGTGAGAATGGACTTTTTGTTAAATGACTTCATGATAAAAAATTATAGCTATAAATTTGAAGCCAACACCAGCTGTTATGAAGATTTATTGCCGTAGTTAATGTTAATGTACCACCCCGCCCCATCATATCAAATGCTGAAGCCACTGTAGGTCAGCCAGTGGGGGTTCTGGTTATCCGTGTTATATCCTCTGCCCGGTGTGAAATGAGTCTGACAGTAAAACGGTCGAGAAAAATCAACGGCTTCCGTGATAATTGCCAATTGTCAGATTTAAGGTGGATACGTCCTTGGTTGAAGCCGTTAAAAGATTATATTCACCCACTTTCAGAATAACTGATTTAGGGTTTGTGGAACCCACCGCTGCCATAACCCGTCCATTTTACAGCAGTAAATCATGAGGATTCACACACACATAACTTAACCACTGTTGACAGAATTCCCCAAGTAGGTAATTAAAAACTGCTCGTCACACTATGTTTACACACTGTGTAAGTCAACGCATCATTTCCATATGTTAAGTTGTTAGCCAGGAATAGCATCCACAGGCTACAAGCGTTGACATTGTGCAGGAACCAATCAACGCTCTTTCTTGTTCTTTGACATTCATGGGGAGCAAGTTGGTATGTACAGGAAGATTCAGCTGCTTAAGGCAAGCTAAACTTTGTCACACAGTGTTCAAATGATGTTGTAATACCTCCATCTTAAACGATTGTAGTAACGTTGGTAACATATACAAGCTGAGTCGGCATGAAAAGGTAAGAGTTTTTCTCAATGTTGGACTGGAGGTTATGGCTATCTTCTGGAAGCAGCCTGAACCAGTGTTCTGTCAGAGAGCCTGGCTAACGTGGTTAACATGGTGAAACTGCTGCAGTTTGGTTGTGTTTAGGCACCAAAGCTTCTCAGTTCAGTTTAAGAAAAGATCACAGTTTGGCTTAGATTAAGATTAAGGGTTAGGGTTACCCTAACCCTAACCTAGGGTTAGGTTTAGGTAAAATTAGGGTTAGGGTTAAGATCCTTCCTTTATTAATCACCCAACACAACATGCATATGCTATTCAGTGCACACAACAACATTACATGCACGTGCCATGCTTCGGTGAAATTGCTTCCTCTGCATTTAACCCATCCTGATCAGTCCTTCCTCTGCGACAGACTAGGAGCGCTGGGCTGCCAGCCGACAGCAGCATTGGTCAGGTGCGGAGGATACCCCAGGTGAACATGGGGAGAACATGCAAACTCCACACAGAAAGGCCCCTTTCCTTGAGCAGCAGGCACCAAAGGCATGGTGGAGGACACGCCCCTGACGCCCGCAACAAGATTTGAGCCCGGGACCTTCTAGCTGTGAGGCGACAGTGTTAGCACCGTGCCACCGTGCCACCATCAAAATAAGTACGCAAGTTACGTATATGACACGTTACATACAGGACGTACCTTAAGTACATTAGATAAGTTGATATAAATCAAAGCTGACTTTTGGTTACAAACAGGACACAAACCCTGGTCTCCTGCAGGGTGAAAGTGTTTTACCCATCCGTCCACCTTGACCTCCTCCTGACTCTGACTTTTTTTGCTCTCACTACGTCACCTTGCTCTGAGTGTCCGATGTTGCCGTGGACGGGTTTACCCTGCCGTTAGTTGAAAGCTGTTTGTGTCTCATGCAGACGCTAAGGGGTACCTTGTCCATCTGTATGAGACGCTGAGGGACATGACAAAATATCAATATTTGATGACCTGGGAAAGAGAACAGTCTGAACACACCTGTGATTCACCAAGAGAAGAGTGGTGGGTATGTAGAGTTGTGCCGCAATCCCACAATGATTAATTTTTTATTTTTTTGTCTTGGACTGTGTGATAATTTGAGAAATCTGCCTGTTACTGTTTCACTCATAAAACAAAACCTGAGCTGCCTGCATCAAGAAAAGGGAGTGCTGGCCAAAGCTGAGGAGGCCAACCAAACAGATCATGCACCATCACTCCAGTCTTGTAAGAGGACGACACATATCAAGGGCAATACTGAAGTCTGTCCTGTAGCTTTAAGAGGGTCACACTTGGATTAACAGGAACATCCACATTGAACATGCACCACATAAGGCCAAGTGTCAGTTTCGCAAAAGCAATTTGTGAGGACTGTTTGCATGAACACCGTGACATGGCAATGACTGTCACACCCAAATTGCAGATACATTTGCAAGTCCTGCGGCTCTGGCATGCTCACGCATAAGAAACACAAAATGATCTTGTGTTCAAACAACAGCCTGTATGTTGTAAGGTTGGTGCGACAGGTTCTCAAGCTGCAGGCATGTTTAAAATCTCCTGCTCTTAGCCTGACATGTTCTCACATAGTGTATTTGTAAATGAGTTGTAACGCTATCATTCTGCTTATTAACATTGTTTTAATTTGTACAGTTTTAAAGAGCATACGCTGCAGCCTCACACCTCTGAATCAAGAACTCCAGCTGTCATAGCAACAAGTGAATATGTTTTGTGCCTACTGATGCAAATGCCACCTCCATGGAAACTCAATTATATTTTTAAGTCCCACTCCATTGTATTTTGTCATTTTTGTGATATTTCATATTATTCTGAGTCATTTTGATTAAGCACATTGTTTGCCAAATATTTTTTGACAAATAAGTTAACTTTGTGCTCAAAGTTTCCAAGTTGCTAAAGCGGGATGATGACATATGACTATAGTTTGTGCAGGCTAGCTAGCTAACAGTAGCTACAGTTAGGAGTTACTTTAGCTGTCCATCAGGAGGCGGAGCAGCCAGAGGACAAATATGTCCTCGCTAAAAAAGTCTGTCACTGAGCAGCAGCTCTCACTCATTCTTCAGCTGTGGGGGTTAGCTCGCTGACTATCACTATCCAAGCTAAAATCCATGCTATTGCTATCCATGCTACTGATGTTGACCTTGACACATAGACTAGAAATGGACTGGATCCAACTATTAACTTTAACCCTGTTCTCTGTTTGAGAAAGAACCTCAACAGAAAAACAGGAAGTCGCACAGGCTGGAGGGGCTTTAACTTATTTACTGGATTATATAAACTGCTGTTTATTTCATGATCTTTAAACTGTAAAGTAGGCCAAGAAAGTGGAAACAAATGTAGCGTAAGAGTAGGAAGAATGAGTTTCATGTGTTCCTGTTCCTAACCACAAGCCTGCGCCGAACGGCTGCCTCAGAGCGAGGCTCGATAAGGACTGTCCCCCACAAATACAGTGTCTTTCATTGCTGGTGTTGCCACTTCAGTGCCCTGAGTTCAGCGGGGTGACGCCGTCTGATGGTCAGTGATGTCTCTGATGCAGATGGTGGAGTTTAAATGGTAACACATGTGCAGCAGATGGTGATGTGACTACATTTATCTCACAATTTATATTCATTTTATTATATTTCCACTGATATGATGCCCCGTTCAGTCGAGGATCTGACACTTTCTCCTCTTTAACAGCAGCTTATCCCTTTCATGTGTTTTTTTCTAATAATGAATACTTTCCACTGAGCATTTTCAACCAACCAGGACACAAATAGGGGTATTAACTGCTGTATCTTGAGGCAAAACTGGCCTTTATTCTGTTATTTTTCCTGCTGTGTATTTGTTTAGCTGTTAATCACAGTTGTAGCCTGAGAGGACCTTGATACACCCACATTAAGAAAAAAAAAATGAAAACAATAAATGGAAATGACACCCCCAACCTTCGACCCTCACTGAGAACAAGAAAGAAGTTCAAATCAGCAAAACAAAGTGAAAACAATTAGTAAGCCCCTCCACGGCGGGCTGTAATATCAGCAGTTAAGCAGCATGCTCCTCTTATTACTTACAAGGCGATGAGGGGGTATTACTGAGATTTGGTTTTGCGGGGCGCTCCGAGGGGGCTTCTGTCATTACAAAAACTCTAGACATTTCATGGCGGCACACGGAGCAGTCAGACCGAGCCAGAAGCAACAGTACGGAAGCCTAATTGAACTCTCTGTGATTCCCTCTCAAGGGCCATTCTCAGTGCTCATTATCTTACCCTTGTCCCCGTAAAGACCAGATGACTTCGCTTTGACTTTGAACCTCCCTCTCCAAACAGGTCACTCGAGCTCCCTTTGTCCTTTCATCTTCCCTTTGGCTTTTATAAATAAGCGGGCCTGCGTTTCCCTCCAGAGGCGCGGTTGCATCACCTCAGACAGCTGCCAGCAGCGGCTCGACTTAGAACAAAGAAAAATCCAGGCAACGCTACTCTAATCACTTTAGTCGTACTGTGTGCTGACTATAGCACCGCACTATACATATGGATGTGTGTGTGTGTGTGTGTGTGTGTGTGTGTGTGTGTGTGTGTGTGTGTGTGTGTGTGTGTGTGTGTGTGTGCGAGCCTGTGAAACGCAGAATTTCCAGGACACTATTTTTCTTTTCTTCACACTTGTCATTTTCACGACTGACTGCTTTCAACATCCTGTCACCGAAGAGCTTTTCCTTTCCAGCCCATGCTGAAGAAAAGGAAAGCACACTGATACTCGTTTCTATTGTACTTGTACTTTGAGTCTTGAATCTACTACATTGTACTTTTTACTCTGCCACATTTATCTGGAGCTTTGCTTAGAGATTAATCTACAAATTAAGATTTACAGAACGAAAGAGCTTGTAGGATACGATTTGTAATCATTTCAATAACTCGACGGTAAACAGCTGAAACGATTAGTTAGTGAATCAGCTGATTAACAGAAAATTAACTGCAAATTATTTTGCTAATCATTTAAGTCATTTTTCATGTAAAACACTTCCAGCTTCACGAACATGCAAATTTCCAGATTTTCCTTTTAATCATTTAGGGTATTATGTTTTAAACTTTAGTTGTACTCCTATAAAGAATTAAAAAATTAGCTTCAAATTAGCTTACATTAATGCATAAGTGATAATAATTTAATGACAAAATATGATGTCACTAACACTTTTCATACTTTGAGTATATTTCCCTGATTATACCTTATTTTTCTTACGTAAAAGAAAAAGAGGAGTATCAGTAGTTTTACTTTGACAGTAAAAAAAATATAACAGCTCTGCTCTGCTTTTACTGTGGAAATGTTACTTAAATAAAAGAATATTACCTCCTTTTCTGCTCAACACAGAAAAACAGCCAATCAAACAGCCAATACTACACACACTTTTATCCTCATACACACACATAGCACATTTCAGCTGGTGGTTAATGCTGCTCTGTGGATGGCTTTTTAGCGTAGCAGGTACACAGCCTCATTGGCTCTTGATCTCTTTGCCAAGTCATGCAGTCAAACTTAAATGTAAAAGTTGCTGAAGTTTTACTCCTACCACAGCAACAACGTGACGCTGTATACGTTCCAAAGTAAAAGCTCCACATCGGGGGCTGTGGGTGCTTCCATATCCAGATGGCTTTGAATGGATATGTTGTGATTACAAAGCTGCAAAAAAGTGGCATTTCAAGAATTTATAGAGAACAAAAGGGCGTGTGTGTGTGTGTGTGTGTCCAGTGTCATGTCCTACACAATCATCACCAGAAAACACTGAAATAAGACAATGGTTTCCCTGAGAAGCCTCTTCTTACAGACGTACAAATGATCATCTTTTGCAGCAAAGGCAAAAGTAGCGTGAAGTTATGCTGCTGCAAAACCTCTGAGGGAGGACTTCAAGATGGATGGTTGGGCGTACGAAAGATGTGATTTCAACACTATTCGTATCCTCTCCTACAGTATGGACTGGTTCCTTTTAACTGTTAAGGGGAACTTTCTGAACCTTGCAGGGACAGCTTGAGGTGACACACTATAGGAAACGACCTCCAGTGGACGAGGCAGCACGAAGCTAAAGCACCACACATGATACTACCGCTGTTAAGGTAAATATGAAGCCACTGCTAGCTGCTGCTTAGCTTAGCTTAGCTCAAAGACTGGAAACAGTGGGAAATAGCAAGGCTGGCTTTGCCTAAAGCTGCCAGTTTGCGTCTCTAAAGCTCACTAAAGTCTCAGCAAGAAAGCAAATATTTCCCACAAAATCACACGATTCTTTTAACCAAGTAGGTTTAGGAAGGTTTTCACATTTAGTCCAGATACTTGAGTTTCCACCCAGGTTTGTTCCTTCAGTAATATGGGAAGAGGAGTCATTACTGCAGGTTTGTGCTCACACATGAAAATCTGACCCATGTTTTGACTGAGGAACATGTATCTATGACAAGACCACTGACATCACTGACGTCAATGAAATGTACGAGTTCTGCAAACATGGAAAACAGCAGATGCTTTTCTGGTACTTTCATCCCAATGACATCCACAAGTCATGAAAACAAGTCATGGCTGAATTTGATATCTGCTTTCAAAAACCTTTACAATCAACTTTGAAAACCTTAAGTTGCCTCATACCATAAAAACAGATGGTGGTTGACCAAATAAGCACTCACATGATTCCTTTTTGGAAACAGCCACATGTTTTTGGAAGGCAGAGACAAACTGAGTCTGTGTATTACTATGACTCTCTGCCTGTGTTTAGCGGGACAGACTCCAGAAGCCTTTGACCTTGAACACAAATACGGCCAAATGCTGCCTGAGTTGTTTTTCATTTATTGTAGCACATGAGTCATTTGCTGAAACTGTACCCTTTTAACTCTGTGACCGATGCTGCCCTGCAGTCGCTTCTTCAGCCCCACAGTGAAAGGCTTCATATCTTCTGCTGCACCAGCACACCCTTCGTGCCCTCTGTAAGACATCAGTGCAAACCAGCACTGGTCCCTGAGCTTTGAAGTTTGTTTCAAAGGTACATCAAAGACCGCCGGACTGGAGAAACATGGATGTCAAACCTCATTTAACTACTTGGCGGCATTTCATGAATTTGGGCTATCAATGTCATTGTTGTGATGCATATTTAAGCAGTAATTATCACTATACTATTAATAGCACCTCAGCTTTAGCGGTTCGGTCTCGACAAACCTACTCAACGGTTGTTACACAGACGTCACAAAGCTAATGTGACGTTCTGAGAACATTCTGTACGACTGTGCGTTTAACACAAATCTCTCTCATTTTCATTAAATGTTCCCACTCATGATATGTAACGCCTCTCTCCATCTGCAGCAAGCTCCAGGGACCTGCCACTCACCTGCCAGCTATGTCAACACTTACCACACACACACGCGCACACACACACACACAAAAGGTAATTAACTCCTCAGCTTTAGAATCCGCTGACAGGCAATTATAGTGTTTAAACATACATGAGCACACACTCCTAAGCAGGCCATGTATCTTAGATAACCAAGTGTTTAATGGACTGCAAGGAAGTTGGACTCTGTGTTGGTTTGCTGGGAATCTGAATCATCAATTATGGATGTTGAATTTATATGTGAATTTATAGAAGTGGCCGGGATGCATGTGGCTGACGTCTGAGCGCTGTAGATGCAGGCCCAGAGACGTCATGGTGAAAACCACAGAAGAGTTCACTCTAATTGACTTGATGTATCAAATGGCAATGCGTGCTGTGGACGGGGTCGCGTTTCATAGCAATTTATCAGCTATCTCATAGCTCTCATTCTCACTGTTACAGTGAAACAGCTCTTAAAACCTACTGTACACTTCCTGTTCAGCACCTAAATGGCCTGGAGACACAGTTAGTGACTAGCTGGTGAATATAGAGGAGCAATTATCTGTGAAAGAATCTGATATTTGCTTCAGGAAAGAGACCAAAAGGCTAAAATGAGAGTTAAAATCGGACATTTACCAGTTGGAATAAGCAGCTGAAACTGTTAGCATAATGTAATAGTTGAAATAGCTAAAAGTAGCGTAATGGTTAAACAACTGGTAGATGGGTAATGGAGTTGCCTAATGGATAAGCAATTAAAACAGTTAGCTAACGAATGAACAGTTGGAACAGCTGAAAGTAATGAGCTGAACTAGTTAGCTAAAATGGCTAAACTGTTGATTTAGAACCACTGGCTGGGATTAAGCAAACACAGGAGCACTGTAATCCCAGGGATACTAAAGTTAATACCTGCACAGCAAATAAGATTAGGTCAGCATTACCAATGCGAGATATTCATCAGATATTCAGTTCAATTTTTTTTTTTCTATGAAGCCTGATCTGTGACATTGTTGAAGGGATTGAAAATAATAATAATCTTCAAGCGGCAGATGTGAACATCAAGAATCCGCCCTTGAAATCTGATACAAATTGAAAAGGGATCTTGCGGTACTTTTTGCATGTTAATTCCCGGCTTAATCTACTGTATTTCCTCAACCCCACCAGATTTTGAGAAAATATATTTGTCCTAGTTACTAAGCTCATCATCTGACAGCTGGCGGCGAGCGAGCACAGTGATTAATTTTCCCCAAAATACTATTTGACTCAAATGTTATCCAACATTCACCACTTCTTCTTCTGAAAGCTTCCTTCAAGGTGTACTTAAAATTATAAGGACGGGCTGTAGGGGAGATAAAGAAAATGACTGTGTGGTCACAGGAGCTGTGTGGGTTCCACAAACTTCTGTGCAGACCTTACAAAGTCTAAACAAACAAAACTCTGCAGAAAATACATGGACATAGACGAGACAACTACTAGTCCCTGCGCTGTACTTTGATCTAATTTAAATGAAGGCTACCCTCAACCAAACGCCCTCTAATTATTTTGTCTTTGAATCTGAAATGAGAATACCCACGGGACTCTGGTGGAGGTCTGACAGAGCTGCAGCTCAAACTCATTTCCTCATTCCCCCATGCCCTCCCCAAACACAGCCACGATGAGAATCAAGAGAATTGGACGCTAGATTAAATAATGCATTTAAGGCTCGGGAACACAGGAGGGCCTCGAGTCAATGTGTTATTCCAATGTTCAAAGAGTTTATCTGCAGTTGTTCCACACCTATTGAAAAGTTTAATCTGCTTCCTTCACTGTGTTAGAAAGGAAGATATAAAAAAAAAAAGAAAAACCCTGGCACAGCCTCTCATCAACACTTCCCTCTCTGAGACAACACCATGGCAGTCTTCCATCCCCCTGCTGAATCATTATATTCATTGCCATAACCAGAGTGGAAGTGCACAAGGGGACAGCAGACGGAAATATCCCGCCCCCGTCTCTCCAGAGGCCAGCTCCAGTCCTGTGATTCTCACCCCTCGGATTCATGGCTCACCTTGACATTTCCAGCTAATGACGCTGACCGAGGGCTTTGGATTTTTCATGGCTCTGGACGAGTGCGTGCCATTTCTGTGATTGAGCTAATAACGGATTCTCAGATGTAATTGTGCCGGTCAGCTCAGGATTGCTGTCCAAGAACTCTGTGTGCAGATTGACTTTGTGTCTCCGCTGTTTTCCATGAAGACTTTTTACATTTCCCTTTCTGTTTTTTTTCTGCCACAGACTTGCATTTGGTCATTACTATCACAGTTTTCACTGTTACTGGTGGAGTCCGCCATTCCTAATTACATACGAAGGCGTAAGGGATTCACACTAAATTATGCATGTCATGTTTACTGATCACTGTCCGCGCCCATGACAGAAATGTGTTAAGTTAGTGCTAATGCAAACTACTGCACCTTCTGAGGTTGTGATTGAGAAACAACCATGAGAAGCACAATGTATTTGTTACAGCGGCTCCGTTATTGATCACCAAACAAGACACTTCTCATCTTGTGCACACCTCCAAAGCATCATCAAGGTAATCAACTTTTAAATGAGGTTGACATTTTGGGAAATGCCCTCAATTGCTTCCCCCCCACCCCCCCACCCCCCCCCATGTCTGTACAGTAAATGTGTAGCTACAGCTGGTTAGCTTGGCTTAGCATAAAGATGGGAAACAGTGGGAAACAGCTAGCTTGACTAAAAGTATCCAGCACAAATGGCACCTCTCATGGTAGTCCGACACACAATCCTGTCTGAAAGTGTGATTTTCTCTTTTTACAGTTTGCTTTGTGTCCAGATTAAACAATATATAATGTGTTAATTCACTGACATCTTAATGCTAAGCTACCATCTCCTGACTCCAGCTTGGTAGTGGCATCTAACTCTAAGTGCTGTTTTTATTATGGAAATTAGACTGAATAATTTGCAATCATCTGCATCTCTAGTCATTCATGAGCAGGTCTGTAAGAATCAAACTGGTCATTTCAGATGTTATTAAATGATGCGTTGATAATATCCAGGTGCGTTCGGTGCTTTACCTCGATATGTCTGTACTGTAAAACCCAGCAGCTGTGAAAGCTGTGTTCCAGGTAGAGCGCTGAACTGTTTTCTCATTTGCACTCTCTCCTGGGGTTATTCTACATAGAGTGCATGAAGCCTGTAAATGTGTCATCTGAACAGCAGGAGATGACTGCTGTGCTTTCTTGGTTTTCAATCCTCTGAAGCCAACCTTTGATTTTCCTCTGCTCTCGGCTTTGCATTGATACCATCTGGCAGAAATAGAGAGCTAGTGAGATGAGGTTGAGAGCAGGGGAGGGGAATCATGGAGCACTCCGCTGTCTGATTAATCATGCTAATGAGTGATGAGGGGTTAGAGGTCCATTAACCTGTTCGGAAAAGCCACAGACTGCTGTACTTCTGAGGGCACAGACCCAGCGGAGTGCCAGCCACAGATGGGGGAAAGTCAAAAAACTGGAGCCACACGGGGGCAAACTCTGGAGCAAAACACCTGTGCTGATGATGGGATGAGGAGAGTTTACAAAATATGGATTCACCTCCCCTCCCATGCAGCGCAAATACAATCTCAGCCATCCAAACAGGGAAACAAGGATAACCCATGTTTGGCTAACATGTGGGCTAACAGCACTAAGAAGCAGCTGAGGCGTTCGGTGTCTCTATTTAAACCATAATGAGCTGTGAGATTACAGAGGCAGCACATTATGACAGCGGTTTCTACTTTCCTCTTGTCGGAGCCTTGGTTTCTCAGCTGCAGCCAGAGGCGTCAGGTAAAATAAAGCCAATATTTCAAACATACAGGCATTGTAATTACGTCCAGTACATCTCTGCAAATGAAAATATTGATTTCTGCCCTTTGTTTTTTGTTTATTTGTTGTTGCGTTACCCAGAGGTTGCGGTTGAGGTTAAGAGAAATTCAACAGAAAGGGCATTTGTTAGGATGCTCACATTGAAGCCTAATGAGGATAAATGTGTTATAAAGCATTAAAGAAGTGTGGTGTTGCTGTAGTAAAATCTCTGTGTGAAGGAAAATGTCACAGCTATCAATTCACGAGGAAATGACTTGTTCTCATATTTCAGTTTGATTCTCTGGAGAAGACTGTTTTACCATTTATCAAACTCACACCCAGAGAAGAACACAGAAGCCATGTTTTTTTTATTTCCTCGACAAAAAACAGCGCTGCGGAGGGTACAGCGGCAGAGTTCGCCTTCAGTCGGCCATCTTTCATGGCGACATTGTGTGGAGATTAAAAAGAACATCTGGAAATGTAAAAGAGGGCTGGCAGAAGGTCGCTAACCTTCTGCACCTTCAAATCAGATATCTCTTGAGTCACCAAATGTGGATTAAACAAAAAATGAATGAAAAGCAAAAACCTGTCAAACACAAAGCCAGCGGTATCCTCAAAATACGGGAAAGATCGATATTTATGAACAATCCTCTCCCACAGCGAGGACCCGGATTATCACGGTTTCTAATAACTAAAGCCTTCAGAGCCACCCAAAGCCATCCAGCAGCAATAACCTGAGCATTTCATTTTGTTTTTCTAGTCGGTATCAAGGATCATCGAGACACTCTGCCCTTGGCTCTGTTGTTTCCACCTTTGGGAGAATTGATTTGTTTGTGTTCACGAACCCAAATTGGGGAGAGGAAGGTCACATACTGTAAACGCACAAGCTTCCTCACTGACAGTCTGTGGGGACGCAGATTCCAATATTCAAGGCAGTCTCTCCCCTCCGTCTGTCTCTTGACTCCGTTAGTCTGTGTGTGGGTGCGGCTACACGCATGGGCTGGAAATACAGAGTCCACAGATGATGGATCTTTCAGGAAGGATGAGCAGTTTTGAAAATGCACCACTAAAGCTCAGTGTGAGCAGTTACTGAGCGTGGAACACTCACTGCTGTCTGCAGCTCCACGAGCCTGCTCTGCATTTATTCTGCTTTCAAATATACAGTACGCACTGATCATTATTCAGCTGGCTGGCTTCAATCAAGCAAATTTACTATATATATATTGATCCGCATTACAGTGACAGTATTTACTATAAAGGCAATCTGCAAGATGATAAAAACAGTCTGTGCACTGAGTCTTTCTCTGGTATTTTTAGCATTTACCTTGTTGGACATTTTAGCTGCATATGCAGACGAAAGCAAAGTGAAAGTCAACGGAAAACTCACAACATCGACGGTGTTTTTACTAGAGCATTAATGTGTGTTTATCCCAAAGCTGAAGGACTCTGTTCTTCATTAATACTGATTAATGACTGAAAGAAGCGGTGCTCCTGCTAAGTGATCGGCCTCACATAAAAGCACCTGTGCAATCAGCCCAGTGTATGTAGACAGAGGAGGGCTGGTTAAGTAGGCTTACACTGGCCAAATCAACCAAGTAGTCTTCATCCTTTAAGTCTTTTCTCTTAAAAAATACATTTTTGAAAATAGTTCAGATAAAGCACAAATGTCACCTTTGTGCCACTTGTCAAAGTGTGTTTTTGGAGCGTGGAACAGGTGTAATGTTGCCCCCTATGGCCGCTTTTAGATCCATAACCATAATCATGTCTTGAAGGTAGTTTATCTGAAATAAATAATCTTCATGGCGTTCACCATGTGATAGAAAACTTGTCCCACGTGTATTTCTTTCCATCTTCTCCTGATGAAATCACAAACATATGCAGTGTTGGGACAGTTCACTTTCTACAAGTTCAGTTCACAAATTTTAAAATGAATTAGTTCAGTTCAGAGTTCATAATCAAAATTTTGAACTGAGTTCACCGCAGCAATTATTTGATCAGTTTTAACGCTGTAACTATGCGTCAGATTTCATCTTCATACCCAATTTTGAATTCTTATCCAACCATGGTTTACATTAGCATTGACGGGACATCATTTCACCATTGTTTCTTTAACGCTTTGTTGCTGTCCATTCAGTCCACACTAGTAGCAGCTGCAGCTTTCACCCCACGTGACTGAAGTGCGGATTTTCTTTTTGAAGTTTGCACAGAAATGTAAGATTTTTCCCATCCTCACCGACCCTGTCATAAAACTCGTTTAGATGATCATACGACGCCTCCATGCTGCTTTTTGTTTTGATGACGCATGCGTCAGTGCGACACTGGTGGCCGGTGTTGCCAGACTCAGAGTTTTTTCCGCTACATGTTAAGGCCTGTTTACGGTGTGTTTTTGCCGAGTTTTCGCCTGGAAGGCTCTATAGAAATCTGGCATCCTATTGAACGAAGTTAAACTGAGAGAGCGAGACGTTCACAGACACCAGAATGAACAAGTTCACAGTTACGTTCATCAGGCAGTAATACAGTACGTTCAGTTCACGTTCGCCCAAAATATGAACGAGTTCATGAACTATCGTTCAATGAACGCATTCAGGTACAACACTGAACATATGACGGTCCTGGAGCTTCATTAATTACAATCTTGTAAGAACAACACGACCATATGAGATCGTTCCAGACAATAAACTGCAGGAGCCAAACAATCAGAAGACCATAGAAATAGCATATGAAATGGTAGCAGCCTGTATGTTCAGGTATTTTCTTTGTACCTGAGTGTTTTTCTAAGTTGTATTTCCAGCTGTCCTGCTCCAGATGGTTTCCTTCATCAGACACGAGATAGCAGGTCTACTGCCGCAGTGGACTCATTTAGATGATAACCCCAATAACGTGCTGTAATTTTAAGTAACTATATTTTGTAAGGTTACGGCAACAATTGGGGTTAATGGCCGAGTTATTATTTATTCATCCCTGTGGGGAAATTTGTCCTCTTGCATTTAACCCATCCTAGCTTTTTAAGAGCAGTGGGCGGCCACAGTGCTGCACCAAGGGACCAACTCCACTTCTGAGGAAAGTGCTTTGGTCAAGGGCAGCTTGAATAGTATTTCTGATACTTACAACAGCAAGCACGTCTTTTGATTTGAAAGGGAAAAAAAAACATCTAGAGTGAATGTGCAAACTCAAGAAAGAAAGTGCAGGGCTAAGATCTGAAAGCACGGCCTTCTGCAACACTGATTTAAATTTAGATTTTGTTCAGGTCGCTCAAGAACACCTGAAATTAATTTCACTGAATACGCAGATTTGAGCGTCCTTTGGTCTGTATTTGTATTGCGTGTGCTTTGGTGTTGTAAATTCAGAGTTTTCCCTTCGCTCTGCAAGTGAGATGCTATCACGAGGCTCTGTAAGCAAACTTTCCACTTCTGTTCTTTTGATAAGAAACAAAACATCTCACAACACAAACAGTCTTTATATTGGCGCAGATGAAGAGAGGCTTTCCAGTGACTCATTTGTACACACTGCTATGAATAGACTACCCTGCCTGTGAACCTACCACAGCACTGACCCGTTTCTGGATGCAACAAAAGCCTCACAATGCAAAAATGTATTAATTAAAGGGCATAAAGATCCTTCTCCAGGTCAATATCACTGTGTAGACAAATCCCTCTGTCCGGCAGAACAAGCTATTTAGAAACGCCAAGTCTCTGTTAAACAGAGTTCTTATCTTTCCTCTGCAGATCTGACGAGTCCCTGATTACTGTATCTGCTTCTGTCCAAACAGTGACCTCCCTCGAGGCTGTGCAGGATATTTTAATCTGAAATGATGGCTAACTTTAATTTCAGGTAACAGTTGCTTTCTTTTTTTCATTAATTTCAGTGTTTTGATGACTCTCGTGCTTTTTTTTTCTTAGTGTTTGCCGTGCACGCCCAAAACAAACCACATGTTTTGATCGGGTCCTGAAATCGTTTCCCTTTCATACACTCCCTTGCAATAAATTCTTTAATGGCGTTCCACAAAGCACAACAAATCACAAAGCGGGAGTGCTTAACAGCAGCCCAGCAGCCCTAGCATAAGAAAAAGCCTGTCACTAACTCAACATGGTCAATATGCCACTCAATGCACTGTGTTTCTGCTCCAACCCTGATAGGATGCAGGCCAGGAAATCTGGGCTCGGCAAACGGGGCCGAGCCACGGATGCATTATCTATCAGTATAACCGTAAAACATGGAGGCAGACCAGGGAGGGAAGGGAGGAGGGAGGATGGGAGTAGTCATGTTAGGATGAAGCCCATATCTCCATAGGAGTGATTGATGGGGATGAGGAATCGCTCCTGTCATGGTGCAATTACACCAGTCCGGCAGGATGTGTTTGAAGGACAGAGCTGGAGAGTACAGACTAGGAGGATAAAGTGATTCATGCTGAAGGAAAGCGCAGCAAAACAAATGATTTCACGGTCTTGACCTTGTAACGGTGAAGAGATACCATCTTTCTTGTTAATTTTAAATGATTTCCTGCCGGGGGAGCCTCTTTCTGCCCTGCAGATTTGTTCATTAAAACTGGCCGTGGCTACATGTGCCACTGCTGGGAGGGGTTAAGTCTGTTAGCTTAGTCCCTTTTGCTCCTGTTTATTTTCCCTTGGTAAGTCATCAGCTGGTGGTTTACAGGACGCGCAGATCAAATATCTACGCATTAAAGGTACCGTGGAGTTTTCAGCCCATTCTCAGCGATCAAAAGCACTTAAAATATTTAAAAGATCATCTTTGCAAATGTTTTACAAGAGAGATATGCTCCAAAAGACCTCAAGTGCAAAAAAAAACCCCTGAAACTGAAGGTAAATCGCTTTCAGCAACACAGTCTCGAGCCATGCTAGCAGCTCTTGAAGCTGAAGCAAGGCTACAGCTGGAAGCTACATGCTAACAGTAGCATGCTAACATGGTCACTTTTTTGCAGACATGCTCACAACAGCAACGTTAACATGCTGATATTTATAATGTGATGTTCACAATCTTAGCGTGTCAGCATACTAACATTTGCTAATTAGCACTAAACACAAAGTACAGCTGAGGCTCATGGGGATGCTATTAGTTTTTCATGGCAATTTGTCATAAATACAGTACTGGACTTATGTAAAACTTCACCTAATGATGGCGCTAGATGAAAAGATCACCAAAGTTATTACAATTCATCCTCTGGGAAATATAAATGTCAGCACAAAATGTCAAAGAAAATCCTCATAAAAGCCTCGTCGCCCTGACATTTCACTGAAACCATAAAAGTGAAGCTTCTTGTAGTGGTTCAGCAAAAGTCAGAGGATCACAAAAATCATTAGTATTCACCCTCTGGGGAGCATGAGTATCAACATAGCTGTTGAGGTACTTTAGCCTGGACCAAAGTGGTGGACTGACCGACCCACAGCGCATCCTTACAGCCGTGACACCATTTTACTGAGTCGCCGTTTCAATAAAGTCGATGACAGCGTGAAGCATCTGCATCTCCTGCCAGTCTCTTCTCATCTTGGCAAGCTTTGAATAAGGCAATGCTAATGCTAAGCTAGTTTTGGCTCAGAGATGGAGAACAAATGGAAAGCAAATCTAGCTTCTATGAAATGTAATATAAAAGCTTTTATAAGGTGATTAGGCTACACTGAGTCACTTTCTCTATATTAGCTGGCAACAGGGAGTCTCAGCCAGAAGTTTCTAACTTTCCCAATTTTTTACAAACTCACTGTTGATCTCATCAGCGCTGGCCAAAGGGATGGCTGACCCTGCTGACTCAAAGAGTCCGCTCAGCAGTTCTGCATGGATAACAGAGCTGCAAGTGACCTCGAGATGAGTTCAGTTCCCCGAGTAATTTGGGGAACTGGTGGTGGATTTACAATATGCAGCCTAGCCTTCAATTCTGCTCAAACTCGAGCACTTCTTTCTTTCTCTTTGTCTTTTTTCCATCCATCTTTTTTCTTAAAAGCGACACACTGCCCCCATCCAGCATTACCTCCTCTCTCCGGTGAGTCTCAAAGGTTTTGTCAAACTAAGCAGCTCTGGTGTGAGCATCAGCATCTGTGCTGCCGCCGTGTCTCAGCTGGTTTCAATCTTGTCAAACTTATCTTTCTCAGTGGAAACATGACAAATGATAAATAAATGGATATTGATCTTAATAAAGATTCACACCCCTGGCTCAATTAGCTTTGAAATTGTTGTGATATTTCACAGCATATTAACATCTGTCACTCGCGTCACATCAGTGACATTGCAGAGGATTATCTAAATTGGCTGACACATGGGGGAAACATTCATTTGATCAAGCACTGGGTTTATTCTATAAGAGATCTGTGGCCTTAGAGAAAACATCGGCGGTTCAACATCAGTAGCATATCACAACATAATCAGAGACAAAGAGATGCTGCACGCTGCCTGATATGCAAAGCTGTAATCAAATTTAGAAAATCTGGATAAGAGATGCTGAATCACTTTGTCTCGTCTTGAGCAGTGCTAATTTCAGTGACCTCTAATCTGAGAAAGCTCTTTAAATGTGCATTAGTTACAACATTAAGACAGACAGTTTGCTTTCTGATAGCACCGGAGACCACAATCTTTGGAGGAACGTAATTGGTTTGTTGTGTCTTCTGTAGTGAAAATATCGGCGCAGTTTTAGATTTTTAATCTCTCGATTATTGAAGTTACTTCAGTGTTTAGTTTAGTTTTGGTCATCAAAACCACAGAAATCTTAGTCCAATTATCATCATCCATTTTCACTTTTTCTGTCTGAGTATCAGGAGGCTTATCGCCACCTTTAATGTGAATAGTTACCATGGCTACAGGCGATGTTCTCGCATATTGCGAGGTTGGCAGAAAAGGCGCTGTTCACTTGTTTATAGCAGACTCTAAGCAAGCTTCTAAAACTTTAGATACCACAAATGCAGTAACATCAGATGATCATCAATTATAAAAGTAATATTAACTTTAGTGCCACTTTTCTTAGCGTTAGCTTACCTATTTTTATTGGCGGGCTGGGTTGCCAGTTTTCATGCTTTGCCCCAGCTGATTTATCGTCGCTTCTCGTCAACGTTAAAGTGGAACTGTAGATAAATTTTGTGCATAAATCTGTCCAAAAACTTACTGTCAGCTGACCTTACTGGCAAACATACAATGTAAATCAAGTTGAAGATGCTCCTCATCAGAGCAACAAATCAACTTCTGAGGAAGAGATGGAAGGACTGTTTCAGGCATCGTGATTTTCTATCATAGCTTTAGTTGACAAAATGAACACTTTTATTTATTTTTATTTCAATCGTTCTCTTATCCATGAGGTAGATATTGTATAGTATGCGAGAATCACACTAAAATCATCCTCAACAAAACAATGGCATGCAAATGCAAATCACTGGATGTAGTGTTTGTTTTTGTGAGACTCTGCTCTTACTGTAAGAAAACTCTGCAGTAATTTGCATGAGCAACGCTCTTGACAGCCCCTTGAATAAGACACAGGATAGCGTGGCATGAACATCTGCACATATCATGCAGTACATTAGCGTAAATGGCGCTTGATTCACAGCGAGTCGTCTTGTGGAAACGAGGATTAATTTGAGAAAGTTGCAAAGGCTTGGAGTTTTTGTTTTCAACTTAAAGAGATAAAAAAAAAAAAAAGTTGGCATTTTGGAAATGTCTTTTTTAATATGTTACCACTGTCGCCTTTAAATCCAAATGAGAACTTCCCTGAATTGTGATTTCAGCCGAGCATGGAATGGGCCAACATGTCTCGCGTATTAATTATTTTAAGACGGCAGTCTGCTGTTGAGGGACAGTTATTGCTCTGTCGTGAGGCTCAATAGATTTCGGCATTAATATGCAACACTCTTTTAACTTCCATTATTAACCTCTGGGCAAGACCAGTGTGTGGATGACACATAACAAAGAAAAGAAACCCCATCACCCATGTTGAGCTTGAGTGAGAAAATTCAATAGTGAGCTTAGGAAATGAAAAGAGCGGTTTGATAAGAGAAATGACTGGGAATGATTTTTTCTATCCCTTATTGTGAGCCGTCTCTATGAAAGGCCACGAGTGTCTGTCACGAGTGATTCTGTTTTCATAGAGTGGTCTAATCCTGGCTCTCCATGCTGTCAGGTCCACCGCCTCTCATTGTGTGCCTTGCCTATCTGATTATCTACAGCATTACAAGTGGCCAGAACCACATCACCTCATTGTTACGAGTATAATACATTTTGGCCAGATCTGAGGGTTTCAGAACCATGACTATGAACTTCTTTGAATGAGTTCACCACAAAGTCCGTAGAGGACTGTAATGACATTCATAACCTTTCCAGCGTCCCCTACAGCAGCCACTGATGATGAATTTCCCTTTAGGTCCCCAGTATTAAAGACTGCAGCTAAGTCGGATTGGTGATGGTGTGCACGCTTTGAGCTACACAACTTCACCTGACACTCTTCTCAAAGCTGCTGAATGAATATACACCACGTCTGTGATCTGATTTCATGACTACCATTGATTGTGATTTAATCGCTCGCATGCTATCAGTCTGCTTTTTCAGTTCAAGTTGAAGTGAAATCCAGATTTAGCATCTAGCATCAAGCCGCGCAGGTGATTGACATTTAATGGCTTGCGTTGCTAGCAGACACACAGTAAACATCTGCATTGCTAACACTGATTTTTCCCTTTTTCAACAAGCCCATTGTGTTGGTTAAGTGCAATTAGCAATTTAAGCTATCTGTTTTTTCACAACATTGAGCTTGTTTGCTGTTGTGCTCCACCTATAATGTGAGAGCTAGCACGCTAGGCTAGCTTGCCAGCACTGATTGGCACTTTTTTCATTTTAATTCTAATTATAATGTTAACCAAGGAAGTACACAAGTCAGTACAATCAAGAAGGATATATATGCTGCTTTCTCCATAAGACTAAATTTAAATTTCATCTTAACCTTAAATGAACTGGTGAGATGCTGGGTGTAATGATGAATCATGCTGGGCGACACTTGTTAAATGAAAAGCAAAAACCATCATTCTCAATCAATATTTAGAGTCAAAAACACTCTAATTTCTCACATCTTATTGCTCACACGCCACAGTTTGGAGTCGGTCTCGTCGCCATAACAACCTTGTTATTCAGCCTGATCATTGCTGAGCGCACAATAGGCTCTGCAGCCAAAACATCACTCTGCAATCAGCCCAATCGCTGCACAAGCCTCTTATCAGGCTGCGTGCACCGACAGGGCCCCAAGCACAATCAGATCCACCTCATGAATGAACAAACCCCGACGCTGACTGCCACTTTTAATTTGATTGGGCAAACAGTGAATTAATGGGGGCTCACTGGGAGTTAAGACTAGTTTGGATCGGGCAACCTCATGCAAAATGTATTATGAATGATGCCTTTGCCCCTTAAAGGCAGTCATTACAGCACTTAATCATAAAATATTGCTCCTTGGATACCCAGAAAGTCCTGCTGCGTTAGAGCAAAATTTGCTCCCTGGTGCACTTCATCGCAGAGCATGCATTTTTCACAGTATCAGACCTACTTACAGGACAATAACCCCATTTTCCACCCTGAGGTCATTTGTCATTCTTATTTGTCTAATTCCTGGAATCTCTGTTCTGTATGTTTTTACATTATTTAAATTTTAACAATGTGTTTTGCATTGGCTGTATAATAAGTGGTTCATGCGCTGGTCAGCATGTGAACAATCGTCACATCTAATTCAATTCAATTTTCAAGGGAGTGCCATGAAACTGTTGTGTATGGCACAGCCTCTGAAAAAGGAGGAAAGCATGTTGGTGTGATGCAGCATCTCTTCAAGGAAGGAAAAGTGGTTTCAAATGGCCTTTTCATCAAAGGACCAAAACACTGCTTTGTCCTTTAAGCTTTCACAGCACAGAGCTTGGGATTTTTTTTTTCAAGAGCTGCAGCACCTTTGAATTCAAAGTGATGATGTTGCGTAAACTCTTTTCCTCCGCAGGCTGGAAAACATCTCTTCTTCCTCGATGCGTAAAATATCTCTCAGAGACAATAAGCTTAAGTGAAGAGACGTGACGTTTGGTTTTATGTTTCATCATAATTACGAAAAGTTTTAAATGTCTCCTGTTCCGACCAGGGCGGCACGGTGACGCAGCAGGTAGTGCGCGTGCCTCACAGCAAGAAGGTCACCGGTTCGATCCCCGGGTTGGGTGGGGGCCCGTCTGTGTGAAGTTTCACTCCGGACACTACTCTAGTGTCTCTAAGATTGTCCTTAGGTGTGGTCGTATGTCTGTATATGCTGCCCTGCGATTGACTGGCGACCGGCTACCCTGCCTCTCGCCAGTTGACAGCTGGGATAGGAACCCTGAAAGGGATAGGCAGGTATAGAAAATGAATGAATGTTCCAACCAATTAACGGCACTTTACACCATGTTGTCAGGATGTGATTTGTGTGAAATAATCCATAAATTCACCATTGAACTGTCAGATGCGTCAGTCATAGGAATTCAGTCTGTGCTCCACGTAAGGATCACGTTTTAACTAAAGATTTCTGCCTTGGGGATATATTTTTCCATTAGCTGGCGTGTTTTCACTCCCTGTTCATTAACATGCACACACATTATTCCAGCCTTTGATGACACCTCGCTCTATCTTGGTGATTGTTGAGACTTCCTGCTTCCTGTCATGGTTGCCGCTGCGCTTCTATGGCTGAATTCAGACTCTCTGAATCTTAATTAAAACTTCTTCAGTTTTCCCTCTTGTGAGGGGAGCACCATGTTCAGCAGCATATTCATCATGCGGTGTATAGTGGTTGATTGATCATATCAAAGTGACTTCCTGTGTGCTCCTCTCCAGAACTTCCTGATTGCTAATACAGCTTGTAGAGTCATGCAAATGCTGCAGCTCAGATTAGTTTATCTTTGTTGCCCTGCAGCTGCCTCCTCTGTTCTCTGAAGATTTTTGGTTAAGATACTGGTCTTCTGGCACTTTTAGTATGTTCCTGTTCACATTTTAGCATTAGAAAATATTACTGTATAGTTGAAAATGTCAATGTAACCTGTGGCAAAATGAAACTTTTCTTTTTTTTTTTTTATTTCTCATCGATTGTGAAGCTGCTGTAGGCAGTATTTTAAAATAATAATGTCCTTTTCTTATCGATGTAAAGCACACAGTGGGGCTGTGATGAGAGCATCACTTCCAATTCAAAACCACAGAGTTTTCCTGTGCATCCAAATTAAGTTCACATGTCAAACCTGAGCATGCTCTCGCTGAGTGCAGCTGTGGATCTTAGCTTCCTACACCTGCGTGTATGATTGTTAACATGTTTGACATCTGCAAGTGGCTGTAAGTGCTCCGCTTGGCTTGTTTCCAACGTAACAGCAGTCTTTTGGGTTGTCTTTCATATGGTGACAGTTTCAACACAGGGTCAATAATATCAAACTTTTTGGTAATAATTCAGCCCTTTTTTTCTTGTCCGGTCATCACTATCCACTGCTGAGCGTTTGGTGATGCAGCGTCCTAAAATCTAACCTGCGTGCTTCAAACCAAGTCTACTTTTTTACGAGTTGAGGCAAATCAAAAGTTAAGTCTGTGTCATGTTCAGCCAACTGCAACTAGAAATCCTGTTTCGTGCAAAATCCTGTATTTATATTTTAAAGACATGCAAGCTGATATATATCAAGGCGTTCTGCAATATTAATGCAGTGGCGCTATTTTTGGGTGAAACAGGGTGAATGAATCAGCAGGTCCCAGCCTGGCAGGACTCCAAAATGTTGGGATTAATTGCTGCAGTGTGGGTGATTCAGCACCTGCAGGTAACTCATATACAGTTTTAGCATGCACCTGTATTTGCTATCAGCCCCAAAATACAATGTGAACCAGGTTTAATGTGCGCTACATTGATGAGAAGTTTATGACTTGGTTTGTGCTCCTTCTGCTGGCATCAGGGCAGTAGGATCTAAAGTGGGGGTGTAACACAGAGCTGGTGACCACAAGGTTGCTAGTTTAGATTCTTGTCCTGGCTTTAAGAATTTGCACTGCTTTTAATTGTATGAACACAAAGCAACAACAACATTCTCGTTCAGCCTCTTGTTAGTCTGTTTTTGGTGGAACATGGTGGAAATGTGAATCTGAGCCACAGAGTGACTGAAGTTTGATCATTTTATGGCCAGATGCACATGCTGCAACCAACAATTTGCCCACAGGAAAGCAAGCATTCTCCAGCCGGGCTGTAATGTGGGATAAGGCCACCTCCACAACCCATCATCCTGACAGATCTATTAAGGACAGAAATTACTAAAAACAGGCACACATGTATGTATACTTTAAAAGAGAATTGTATCTTATTTCCCTCTGCTGACTTGCTGCCTTTACAGTCATATTGGGCACAATATCATCAAGGCTTTTGAGCAGGGTGTGTTCAGATGCCCAAATTTCACGTCTCCCTTGCTTTCATTCGCTTTTGGTGGTCCAAGCAAGCAGCTGCCACCGAGTCTCCAGTGTAAGTAACAATCAGGAAGATTGTTCTCACCAAAATTGCACTGCACTGTTTGATTGTTACTAACGCACCCACTTCCGCGCCCCTCCTTCGCAGGGCGACAGCAAAACACCCAACAGGAACTGGTAAGAAAATAACCTGGGAGCAGTGGATGAAAATGCCACTTAGGCAGCACAAAAGCCAAAACAGTCGCCATGCAGTGTCATAAAAATAGAGCCCTCTGTCCCTCCAGAGATGTTTTGAGACATGCTCCCAGGATACATAAAAGTCAGAGCAGGAGGTGGTAAGTAGGAGAAAAAAAACAGGGAGCAAAGCACCTCTCACCTCGCCGCAGAACCAGGAGAAATCCCGAACGCTTGGCATTAGCTTCATGCTGATCACAGTCACTAACTTCAAACTAGGTGCTATTTAAAAAGAGGCAAGCTGAACAAAAATACTGCGCTTAACTACATGTTGTATGAGTTTCCTCTACCCTCAGCTTCATTGCAGGACAATGCACTGACAGTCCATTTTCTATTTGATAAAGGCTCTACTGTGGTGCATGCATCACAGGCTGGAGAGCAGCAGCACAGGTTCCTGCTCCCTTACCTTCCACTTCAGCCCCAGCTTTGTCGTCACTGTTCAATCCTGTATAATCCTTTCACTGGGTCACTCACTGCAGGCCACTCAATCACCCCTTCACTCGCCGTGTTCTCCGTGGCAAATAGATGTGTTCCTGCCAAGCTCTTCTTAAACAAATGAATGTGTTTTCTACCAGACCTGCTTTTTTTTTTTTTGCTGAACCAGGCAAAACACCTTACTGTTTGTCACTTCAGAGCTCTACTGTATATCTCACACCTCTGGTGATAGGGAAGACAGATTGATACATCAGTTGCCTATTCTCTGCTCACTGCACTACAAATAACCTGCTCGCATCTCTACATACCCCGCCGTCTGCACTCATTTCAGAAGATAAACCATACCTAAGCACTGTTCCCCCTGACTCCTTAAATCTGTTGTCCTGTTTTTTTTATTTCCCTAACATCAAGTAATGTCATGCACTGATTAGGATTTTATTGCTGTAACCTTGGAAAAATCGAGTCACCTCATACATGTGAACATGTAATCTTTCAAACGAGGCCTTGGCTGTTTGTTTGTTAGCACATGCTAAAAAAAAAATGGTATTAGCTTTTTGCCACCATTAGCACAAAAATACAACAGCAGTACTATGATGGTTGATACAGTGGCACAGGACCTCCAGTCCAACCAGTTTAGATCAACACAAAGGCTGGAAACAGGAGAAAAAACTAGCCTGGTTCTGTCCAAAGGTAACAAAACGCACCTGCTAACAGCTCGAAAGCTCCTTACAGAAAAAGGAGAGGAACTGGACGAACAAAATCCAATTCTGGAATCAGTGCTACGTTTTGGCGTCAACCCAGTCAGTACGTATGTTGCTAGCTAGCTTACCTTCCACTCATGTTTGCACAGTCCAGTCAGGAATGTGAAAATAGACCAGCAGTGAAATTCATGCACCTAAAGATGAGACAAAACTAAGTTAAAAGTCAGCACACCTTTCATGATTGTTGGCAGCAGCTGAAACTAATTCCTGCTTTGCTCCTGAATTTTAAATGTTGGTCACTTGAAGCCATTTTAATAAAAATGAACAGCGCTGTTGTTTTTCAGTGGAGACAGTCTTGATCTTTCCTTTCCATAACATGTTTTTAGCACACTAAGAGACCATTTGAAGTCAAGCGTCTTATTTTACATGATCTCATCTATGCCTGGATATAGAGAGAAGAAATAAAAATGACATGTTTACAATATGTGAATAAACCATGAAAGAAAAATGAAGTGAAGCAGGAAACTGTGTTTGCCGGCACTGTATGCTCTTGTATTTTGTTTTTCCACTACACCTGGATTATCAAAGATTTCTTCTCAAGAGCTATAAAAACGCCATAGTGGAATTTATAAATTAGAATGCACCATTGCATTTTCATGTATCAAACAGACCTTGAAATTGTATTTCCAGTGGGAGATGCTATTGATAACGTGGAGCCTTTGATTGTGTTTAGGTGGGAAAGGAAGAGTCCGGCTTAATGCAGTAAAAACAATCTCCATCACTGTGTCCTCTCAAGCTGTTCCTAAACGGGCCATCTGTGTTGGAGCGCTACAAAGGTGTAACCATTCTTTTCTCTTAGAGAGGTGGATATTTTATCTGTGAAATTTGTAAAGAGGTGCAGTCTCACTGTGTGCAGGTCCTGAGACAAATACAATACGACATACAGTGTGAGGAATTCACACAGATACAGTCAAGTGTTTTCTGTTGTCCCTGCTAGGGCTTAATGCGTGCTGTGTTTAGATTACAAATAAAAACCACGGGCATGTCACGCTTTACAGAGAAAATTAATCAGTTTTGTCAATGCATGTGGTTTCCATTAAATGGCTAATCAAAAGCCTAGATTTCTATTATTGATAAATAATTTTACAAATGCTAGCAGCATGGGTAAATGGATGTTGGTCAGTACACCACTTTGGTATTTCTAGGCTGAATATCTCAACATGGGGCCTTTTGAATCAGTTGCCATGGAATTTTAATTTATCACCGAGTGCCTGTAAAACTACTGACATTCCTTAGATGAACCGTCACCTGCAAATTCACACTGTTGCAATAGCAAGTTGTCTTAACAGTACTGACCTTTGAGGGAACAGAGATCTAGAGAAACCAAAATGGAGGACACTATCGTAGCTTATTAGCAATGTTGCACCATTAACTTAACTTTGTCAGAGTAAAAACTGATCCACAACAGATCAGTGACTTGGAGACGATGAGACAAATACGTCTTTTGAATAAATTGTGTGAACTTATTGTCTTGTTAGCAACCAAGCTAACATGCTAACGGCTTTACTAACTGACTATTATCAAGCTTGTTTTCCCTCTTCGACAACTTTTAATTGAACGAAATGGCGAGCAACAGTGAACAAAATGCCAGAAGCAAGTAAGCAAAATAGTGGTGAAAACAGAGAGAAGCTCCAGGAGTTAATGTGACTGACTTGCGCTCACCACACTGTGTTGGCTAGCATGTTAGCAGTTCGCTCATAGCTACAGCAGTTCACTTGTCCTGTTAGCGACCAAGCTAACATGCTAACGGCTTTACTAACTGACTATTATCAAGCTTGCGTTCCCTCTTCGACAACTTTTAACTGAACGAAATGGTGAGCAACAGTGAACAAAATGCCAGAAGCAAGTAAGCAGAATAGTAGAGAAAACAGAGAGAAGCTCCAGGAGTTAATGTGACTGACTTGCGCTCGCCACACTGCGTTGGCTAGCTTGTTAGCAGTTAGCTCGCTAGCTCCAGCAGTTCACTTATACTGACTCTGTGGTGTGACTGCTGCTTCACTCTTTCTAGCACAATATTTCCGCCGACTTGTTTTTATGCATATTTTAGCCTATCTTGTTTTATTGTACCTGTACATAAAAATGCTTGTCTGTGGTGACAAAATGAAAAGAAAATGGGACGATGGTGTGACAGATTTTTCTAATAATTGATGACATGTTGGTGACAACTTCTACCCTCTTTTTTTTTTTTTTTTTTTATTCCTGGCAGTCAACACACAGCACCAGCTGCCATCCTTCCACCACTCTAAAGAAAGACATAAAAACGGCATCAAAGGCATCATTGTGTGAATGTTCTGATGTACCAGTGATTGCAGAAGAGTTGCTGTACAGGCACTCGTGTGATTACATGATCTTTTCTATTGTTGTAGAGAAAACATCCTGATTTCCTTAATTGTTTCCAGTTTTACCAATGTTTCCCAATTATTTTATTAAGTCTAAATCAAATCATCCAATAACGTTAAATCAGCAGAACGGTGCCAATAACTGCAGATGGCAAATCAGCCAAAAACAAAAAAACATCAAACCAAGCACTAGAGAAATTTTACTATATAACAGGACAGGATGGAGAAAAAAGTGTTTTCACTGCAAAGTATAATCTTCAAGCTAATACTTCCTATATTTCAAAGCTCCATGTCCACTCCAGGTGTCATGCTGTAATGGAAACCTCTTAGTGTCAACAGCACGAGGGCAGGTGATAAATTGAGGTGTCAAAGGGCTCAGCATTACCAGGACTAGGTGAGTGTTTTGTTGATGCCGGCAGCTTCAAGTAAAGTAGTCATCGTATTAATAAATGACTTGTTCTCTTTTTTTTTTTACTGGCAGTAATCTGTCTGGCTCTTGGCGTCTTCCTCTCCATCCGATAATGAGGTGCCTCCAACCTCGCCCAGGGGCTTTTTTGTAGCTGCTCTGCCAAATTTGCACTTCAGAACAACTTTTAATTATACTCTCTGGTATGGAGAATACACCAGTGGTTGTCTAACAGCATTGGCAGGTCAAGTGCCAGTTAAAAATAATAGCAATGTGCGCTTAGGTCTGTATTTCTTCATCATGTCATAACATCGTCTAAAGACCCATGTTTCCCACTCCTGAGGAGGTGGACACCTCACATTTTTGCCTAGCTCTCATTTCCAAAGAATTATGAAGTGATTATTACCTGAACATTAGTGCAGTCAATGATAAATAGCATATCAATAGATCAAGAATGATTGATGATAGCTATTAAAGGTTCATGACAAGGCTTTGTTTCTCCTATCGATTTTAAAGAGGTGAATATTAATTACGCCAAGGAAAATCTGACGACTAATTCATAGCTTAATAAAATTTGAATGATGGTAAAAGCAGTGCAGCAATTTGGAGAACACCCACTGTCAAGACTCAGGAGTGCAGAGAAACTAATGATGTGGCTAACCTTTAATGTTCATGAAGATATTGCATGGCGCAATAGGTTTCATATGCTTTTAATTATGTCACCCCTCAGCCTGCGCCTGAACGTGGTCGACTCTGAGCCGTCATGAGCATCTCAGCTGCTTCTCAGTCACATGTGTTGTGCTGTTAAGAGTGCACTGCCCATATAGTGCATTATAGACATTTGAGCGTGAACACTGCCTCCATAAACCCATGGATCATAAAACTTAAGATTCCCCTAAAAACGCGGCTGTGATTTAATTAAGACGAAAAACCGCAGTCCGTTTCAGTACAAAGAACATTGCTGCTGACTCCAGCTATTCCAGACAGTTTTACCGCACTCGCACTACATTGCCGTTTGTTGTTGAAGTCTGTAATTGTTTTTAACATTCGGGGAATGGTAGGCTGAGTGGGTGTTGGTGAGCAACAGGAGCAGAACAGGGCATGAGACTTTTGGAGCCACTTGAGTCGCAACTGGAGGTATTTTGCTTTATTTGCAGTTTGTTGGTGAGCGAGCACACGCACAAATTAGCATATATATCCTGCCGATTTTCCTGGTTTATTGGAGGCTAATGATAGAACTCTACCGTCTGCCTGTCATTATGCTCTGAATAATGAAAACCAAAAGCAATATGCTGATTTTAATTTGATCATCTATCAATGAGGGGGTGTTTATGGAAGCTTCAGGAGCTGTACAGCACGTCCTTTACAAAGAAATCCATAATCACTTTGCACCTTTGCTGCGTTATATAGCGAATTAATGTTATTAATTGTAAAACACACATTCGCTGCTATATAAATAACACTGATTGAGACATGAACACAGCTATGTTTTACTCTTCTTCTTCATTCATTTAAGTCCTTCATTATATATTTGCAATTAAACCTTTATTTAAAGATAAAATGGATCCTGTGTTGGATCCAGAACTGAATGGCTGGGAGGGGTCAGGAGAGGGGTTACTGTACCAGCGCATCAAAGACACTTTCATTATCCAAAAGAATTAATGGAGCATGTTAATGTCGAAAGCTGTGGGCTAAATGTTGTTCCAGAGGCCCTTCAAACCTACCAAGAACAAAACCTGCGGGGGAAAAATACAGTGAGGATGTAATTTTTCAGCTTAGAATGATCAAATGTGAGATTACTGAATATGCGCTGTATATATAATATCTAACTTTTATGCACTAGCAATTTCAGTCTACACAGGCTCTTGCATGGACACACACTATCCTCTTATCAGACTCAGTATGCAGAACTATAGCCAACAGTGGGACGCATCCTCCCTCCTCAGAGATCAAACCGGATGCTTCCATTCCTCTAGTCTTGCCTCCTGTCAGAAGGGCAGAGCCTGCCTCGACGCCTCTTTATCTTCCCCAGCAGCCACCCAGACGAAGCGATGGGCTGTGTCTGTTGACAAATGCTTCACTTGTTACAGATAACAGACACATGTAAACAGGAAATGGCCAGTGGGCCAGCCATACAAATGTTTGAAAACTTAGATTCATTCATAATGCGATCATGGTGTTATCCAGTCAACAAGGAGCCAAACATTTCTTATAGTGGGCTGAAAGACATTTCCCAGCCACGCTGCTAACGTAATGATCCGCCTCTTGTTCAGAGATACTGAATGGCACAATTCTGATAATAAATCAGTCATTTAAGTAACTTATCCAGCAAATGCATCAAATGTGTCGTTCCAACAGCTCACCTGCTTTTCTTTGTGTCAAAGCGACATGGATTGAATATCGAGTAAACTATTCATGGCTTTAAAAAAACCTGATTAATTGTTAACTGTTAGTTACAGCATCAGGTCATTTCATACATCTTGTACCCAGGGAAGGGCTTTATCCACATTACATTTACATTTATTGTCAAAGATTGCATATTCAGCAGATAGATGCTGCATAAATCCGCCCGCGCTCTATACTGCGATCTGCAGTTCATCGTTAGTCCACAGGAATTAAATTGCTGCTTAGATTTGCACTCCACCATAAGTCTTATTCAGATAGTTGACTTCCTTTACTCATAGTGACTTCATGTGTCTTTGATCGTGTAGGTTGGCTATATGAGCTCAGAACAGGATAAAAGCTTGACAGAAACAGATTGAAATCCATTTGCTCACACCAGCTCAAGAGGTGGTTTGATGCCAGATGTCGAAAAAGTATAAATGCAGCCATCTCTCCAAGATGCACACTATCTGTACTCCCCCCCAAATTTTAACTATAACAGTAAGCAGTCTGTGGAAGTAGCCTGTGCAGAGTCTGTCCCATCTGTCCCCTGTGATAACTGCAGCTGAAATTATACTGAAATTACACTTTTCCCCCCGTCTCAAGCAACCGGGATAACAGGAAAAGTGGCTCCAGCGATTTCAACACATGCGATCATACAGAAGGTCCACGGAGCTGTTATATCATTTATCTGATCCGTGATCAGTTTGACTATTAAATTATCTGAGAGCATTGGTAAGTCTGGCTGAGGGAGCAGCACGAACGAGAGGAGGAATTTTAGAAAATGAAGACAAAACCAGCCAAGCAGGACTTGCATGTAACCTGGGAAAACCAAAACTGATGACAACAACAAACAGAGGCGCATTAATGTGACAAAGTAAAGAAAGTGTATTAAGTTGCATCTGGATTTTATCCATATTTGAAATGACAAGCGTAAAATATGTTGTGGAGGTCCTCAGATCAAAACAAAGTGCAGACGATGACTCTTACATGAAGTTTTGAGTAAACGTGTCCATATACACATCACCAACAGCTCTGTGACGTCTCAGAGCAGCTTTGAAGTCAGTTTAAATGATATTAACCTGTCACCACGTGTCTTACACAGGGATTAACTACAGGATTTCAATAACAGGAGTAAAATGTAAATAAGCTCTTTTGTGTTCGAAAAGAAAATCCCTTCAGTAGCCTTTACAATCCAGACAGACATGTTGCTTTGTGCCTTGGTCACTAGGCAATACTAGTAATGCATTATAGAAAAGGTGGCAGGAGTATTGTCTGCCAGTCATTGTTGCATGAGATGAGAGACAGCAGTAGCACAATAATGGTACCGCTGCAGTAAAATGCTTGAGAGCTCATTGTGTTGCTGATGGAGATTGTGATTGTTAGTATAATGCAGGCAGAAGAATGATGGCAGCTGAGCACATTAACCTTCATTAGTGGGTTGACCAGGGCTGGTCGGTTTAAATGGAGTAATTACTGGTGACACAGTGATGATTAATGATAATGAATGGTACTAATATGTGGCATCTGTCAAATACATTTGAAGATCCCTGCAAGCCTCCATCTCTGACTCTGTGTTGACATCTGACCGTCTAACGACGAGTGCACCAGTTTGAAATTGCAACCTTGTCTCCGAGAAATTACAATTAAATATTAGTTATCCTTGCAGTAACATAACGACAAAATGTTTTTAATGAACATGGCTGCCAAGTCACAAAACATCAGTGCAGAATGTAGCTAAAAATGGCCATGTTTCAGTTATGTTAGTGCCGCCATCTTGGTTAAATATGGGAAGCATCAACCGTGTAGCACTAAAATAGCAGACATGCAGCAGGAGCAAAAGGCTGAACGAAACATGGCTGTAATCCCAGAGCTGGGCTACAATCAGCAGCGTGCAAGTACTTCACCAGAGCAGACACAGATGTGTCATTTTCAGAGTTCATTTTCATCATTATGCCATGTTAAATACATAGAATTTAAGGTGTTCAGAGAAGGAAAGACTCCTGCTGTCCCTACAAGAAAGCAGTCACACTGTCACTGCAGTCAAACAGCATCTCCAGCTTAGACAAGCTGCAATCAGATCGCAGCTCATTTGTAAACAACCTCTCAGAGCCAGTGGAGGACTCTGCTATTTCACCTACTCTGAGGTTTGTCCTGCCAGCATTAATCCACCTTTCCTGTTTGTATGTAAGACCTTTTAGACCAGAACTGATCATTGTTATTGCGACGACTCTGCTACTTTTCAGGCGTAGTTGTGTAGTTGATGACAAGCAGTCGTGAAGGCTCTACAAGGCCATATGTGCCCATTAAAGGAGCTATAATCAATATTTTCATCATGACAATAGATGAAATGACTATGTGTAATATGAAAGGTGTTGAACCCACAGAGGACTATCACACAACTCTGCAGTTCCCCTGATCTCGATGGAGCATTTTAGCATCTTTCAGCTCATTGTTTTGGTTTTCAGGCTCTATTGTTTCAGTTCACTCTCACCGCTGGCATAGTGGAGGTTTCAGCTGCGGCAGGCAGCTCTTAAAACCACCTGCCCAGCACCAAACAGCACACGGACACAGCAGCCAGCCAGCTAACATTTAGCAGCTAAGCTAAGAGCTCAGAGCCTGATATTAGACTGTACATTCATCAGGTGGACAGAACATGACTTTAAATGAATGCCAATAATGATTAATGATAATATGTTCACCAAAGTTTTTGCTGCCCCCCCCAAAAAATAAGTCGGTGACAGCCTCACCATTGACCCGGACCACCTCCCTGCTACTCAGTAGTATATAAACAGAATTTCTATGAGACAGAGTTGGATTCTAATGACATACAGTAAGCCAGTCCTTACAGGGTTTGGTTTATTTGCAATGCTGCTGTCTCCGGAGATTTCTATCTTCCTCCTTATTCTCAAAACAGGAAAAGGGATGATGCAAATTTGCAATTCTGCATTCACGGCAGAGAGAATGGAATTAATGCCACATCGCATTCAGATACGAGACCGAAATGCTTGTGAATGTATTTTCCCAGTGATGCAATAGCGATGAAACATCACCAGTCGTGGCGGTGGTGGGTGGTTGACAGTTATGTCCATGTTGACGTATGGCACCATTAAGAACAAAAGCCCCACTCTTCCAGAAGAGACATGACAACAGCATCGCCACAGATCTGACGGGACCACACATCTTTCCAGTGTCATCTCTGACCTCTATATCTCTTAGCTCAAGATAGATGCATTTTTATGCCTGGCTTCAGGCTCTAATAGTCCATTGATTCATTCGCAATATGGCCCCGAGTCAGCCAGGTCTCTGATTATTTATTTTCCTCTCGAAAACACTCTCCTCTCTCTCATCTGTCTTATTAAAATGTAATGGCAAACAAAACCCCAGTCTCTCTCTATCTGATGGTGAAGAGAAAAACAATTTTAAGGGATTCGCGACGGTTTATAACCCATGGCTCCAGGAGGGGAGAACACTCAGAGGTCTTAGATGAGATAGACCTCCAAATCAATCACTACCGCCAGAGGATTCCTCACACTGATGCTGGTGCTGATTGACAGACCTCAAATCTTCTCAGTGACTGTCAAACAGAGCCAAGCTTGACCACCTGCTTCGGCAGTTCAGGCTTCCAGCCCTCTGAGGTGAGGTTAGTGTGAAATTTAAGGTTGCCGATGATAAAAAATGTGCAGAGTTGCGGTTATTATAACGTATAACATCAACTTTACCAGGCTTTAATTGTGGTGTGGACAAGCTTCTGAGGAACCAGCTTTTTAAATCCCCTGTCACAGAAAACATATAACCAGCAGCCTCTGAATCTGTCATATGGAATCATTTTCTACCAAGGTCATTTTGGCTTTTTCTTGGAATGTTACTTTTATATTGGACGGCTGGCATGCGATCTGAAATTCTTACACATAGATGGCTTTTCCAGACTCGTGCAGCTGGCAGTGCAGCTTTGACCTTTTACATTCTTAAGGGGAGATAGCTGACCACATTGTTTGGGGGCACGCCCTGGCAGTCCTGAAATGACAGATGAGGGTAACCTGTGTCCCTAATGCCCATCTATCTGTGCGGGAGCTCACTGAAGGGTGGAAGAGTGGAATTTAATTGAAACCTTTAATTTTGCAGACAGGAAAAGTTAGAATGGATGTGGCAGCATTGACTTGAAAGTCTGCCCTTTATACAGACTCAGGAGGGATGTAATGAGGAGGGGAATCTGATCATTTAGCTTCACAGGCACAAGCTGCTGTAGAGGGAAAGCAAAGTAAATATTTGGAATAACTCAGAAAGGAAAATTAGGTCACTTCTGATTAAAACATTTCATTAATCAAGTGATGAAGTTTTACAAACGTATTTGAAGGCTTAAATGCATGGGTGCTTTGTTTATAGAGCCATTACCCATTTAACACAGATTGAGCTACAGATTAAATTAAAATTGCTTGTTAATGTTTAAGAGCACAGCGTTAACAATAATAAATCAATAACGATCACTTATAGATGCCAAAACCAGACATTTACTAACAAGACCAAGAGTCTAGAGTCTACCATGCTGGTGTTTGGCAGGTATAATGTTTATCATGTTCATCGTCTTAGTTTAGCATGTTAGCATGCTATCATTCGCTAATTTACATGAAACAGTATAAGTACAGCTGAGGCTGATGGGAGGGAATAGAAAACACTGGACAAAATAAACATTTGCCATGAAGATGGCACCACAGGAAAAAGCCTAAGATCAAAGTTCTAATTTATCCTCTGGGGACAAAGAATATCTGAACCAAATCTCATTACAATCCACTTGATGCTTGTCAAGATATTTCAATAAACACAAATCATTTTGATTTTGTTTTTGTTTTTTATTTTATTTTTATTTGGAAAGAACAAATGTATACAGTTACACACATAATACAAATACAGATACAAGATTCTTTCCTTTTTTGTGGGCATTTTTTAACTCACTTCGACATCGCCTCTATTACCATTCATTTCTAACTCCCCCCCCCCCCCCAAAAAAAAAAAAAACTTTAAGCCAGTTCCCTTCACTCATCAGCCCATATATGCAAAAATCACTAATAACTGAAAGCCATGAACTGAGAGCCAGAACATAGAAAATCTGACACTCCAAACTATTTACAATAACGGGGAGCATATAGTAAGGAAGGAGAAAAAACCTTATACTTTAGAAAACATGTAAACCATTCAGAGAAGTCATAAAAAAATCTGCTCTCATTGGGGAAATATAATTGATCCATTTATTCCAAATACAATAGAATTTGTTTTTTCTTACATTTAGTATGTAGGTTAAACAAACAAATCATTTTGACGTCACAGTGACGCTAAACGAAAGTTCAAAGGATCCCCAAAGTCAGTGGGATATATCATCTGAAAACAATGAATGTATGCATCTAATGTAGATGCTCTGATGTTCACTGACGCACTTTCCTCCTCAGGAAACCATGAATTTCTACACAACATTTCATGGCAGTCCATCCAACAGTCGAGATATTTCAGTGGTGAAGAGACTGACAGGCTGATGACATGCTGCTAGCTTTAAGCACTTTGTGGTGTAATATAGCGCTGGGTCTCTCTAAATGTGAAGTCACATGGGTGTATTATTGTTCCAACCCTGCCGTCTGCTGAGAATATCCCACTTTTCCTCTGATATGTGTCAACAGAAGCATGCTGCAACTGTACTGTGAGTATTTGCATATCTAACATAATTAAAGACGGTTTCGAGAGGATTTCATCTGACATTCACAACACTAAATAAACACTGTCAGACCTTATTAGACAACACATGACTGCTGTGTTGACATGTCTACTTTTTGAATAACTGGTTCTCTGATTAACTGCAACCAGCAGATTTGTTTTCCAAATGCAGAATTCATGGGAGGAAGAGTTTCGTGCCAAGCATGACATCCAGATGTAATAATTCCAGCCTGCGCAAAATAATAAACAAAAATAGATCACGATTTCTACAAAGAAACATCTGATGTTTTGAAATGCAGATGGTTGCCAATGGCAACGCTGCAATGGATCCTGTAGAAAAGCCTTTTTGAGGGTGATTTACTTCTATTCCAAGAGCCAGTTAGGGTTATTTTATGTATTATTGTTTGGCACGAGAAAGTTTTGACATGAAATCGTTGTTCGCCTTTAATTCAACACTGAAGTGTTTAGAAGGAAACGTGCACAAAACAATACAGAATACAAAACACACTGTAGGACACTTCACTGTCGACATCGCACCACCTACTGTATCTGTTTGTCACAACACTGCTGACTTCACTGCTTGGTAATAACCTCTTCAGATGAACCTGACATAATGCTTTACTGGATGACACTGTGTCCATGCAAAGGACAGGAGCAAAGCAATAAATGTATTCCGATAGGCCATGCTGGTAGGCTTTTTTGTTGTCTACGACCCCTGTGAGAGGAAAGGTTAATTGCCGCCCCTGTGAACCAGTCAGAGATGGTTAAGTTGGCCAAACACACCCACGGCAGAATCTTCCCTGCGGCTAAGTCTGAATTAAAGGAGAGAAAAACAACAACAAGCTGTGGATGAGACAGGATAACTTATTGTTATACGTGTTTCATTACTCTTCCATCCAAGGCTGCTTACTTTGTCTCCTGCCACGGAGACAAACAGCCCTGAAACTACAGATGTGGCCAATTTATCCAGCATACTGTATGAGGTGAGGCTTCCACTTGTTAGTTCATGACTGACCGCTGTGGTGAAAGACATCATGGTAACACTTTACTGAAGACATATTTTATATCAGTACACCTCTCTTTTACTATCCTGTCACTCATTATCTGTTTATACACCAGCCTCCACTTATGGATTGTGGCCACACATATCTAATTAATAAACAAGTATCTCCTTACAACATTATCATGACATGTTATAAACCCTTATCATTACTGTTATTGACTGATGCTGCTAATATATAGCAGGGTTGAACATGACTTGAGACAAACTGAAAAACACCAAGTAAACAGTACAATAAGTCCTGCATATTAAGGATCAAAATACATTGTCAATGCCCTCTATAGCAGCACCTGCACATGTGATCAACACTCAAACAGTGAAGCAAAGGCCTGCAAGTACATACAACAAAATGCTCACAACAAAATAGGCAACAGTGCCGGGGTATGTAAGTCTGTGTTAAGTATGGCTTTTATGAGAAGAAATTATATACAGAATGTATATATACTATTCTTGGCATACCACAGTTTCCAGTTTAAGACCCTACTGTAAATCACAGGAACAATAAAGTGGCACCCAATTCACCCAATCTTACACTGGGTCAACATGAGAACAAAATACAGGGACACAAAAACAAAACAAAAAAATCAAGAAATATAAAATTACCTGCTGTCTGAAGCTGAAAGTAGCTTTAGGCTTTTGTTATCAGTCCGGCTGCCAGCAGCTGGAAATTACTGCTCTTCCTCTGAGGCATGCTGCCTGAGGCAAATTAGGTGTCCGGGAAAGTGTAATGGAACACAATAGACACAATACATCCATCACCGTGAGCACCCACTCCATATCCAAATTGCAATGGTGCCGGCACAGTAAGAGACACCTGTTGCTGAGGCCACTGTCCTCCCTTGCAGAGAGCTGTCAGAAGACTTTTATGGTATGTTTCCACTGCATGCTACAGCTCAACTCGCTTTTTGTACCAGCTGCTTCTCTCTACTTCGTTTTCCACAGCAGATCGTACTCTTCAGCGTTGGCAGGATTTTTAGCACTAACCCGCTTGCATCACTTTCTGGCTGCAACACGATTTTATTCCACCCTCTGTACGACTTCACACCCCGCTGAGAGCGTTTCAGAAGCAGAGCGTCATGCATGCCTGATTTTGCTAACTTGTTCAGTTTTTATTGGTTTGGTCATTTTTCGTTAATGTTTGCATTTCTACGATGGGTTCTACACAGTTACATGGTTTCTTTTTTGTGTGTTTTAATCGTGTTTATAATATAAAATCAGTCTGCACAGGATGTTTTATTTTGAAAATTGACCTAACTCTATGCCGCTCTGTGCAGCTTGACGCAACTTTTTGATGAAACGCAGCCATGCCCGCTGGAATTTATGGGTTAAAGGAGTTATGCTACTCTTTCATCAGAGATTTTGCAGGCTGCCATTTTTAAATATCTCAGTTGAGTGAAATAAAAAAAATTACGGTCGCTTTCTGAAGTTAGCTATTTAAAAATTCCAAATTTGTGCAAGATAATAGTAATGAACTTTATTTGCATAGCACCTTTAAAAAAGAAAAACAAGAAAAGCAGCTCAGCTTTTGAAGTCTCGTGTTGAGCAAGTGACGATTCTCTGACCAATCAGTGGTCTGCAGTGTTTTCACTCACCTGTTTGAAGCAGTTCAGCTCGCTTTGAACTTTGACCGAGGTGAAAAAAGTACCAGGCACCAGTTACTATCTGCAATGTAAAGAGAAAAAAGAGAGAGGGGTATTGAGCCGAGGAGTACCAGGCAGTGGGAATGCAGCCTTATATTCGAAGTAAAAGTACCAACTGGAAGGAACATGATCACCTGGGGCTTATTGGGACACCCAGTTTTCCAGCAGATGCTGCTCTGCCCATGGCATTTTTTTCTGTTCCAATCAATTCTCTAAACTCTCAGGTGGCCAACAACTGGGGTAAAAATGTCCTCGGGCTTTTCTGAGCATGTGTTTGCAAATTTAGAAAGGAGGTTCTTCCACTGTGGATAATTTATTTTGTACAGTAAAAAAAAAGAGGGCAGTAATTTTAAAGGACAATATACTCAACCATTTATCAACAGCACACCTGACTGCACTGCCAGACCCTCCATTAATGTGTGCCTGAAGCTTGGTCCTGTCAAGGATTTTACTGGATATTAAGTCTTAAAATTGTTTAGGTTTTGGAACCCTGCTGAGGGTTATAATTACCAAGGCATCATCTCCATAGGAGGTAAATGGGAAATAACTGAAGGTTAAATGTGTTTCCACATGGCTGAGCTTCAGCTAAAAGGTAGGGATCAAGACTAAAAATAACTCCAATGCGCAGGCTATTAAAGATTAAGTTATTCTCAAACGCTAATCACTTCCCAATACGGCTGAAGGAATGCCGTTCCTCCACATTCACAGTCAGGTCCTTTCAAATGGAAATGCCTGTGCCTTTCTCTTGGGATCATGTCTCTCTGCACCTGATTTACATTATCCACAAGCTAATTCCTGGTGGAGGGATGTAGGCAGTCCCCTCCACAGAAAGGACACCACTTAATGACATCAGGTGTAAACATAATCAACACCAAGCGCAGCACATCTCCAGTGTAAACAGTCCGGGTGGAATACAAGCTATCAAACTGTTATCAGCTGCCACAAAAGCCACGTTGTTCCCAGTGTTTGCATTCATTAAAATGCTTCATATCAAGCAACTTACTGTCACTGATATCAAATTCATCCTTTGAAAAATGAAAGCTCTTGCTTACAGAATGCATCCATTTGCAGAGGAGGATTATAACTTTGGATGGATAAACCTTTCAGCAGCGAATGCTAATGGCGCACGCAGTGAACACAGCAAACAATGCAGAAAAGTTCCAAATATTTTCCCTTCGTTTAATTATCGAGATGAAGGGGTCCAGCATGAATGAGAATGTAGAGATTAGGCCACAAACTCGTGTCAAAGGGCTTTAGAATTTACATCATGCAACATATCAAATCCATATTATAAGCTATCATCATATCACGACATCCTTAGACCCTCTCTTCAGATAAGCCATAAGTGCAATTAGAATGAGATTTGGGAACAACTAATTTGTGGTAAATACAGCCAGAAATAAGCAGTACAACCACAGAACACGCAGATATTTAAAGCTTTATTTGGCTTTAAACACAAGTGTGCAGAAACACAACCTTTATATACAATCAGCTTTTTAGTGTTATTTCCCTACAAACAGTCAAACTATTACCAAATTAGACTTGAAGCAGAAGCAGAGCAACATGCTGCATCAGAGTAATCAGAGCTGTGTTTCTGGCGAGCCCTAATAGCTCTGCTCTGGTTGTGTTTGTTTACTAGATGATGATGATATAGTAAGTAGCGCAAACCAAACAATGAACTCAAAAATGGCTGAAAAGCATCACAGGGCTGCAGACAGGGGAGGCATTACAGGGAGGTGTTGGTTTCAGTGATCTGTTTCAAAGTTAACGTCACAGATTTAAATACAACCAATCAAATATTTTCCTTTATAAGCTGCAGGAGCTGTTTCACAGTGTTCGAATAACTGAGCGCTTCTGCAGCCAAAGAAGACCAACGACAAGAGGTGTATTATCTCCACAGGCGAATACACAGCACCTGAAATGACCCACTGAGGTAGATCTTGTTATATTTGGCTGTTGCCCTGGTCAACCCACAACCAATCTCTCAGTCAACATCTCTTGACTCCAGACACAAAACAAAAAGCTGTCAGTTCGTATTTCTGCTGAGATAAAAAAATACACTCAACAGGAAGAAAGTGCAACATTTTTGTTTCCACTCCCGTTTTTCACAAGTCGAAGTAAAAGATCTAAGACTGCGCAAAAGATTTATGTCTCAAATTTTGTGGGGGGTAGAAAACCAGTCGGTATCTGGTGTGACCACCATTTGCATTGTGCAGTGAAACAAATCTCCCTCACAGGGTCGTTCAGGCAGGTTCTTGATTGTGCCCTTTGGGAATAGTGGAACTGTGTACAGATCCTTGCAACATGGGGCCATGCATTATCATGCTGCCACATGAGGTGATGGCGGTCAATGAAAAGCACAAAAATGGGCCTCGGGATCTCACCTCTGTATCCCTGCATTCAAACTGCCATCAATAACCTGCAGTCGTGGTCCATACCTTACGCCTGCCCGTACCATTACCCCACTGCCACCATGCGGCACTCTGTTCGCTTCAATGACATTAGCACTTCCCACAGGACGCCGTGCACGTTGTCCGCCATCTGCCCACTTCAATGAACACTGGGATTCATCTGTGAAAACTTCTCCAAAGTGCCAGATACCACTGAAGGCGAGAATTTGCCCACACGAGTCGGTTACATCGGCAACACCCTGGTTAGGACGACAAACGCAGATGAGCCTCTTTGAAGCCCTGATTTGAGTTCTTTGGTTTCACAAACCAACTGTTGGATCAGCTGTCCAGGTGGCCAATTACAGACCATCTTACATGTGAAGAAGATAGCTGAAGAAGCGGCCAGTTGGATCGACTGGTAATTCCTGGAAACATCATGGTAGTGCATGCGCATTCAATTCATTTCAGAGAAATGAGCTTTGTGTGTGCACAGAAGAAGTCTTAGATATTTTACTTCAGCTCCAATCAACTGAGCGTAGGTCGCCTTCCTCAAATGTCTGCCCTGTCATATGACATCACTCCCTTTTTCATCTAATATGGCTGTATTTTGTCAGGCAATCGTAGACGTGAATGGGTTTTTAGGCAGGAAGTCAAACAATACATGGCAGCAAACTGCAGAGAAAGTTCAGCTCAGAGGGGAGTCGGTCTGCCAGTTATCAGTTCCTTTGTCTAAATTGTAATGGAATTATTTTACCCAATTTACGTCTTTTTTTTGTAACCCTTCCAATTGTTATCAACACAGAAGACAGAGTCTAACCTGGATGACATGTAACATAAATCTCACTGTGATATTCTTATCTGTCTGTGAAGTACATTTAAAATAATGAGTTAAAATAATGAGTTTCTGCACTTTTCAAAGCACCCAATTTCTCCTGCTATCCTTAAATGTACTTTATATAAAATTCTTTCCATCTGTCCTCAGAACACTAGTCTGTCTTCTCCTGCCTGCAGCAGCTGTTGCAAACCAACAATTCACACCCACATGAACACACAGTATTAACTACAAAAAAGCACCAATGAATAAGTTATTGAATTTCAATTCTTTTTAAAGGAACATGCACTAAAGTTGACACAACATGTTAGAAAATTAAATATTACTGCGTTACACTGCACCACTACTGGTACAACTATAAATGTCACGCCCTAGTTTGTTGCAACAAATGCTAGTTACAGCTGTATCTGTGTAAATCTGATCTCAGTGTGTTCAAAGAAGCAGTGTGTGCAAACATGAGAGACGGGCTCTGAGCGCTGCTGTATCGAGAACATCCTGAAAAATGCATATTACCTTATTGTAATGAATATATAGCAAACGCAGGCTTAATGTTTGTTTTATTACATGAATACAAATACATACCAAAATAGACTGACTTCATGAATACTAATGCATGTGAAGGCTGTTGGGGAGATTTACAGCACAGGAGAAACATGCAGTCGTGTTGGCAGTGATATATAACAGAGTAAGGTAGTAACTGCACAGTATCAGATTGGTGGATATCTAGATTCCCAGAAATACTGCAAAGATACAATCCATCCATCATTGTGTAGGGATGATTCTCCGTTAGATGACAATTATTAACAGTGTTGTAGTTAGAAAATCAATTTTTTATGTCTCCTTGAAGACGACAGCCGTGGCCCAAGACGTTGTGTTGAGTTGTTCGTACGCACCATTCTGGTGAACGTGATCTCTCAGGAGCGTTTTGAGCTAATTTCTTGGCACAAACTTTGACTCCAACATGAACTGCTTGGATTTTGGTGTTCACTGATGAAAGGACAAAGGTCACTGTGACCAAACACATTTTTGGCCTTAACTCAAGAAGTCATAGAATATTTAGGACAATATTTCACACACACCTCTCAAGCATCTATGTTTTAACTTCTTTGCAGCTATATCCATTTTTTAAAGCATTGCATTGTCCACAAACTCACTGGTTGTGCTGAAATTGAGCTTCTGGTGATTGTTGTTGCACCATGTGATGAAGCTCAGTCCTCTGTGCTCCTCTGTAAAGACAGTCTCCAAGCGAAGACAGCATGTTTCTCCCTGGGAATTACTCACTGGACTCATAGATGTCAAGATAGTGATAACTTTCAGCATCTTCACTACATATAAGAGTCTGGACAGACATGGATGTAAATGCAGCTTGACTGGTTGGAGGAGGCATAAAAACAAAAGGCGGTGATTCTGTTTACCATGTGACAAGAAATGTGGCAAATGGAAAACTTTCTACAAAAGCTGTCGTGGAAAATTCTGGAAATTCACCAAACCCGAATTGGTACATTTGAGAAATTCACTTTGTACAAAGCACGCTTTGATGGAGAATAATGTGTTTCACTCAGTGGACTTTGACACTGATGTAAAAGGAAAAGGCACCATCCTTCCCGTCACTGTGGCTTCACAGAACTGAGAGGATTTGCAGGACAGAGCTGCAGCAGGACGGAATAAAAGCAGCACATTTCCATCCAGGTAACAGTCATTCTGTTACGCGGAAGAAACATTATAATATATACACAACAATTAAAGGATTTTAGTAAACTGTCATGAGAGTTAATGGATGGATTACCATGAAATCAGATGAACTGAGGAGGACTGTGAATTAATGTTAACAATCGGCTGTGGAATCGGGTCTGTGTCTCCTAGACCGGTTTGGGTCAGACATTGCATGAAACTGGATACAAGCTTTAAAACAACAGACCAGTCCAGTTTGGGTTAGGGTCCGGCATTTCTTGGTCCTGCATGGGTCTAGATACCAGCTTTCAAATAATAGAGGGGTCCGGTTCGATGGTAGGGGCACTAACTTTTGAACTTGGATTGTGTTTGGTGCTAGCTAGAGCACGTTAGCTCGCTAACATGCTAATTTGCTAACAGTGAACACAGTAAACATTAAACCTATTGAATATCAGCATGTGAGCAGGTGGAAGCATGTTGATGCCTAACAGAGCCTCTAGCATGGCCTTGACTCATATATTAAACTGACGTTGGGTATTTAAAACTGTTTTGTAGACCCTAAAAATCTTCATAAAACATTGAAAACCTTTCAAAAGCATGTGCTCTTTTTGGAGCTAATTCTTAACTATCTTAGTTGTTCCTCACTCCACTCTCCTTGGCATAAAATAGCAATTTCTATAAGCTTTTGGCATCAATGGAAGGTATTCTGATTTCCCTGTGGTATACAGCCGCTGACACTGAGGATTGTGAATATATCACAAACTACCAGTGGGAAGCAAAAACAAAGTGATACCTACATGAGGCATCCACTATAACTTTGAATTACAGCCTCTCCCTTCACTTCTGTCAGCTCCTGTTTGACAACTCTCCTTTGAAGTGGCACCATTTAAAATATCCCCGGTTTACAGCGCATACCAGTTCAGGCTTAATTGCAAGGACCCGAAGGAAACCGCAACACATTTCTGAGTCGTTTTTGTGCATGAGCTCGTATTTCTGGTGAACCAAAGAGGATGAAAAGGATATGTCTGGTACATTGGTTTACTAATGAATCGTTAATGGGAATTGTATTTGCTGTGAATAACTGTACTCACACTCGCTGTTTGCTGCAAATAACTGTGCTGGGTGGTTTCCACACATTGACAGGGAACAAAAGAAAGGCTGTTGCAGACACATCACCGGGTCCCTCTCATCTAATGAATAGTGATTCATCACGCTGAGTAATATGATACTCGCTCATTTGCATATTTGATGGTAATGTAGTGTTTGTTTACAGTAATGAGCAGTTGTAATTGGATTTTAATTCATTATACACGAAATGGGCTGTTGTTGGAAAAGGTTTTTGCAGTATTTATGTCAGCGAAGGCATCAATCTTAATGTCAGCATATTCTTTGAGTTGAAAGGTGTCTCTTGTTTCCAGCGGGGTCAGGATCTAATCCGATTTCAGCATATGCAGAACCTCTTTAAAGAGCTGTTTAGGGTTCTCTGTGACTCGGTTCAATCAAATCAAATTGTTCAGCTCTCACTTTAAGTATCTCCCACTTTGTGTTGCCATTCATGCATCATTTGTATGTACAATGAATCCTCCTGTGCCGCTCAATCGATGTAGCGACACAGCTTCCAGCGGCTGTTAGATGAATATCTCTCACCCCTCCCCTCCCCGCTACCACTGGAGAGTTTCAGCCACATGAATGGAAGACAACCCAAAGAGCCGCATTGTGCCATGTAAATGAAATCATTGTCTCCAGCTCCGTTAGTCACAAAAGAAATTTTATTTAGACCTACTGGGACGATTTAGACTGAGATAACCAAAATGGGTTTCCAGTGATGGTAAGAGGACATGCTACAGTCTGATATTTGAGAGAATGAGAAAGCGGATTCTCATTTGGTTTCAGTTATGTGATCCAAATTTTGATTGTTAACAAAACCCAATTAAAGCAATAGTTTGACTTTTTGACATTAACTTGTTGGACCTTTATCTATTCAGAACGGATGAGTGAAAGTTGTTAGATTTAGATACACTTATTGGCTTTATTGTCCAGAGACGGATGGAAGATCAGCATCACTCTCAAAGCTGTTGGTATAATCTGAAGCTGGATCCAGCTGCCAGTTAGCTTAGCTTAGCATAAAGACTAGAATCAGGGGCACAGTGAGCCTAGCTCTATTATAAAGGTGACAAAAACAGCTCTAAAACACACTAATTAACTTGATATATCTTTTTTTGTTTAATCCGTGTGGAAACCAAAGTGTAAAAAATGCCAAGTTGTGTTTTACGGCGGGTTACGTGCCAGACTACTTCTTGGCCAGGAGTAGTTTCCAGTCTTTACGCTGTGCTCAGTTAACCAGCTGCTGGCAGTCACTTCATATTTAATGGGGAAGATATGAGAGTGGTATCAATCGTCTCATCTAACTCTTGGCAACAAAGAGATTAAGCACATTTCATAAAATGACAAACTACTGCTTTAAGGAAAATGTGTTACTGTCTGAAATCTTGCACTATTCATAATGTCTACACGAGTCAGTGGAAACTATTTCTTTACTCTAAGCTGTTTTTACTGTGCAGGATTTTCTCAGACCTACTTTTCTTGTGTTTTTCCAGTTTTTCTTTGGTAACAACAAACACCTTGAACAGCTCCTCTACAGGTGTCTTTTGATTCCACATTAAAAGTGATAGAGTTTCCTGGCATTATACCCCCTCTTGCGATCTTGTACTGCATATGTTTACATAATTCTGTTGAAAAGTGAACCCTAAAAATAGGCCTGTATAATCTACCTCAAATATTCAACAGTACAAACACCAGTTGCCTGCAGCTACGGCCTTGAAACACCCTGAATGCAGCACAACCAGACGTTGACTTCTAGGAACCGCTCTGTGTTGCTGTGGACGCTGTGTGGAAGCAACACTCCACACAGTCATTTGCATGAAAGTAGATGTTTATTGAATGTTGACTGTATGCACTGTCCTTGTGTGCGTTTTGTTAAGAAAATTTATTTTGGGGGCTGATGCATGACTTGTATTCACAAGTAATGATGGGCTCAAAAGCAGAATGCTGCGCCCAAAAACTAGAAAAAACCTCAATCCTCAGCACCATCACAGTCACCTGCCAAATCCTTTTTACCACCTTTCCTTCTCCTCAAGACTTATAGTTTGATTATGTGTCCCTATCTGAAACAAATCTCCTTTTTCCTCTCATTTCTTTTGTCATCCGCGCTTTGCTCAGAGCACTATATCCCTTTAAAACACCTCTGGAAATCTTCTTTCGATGTTGGAATCACCTTATTTTGAAAACCTTGCCACCTCTCATAGTCCAGATTATATCTGCGGCAGGCCTGCACACACAAAGAGGCAATGCTTTTACCCCCCCCATTTTCCAGAGAACACAATAGTCTGAACTCCCGTCCTCTTAACAGGAGTGAGCTGAAGCTCGGAGAGCAATGCCAGACCGGCAGCTCTCACTCCCAGCTCATGTTGCCATGGCGATAATGGTAGAATCCATAGTCTCCTCTTTGCCGTGCTGGTAATTCAGTTATTTCAGCGGGAGAGACAGACCCCATCAGTGATACAGCCGAGCTGCAGAGACCAGAGCGAAAGGGGGGATTAAATTCTAATGATAAAGGTGTTCAGTGGCTGCACTGAGAGTGATGGAGAGACACAGAGGGAGTGAGGAGGTGTGAATGGAGGTGTTTAGAAATAACTAAATTAAAGATTCCATAAATCAGCTTCATATCTTCTCATTATCTTCTCATTCACTGCTCGTATCTCTTCACCTCAAGCCTCTACACGAGCTGCTGCTTGAATTCAAGAGTGTTGAAAACTGTGTAATAATGTTGAAATGACATTTTATATTGTGCGAGCGCTCTTGTTAGACCATGTTCATACTTTCCTCGAGCACAGACCGTGAAAATAAATGATAAAGTTAACGGGGCTGAGGAGAGCACATGTTTATGATCTGGGGAGTCCTATTTTTAAACAACACCCTGTAACATGTTGGCACGAGTATATGCACACAGATAATCTAATTTTAGCCTAATTATAGCTAATTAGCTACTTGTATCTAATTGCAGTATCTTAATGAGAATAATAAAACCTCCTGCTTAACAAATATATGTAATATATTCCATCTCTTTTTTAAAATACGCATTCTTTATATTATAAGTTTCTAATATGTTTAATCGTGTTGCTTTTCCTTCTGCTGTAATCATGTTGTTTCATGATTTATTGTTGCATGCTAATGTTCTGTTTTAAGCTATACTTGCACATAAAAATGTTCTTTACACATGTTAAATTAATCTGCAATTATGCATGAAAGGAAACCTAAGCAATGAAATAAATGTTTGAAAGGGAACAAATACTTACAAAGTTTGGTTCCTCCTTATTGTGAAATGAGTTCATACCCAGCGAGGTTCATAAAGGAATGACGGGAGCTATTCTTGCAACGTTATTCAAGTTGCTATGGCCAGTTTTGACACAAATATAGAAACATATTTACTAAAACAACATAGATCTATAAATTCTGTGTCTGCGGAAGCTGAGAAGGGCCATGCTTGCAATTAACTCTTTCAATGGCGTCATGTCAAGATCAGGAGTTAATTATTTTGTTCGAAGAAAATGAGCCTTGTTATCTGAAGACGACCAGATAATGAACTCTTTATCGCAAGAAAACAAAAGGCCGTTTCCTCTTATTGCTCATAATGTTTATCAGAAATCAGAAGTGTCGCGTCAGCGTGCAGAGATGGCCTGTTGACAACTGCAGCAACTGATCTGCAGAAAATGTCAGATCAAGGACTCATTATTGATCGACGCATCAGAGGTTAACTTGATGAAATATTTTGATGTCATAACTTTCATCGTCAGTCTTTAGAAGCTTTCAGCTGCTGGGAAGTATCTCTTTCATGTCTTCAGCAGACGTGGGTGTGATGCGTTTTCATTTGAGCTCACGGCGTCCTGTGAAATTAGCTATAGCATAAGTTCAGTAAAAGTTCGGGGTCACAGTCGACAGGTGTGTGCAGGCCGTGTGGAGAAACTGAGGGACGAGTTTGACGGCGAAGCCGAGGCCTAATAACGTCTTTACCTTCACCGTTTCAACAGGCTTTACTTGAGCGGCTGCTGCAGAGAAAAGTCCTTTTCTATCCATAAATTATCTCTCAGGAAATCTGCCTTTGGTTTTCTCGAGATAATGAGATATGTTGCTGCTATCACAAGAAAATGAGCGTGTTATCTCGAGATAACAAAATAATTAACTTGTGATCTCCAGATAACGGCATTAAAAAAAAAAAAAAAACACTGCACGAACAGCTGTTATCAACTCCCGTATGTGACCCCATGTTAGCTGATCCTTTAGCTCTTAGTGTACAAATAATATCTTTGTAATATCAAAATCAAACTGTTTCCCGTAAAGTATAGAAATATTTTTGATGAGTAAGCAAAACCTTACTTAAGCACTATGGGCAAAATTTATCAAAAGTAAAAGTACTCGCTGTGCACTCACTCACTGTGGAGATTTAAGGTGTCCTGTGAGAACCACGTATCTCTAAAAAGTCAGAAAATCAGCCCTGTTCTCACAGGACCACAGTTGGAGATACATGGTTTTCACTGGGCAGGAATGGGAAGATTATAATGGGAAAAGTAACTTGTAACTAAAGCTGTCCGACAAATGTAGCGGAGTAAAAAAGTTAAAACATTTTCATGAGAAAATGCACTTATTGTACTTGGTCACTCCACCAGTGCTGAGGTGTGTGTGGAGCTGAACAGTCCTGCAGCTCTGCATCGCGCTCTGTTCACCCGTTATTTAGTGATCTATCTAAATCCCTCTGGTAACGCCACATTACAGGAGATACAGACTCTCAAACTTCTGTTTCGCTGTAACTTTAATGTGTGTTCATGAATGACTGTGCTGTGCATGCCCATTCATGCTGAGTTTCTGCGTGACGGAGCGATACTTCCTCACCTACAAGATCCCAGAGATGTTAGCTGTTAAACTGCATGTTCTCCTGGGCACCATGCCATATGGGATGAGGAGCCTCGGCGGAGCACCATATGCTCGGAAAACGAGCAACGCTCATAAATGTTGAATCCGCGAGCGCAAAAGTTCAATCTAAAATAAATGCAGCGGCATGGGAGCTCCGCTGCTGTCTTTCTAACTGTACATCTGTAGATACAGTGCATGCTCTCTGAGGAGAGAGGAGCTCTGTGATCACCATATGTTTGCTCTGAACATGGAAAAGAAACGTCGATATATTGGTCTGCTTACTTAGACTCAAGTCCATGTCAGCAGCAGCAGTAGTGGAGGAGGTATTTATATACATTATTGAAGTAAAAGCAGCAATACCATGCTGTGAAAAGTCATTGCATTGCATTGAAAATGGTATGTGAAAATACTGTGCACAAGACATACTTGAAGTATCAAAAGTACAATTAGTGAATACAGACAAATGTACTCTATGACTGGAACACCATTACACACTGTTTGAGTGTTACAGCTGACGCATACATGAGCAAGCAGCATTTTACTGTTGAGGCTGGTGAAATTGGCTAATTTAGCCAATGTAGCTAACACTTTATTTAAAAGGTCCCAGAGCTTCCAGTAATTTCCTAGAAAGGAACGGGTGCATAACTGGAAATTCGTCTGAAGCTTCCTGGATGTAATTTGGTGGTAATTATGAGGAAAATGAACGCACTGTTAAAACGGTGCACCTCCAGTTAATTAACTCCAGTGAACCTCGCTCGTCGTTAAGATTTTAGCTGTTCCTTCATGGACGTTTCTCTGCAAATCAGTGACTCATTTAACACGAACAACAGTATCAGAACATTCTACTTTAGAAAGAAGGAAAGAAAGAAATGTACTTTTATTATCACACACACAGAGTTTAGTTGCACACTACACGCCATGCTTCCGTGAAATTAAAGGAATGTTTCATTTAACCCATCCTTGGTCCATCCTTCCTCCGCGGCAGACCAGGAGCGGTGGGCTGCCAGCCGACAGCGGCGCCCAGGGACCCAACTCTCTGTCGTCACCATTGGTCAGGTGGTGATCTTCTTGCATGTTTTTAGTGGGGGTATTTTTATGGAGGATACCCCAGGTGAACACGGGGAGAACATGCAAGCTCCACACAGCAAGGCCCTTTTTTCCTCAAGCAGCAGGCACTGAAGGCATGGTGGAGGACACGCCCCCAGCGCCCACAGCGGGATTCGAACCGGGACCTTCTAGCTGTGAGGCGACAGTGTTACCACTTGTTCCACCATGCCACCTTTACTATTTATAGGATTTTCCGGCAAAATCATAGTAAAATCAATACAAAGTATTACTGCTAATTTGAAGTTTAATTTATAACAGCGTATTAAATTCTCATCATATGTTTTGCAAATACGCAATAAAGTGCACATATTTCCACAGGTGGCACGGTGGAACGGTGGTAACGCTGTCACCTCACAGCTAGAAGGTCCCGGGTTCAATTCCCATTGTGGGTGCCGGGGGCGTGCTCAAGGAAAGGGGCCTTTCTGTGTGGAGTTTGCATGTTTTCCCCTTAAAAAAACCCACTAAAAACATGCAAGAAGATCACCACCTGACCAATGGTGACAACAAGGAAGTGGGTCCCCGGGCGCCACTGACGGCTGGCTCCTGGTCTGCCGTGAAGGAAGGACTTACCAGGATGGACAAATGCGGAGAAATAATTTCACACTGCATACGAACTGAACCAGGGTTCACTTGCAAGCGAACCGAGACCCACGTTTTCAGGCGGACCAGAGTTGGCTTGTTTGGTCCGCACCAGAGTTCGGATGAGCTTTCACACCTGCCCAAACGAAGCGGACTATCCGAGGAAACGAACTCTGGTCCGTCTAAAGCGGACCAAACAGCTCTGGTGTGAAAGCGACCTAAGTTACATTCCACCAGGTGCTGGTCCTTTGGTTCCATGATGGGTTTAGTTTATTCCACGTCTTAATAAGTGTATGCTTTGTAATAGGGCAGGTGAGGTGCACGGCTGAGGTGGCTTCAAAATGAAACCACTGTAGCACACACTGAACATATACAACATATTCTGTATCTTCACACATCTGTATGTAAAAGGAAATACAATCTCAAAAGTCAAAATAATGAGAAAAGTACACCATCACTGAAATTCTCCCCATTTCCCATTCTTAATTAATCAAATCACCCTTTCTAAGCCCATAACCATGTCTCGCAGCTCTTGCCAATGACGAGGTCCATTAATCTCCCCTCTCCTTTCCAACACTTCCTCAACGATTCAAACATAAACTGACTGCAAATCTTACAGTCAATATTCAGGCATTTAGCTGTTAAATCTGATTTTAGCTGTACATACAGCACTGTGGCTAGCGGCCAGATGAGCACTTCATATCCTCAAATTGAATTAGAATAAATCAAGAATTTTATTATTATTATTAGAACAGAGCTCAATGTCATCATTAAGGAACAACTTCTGAGAACTAATTCCATTAAAGTGGAAGGGTCCTTGAGAAAGTCAGTCATGATATTAATCCATAACTGAACTTATGGATCAAACGCTATGAACAGATGACTTCGTTGTGACCTCAGTCTTCAGAGGCTGCACCCTCACAAAGGCCAGCGAAGAGGCTTGAAGATCAAGCACACTTGATACTGGCCCCCTGCTGCACACTGTAGCGGCTGTGTGAAGGAGGCAGTGACGGCAGCCTCCTGCTCCCTGGGTGCGCTTAAATCATCCACCCTGATAAAGACAGCGCTGGATGGAGCCTCATTGGAATTTTAAAACTGCAAGCTCCACAACCATAAACAAGGAGCATGCTACTTTTAGAGGTGGCAGTGGGGACATAGCATGAGCTATTACTCTGGGGTCCACCGCTAACTGGCCAGCAGTCCTGTTTCTCCTCAATTATGTTCAACCCCAACTCCCAGTGGGGAGACAGCAAAGAGCATTTCACTGCATGAAGCTTTACAATACTCCAGCTGCATACATTAAGACTGCATTCTTGCATCAAAAGTTGGGCGCTAGCACGCGAATACAAATGCTTCACAAGAAAACGGCCGCACTTTCAATACAAGGTGGAACATTGTGATAGGAGAGAGAAGCGAACAAAGATACTGTAAACATGACAATCTCCACACGCAGCTGCCACCTTGACTGCACGGGATTAATGAGAAATAAATAAATAAAGTCAGTGTTTCGCTCGCAACCTCACCCCAAGGGACGTTATCAATGTGACAGGCCTGGCTCCGTGTCGCTCTGAAATGTCAGACACCAGTGCCGCGGTCCATTCTTAATGATGCAAGACACCAATCAGGCTTGCTCAGTACCTGCCAACTTCATATTCTTCCTCTGAAAAACACACAATGGGCAGAGAGCAGATTGTTGCTTGCAGGGGATAAAAGGAGTTTCAGAGCTGACATGAAATATCTAGGAAATTGCTACCATCTCAGAGATAGTCTCAGAGCAAGGAGGTGCAGATGTAAAGACTAGCGCTGTCACATGTTTATAGTCTGCCTCCTTCTCATGATACACCTTTACAGCCCGGTCGCTGTAGTCTGGATGTATACACAGAGAGTACGATGTAGGACTGCTAATTTGAGCAGCATCTGGCACATCTGGGACAATGCGCCATCGCTGCAGCAGTAACGAGAACTGTCATAAATTGGCTGAAACCAGAGGATGAAATGTGGGTTTCCAAGAGCTTTAATCATTCAATTTTGTCAAGATTGAGGTGCATCCTGTTTCTCCTCCTCCTACCGGCTCTGTGACTCGTCTCTAATTCGGGCTGATTGAAGGAAGCGCAGTTGGTTGCTATTTCCGGCGCATGAAGCAGAGAGAGGCGGTCTGGTCGAGAAACAGCTGGATGAAATTATGTCAGAGTGTCGTCAAAGGGGAGAAATGAGCAAACTGGAGCCTTAAATCTTCAAGTGCTCAGATGACGTGTTCTTGCCTCACACCCACATGATAATGTAGCTCCAAGAGGATGTGTAGAGTGGTGAGAGCGGTGGGAGACGTAATGGGCCTGTGTCAAGCAGGGTGGCCAGATGATCTGGTGATTAAAGGCCCAATCAGCCCTGCCACCCAAGTTCAAGATGCAAGATTAGTACCTGCCATGACACTAAATTGTTGACCGATCTGAGCAGTAACACTAGTTATTAATGTTATTTAAGGGGTAGCGCACTTCCATAAAGACAGGGGACCGACGAGGCTTTAAAGTTTAAAGGAATGTTTAAACTGATGCAGAGGCCGAGATATCAGATAACCTTGAAATACCCTTATTACACAAATACACTTACTGTATTCTTGCCAACATTTAGATGAGAACTCGTCAGTATGATGAATATGAAGCTACCGGCAGCAGTCGGTTAGCTTAGCTTAGCACAAAGGCGGGAAGCAAGGGGAAACAGCTGGCCTGACTCTGCCCGAAGGGAAACAAAATCCACCCACCAACATCTCTACAGCTCACTAATTAGTTTGTTAAATCCACACACAAGCCAAAGTGTAAAAACAGCGCGCTGGGTCCAAGCCTCCAGAAAGTCAGATCGCCCGTCAGAAACATCAAACCTTTTCTTAGATCTCTACAGCTTTTCAAATCTTTGTTTGATTCTGTCTGATTTTTTTCCAAAGTTTCTGTTTTAATCCTTCTGAATCTGTGTTTAATGATTGAAACACATTCTGTCATCAGGAGGAGCGTCTAATCATGTGATGGATGAATAAAATTTCAACGATAAATAACACAAAATCCACCCAGTAAGACCTTCAGTTCCCTCCCAGATGCAGGTCTGCTCCGTGGCTGACCCTCTGCTCTGCCTGGAGGATGAAATGTTCGACTTTCTTTGCAACAAAGACTTGATCTGACATGTTACATTCAGCTCAACTGACTCAGCTGTTTTTAATGTTTCAAGCATACTGCAGCTTTACCTATCAGGACATTTATCCTTACTGATGTCATGATTGCACACATGTCACACTAACATTCAGATACTCCCCGTTATTATCCGAGACAACGTCACATCTCATTTCGAGCAAACCGCTCAGGAGAAATATATATATATATATATTTAGATAAAGCAAGCAATATCTGAAGCTTTGAACATACGATATAAATAAGGAGCCTATTTTTGGAAGCCTTCTTCCTCACATCATCGTTTCAAACAAGAATTACTTGTGAAAGTCAAAGGTACTCTTTGACAGAAGTACAAGGTGCAATGTTCAATGTGCAAGACGGCAAATGTCAGACGTTTGTTTGTGAGAAAAGCAGGGGAACATAAGTGCTCTTTTGCTGATTTTCGGCGCAGTATTTTTGTGCCGGTGCTGAGGGAGCACCGTGGTGCTGCTGGGATCAAATGAAGCCCTTTATAACGTGCGTCGTGAGTGGCGTATTACTGACACTTTGTGATCACACACACCAGAAATGCAAAAGACATGAGAGCCCTTGACGTTCTTGCCAACTTTTTTCTTCATATCAAGTGTATTTTCTTCGCGAGGATTCAAGTGTTTACACCCTCACAAAACACAAAGTTTGAGTTGTGCTCGTCGCCTGGAATGAATGCATAATATAAAAGTCACTGTCGCTATTTGTCTTTAGAAAACCTCAGCTGAAGTGCATCTTATCTGGCCAGTGAAGCTGTAATCCTGACAAAGCATCACATACCACACTGTCACTATACTATCGAGGTCTTTTAATTGGCCTCAAAGGTAATTAGCGGTCATGTGAGCTGTAAACTCTTTAACATGGTGTGAGGTTTAATGCCGACATGCATGTTTACATACCATCAATTAGAGGTTGAGAATAAGACTGCGTGCCTTCTCTCTAATCACTGATCATCCCAGATCAAAGAACAAGACAGACATTTGTTCAAATTACCAGTGAATCTCCAGCACTGGGATGGCGGGAGAAACATGGCGTCTTCAGAAAAACCCCTTCTCTCTCTTCTGACCTTCCGCACCTGCAAACTGTCAAGTGCGCTTTCTGCAGGTAATGCTTTGTGGAAAATATGTAAATGTGTGCATTTACACAAAAACCACAACCACAGATCTCACATTTCATCTGCCTAAGGTATGTATATCAAATTCTGCCTCTCCGCTGTAGGTCTATTGGCAGATGAGCACACGGGGGAAAGAGGATTTTGAATCGGCGGCGTGCGAGCCTGGAAATAGCTGACATTTGAAGCGCTGTGTTTGGTGTGGATGTGACACACACACATAAACCAAGAAGGTAAATACTTTTCAAGCAAAGAAAGAAATATCTGTAAACAGCTGTGTTCTCTTCTGCAGGTCACTCTGAGCTTGTCATTATTTCCATGCTGTCACCGTCATGTCCTCAGGCAGAGAAACCACAATTCAGCCTCTAATATGCGCTACATTTGACCGGCTGGCCACAAGATTGTCAAACTCACTTTTTTTGGCCAAACAAGACGGTGCTTCACTCTAATCTGCTTGGCCCTTGTGTGTGCTCCTTGGTCTGAAAACTGGGTATGTTATCATTTCTCCTCAGACCGCTGACTAGCTCTGCCGTCCAATTGGAGCAGGCTCCCTGGGCCCTACAGTGCTCCAAGTAATGCTACTAATGAGCATGAGGAGGCTTGGTAGCAGGGATCAATGTTCTGAGCCGTGTGTCGGAGAACCAGATGCCCCAGCCTGACCAGCTGGTGCCCTGCATACACCACAGGCCTGCTGACACCAGCACTGCTGAGACTTTCTGGGTGACACGGGGCATACAGGTGTAGATGTTTCTATAATCACCTGTTATCTCTCTCACACCAGCACCTGAGCCGCTGATACTGTGAACCAGTGCACAGGTACGGCAACAGATCTCATGTGTGCTGGTTTGCTTCAGACCTCCTGGATGACGGTGCAATTCCAACCTGTGCTGTGTAACTGGTGATTTTCAATGAAGCCTGCAAACTATAAAAATAGTTACATTCATTACTTAATTTACTTAATTTCCCTGGTGTGGGATCCATCAAGTCTTATCTTATTAACACATGAGTCGTAATAATCTGATGATATAACAGTTTAAGAGTCACAGGGTGCATTTTTCTGTGTTGAGAACTTTTACTCCTTTAAGTAAATTTTCCTGATAATACTCACATACTTTTACTTAAGCAAAGGATCTAAATACTTCCTCCACCACCGCCCAGACTCCAAATATCAACACTGTGCACACTTAACTGTGCACTCGGACAAAACTCAAAGCATACAAAGTCAACAGAAAGATGTGAGTAGCATGATTTTGCAAATTGGCGCGAGTATTCGTTTCAACCTCGGTGAAAATCAGTCACAAGTGTTTCAGTCAGAGACACTAACAATGAGGAAGTGACCATCTCTTCAAATGGTTACACAGTTGGATTGGGCAGACAGGGCTCTGCTGCCTTTTGGGACGAGGATTCTGCTGAGAGAGCAAATTCCCCCAAAATAAACATACATGCACATTTGATCTCAGTTAAATCAACAACCCAAAATACCACAGAGGAGGAGGCCGGGGCGGTGGAGCGAGCTGCAGCCACGGTTCAGTTCTGGTGAGCTCAGGCAGACGCTCAGCACACTCCCACAACACGGCCATGCTAGCTAGCTAACAGTTAGCATCTCTACAGGTGCTGTTAGGGTGATGAAATACAAAAGGTCCAGCGGTCAAATTCATGTAAATAACATAAGAAATGTTCTGAATGTTGAGTTTTCTGCCTGCTCCCTCCCTCCCTGCTCCTACTTTCTGATCCTTTGGTTTGAAGTGAACAGGAACTTTTGTCTCACGCTGACCATCTTTGTGTCGTGCTTTCGGGTTCAAGGCCACTCTGCTCCAGGACGGTTACAACTTGACTTTACTAAAATACAAAAAACTGTGATTACAGCACGTGAAGAGCTGCTCGGCGCCTGTGAGGTTTTCAACCATTTCGGATTGAAGCACTTTAAAAAAGCAAACCCTCGTCCAGCGTTGCATGTTTCTGTGAAGTGTGAGCACTTCCAGCAAAGAGCGGTTTTCACGTTCAATTTGAAGATTTTTTTTCAAGGCCTGAAGAGAAAAAAATATTCCAAAAAACCTGAAAGCCATAAACAGAAATGTAAACAGCTGAAATTTTTTTTTCTCGTGTCCTCATTGGGTTATTGTTTCTCTGACATGCTGTAATAAAACACTCCTGGAGAAGATTCATCTCATGGTTGTTCACAAGCGGTGCCTCAAAAAATCAATAGTGCATTAAATATGAAAACTTCATCAGTTCATGTCTTCTGACGTTTTTGACACAAACATCCAAAAGCCTTCACATGGAATAAAAAAGTGGAAACAATGTGACCTTGGAATAGACACGTTTGATACGATTTTCCTCACAGTTGCATCATGCAGTTGCATCATTTGCTGTCCGCAGCATTTTACACGAAACAAATAACTGACTTTGAACACAGCCTGAAACCATAAACAAACAATTTGTCACAGCACAATGTAAAAACAGCCTCTTGCATCAGGGCCAATTTCAGAATGGATTAGGGATCTTTAAGTGCCTCTCAAAAACAGATTGTGATTTCACCGTGAAACGCCGCTGAGTCATCCAGCAGTTCAAGCGGCTCACATAAGTGGGTGGATGTGCGCTCCATGAGTGGACTCTCACATGGAAATGAGGGAGCAAGAGAGCGAAGCTTGAGACAGTGTGGAATTTTAATTGGGCTGCCAGGTCACCTTTTTTAACGACGGTTGTTTAATACGCTGTGCTTTAACATAGCATGACTGCGCTGGTCGGACACGTCGCGGCTCACAGATAATGAAGGGAATTAAAGAGTGGGTAACAGATCTGAACACACTCGATCTGTTCGACGAGAAAGTGCCAAAATAGCTCTTTTCCCGCCATGTACGTCCGACTGAAAACATGCTAGTTTAGTCATGTTCATATCAGAAAAAACATGGTGTTATTATTAGTAACAATAGCTTGATTTAATACACAACACCTGATTTATATGCATGTAACGTACTATGAATGGTCATGTAGATGATCAAAAAACGTAATAATTTTAATGCCTTTTAGCTGACTTAGCTTAGCTTATTGGTAATTTATACATTTTATTTTACATTAAAGCTGCACTAATAAATATTTTATATTAATACCTGATGAAATCACTCTCTCTTCTGTTATTGAAGGGGGTCGATAAACCCATGGAGAATTATCACCCAGCTCCGTGGAGCCTTTTAGCGTCTTTCAGCTCCTTGTTTTGGTTTCATGGCATAATTTTACTGTTTCAATACAGCACGAAAGCTGTTTCCAGCAAAAAAAAAAACTTTCATAAACCCACAACAAACCCACCTGCCCTGCACTAAATGACAGAGGAAGAGGAGGAGAGTGGATGTTAAACTGACATTCATCATTTCGAGGAAAAACATGACTCCAAATAAATGCTACTGTTGCTCTATGTATGGAAATATGTGACTGCTGTTTGCGAAGCCGAGTGGCAGGTTTAACATACAATACAATATTTGGATATGCAACATAATCTATTATGAAGTAGCTCAACAAAACAACAAATGCAAGTAATCAGAGGCTGGCATGATTGTAATTCCCCCCAGGCACGACGAACACAAGTAGTTTTCCTGAACTGGTTTAATGAAGCCTCCAAATCTTCATCAACACCGTGAAAACTGTGCAGAACAATACATTTAGCAAATTAGCAACCGACCGCATCGTCAAATCACACAATATGCATTGCGTGTAGCTAGCTTGCAGCAGGATGAAATATACAAACAAATTATAAGATACCTCGTTGGCTGACATGCCACAAAGAGGGAACTGTCCATGAGACTCAGACGCGATGGTCCCTTCGTTGTCCTCCGCTTGACGAATTCAAACTTAACGTGATCCAAAAAGGCCACGGGCCATATGACAGTCCATCCATATTGTGAAGAAGATGGCGGCAGAGCGTAACCCAGAAAAAGAAGGAAAACCACGTCTCCTCGAAAAACAGCGTGAGAACAAGCTCGCAGACGCAATTTCAATGACTTCTTAATCATTCTAAATGCTAAATTATTGTCTTTTACTGGCGTCTGCTTTTAATTTTCCTTTAATTGTATTTTATTTTTATTTTTTTTATTCCCTTCTAATCTCTTTCTTTCTTTCTTTCTTTCTTTCTTTGAAATGTATGATTTTAATGTATTTTTATGCTTCTGTAAAGCACTTTGAATTGCCTGGTGTATGAATTGTGCAATACAAATAAATTTGCCTTGCCTTGCAATTATTGGAATAATCACAAATAAATCAAACCATGCGTCACTCAATAAAATAACATGAAACTACAATCATGTCTCCAATTACTAACATGAAATGTAAATAACTATATATACAAACTGCATATCCACCAGGCATCAATGAACCATATCAACAAACCGTATGCGCCATTATGGATACATTTACAATGATGGTTCAGATTTGATGGTTTATTCAGTTAACGAACCTCAAAAGCTCGGAACAAAACTTGCTAACCCATGATGGAGCTTATCAACTGTATGTGCACATCAAAAAAGTCATCACCATCACAATACACAATTGAATTGAATTATTGTTCCATTGTATATCCATTAATTTTCATAATGCTCAGAGTAATTCTTAGAATTATCACATACTGTAGCTGTAACAATAATACTTGTTGAAATCAAGATTAGACGACCAATTGTTGTGCCGGCTGACTACATAAATAAACCAATAAGACACTTATTTCTACACATTTCTGTCACAACTATTTGTTTTCCTTTAGCCGGCTCTCCTACATTCGCATCTAGCAGAAGTCTAAAGGGATGAGCGTTGAAAATGGGTTTAAACATCAGCTCACATGAAACAATACGCATGTAGAAAGTGTCCTCCAGTGTGGTAAACAGCCACGTTAGTTGACATTTCCCATCCATTGATTCCCATCATTGGTTCAACCTTTCGGAGTGCTTTGGTCTGACCTACACGGACTCCACGGGGAGGCAGAATGCCACCGAGACTCGCACAAAGCGGACTCCTATCGATCAGCCCTCGCCTAAAAATAAAAGGCGAGGCCCCGCAATGACAGAGAGGCGAGCGAAAAGCCAGTGTCTGCTAATCAATGGTGACCTAGAATTTTATGTCCTCAATCGATACATCATGCTTTTCTCCTATGATCTAATGATCTGCTGGATGTGTGTCTCTGACGCTCGTGAGGAGTGCACAGACTTGATGTCAGGAGGAAAATCGGTGTCATTTCTGCTTGTACTTTTCTTCTGTTTGGGGGTAAATTGCTTGTTTCTTTGCTGTTGAACCCAAACATCAGGCTTCAGGGACGTGCGAGCCTCCTTTTCTGAACTTTCTGACAAATTTGCAAACAAATGTGACCTTTCCAGGCAAAGTAAAATTTTAATGGGCACTGAGTCAGATTTATAGTTTTGAGGTGTTAATTGCCCACTGGTTATTCTTTCACCTATTCTTTCTTTATCTGCTCTTCAATGAATCTCTTTTTACTCTCCCTCTCACTTTCCATTTTCTCCCACTTCCTCCTCAGCTTCCTCTGTCTCGTTCTCCACCTCCATCTCTGCCTCTCTCCCTGAATCTCCCAGCAGGAGCCCTGCTTGCTCAAGGCTATGTGCTATCTCCCCATATTTCTCTCTGGTGAATATTTTATCTCGCCTTTCAAGTATCACTTTCATACCGAAAGAGGGCCCGTGTCCCGCCGTGGTTCTACCTGCACTCTTTGCTGTGAAACATCTCTGTTTCAGATGAGGTGATGACTGTTTGCACATTTCAGGGGGGGCTTTTGATCAGGGAATGCAGATCGGGATTATGAATTTTTAGCAACAGGAGCTCATGAAAAAGGCATGAAGCCAAACTGTGGTCAGCTGGCATTGAGCCACAGATGACAAGCTTAGATTTAAACGCTGTTCATATTTACTGTGGCTGTTGTGGCCCTACAGACAGACGAGTAGAGGCAAATTCATTATTTCGTCCTCTGTTTCTATCGGTCTCTGTCGATCTTGCCCCCCCCCCGTTTCTTTCTGTTCCTCATTTCCCTGAGTGATGGTGACTGATGCTGTCAGACTTTTCAAGGCCATAAATTCTCAACTTATTGACATTTAGGTTCAGTGGATGCCACTTGTTTGCATTTACATCGATGAGTCACAACATTAAAACCACCTGCCTAATATTGTGAAGGTCGCCCTTGTGCCACCACAACAGTTCTGACTTGTTTGGCATGGATAGGGGGCCTCTGGGGGCTCTCTGGCACTGGCTGGCAGCAGATCCTTGGGGTCCAGTGGGTCGGGCGGTGGGGCCTCTGGGGATCGGGCTTGTTGCGTCAAGTCCCACAGACGCTTGATAGGATTGGGACCTGCCATGGGGGGGGGGTGCTTGGGCTGCAGCAGCCTTTAGGTGGGTGGTGGATGTCAAAGTAACATCCACATGAATGCCAGGACCCAAGGGTGTCCCAGCAGAGCTGATAAATGTTATTCACCTCACATGTCAGTGGTTTTAATGTTGTGGCTGATCAGTGTATATCTTCAGGCTACGTTTCCTGAATGTACGATGGTAATAGTCCAATTCTTTTCTTCTTTTTTTTTTTTGCAAATAGCAAAGGGGCGAAATGGAAAAAGGGAGATGGAAATATGCTAACGTCAGTGATTATGGAATAATGGGTAAAAAGAACGGAAGGGGACAAAATCTCAAGAGCAATCTACAGCGTATTCATAGAGTTATATTTAAATCAATATGTGTTTATTCACAAATGTTTTATTCAACGAGCACATTCTCTGTGGAAGAGAGAATAACTTGCAATGCTGCGGGCCTGCGCATTAATTCAGTTTGACACAAGCTGTGCATCTGTGTGTTTGTGTGAGTGCATGTTCACGTCAATCCACCGTGAATACACGCCGGGACTGACATGTGTCAGCGTTGTGAGAGTGTAAACGTCACATGCTTGCAGCTTCTGATCAATCATAAGCGCTCATTGGGATCACATGGGGCTTCCCAGAGCTTCAGCACACATTAGGATGAAGCATTGAGCTTTGAGTTACACCTCACTGGCGTGACCTCCGAAAGAGAGGGGAAGAGACAGAAAGTAAAGCAGACAAGAAGAAAAAACGGAGCCGGTAGCAGTGATGGTGCCGGGAACAGAAGCAGTGACATAAATAAGATTTGGGTAAAAAAAAAGAAAAAAAAAAAGCTGAGCCATAAATCATTTAGTTTCCCACCATTCGGAGGACTGATAAATCACCCATTCAGCGTTCTACGGAGCGGCTAGCCAAGACGCCAGATCTGGGTTGGTATTCAGCGGAGACCAAATCTGGGTTAGCGAGTGATTTAAAAATGCTGAAACCACTGGAAATGGGCCGCAGATAGAATCACATGTTCAGCACTTACTGCGAGGAAACTGGGGTACACACACGGCTTTGCCATAAACTGAGGAGTGTAAATGAAGCTGGTGCTAAAAGTTGTCGTTTTAGGTTTATGAACCCGGACCAGCAGCATGATATGTTTTAAAGATTACATCCATATTAATGCTTGTGGTTTGCTGACGTTGGCTTTACTTACAAGCAAAGGTAATATTAGCAATTACAAAATAAACCAAATTTCTCCTTGTTTTCCTATTTTTTTCTGTCTTTATTAAATCTAAACACATACTAACGTTTCAAACTGGTGAGCCTTCCCTCAGCTTGTTCACTTGAGGACCAATAAGCGTTGTTAAAACACAAAATGAGGAAATATTTCATATTTTGAAGCAATATGGAACAAGTAACAATATATTTATGCCACTTTTTAAAAACTCTTACACAAAGACATGTTATGATGCTTGGATTTGATGGGGGCTTTCTGTGTGAAGTTTGCATGTTCTTCCCGTGCATGCGTGGGTTCTCTCTGGGCACTCCGGCTTCCTCCCACAGACCAAAAACATGCTCATTAGGTTAATTGGTGATTTAAAAATTGTCCTTGTATGAGCATGAATGGTTGTCTGTCTGTGTATGTTGCCCTGCAGTTGGCTGTGACCGGCTCAGGGTGTACCCCGCCTCTTGTCTGTTGACAACTGGGATAGGCTCCAGCCCCCCCCCCCCCCCCAACTCCGAAAGGGATAGTCAGGGTATAGAAAATGGATGGATGGAAGTAATGCAGCATTTTCTGGAGATAACTTCTGAAACATATCAGTTTCAGAGTGTCTATAAGCGATTGTCAAAAATTAGGAAAAGTAATGGAAGTATGAAGGTGATAAGACGTCAGTGTGTTTCTTGAGCTGTTGGGGTCTCCAGGACCCCAAACACAACATTAGAGTTAAAATAACAGGAAAATGCTTTTGTTATAGAAACCAAAAAATCTACCGTCTTCCTTTACTTGAGTAAAATTAGCGTTAAGTAAAGGAAACTGGATGGTTCTAATTACTGATGCAGTTAGTTGTAAGCAGCATTTTGATGTTACAGCTGGTAGAATAGAGTTCACTTTATTTTTTAATTCACTTTGTACACTTGTTGTAGTTTCATCTATGGTAATACATCATAATTTAAAAGCTGATAACATGTTGTTGTTTTCAGCTACTAGAGGCCGTCTATCCATCCATCCATCAGCTACATCCACTTATCCCAGGGGGGAGTGGAGCCGGCTGTCAGGTAGACATAGACAACCATTCAGGCTCATACTCACATCTACGTGCTAATTAAGAGTCGCCAATTAACCTGCATGTCTTTGGACTGTAGGAGGAAGAAAACCCACGCAGGCTCAAGGAGAACGTGCAAAGTACTCGGCCGAGAGGTTAAACCCAGCGATAATATGCAAAGTGAAATGTTTTCTTCTGAACGGCAGAGCAGTGAAACACAGCATAAAGTTTACAGAAAGGAGAAAAATGGAAAGTCAGTTGTACTTTAGCACAAGTTTTTAAAGTTTTAAAGTGCTTGAGTAAATGTGCTTAGTGACCTTCAAGCAATAAAAAATATGGATAACTAAAAAGTACAGCAATGAGAAATAATGTTTTCATCTTTCTCAGCGTGCTTCGTTTAAGTTCATAACATCCATAATCATTTCTAATTTCAGCGCCCGTATCCTGGTCAGCCGTCGTCCTGTCGTGCAGCCGTCATAATCAGTGCTGTCATGTAAATGGAGATCTCCAGTCACGTCCTGTCATGCGGTACATGATAAGTGCTAAGGCTGTGAAAACCATCAGCAGTGGCTCCACGCGGACACACTAAGATTACAGCAGATATCTGCTCAGACCTGCTGCTTGACTTGACACGAATCCAATCTGTGGGCAGCTCTGTAACTGTGAGCGCTCACTGAAGTCATCAAGCCACCCTGCGGGGCGGCCAGCCCACGCCTGATGTTCCCTGGAAACCGAGTGGAACCGGGCTGACCGGCGATGACAGATGGGTGCTGAGATACCAGAGACCTGTGTGGCAGTCACTTTCCCCCACAGACAGTCTGTGGTGATAGCAATGAGCCACCTATAAAGCAGGAGGGAGGTGAAGGAGGAGGAGAAGGGGGAGGGATATGTGAAAAGAATGATGGGTAGGCAATACAGTGCTATGCAACAGGCTTATGATTCACCCGGGGGTATCAGCCACACACAGCCGCAGACAGAAGCTGTGGATGTGCCTGCCAGAGGAGCGGCGTATCGTGAAGCGGCAGCTCCAGACTGGTGCCAATCGCAGCTTTGACTCCTTCTAACCATATTTTCATACTAGTATTCATATCAAGTCTGCTGCCAAATGTTTCGCTGTAAGCTTCGGTCAGGGATCGCAGAATCTCAAAGCCCATCGGCTATTGTCTGATGGGGATGACGGCCAATGTTTGGGGGCTTGCGGTGCAGCCAGCGGATCTCTGGATAACGGATAGTGGACATTTGAGCCAAGACTTCCTCTTTGGCACACTGGTCTTTGTCTACAGTCCGAATAGCAATAGCTAATGTCTCATGTTTTAATCGTTGAATTATTCCTCTTTTGGTGTCCGAATTATACTGTTTCTATCTATTTAAAACAGCCGTTAATGAAGGAAAGAAGAAAAACATCAACAGGAGATTCTAAGTAGAGAAAATCCAAAAATCTGCAGCCATGCTGACAGATACATGCTGTGCATCTGTGGACCATCAGTGGACCTTTAAAACAACAAACAGAGCGTTAACCACAGTCAGACACGCTGTCCATATCCCAAAAAACAAAGCTTTTTACTCCCCTTTGTATTTTCCCACAGGAATTAACAGCCTAAACTAAACACATGCTTCTAGTTGTAATGATTTAAGTAAGCAGCAGGTTTACATGCACACACACACACACACACACACACACACACACACACACAGTTTTGCTTTAATTTGATATATTCCTCTGTTTGATGTTATGTGGTGTGACAGCAGCTCCCTGATGTCCTTCATGGCGTCAGCGCGCATTGTTCTGTATTTTTAAAATATCCGTTTCCCTTTTATTGTCCTCTCTCTTTGTAGTCCACACACGCCACAGTGACTACAATACCCTTCAATGTGATCTTGTGCGAGGGATAATTACTTGAATGTATGTACACTGAAGAGTTTCACGCCTGGTGAAAGACTCAAAGCTTGTGTATGTAATTATCTCGAGTGTGCAGATTGCACTGAGCTGAAATTCCCCATTGAATCACTCATTACTGTCTTTCCAGCTCCTGATAATGATTATGTCTGCAAAACCTTGGATATTGTCAACATTCGTGTCTCTGAATAGCAGCATTTTTTAATGGATTATTTCTGCCATACCTGCGTACGGTGGTAAAGGTTGGACTAGCTGGAATAGCTCTCATGCTAAATCTCATCCTGCAAAGCAAAGAGCAGCTCTGAAAATGTGAACATTCAAGGAAGGATTGAACACTCCCTCTGAAATGTCTCACAAAATGGAAACAGCCAAGTAAAGTTCCAGTTCTTGAGTACTTTCATGGCTTCATTTTTTCCATTTCAGCCACCTTACAATTAAACTAATCTGCAGTATCAGTGAACGCTGCTTCCAAAGCATGCTGCTTATTTGACTTGCTGCAGCGTGCTGGTAATAATCACTGAATGGAAATTATTTAAAAGACATAATTGCTTTGTCAACTCTCTCTCTGTGGCTGCCCACATGACACTATTGCACATGGGAAAGCTGCCAGGCTGTGTATGAATGTAAAATTAAATATGTACGTTATTCATTACGGACTGAGAACGGACATCCTTTGGGTGATTTTCAGGTTTAATAAAAGTGTCCACTGCCTCTGAAGAAATGCTTTAAGATGAATGAGTACAAAAAGAGGAAGTGTGGTGCATCCTAGCTCTACTATTGCAGCTTTTCACAGTCTAAGGTGTCAGCATATTCACAGTCTTATCTCTCTCTGTGTCTTTTTATTGCAACAAAAGCTCGAGCAGATCTGTGATAGCTTATCATTACACCCCTCGAATGATTTCACAGCTCATAGATTCATTTGGTCCAGTGAGTAATGCCTCGGTATGTGCAGCGGTGCCAATAAAATTCCTGCTGAGGCCCACAATCTAACATTAGTGAGGCAGACAAAGTGGATCCAGAAGTCACACGATAGAAATCTCGCTGGCGAGCACGTGTGTGCGTTTGTGAGGCAAAAACTGAGAGGCAGGGAGAGCATAGAGTCCCTGCTATGATCACACAAGTGCCATGGCACGACTGCCAATGAGTCATTATTCACATAACAAGCTAACACGGAGGCCTTCTGATCATGTACTGTTAAGTATTGAAGAAAGACACCAGGGTGTGCGGCAGTGACGGCGGTTAGAGAGTGCTTGTTAGCCAAGACAACAACACTTCATTATCGCTGGCTGAGACCACAGCCCAGACACTCCAGTATTTGACACTGGGGAAGCAGTCATCATCACGCTTATCTCTCACAGGCATACTGATGTCTGAATCCAGAGCAGCAGACGTACTGGAGGGGAGATGTCTCGGCTTCAAGTCTGACTACAAGCTGGGAAGTTTGCCGGGGCCGCTGCTTCGAGTCTTTCCATCATCAACATTTCCTCAGTTTCTCACAATCCGCCGACAAATGCTTTGCGAGCTGTATGTATTTATCAGCTGAGTTATGAGCGGCGGTTTCTCAGCTCGTTGAGCTGTGCAAAGACAATTCGAAGATTTCTACATCACTGTAACTCTTGAACTCAGCTGAAAATATGCACCAGACAAGAATTCTTATGGAAAACATAACGTTGAAGAGGCTGTGATTGAGTGTTTCGGTTCAGTCCCATCGCCTTTATAGCGTCATTTTTGGCCACGGCGGACAGCTATTTCCACAGAAAAAGTTCTAAAAACCCAATTTTTCGCTGCTTGTACAGCACCAAACCTCAACCGGACAAAGCTAGCTAACGTTAGCATACATGGAGCACTTAGCAGCAACAAGTGGCCAGAAACATGACTCCAAAATGAACAATACTGTTTCCCTGTACCTGCTGGATGTCTAAAAACAACCGTTTGCAAACAAATTGAATTTAATATTCATATGTATGTTTTCATTAGTGTATAATCACCTGAAAAGAATTCTAAGATAAAATTGTTGTGTTTTGTTGCCTTAGAATAAGCTGTATATATTTACAGAAGGAGCAGGTCGTCGTCCATGGAGTCTGCCATGTTTCTACAGTAGCCCTGAACGGACAAACCAAACACTGGCTCTGGACAGCGTCCATCATGCAAGTTCTCCAATACGCTTGGAAAGGGAGGGTGAGTCAAGGGGTATTCAGCTGGTTGTAATCTGCAACCACACTGCTAAATCCAACATAGTGGCGCTTTAATTTCACTGGGTCTGCCCTTTAAACTAATGGTGAGGATGAATGAACTTAACTTGACTGCCTGCCTTTGGTCAAAGTAGTATTTAGTAATGAACTTTAAGAAAAATAGTTAAGTAGAAGTAGAAAGTTTAGTTAGGACGGGATATACACAAATTTGCAATGTGGCAACCGTATTATTCCCAGATTATTACAGATTTTTTTAAGCAGAAATAAATGATTTTTTAAGTCTTAATAACTTCATACATTAGCAAAATTTCTAAACTCTCCATGTGGTACTCTTGTGCTGATGAAGGATGAAAACAGTAATTTTGTGCAACAGTGCTGAAGCTGAACTTGACCAACATGCAGAACTTCAGCAGCCGGACTGACGCTTGAGACAAGAGTGGCTGAGCCCGGGTCATCCAGTGAAGGTTATCACCATCCAGCGTGCTGCCATGAGATTAAAATAAACACTCGCTTATTCAAATCTATGTTCCTCTACTTTAAAATGGGATCAGGAAGTGTCAGTCAGTGTAACCATTTAATCTTTGATCCTCTTGAGATGCAGACTGTAATTTTAATAACTGTTTATTCACATGCAAAAAGATGGCGTCTCTCCTGCATTCTAATGGGCAAAGAATGGCAACTTTTCAGATTCATGCTGATATCAGAGACTGTTGACAGAAGCAAACGAGGGGGGAATAAATTAGAGAGCGAAAGAGCTGGTTTATATGTGTCCCTGTCTGCACATGTGCATCATGAGTGGGTTTGGGGCCATTTAAATGTAATTTCAGATAAGCATTTCTGAGGTTAAAGAAGACAAGGCTGCTTCAGCGTGGCAGCATGGATCTGTGTGTGTGCATGTGTGTGTGTGTCAGTCATGGGGGACAGTAAGTATTTAAAATGGGGTTCTCCCCCATGGAAAGTGGGACGAGTCATCACCATAAACTGAAGAGAAGTCTCGGCTGCTCAGGCTGGTTGTACCCATGTGAATAAGGAAGTTAAGGCTCTTTCTGACACCTGCACAGACCATGAAAATGGACAATTTTGTTTGTGCCACATTCAGTTTAGGAAGTCATAAATTGCATGGTCGAGGTGTCTGAGCATCCTTCGTTTTTCCATCCATAGTGGCAACATCAGTGACTATATACCCATAATTATATAATAATATTATTAAGAAGAGCATAAGCTGGTTAAATACTTGGCTTCGTTAAACCCCATCCCCAAACAGGGGTTGTCCAATCATAACTTAACACAGTGACTTTGTTATATTTTACTCAAAGTAGTAAACACTACCATCATTTCATTTGCATCAACAGATTTTCCAGCCACTGCATACCACTGGTTCATTAATACAGCAGGCCTCTTTTGTGTAGCCTCACTACAATTAACCAAAACAGAGAACAAAACTCAGACAATTAAACACAAATGACCAACGATAAATTAAAAGCCAAGCAATATTAGGCTACAGAACTTAAATAACTACCACTTTAAGAGCAGAAAACACCAACAAAGCAGACAACACAGAGACGTATTAACAATATAAACTCCACAGCAGCTGCAGCCACAAACATACACTCACAGAGCAAAGCACAGTTTGTATACACAGGATGCTGCCTTGCTAAGCAACACAATGACTGATGATGTCTCTGTAGCTGTTGGTACTCACCTGTCTGACTGAACCATGTCCTCAACAGTCTTTTCTGGGTTCATCTTCTTTGCTTGACTATTCTCTGTCCCACCATAACCAGTCCTCTCAGCCTTCTGTCCCAGTACAACCAGTCCTCTGAGCCTTCAGTCCTCAAAGTTTTCAAACATTATGAGCTGTGACAGAAATGTCAGAAACAGCAGAAACGCCCTCACACAGCTCGCTGAAGTTCTGCTGGAGGATCCACCACGAGCCTTTTAGCATTTAGCATTTAGCCAAACACCTGTTGGTAACGCAACGTCCTGGGTGTGTTTGATTTGTGTCACTGGGCGTGCTGACCGGGTGGTGCACTAACTCAGTGAGGTTGTTGCGACGGTTTTCTTAGGGTAATGACTGACAAAACAATTAGTATTCTGTTCCAAATGAAGCGTTTAAAAGCTGCGTGCCTGTTGCATTTTTCTCTGTACAAAAATTTAGAGTTTTAAATTTGAGTTGTAGCATCGCGCTAGCTAGCTACAGCTAATGAAATGTGCTAGCCACATTTTGCATTTCAGACGACAATGACGGTGCAGAGCTTCACATCAAAAGCAGCTTTCTAACCGAAGAAAAGCTTTTGTTCACCTTTATGAAATCAAAGACCGAGTGTTTCAAAAAAATACTCTAAATTTCGAGTAAATCTTCCATGACTGCATCCTGTGTTGTGCTAGCATGGAAATCCTAACAGGCATAGCAACAGTAACTATGGTCAGTTATTTTAAGATGAGTATGAGTAAGGTTTATTGACAAGTAGCTTTACATTACATGCAATTAACAATAAACATGAAGATATCCAGAAGCATAATCAGAAAACTGACAGCATAACAAAATATTATATAAAACAGTATTGCAGATATTTAAATAAAAGAGCTGCTCAATTTTGTGCAGGAATTTGCACAATACTGAACAATGAATGTGCAAAAGTTCACAGATGTGCAGACTTTATGTTAATGTAACATGTAGATGATGGGGGTATAAGAAAAAATCTTTATTTGCAGGTCAGCTGTTTGCTAGAAAACAAACAGAATAAACAGCCCCGGGGTCCTCTAGTTGCATTTGATGGAGAGGGGTGACAATATCAAAGCAAAGACTGCTGTATATCATTTACAAAGAAAGATAAATGGGTAAAACAATGGAGGAGGAGCATCAGCATTCATCATACGGGGAGATTGCCTTCTTAATTTCATTATGCTTTATTCAGCCTAACAGAGATGTGCAGCTCAGCAGTGTCTGGCTCTGCATTTTGTTTTGTGTCTTTCTTTGAGAGATGAATAAAATATCAGTATGAAGTGCAGCTTCCAAGAACACGTAAGTTGTTACAGATGTAAAAGTGATGCTTTCACACTCTATGAGCATTTTTATCTCAAAGCGACTCACAATGCCTACCATCTGAAGAAAGAAATTGCAGATATTGTACTCTGACAATATGATTACTGCTATTAAAGGAAATGTGGTTACCATGGAGTTATGAATCAATGATGACATTCATTTAAATGATTGTGTCTTTAAATGTGATTCTGAGATATTTTAGGTTTGATTTCAGAATGAAACCTTTGATAAGCGTGTAGTTTGAAAACTGGCCCAGTCTCAGATGGCTGCTCGTATCAGATGTTTTTAAGGTGAGGACAGTTGGCATCTGTTTCTCTTTCTGCTTCATGCTGCTGTCAGAACCAGCTGATTGATACAAACTGGTGCAGCACAGGACTCTGCAGCAGGCGATGCTGCCTGCCGGCTCGCCATTCTTTGCTCGTGACAAATGCGGCCTCTAAGCTGCTGTGGCAGGCTACGATCCTGCAGGACCCTTCATGTTGTGTACGGTGTTAAATTTTTGTCATTAACTCCAGGTGCGCCACCCATCTTTTCCCCCTCTGTCATCATTGGCCAGAGCAGCTCATCCCATGGCGAGCAGCGCTTTCGCTTTCCGCTCTGTTTAAACCACGTCCAGATAGGCAGAAAATGCATGACAGACAATCTCTGCCCTACTTGCAGCAACACCACACAGGCACGCACATCATACAGAGAGAGACACATAGAACTGAAGTCGCAGAAGACAACCCACTTTGGGAAAAACAGGGCTGAGGGCCAGTTCTGAATCTGCCTCTGGCTGTCCTTGACAAACCTCCGGGCCAGATCCTCCTGGGTGGTCTAAGCAGCGTGGAGCTCTGAGAAGATTTATCTGGATGGTTGACAACTTCTGCAGCACTCATCCAGGCTGCTCGTGTCCCCATAGAGAGCACATGTCACTGCCTTAAAAGCAATGCTGCTTGACAATGACATTGTGGGGTTGCTTTTATCTGGTTTCCACTTTATTTTGGAGCAGTTTTGAGGAAGTTTTGAGAAGCGTATAGTTTGAGGTTTTGTATTTGTTTGCCAAGTTACAGATTTTCCTATTGACACTTTGTCGGCTGCTGTTTGTCGGCTGCTGTGTCACATAAAAACAAACACATGACAATACAAATCAACACCACAAACACACATCTCATAATTACTGTACATAACACAACACTCAACAACTACACGTACATTGACTTAAAAAAGCAGAGTGACGTAAAATCCATATGATATGCATACACTGTGACAACACAACACTGTAAAACATCACACAGGAATTGAGCGCAATCAATTAATCTTTCCTTATTAACTTATTTTAAATAGTTTTAATAATTTCAGCCACTTCAGAATTTATAATCTTGAAGCCTTTTCAGTCAAACGAATGTCCTGCTGGGTGTTCACTCTTTTCATTAAATTAAGTTTCTTAACATGATGAGCATAACGTTCCCTCATCTTTTTGTAGTTTAAAGAAAGCGTGATGGAGACTGTGTGTCTTTAATACATGTTAAGATAAATCATGCTTGTTTCTTTTATAGTAATGAAACCAGTGCTAACGATGATTAAGGTTAGTACTGAATTCAATTATTTTCACATTTTCAAAACTCATAAGATGACTTCAAACTAAATATTAAACTCATGTTCAGTTAACTCAAGTTTTCAAGGCACATGTTTTTGAACTGAGCCAGTTTAAAATAACTTACATTTGATAATTTGAGGCCTCTAAGTGTTTTTCCACTTATCCTGACACATATTAAACACTAGATGCTTTTCAGTATAACCCAGTGGAATACTTCAGCGCTGCAACCAGAAAACCCTGTGTATTACCACCCAGAAGATTTCTATCAGAAGCATTAACAGAAAGCCCAGAGGAGTCTGATAGACTTGGTTGCTTTGGTCCCTACAAACAATAATAGGCCTCAAGCTTCATTATTGCTTGTTTTTAATGTGTTCCTAAGCCATCAACTATCAACAAGAATGTATTTTAAGAGATTAGTTTGCACCTCTGGGTCATTTTAAGCCAAATAACTGCTCACAGTTATGTTTTCCTAATTATGATTATTCCATGATTATATTACAGAGCTCCCTTGTCGTTGCAAACACGACGTGCTCTCCGGGCTATTGAGGTAGAGAGGTGACAGTGTCACTGAAACCAATTAAAAAGCTATCAGAGGGAGCTGAAAGGAAAACATTTCCTATTAGATTGCAAAGTTAACCACTGGCCTGAGCCAAATGTGGCCACAGGAGCACTAAGATGTTATTACTCTCTGCAGGCGCTGTGTTGTTATTCCTCCGTGGTGTTGGATGCTAAAATGGGCTCAATAATGACCACTAACAGCACTTGGCACTGCTGTTCCAAAGAATAGCACATCAGCAGCGGCTGTCTCCACTTGTCATTGTTCACATGAACTCTCAAAGGCGTCTGGTAAATTTCAAATGCATTATTTTTCTCCAGTGCCGGAGTGTGTGCAGAAGAGGGCGAGGGTGAGATTGTCCTTCCACAATTAAGTCCCTTCAAAGTAAAGTATTCACTGTACTTGTCCCCAAACATTTGTCATCTGTCTTAAGTGCAACCACTTTACTCGTTCTGTCAACCTTATTCAGTGGACCAATTAGAATTATTGAGGAATAGTCAAACAGCGCCAAGAGCTGACAAGATTATATACTCTCATATCAGTCTCTTAAATATGAACCTAGAGCCAGTTAGCTTAGCTTAGCTTAGCTAAACTAACTGTTTTTAGCTTAGCTAAGCTAACTGGCCGCAAACAGAGGGAAACAGCTCGCGTAGTTCTGACTGAGGACAGAAAATCTGGCTCCCAGCACCTCTAAAGCTCACTGATTAACATATTAACATTTCATTTGTTTAATGAAATGTCTTCATTTGTTAATCCATACAAAAAAAGTTGCTTTCTTCCCATGTTTACCATGAAAGCAAAGTATGTCCAAAAACTATTTCTTTAATACGATTTTCCCTGGGTGACTAGTGTACACAGGATTAAAGATATTACACGCTATAAGTACGTGTATGTCCTGCGTTGGACTGAAGTGTGTTTGTTGACAGAATCAAAGAAAAGAAAGATCAAATCATGTACAAACAAGATAAGACAACTGGCACTGAAACATACGCTGCTGTTGATATAAAAGATAAAAAGGATAAGAGGATAATAACAGACATCACACAAGCAATAAATATTTGAATACTCCAGTGGGGGTCCAAACTCTAATTAAACCAAAAGCATAAGTCATATGTATACCCTTTTAGCTACAAGCAAATTAAATAGAGAACTCCATTAATATTTTAAAATCGCTATAAGGAAATACATTGGTGCTATTTCATGTTGGGCTTTGTTTGCTGAGCTCGCTGTGAATCTTGAATCTTGCTCAGAGCTTTATGAACACAAGTACGTACATATATAACAGTATATAATCTACAGTGTCTATATAAACTAAAAGCCCTCTCCTCTTAGCTTGTGGCCCCACCCATTTGAAATTTTCTAGACATGCACCAGAAAGGATTATTGTGCAAAAGCTCTTAAATAAATCCCACCGTCTTCACATAATATAGCACTCAGCTCTTCATGTCCCAGCAGAATTTCCTGAGAAATCCAGTTTTGGGGGGTTAAAGGGTTTTGGAGACTGTTCCCACAAGCTCTCCCATTTCTACAGTTTGTTGTCTGAGCAGCAAATGATGCTCACGTCAACTGTGTGTGTGTACATTGGAGCATGTATGAGTGTGTATGAGCAGACATAAGTGCTGCGAGTGTACCATCATTAAAACCCAGCTGGCTACAGTCACTAAGGGGACTTGGAAGTAAGCTCTGGATCCAGCACACGAGTCACGTAACATCCCTGAACATCTGTGTGAAGGCACTAAGGATCGGATTAAACAGAGGCGGTGACACACACACACACACGACAGACACTCATCCATGTGCTGATGAACCTGTTGTCGTCTTTGATTATGAAAGCTGATATTTGGATAATCAGGTTGGAAGATGGAAATAGCCGCTGGCGATGGTGGGAGTGACGGCACGTGTCATCTCCTCCAGAAACAGTTTCATCTCAGGTGCTGTAAGTCACACTGACCCCCCTGAGGGGACAGGTCCCTTCAGTAAATGATCACGACCTGGGCAACATCATTAGGCGACTGCTGTGTGGCAGCAGCTCCTTGGCAGAGTGATAAGCAGGAACACTCTATGGGGAAATGCTTACAGTGCACTTAGAGGTGACAGGGATAATATGGGCCATGCACTTGTTATCCTCAGCAGAGCAGCACATCATTTGTACGCTTCAGCTATAAATAAAGATTTGTCACAAACCGGGATATGCAGTCTGGATGAGGCGCTGAGCTGTAATCGTTCTGAATTTTAGGATTTCTAATTGACCGTTTACTAAACAGCCACCTTCAAACAGCGATTGTCCAATCACAGCTGAGCAACCATACCTAGACACAGCAGGTTGGGCTTGGCGATACCACAAATGTTTTCTTTGGTTTTCTTTTTATTAAAAGCAGCTAATGTAATCATGAAAGGGAAAGAAATATGTCATGAATTATTAGGTGAATGCTTTAGGAGTTCCACTGATCCACAATCTCAACACTTTCTGGTATTGTAGCCCAACTTTCTGCTAAAGGAGAATGACTGGTTTGACTGGTTTACTGTATTTGACATCTGTCATTTTGTTTATATTGGATTCTACTGTTAGTGGTTTTACAGATTATGAGCATATTTCTTAAAGATTCATGCTAATTTGGCTGATTTTCTTATTTGTTTATAGACGCCATCTGTTGCCAGCAGCGCTCAAGATGATGCAACGCATTAAGTAACTAGCCAGGGTTGCTGTAGCAAACAAATAGAAGTAGGATTAGTTAGCAAGACAAGTATCATAACTGTAGCCTACTTTATATCCAAAACTGTGCAACCGACCATATGTTGAAGCTTGACTAACTAGTCGCCTGTATGGAGTAGAGAGAGCCATGATGTTTTTCTTGTTGGATAAATGCTAATGTCAGAGCCGTTTAGGTACAAGAAGGGGAGTGTGGACAAGGGGAAGGCTGGTCTACTGCTGCAGGTACCTTGAATAGGTCCCTGGATCTTCAGTTTAAAGTGTCTCAAAGGTCTGTTAGGGAGAGGCGCTGATCCAGGGAAAACATAAGAAGAAAAATGAGTAGTGGGGCATCCACGGAAGTGACTGAACTAGGCAATGATACAACTGCATTTTTGAGGGCGAGAAGCCAAACTGAGAGAGAGCCGAGAGACAGTTAGAGTTATACAAACTGGAGATGGAGGAGCGAGCGAGGAGGGAACAACAGTCGCAGCAGCAGATGGTCGAGATGATGCAAATGATGCAGCAACAGTTTGTCCAAATGCAGGCTTCCCAGGCCGTACCCCTTCAGCAGCAGCAGCAAGGACAGGCACTGCTCGCTCTAATTGGAAAACTTGACATTTTTCTTGAAGTCCATGAACAACCCTTCTACAGACACTCTGACTTCACTCGTACATTTGATGAATGCCATCATCTGGGGTGTGAGATTGATGTTTCTGAAAGGGGCCTGAAAGTGGGAACACTGGATGGCCAGTACCAGACACTGCACGCTGTTCTAGTACAGGTAGGTTGGAAAATTTAAGGTGTCACTCAGCTGCATTTCAGCACCATGGAAATTTCCACCTCCATCCCTTCACCACCTCAGCTGTGGATGCCTGGCCATCTCCAGTCAAACACTCTGATCAGAAGTTTCCCTCTCAGGAAGTCATCAGGAAACGAAAACAGAAAAAAAATTAGAGTGAATTATGGGAACAACAATCAGGCAAAGTTCTTAGTGTCCAGGCTTGATGTCAGCAAATAACAGTAACATTGAGATGATGCGTCAGCTGGACCTGGTCCAGGGGTGCTGGCTGGTTCATTCCTGGTCTGGTGATAGGTCACACTGTGCCATCTATGAAGCCAAAGCAGTTGTCCATTGGGGTGCACATCTGGTGTATGCAGCCAGCATATGTTTAATATATTGTGGTTCCACTCTGTATGAATATCATAGATGAAATCCAGCACACCATTTGATGCTTTGCACTAGATTGCTACTGGTTGCTGCCCAAACTGCTGCATCATGTCACTGTGAGGGCTCGGCTGTCAGCCTCTTCAGCAGCATGCAGAGCACCTCTGTGCCAGCCATCACACTGCTCTGCTCTGCTCAATGAATGAACTCGTCAGGCATGCCAAGAGCCTCCACCAGCAGTGGTATGGCATTTTTCTCACCCGAAACTCTGCAAGACACTCATCGTCCTCTGTGTCATCCAGATTAAAAGGCGTAAAGTGTCTGGATTGCAAATCTAAGTTCCTGGACCAGTTCATGTTGTAGAGTAATGCAAACTCCTAATGTCGAGCTAATCTCACCTCTGTCCATGTATGTAAGCTAGCAGCCAAACAGGGTCATGTTAGAATGAAACAAAAAGTCTAATCTTACATTATCATACTTATAATACTAGAACAAATAGCTGTACACGCTGAAAAATCATTAATATTAAAAATTCAGCCTGAGAGAGCTCATTTTAGCTAACATTAGCTTACTCAGCTACAGAGGGAATCTGCTAGCCTGGCAATTAGCCTGCTTTTTGCTAAAATCTAAGATCTAATGTTTGAAAAATGACTACGAATTCATCCCTCTTATCATTAACTATGAGCAATGAGAGAGTGGGAAGCATGACAAGCGTGCAGCAGAGGGGTTGAACGATGGCAGAAACTGTAGATGCTCTGTGACGATCGGCTTTCTGCAGACGTGATTATGTCTGGTGCAACTATATTCACAGTGACCTTTAATAAGCTATAATCACAGGAGAGTGGAGAATTCAGGTTTACACCACACCTCATTAAAAAAGAAATTCAAACTGTATCCATGCTATTCTCACTTTTTTCCTGTTTCTCTGTAATAATCAGTTATCAGTGTTTAGTCTAGATAAGCGTGACAGTATTGTCTTTTAGCAACAGGATGTATTTCTGACTCAAACGTGTTCTTATCTTCTGGCAGACATTATCCTCTGCAGCAGTGTGTGTGGCCATGTATTATTCACATTGTGGGGACATAAATCTGTTTACACAGTCACACCGTGGGGAAGTCTCCACAATGTAAATCATTATATTTCAGGGCGAAGACTTCAGGGTAAGGTTAGGGTCTATGTAACGTCCCCCAAAATGATGGAAACAGCCACGTGTGTGTGTGTGTTTGCTGACTTTTGATGTGGAAGTTGTTGCAGCTTTGATGGGCAGCAGTCATTTTCACACAGCCCCGAAGAAAAGCGTTCCAAAATGTCAGGCCATCCAGAAGAAAGACACAGCAACAGGCGCGGCCTGTCAGCTGGCGAGATGACAAGCGGCTGTTAAAGCCAGTTTAACCGCCGACGCGAAGCTGCAGCACCAAAAACAGTCGGACAGGGCTGAGAGATCTAATCTACCTAAAATAAAACACACACTAAAGAGCAGTTTATCGAGGGCAAGTGGTATCTCAATGGGGCAAATGCTCCTACACTGTTTGTGTAATCAGGCATTGAGGTATTTTTTTTAAGTGGCGGCAAATAGATGGACTTAAGCAGCTGCAGCCAACTATCAGCCATAATGCAAAAATACTGCGTTTCTAACAGGGTCTGCAAAGACGCTCCGAGTGTGGGCTGGTTTCCATGGTGAGCAAAGCTAATCAGCCATTTCTCATCTTTGTGAGTGACACAAACTGAGCTCAGAACACCCTTGAAAATCCGGGCTCGAAGCGTTAACTCGAATAACCATCTATCTCTTACCTTGACCTCGCGCATGACCCCAAACCATTAAACACCTCCCATGTGAGTCAGAAATGAGATGATTGCTGTCTTGCCTTAATTTGCCATTTCAACACAAGACAGACGTCAGAATGAGGAGCGCGGTGTAATTGCCCTTGTCTGGTGCGCTAGATTGTTGGTTCTCTGAAAGAAAAAGAGACAGCGTGGCTCCTCCATTTACCACACGATGAAACTCATTCTCAGAATATACAGCGAGGTAATTGGGCGATGAATTACTTTTGCATCAGGACCACTCAATGACACTGAATCTGATGTAATATATTATCTCCCCCTTTGTGGCAATTTATCCCCAAAATGACGTCCAATGGAAAATGAACGTTCTCCTCCTTTATCAGACCTGAAAAAACAACCTCTCAAACTTCCCAAAAGCAACTTCTTTTTCTCTGAAGAGCGCCGTGGCGTCAGGCTTTTTTATTATGTAAAGTCACGTCTCCGAGTTTGACTTGCGAGGGCTGTCATTCCCAAAAGAGAAGGAATAAATGAGTTTTACATCAACTAATGCAATCAGCCGCAGTTAAACCGAGATCTCCAAAAATTTGATTATATCTGCTATAATTGAGAAGACACCCCCACCTAGGATTATATTGTGGAGGGGGAAAAAAAAGCACATTTATACGTGTGATAACTGGAGATGGATGGAGAAAAAGACGTCTAAAAGAGGAGAAACAGCGCAGGTCTGTCAGATGGGGAAAAAAAGAGACACAAGTCAACAAGAAAAAAAGGACAATCTTTATTTGAATCTTTCAAACCTGTAACAAAACGTGACAATCTCAATTCAAACCCAAAGAGGAAGTTTGGCAGAGAATGGTAGGCAACTACAAAGACCAGAAGGCAAGGCGAGGGCATGGTTTCCTTTAGTGCAGTTTCACAGTAATAATACAGGTAACGTCTGGATATCAAAAACAACAGGTGTGCTCAGGTTGAGGTGCCTAAGTTGATCAAGATACGGGAGATACTGAGCTACAAAAGCACGACGAAATGAGCAATGATGAATAACAAACCCTGCAGCCGTCTTATTACTCAGCTACACGTCTTAAAAGGGCTCCGGCGCGGGGGCGAGGATTGGGGATTACCTTTGCACAATAATAACATTAACAGCTCAACACATTCATTACCGTTTGAAAATAACATCTCAATTCAAGACCCGCTTAGTCGTGTGCTGTTGTCACTGTGACAGGAAGCTGAAGAAACACTCAGGATGGGGACCTCCAGTTAAAATGACTGTCGTTCTTCTCCTCCCTAATTCAAGATGAACTTAATGCTCACTCATTACCGCGTGTTGAAGCCCCCATGAGAGAGAGCCTGTTATAGGAGCTTTCATTGCTCATTTCCAACTTATAATTGCTTTGCGGCTCTGTGTGTTAAATAGAATGCGTGAACGTTTCAGATGAATAATGTGCGACAAACTCAGAGTAAATAACAATCCAGAGTGTCTGTCTAAAGGAGCAGTTTGGCGTTTTGAGAAGAACGCTTGTAACTTCGCTGTCAGACGATCAGTGCCACGCTCTGGTCAGCTTACCTTAGCATAAAGACTGGAAGCAGTGGGAAACGGCTAGCCTGCCTTTGTCTAAACCTCTACAGCTAATTAACATCTTTTATTTCATTTGTTTAAGGTGTGCAATAACTGAAGTGTAAAGACAATGATGGTTTTGGTTTGATGGATCGTCACCGTTCCCAGGAAGTTACTTTAGGGTTTGTCCAATTTGAACAAAGAAAGGTGTTTTAATAAGTGAGGTTTGGTAGAGAAGAAGAAAGCGTATTCCCCAAAATGTCAAACTATCCTCAGCATCTTCCTTTAAGCGAGCCATCCTTGTCATTTTGATTTTTTTTGTACAGTATTTGTGTTTTTCTCCGTGCTCATCTCACTGGTTTGCAGGGGGCGGGGCTGAGCTGGTAAAAAGCTGATGCCTGGGTGCTTCCGTGGACCAATCAAGAGTGAGAATCTAACGACAGCTACGGGCAAATCTGCATTTGTTGCCATGAAAACACCGCCGTAAATCAAATCTCAAAATTACACCCTGAGTTTTTGAGTGTTGTTGGGTTTTTTCTCAATAAGCTTCTTTAGTGACAAATATTTAACTTCATTGACACTAAAGACAATAAAACATGATTTCAGGTGCTTTAACATGCCAGAGAGGCCACTCTGGCCCTAAATTCAATAAAGTTCACTCTGCTGTGCATTTTTCATAAAAACGGTATTACAGTGGGTGAAGCAGACTTTAGGAGCACTTGCTCTTTTCATGAAATGGGCTCGCCACCTGAATCCAAGCTGAAGCCATAACCCCTACTTGATTTAAGCTATTATATACACTTTAGTCACAAGGGTATGAAAATAGGCTGGAGATGGATTTCTATGCCTTGTGAAAACTGACAATAGTGGATTTTAAGAAAAAGAAAGGGGTGGAAACTCATAGGAGGGAGACGGTCTTATTATTTTGTACGCTCCGTGCACTTCTCAGTGCTTTGGGATGTAAACTTCAACCTACCTACTGAATTCAATACAGCAACCAGTGATGGAGGGAAGATTGAAATATGGGAACAGACAGAGCTGGTCTATCTGAGGAATATGAGATGCAGGAGCTACTGATGCATGTTATGGGAGTCTGCTGTACAGACACGAGCCATCTATACGAGGGAATTCTTTGTCCTGTTGGTTTGAAATGAGTTAAAGAAAACATGCGGTTGCCAAATTCCAGTATCAGACTGATACCAATTACCATTCCAGCTTTTTTCATCAACTCTGCTTGAATGGAGACAAACAGGTGGCGACGGGAAATAAGTTCTATGCTCGGCACTTTGCATCCCTAGAAGAAGAAATATTTTCAGGCAATGACATACAATAGAAAAAGCACAATTGATTTATGGCAGATTTTCCTTCTTGGGCACTTCCTTTGCTTTCTACACTCGTCAATCACCGTACATGAAAAGCCTACACTTTTCTAGGGGAAGAGGCGAACAAAACGTCCGTATTTGTGTTGCATTCGGTTTGAAGGCAAGGCTCATCTACTATCTACAAGATCTACTATTCTAGGATAACAAAGTGGACTGGGAAAAAGAAAAAAACAAGATACTGGACATGACAGAAAAAATAAAAGAGGATATGATGAGGGCGTTTAAGTGGCTGCTGCAAAACAACAGCCTAACAATGTCAGAGGAGGGGTCACACATCACATGGAATAAACCACTGGTTGGTCAAATCATAATAAATAAGTGGGATGTTTGGTTCACAGCCGTCCTTTCCGCTGTTCAACATTACGCGTTTAGACTCCATCATTAAAAAGGCTGTTAGCTCTGAACACGATTCATTGGCTTCGCTGAGCAGCTGACCTAACAACCTGACGCAGGGCTCAGAGATGGGAGAGCAATCCGCGCCAGAGGGGCTTCGAGGGGAAGTGATATGAAAGACAAAGAAGCAGAACGGTAATACACTGATATGTCTTTGAGTTTCATGTCACTGCATTTGACTAGGCCTATCATCCTCCACCCAACAGGAGCCCCTGTGTTAATCGGTTTTCTTCTCTCCGGGATCCTTCTCCTCAGCATCTTCTTCCTCGTTCTCGCCCTCTTCGGGGCCCTCCAGCTCAGCGGCGTGTTGCCTCTCTTCCTCCTCCTCCTCCTCCTCTTCGTCAGTCAGGCCCTCCCTCTTGAGCGCGTCCATGTCATCCGAGCCGTCGTCGGACTCGGCTGTGCAGATGCCGTAGCACATCAGGCTAATTACACCCAGCGGTAGGCCGAACAGGAAGCAGCCCAGCAGTGGAGAGCTGCGAAAGACGGACTGATGGGGGAGAGGAGACGACAAAAGATGAAAGGCAGGTGAGGCGGGGGGGCGGGGGGGGGAGGACAGCATGCAGACAAAAGTGAAGTGAAACAGATGCGGATGGGTGGAGGGAAATATGGAAATAATGGAATAAATGAGAGAAAAACATGAAATTTTGCAAATCAAATTCAATCTTGTTTACTCGAACCACTACCAGAACAAGCCCTCTCTTTACAAGCAGGTCTGTAAACAGGTAGAAAACACTTCCCTCTACCCAGAAACCCTTCCTAAACCTCCCTGTTTCTCGTCTCACCCAAGTCTGAATTACCACACGGGCAAAGTTCACAACTACCCAGCGAGCCCCAGACATCAGGTTCACGGTGGGCTAATTGGTTTGAGATCATTTGACTAATTGCTAATTGCTTGGCAGTAAGAACCATTAAGTGTATACACTGCAGAGATAAGGGCATGTACACGTTAAGAGGCCCGTGTGCTCGGTTGCACCTATAAACACACCCAACAGTCACGTTACGGTGCACTGATGCACCCTGGGGGACGATTCCGCATCGCTGCATCTTCTGCTGGTATTACGTTGCTCTATAATGTTGAGGACCAGTCTTACAGAGCCTCCCTGCATCAACATATAGCAATTCAAACACGTCTGGTGTTGATCTCGGGGTGATCTGGGGTCTGTTTCACATACATCCATGAAAAAGACGGTCGTAAAAATGGCCACAAAAGCACGGCTGAGGTCGCTGCACAGGCTCAGTCACTTTAGAGAAGCACAGGCAACTCATGCATCTGTATTTAGGCTTTGATCATTAAGGAAAAGAGTCAGCTAACGGCTCAGAGCAGCTGGAAGTGACCCCAGACGTGCAACAAGTTGGCACTTGAGTAATGGGCTACCACAAGCTGGAGCAGGGGGGAGCGTCTCAGACGGGTCAGGCTCTGGGATCATGTGAAGTGCTGACGATGTGGCGCTAAAGGCAAATTAAGGCAGAGACGGTGGGAGGAAGTGGGGTTCAAAAGGGGCCAGAGGCTCATTTTTTTGCCCCCTCTCAAACAGGTTAATCTGGCTCTGACCTTATCTCTTCAGTTCACACATAAAAAACAACCACACCAACAGCTGATCTCTTTCATTTCTCTCTTCAGTACAACACAGCTGTGCAGTGAGGATCCTTAACGAAACGGTTCCATCTCTCTCAAGTGTTTACAGTATCAAAGAGCCTCACAGCCACTATAGGTAGAGCGAATTCTAAATCCTCTTCAGAGGGCCCTTCCAAAAATATTTGCGGTAGCCATCGCAGTCGTGCTTTTATGTTTTTATCGGCGATGCTGCGTTCTTATTCATTCATTTATTCAGCCATTTGCATTCCGCCATTAAGCTTCGAGAGCGCGTTTAGACGACAGGTCACAAATCATCAGCAGAAACGCGCGCAGGCTTTAATATTTTAGAGTTAATTAAATTTCTGTCATGTAATTTTAGGATGTCTGTATTATGTTATACTGTTTGTATTCCATCTTATCTTGTGTTGTTTTACGCTGGCGACCAGGTTGGAGCGTCGCAGCCTTTTATCTCCAGTCCTCTGGGTCTCTTCTGCTTTTAACGTTGAGCAGTTTGAACTGACATAAATAAAGAAATGTGAAACTTCAAACACAAGCAAAGGTCCACCTTTATACACAAGTCTGTCTGAAGATATTTTCTGCACACACACACACACACACACACACACACACACACACATATACACACAAACACTGCTGTTTCTGTCTGCCTCGCCTGCAATCCCATAACCGCAAACCCAAACACATTTGTGCAAAGGTTGCATGCGCACACACACACACTGTCATGTTTTTGGAGAGTGAATCACAACGACATCTTTTTCTTTCACCGCTCCACTAAGCTACACTTTTCTACTCATTCTTTTTTTGTCTGTCTTTATTTACCACCTGTAGATCGCAGACTCAGCGCAGAGGCCTTCAGTAAACGCACAACACCAACCGCTTCCTCTGCAGTCTGCTCCCTCCACACACTAAAAACATATCATCATCATTCACATCCATGTCCTGAACCTGCACAGAAAATTAAACATCTACAACTCCACTCCCGCGACTCCTCATCTCCTGAGGGCGCAACCACTGAAGGACAACTTCACAACTTCTTCTTTAAATGATATCAGTGACGAATGAGTCATTTGGCCTTAATATAACAGGATACATCAGAGACAATGTACCTAGAAGCGAGCATTCGGTCACATCTTGTGTCAGCCGCTGAGCTGAGAAGAAGAGAAATATTCACATTGCCTCCAGTCATTGCCATCGCAAGAGGGATGGTAATTGCCGGTGCTGTGTGATGCTAGATGAGGTAGAGATGGGGTGCGCTATGCTAACACAGCTGGCTATGAGTCATTGAGCCTAATGTGGCTGCTTCCTCATGCTCCTGTCAGACGTGCATTTAGATTTAGCTCCCTGGGAGGCGAGGTGATGGCTGCTGCCTATCTGCTTTGCATCATATCATGTCACTGAGGGCAACAGTAGCCGCGGCGGCGCTTGCAGCTCGCTAAATTTAGGGGAGCAAGGAGAGATTTCCTTTCTCTTACAGGTGTAAGACAAGCCCTTCGCACATGGGTTCTTAATTTTGTGCTAAGCGTTTGCTAATTAGAAACAGATGCAGTCCTGCACAGCCTGAGGAAATGTGTTACTGTGTTTGTGTTAAAAGCTTTGCACATTTCTAAAAGGTCTTTTTTTTTGTTTTTCTCAAACCTGGTCTGACATCTAAAAAACCTTCACGAGCCTGTTTTTGTACCTCAAGGTTAAGCTGCAGAAGTCACAACACCTTCCTGTTTCATTTTCCTGACTAAAATCTATAATTTCCCCTCAGGAGTTCTCGGCATCCCTTTAAGGACATGGCTAAAGACAGTGTTAAGCTTAGCAGTGCGACTGTGCCGACTGGAGAGCATTACAACACAGCTGTATTTACATTCCTATCACACCCTCCGTAAAATAAACCCCAGTCCTCCCAAAAGAACCAACTACTTAGAGTAAAAGTGGGAGGAGAGGCAAGTTCAGCCTCCTGACCTCCTCTCCTCCCTAATCACTCCACCTCCTCCTGCTCTGTTGCCCATTTCCCTTTCCCCATTCTGTGTTTACAGCCTGCATTGCATATTCTCAGTTGTACTCCAAGTGTTGTCCTCTGGATGTTGTTTTTCTCCCAGAAGGAAAGAGCAGGGAGGCCGAGCGTTTGTTTTTCAGCGCTGCATGTATACGACGTTTACCATAAACTGGCGAGGTGAGGCGCGGCGCGATGCATATCAACAAGCACAAGGTGTTCAGCAGGATTGTAATAATTAATGTAGAGATAAAGAAAGACCGAGGCTGAAACAGAGGTTTGGTAGAAGGTCACTGTGGTGAATCAAAAAAAATAATATGAGAATGAAACTCATTTAAAATCAACTTAAAGCGGCACAAAACAATATTTTTATGTGTGTCAAATAACTATATAATATGTGAAAAGCTTCAGCCAGATGAATTACAAGACTGAGTGTTTTAGCATCTTTCAGCTCATGTTTTGGTTTACAGGCTGCAATTTTAATATTCTGGTTCAGTATCAGCGCTCTCATGAAGCTTGCGCCACTGTACGCTACCTTTACAGCACCGCGCAGTGGCCGGACATTTGGCAGCTAAAAAAATGTTAGCTGTAACCTAGTGGAGACCAAAACAGCTCAAAGGAGTGTGAATCCTGAAGCTGCATTCACAAGCTGCCATATTTATGCTAATGTTGCTACGTGTCTGCTATATGCCAACAAGTCTGTCATGTGAACTTTATCAGTTAGCTTGTTGTGTTGCTCCCAAGAGGCCAAAGAAATCCATTAATGCAGGTTTAATTAAAGCTACAGTAAACGTCCACTAACTGAGGTACACAATGAACAAAAAACTAAATCATTTTCATGATGAATACATATACATAGACATACTTTTTGAGCATATTGAGCTTGAACAACATTGTGCTTCTAATAAATATTCTCTGAGCGTCGACATGTGGCAGCCCAGAATGAACTCACAGCAACTTACCATAATGGTGGATCTGGCATCAAAGGCCACACGTTTGATCTTCTGAATGATGCCATCACCTCCGTATGCCTGCAGGGAGACAGAGGAGCGTCTAGTCTCCGGCAGTTTTATGTTCAGCACAATTTGATGTAATTACTCGGTCACAGTTCCGAAATAACAAAAGAATCGTCAACATATCGATGAAAAAAGTCTCAAACTGCTCTCGCAGCACGCACAGGGGTTTATCTAAGTGTCAGGTTTCCAGTCATATGGTCGGTACATCCCAGTACATTTAAAGTACTGTTTAATTAACCGCTTCTGTGCACAAAATGATCTGCTGTGTCTGAGTGTCGTTTGTTCACTGTCCAGCGGTTCTACTCTGCCTGAGCTCATTTACTGGCAGCAGCACCTGGGCAGCCACTGAGTGATCTGCCCCGACGCTAATTCATCAGGATGGCCAATTAGTGAGCTCTGACTATGCAGGACTTCTGTGAATGAGCTGCTGGGAATGAGATGATCTGTGTGGAAGCAGCTGTTGCACAGACTTACGCCGTGTGAGGACTGCGTAAGTACTTTGAGAAGTTTTCACAAACGTTTTCAGACCGAGCTGCTGGAGTCGCTCTTTCTTAATTGCAAAAGGGCAGACGAGAGAGGACTTAAAACGAGAGCAGTGAGCGGGGATATGCTTAAATAACTGTATCTATTCCCTAAAAACTTGCTAGAGAGATGCCACAGCCTGCCAACTGTGTCCTCCTCTGGCTGCTTCATGCTTCATGCAAGGCTAAACACGCCGTCTGTGGACCTTCGTGTTCGTGCTTTTCATGCTACTTATGGAAAATTCAAGAATTTTAGTCGGGCACGGGGAAAAAAAATCATCTCTCCACATTCTCCAAGAAAAAGAAAAAGAGCTCCTTGGATTCTAAACCGTCATTATTAAGTCATTTTACATTTAATTGAATGCTTTCAGCTCACATTATTCTGTGCATCTGTACCTGAAGCACAAACCAGCCTCGGCTGGCCCACGAGGCTCCTCATGGCATTCATAACCAGCATGACGTGAAAGGCTGAAACCGTCCAGACTCTGGCAGCAGCCGGACTGAAGAAACATGGAGGTTTCTGTTGCTGTTTATTTGGTGGGAGGTGGTTTGTTTTGCCAAGCAAAAAATAGCCCAGACCTTTCTTGGAAAAAAGGATGGGAACTCTGGCTGTTTGGCTTATGGTTTCATACATCTGGTGACTTCAGTGTAATACCGGACAGCGATGACATTTCTTTTCCAGATTAGTGTACACACTACAATACACAGTCCATGTAGTAATTTCAGTGTTTGACTTAGGAGACAGTATTATTGTAGATAATCTATTCAGACGGGACAGCAATATGAAATCTAAACATGCAAACGGAGATTGCAGAAATACCTCATCTGGTGAAAATATTTTCCAGGGGGGACTTAAAATGCAAGGCAACATGCTTGATTAATGAAGACTACTGGTGTGATTACAATGGTACAACACAAGGGGAACAGGGAGGGGGGGCTATACTGAGTGGAATGCATAAACAGAGAGCAGGAGAGGAGGAGGAGGGGAGGAGGAGAAGATTTGGACCTGTGCAGAACCGTTCAAAACACCGTTGATGAATTGGACCAGCTGCTCCATGGTCTCAATCGGCTCACTGGGCAGGAAGTACTGCTCGTTGGATGTGTTAAGGATGATAACGGAGGGCACCGTCACCTCGCTGAGAAAAACAAGAAACACAGCTTTTAGTCGTCTTAACCTCGGCACCTTGGGCTGCCATTATCAAAGTGCATCATTACATGGGAATAAATTGCGGTTTTCGTGAAGAACAAATTGTAACAAAGAGAATACAATAGCGGGATAAACAAACCCTTTGTACTCAGAGCAACCTAACTTTTCCCATGGGCGTTCTTTCAAAGAGAGGATTTTTTGTCTCAAATAGGCCAGGCTGCATCGCTTTTTTCCCTCGGAGTGGCATTTCTTCTATCTTTTATGCAAACAGCGTGCAACTCTGGGGCTTTATGGGTCTGTGCCGGTCACAGTTAAAGAGACCTTTACAAATTACAGCTGACAAGTGAATCGCAGGGAGTCCAGAAGGAAGCGGCTCTGCATCCATGCTGAGACATATACAAAACCTACACAAGGAAGCCGAGCAGAGACAGAGACATACAAACCGTGGGCTCTGACGTCCACTTGTTTGGACAAATCAGATGGAATTCCAAAGCTCAGTGAGATAACGAACAAGGTCATCTCAACGAGCAATCCGTCTTTCACACGTCTCGCACAAACACGCCAAACCCTGGCTTAGATAAGGTGTGCCGGCGCTTAGATGCACACACACACACGTAGGCAGACAACAGTCCATCACAGCGCTGCCACGTCCCCGCAGTGTTACTCAACCCGGCAACAAATTTCACACGCACGCACGCTTATCCATCTCTGTCCCAGGCCACCACCCAGCTGAAATCAGGAGTGTAAACACACACACACCCGTGCAGGAGAGCCATCAACGCCTCCCCACTCTGTCCAGCTCAGATCTGCATTCTCACACACACACACACACGTGTGCGTACACTATGAATGCATATCCCATCTGACATCCAGGCTACTCCAACAGATGGCACCCATTTAAAATAAATATGGATTAGCCTATTCACCTCTGTGAGTGGAGACTACTGGGGGTTTGCCGCCCATAATGAAGGGTCACATACTGTACTCCATAGAATTAGAGCTGGCAGAAAAAGCACACATTTAAGTCATTTCCTCACCGCTGCCAAAAGCAGGTGCCACATAACTAGGACTAATTATTTTAGTTTTTACTGTAAAAACAAACATGAATTTTGTCCATGTTTATTTTGACTAGGAAAGGAACAGTTTGACGTTTTAGTAGATACACCCACTTCTGTTCTTGCATAATAACAGATGAGAAAATCAACACCAATCTCACATATATGGCCTGTTGCACAAGCTATACATAAGCTCTATTAGCACTTTGCTGCGTAATAGCAAATATGCTAACTTATGATAGGATTTAAGTTGTAACTGATGCCTGTGTTGGAACTATTTCAGCTGGAGCAGCCTTTAAAATGTTAGTAGTGTGTAAACTCTGCCTTAAGCTAAGCTAAGTTTGACCTTTCGTGTAGCTGGTGCAACCCACTGCTTTGGTTTAGTTATAGAGCTAAAACTAGAGGGGTGTTAGCCTAGGTTAGCATTAGCATTACATAATACATTTTTGTAAAGGAATACTTCAAGGTTTTGTGAAATATTCTTATTTGCTTTCTTGTCAAGACTTAGACAGGAAGGTTGAAACCACTCTCTATGTCAACTATGGAGCTAGAGTCATGAAGGCTGTTAGCCTGTTAGCCTGTGCTAGCGTAAAGACTGGAGGCAGGAAAAAGCAGCTAGCCTCAGTCTGTCCAAAATTAAAAATGTGCATACAAGCATCTGTAAACCTCAGTGAACTTCTCGTATTCCTTTGTGTCAACAAATAGAAATAAAACTTGATCATTTGTGGTTTTATGGGAAGTTAGGTGGTGACAAGGTCTTGAAGAACATGCTAAGCTAAGCAGATATAGGCTAACTGCATGGCTTTAGCTCCATACTATAATGCAGAGACCTGTAAGTGGTACTGTTGTTTTCATCTAATTCTCAGCACAAAAACCAAAGCAAAGCAAAAAATCTAGTGCTGTCAAAAATATCGCGTTATTAACGTGTTACGCAAATTAATTTTAACGGTGTCATTTTTTTTAATCGCAAGATTAACACTCTTTGTGACCTAGAGAACTTGTAGTTTTTTATAAACTGTGGCCACTGCTAGTAACGTTAGAAAAACTACAGGATCCGGTTGTAAAACGGAAACAAAACAATAGGCACGCTCCACGCACGTGTTTGGTCTTGCCTGCTTGCTAGCTGTAAAAAAGTAGGCTACCGGTTTGTGTGGATGTCAAGCGTGAAACGCCGAAATGGATGCAAACAAGATTCTGAATGGAAAGTTTAGTTTCAGAAAGTTACCAGATGGGTCGACTGACAAGACCAAAGTTATCTGTGTGTATTGTTGGTGTGAACTGAGTTATCACTGTAGCACATCCAGTCTGAAATACCACTTGATAGCCAAACACACGGCTAATGCGAATTCTCCGCCGCCTCCTTATCAAAACCAGGCGACGATGGATGGCTTTCCACAGAGGCATGTGGACACCGCAACTAAGAACAAGCTTACTGCAGCCATAACCAAGTAATGTTCATTCTTTCTGGAGAGAAACAAGAGGCTGGGTTGATCAGCCTCTGGTGAATAAACAGAAGAGTAGTACAGTCTGACTGCTTGTATGTTCAAAGGAAACTTAAGAAAGGAAAGTTTAAGCCAAGGTTTAACTGCACTATAGGCTGAGTCCTAGTTTACAATGATGTGCACTTTGTAACTTTATCTTGTATCACCCTGTTTTGATCCCTTACAAAGGGCTGTTGAAGGGGCTTTTTTGTAACCAAGTATTTATTTTTTTGTCATCTGTTTATTGACAGTGTTAAATTGTGTGAGATTTGATTCATTCAAATGTGAATGACTGCTCAAAGTGAGAATGTTAGTGTGAAATATAACATACAATAAAAAACATTTGCACAAAGCAAGCCTATCCACTTTTCCATGTTGATAAGAGTATTAAAATGATAATTAATGGGACATTTAGAATTGGTAAAAATGTGCGATTAATTGCGAGTTAACTATGACATTCATGAGATTAAGATTAAATATTTTAATCGATTGACAGCAATAAAAAAATCTATAACTTCCGTTTGTTTTGCTTCTGCAACTGTTGTTGTTACCAGAGGCAATTTATGAGATTCAATTATTGCAAGAGGACTTCCTCAAAAATTTATTTGCAAATTATGATAATGATTTTCACAGTGTGTCCAGGAAACATACATTCTAGATGCATGAGGACATCAAACCTGCATGTTCATTAAAAACAACAGAATCACGGAAGTTAACAGAAATCAACTGTGAGCATGACACTGAATACCATTACCACAATACATTCATTAGAGGTTCCACGAAAGCAATCTTTAGCCTGCAACTTCACCTCCTATGATCGCATCACACTTTTCAGTCACCTCACATCCCTTTCAAGTTCTTCACAGCCCACACTGCATTCCATACGGCCGTAATCCCACGTTTAAACAGAGGCAGCGACAGCCTCGGGCTTAGACTGGTGCTCATGTTGTATGTGAGCGTTCACGAGTGTGTCTATGCGCCTCTGGTGAAAGCAGGGGCAGCCTTACGCCAGACAGACCGCTGCCAGAACACAGTAATCGCTGTGATGACAGAAAGAGGGATAAAAAGCCATCAGATTTATTTCCATGGCTCTCCTAAGGGAGAGAATTAGTGGACATTGACAGGCCAGGATTTCATTCCTCAAAGGAGGGCAATTAATCCTGTTCTACAGCGGCCAAATTCAGTCCTGTTAAACCCAGCGAAATACATATTGTATGTACTCATACAAAATTAAGAAGGCTAATCACCTCTTTTATCCTTAAATATAAACACCGCCTGTCTAATTTCAGCCGTGCACCGGGAGTCTGTTGAACGTAGTCATATTTCCAAAACGACTTCTACTGTACTCACTGACACACTTTTAATTACACAGGACTTAGGAGACCATGTCTGCTATAATCTCCCTCGCACAAACAATAGCATGCTCGAATTAAAAGAACATCCTGTAGCGGTCTTTTACGCTTGCAGATTCTCACACAAGCGCACACGCAACACTATACAAGACACATAATTAGATATTGTACGTTAGTAGACACAAAACAGACACGCCAACTGCTACAACCACGCTGGGCTGTAACACTAGTGGGGCTCTGTCTAATTAAAAGTGTGGGATGTCAGTTGCACGGCCTCTCCGAGCAAGACGCACCAACAATCGGCCTCAGCCGGGGCGCAAAGCTACTGCGGCGGCGCTCTCTGCCTCATTAGCTCTGCTCTTTGACAAGCTATTAAAACACATGACCACAACAGATATAATCCATGCATAGCCTTATCCGTAAATTCCTCCATATATTCCTCCTACTATCCTGCCCTTGCGCAAGCAGATTTGCAGGAGCTTCTGTGCTTTCTTTTTCCTTTTTTGCATGATGGTGGGGGGTTGAAATTGCAGAGAGCGCTAAAAAAAGAAATGACAGTCCGTCTGTGTAACTGACTTCGCCGCGAGAGAGCGTCTTTCATGGCAGAGGCTGGCATTACAAGTCAGTTCAAACCTGGTTAAGTAGCTGACAGGAGGTAATATGAGGTAGAGAAAGAGCAGGATGACATGAGAAGAGAGAGGTAAGCCGGATGCCAGACACTCACCCCATAATGAGGCTGTTAATGTAGTCGTTCCCGTCCATGTGGCCGAACTGGAAGTCTCTGGGGATGCAAGACAAATCAGTGGCATGAGAAAGTGAAACAGTGCATCAAAAACAACATACAATAGAGGGACACAGGCCTTTTCTCCTCTCTCAGTGCACAAATGTGAAACCACATTGAATGGAATCGCGCATTCTCGTTGCGGAAAACTCGTTTTTTTGTGTCACGGCAGGAAAATAAAATATCCACGAAGCCCCGTCCTGTGCCGTCTCATGTTTCTCCTCGTCTTTCCCAACACAGAAAGGACTCAGGTGATTTATCTGAACGATAAGGCAGGAGGAGGAATTCAATTTGTATCTCATTGTGCTGCGCTGTGTCTGAGCAGTGTATTGTGGGTAGACTACAGGAGGGAGAAGTCCAGGGAGGCGAGTGACTCCCGCTGAATGACTGATTACGGGGGCCTCTACATATATATTATATTCATATTGAATCATAGCTACATCTGGCACGGTCGTCCCCTGGGTGCAACACAATACTGCCTGCGCTTATGCCAATGACATGATTATGAAGAGACTGCTCTATATAATAAATTCAGTGGATGCAATACAAAATCAGTCTGTGTCAGTGATAATCTCGCTGACAATAGTGGGCCAGACTGGGGATAAAGCTCATCAAAAATCAGCGTGTGACTTTCGCTCTGAAAGCTGCAGCACTGCGAGGACGTCCAGGACCGATTGGGACACGTCGCGACGCGGAAATTTACTTCGCCTACTCAGTCATTTAATATTTACAGGTCTGTTTCCTGTGTATGTCCATCCTCCCACTCCCACTGACACTTCTTGGCCAGACCGCCGAGCGGACCGGCCAAGAGGGGCGAGAAACGAACTGAGAAACTTGTGAGAGGAGGCAAGGAGCAAAGCGGAGGCAAGGCTTCACAAGGCTTTTTTCTGCTTAAAACATTCAGATTTTCCGTGACAGGTGGAGATTTTTGGCTGTTTACTAAAACACTCCCTCTGGAAATGTGTCTCACATATTAATTTAGCGAAACTGAAAGCAGATATTTGTTGACGTTATTGGTCGTGTCATGTGGTTCTCATTGCGGGGACAGATTTCACCGGAGTTGAAATTCCAGGGAAAGGGGGTGCAGAGGCGGACGGCATTACAGCCATAGACGGTGGTTTGTAATAGACACGAATATTCCACAGGAAACTCACCAGCAGGCTTGTGAAGGAATTAATTATTGAACACTGATCGTATAAAAACAGCATGTTTTTGGAGCTTTAATAAACGCTAGAGTACGGGATGAAAAATCCCCCACATACACACTCTGGACAGGATTTAAATCACGCATGCAACATTAATATTGACCAAACTTAAAGCAACCCTCTGTAATGCTTTATGTGATTTCAGCCTCTTTCAAATCATTCAAATAGCATTTTGTTGAAAAATGAGCCCACTTAAGCCCGCATTGCATTGCTTTGTGGTAGCATTTTTAAATACGACCACTGGGGGGCGTCAAAGTTTGCAATTTTCAAATTCATAGTCCCTTTAAGTTATTCTTATATTTGTATTAATTGGTTGATTTTGGCTGCTGGGTGCAGCAAAACAAGCTGTACATGCAGTGTTAGCAAACAGCTCCTCTGTTTAGCATCTAGCTCCTTAGCTGCTAAATGCTCCACTATGTTCGCCAGCTAGTTGCTAAGTGTGTCTGTGGTTCGGTGCCGGTCAGGAAGCGTTCAGAGGCTTTATGAGAGCTTTTTTTTTGCTGAAAACAGCTGCCTGCTATGTCTGGAAACGTTGAGCAGTGGGACTGAAGTGAAACAGTAAAACTGCGGACCACAAAACCAAAACAACGAGCTAAAGACGCTATAAAGCACAGCAGAGCTGAGGGGGAACTGCATAATCGAGAGGGAATTCTCTGCGGGTTCACATTTTTTCAGCTGTAAACATAAATATAAATATTCATGGTGCAGCTTAAAGATGTTCTGAAGGTGATCTGAAATGTTAAAAATGCTTCAACAGGTAACTACCACCTGAAACCTGGATGGTCCAAGTGCCACTTACGGATGGAAAGTTTGGATTCACAGGTTTCAGTGTGTGAAGAAACGCGTTGTGACGAGGCTGCTTGCCTCGTCTTGTTGCACCAACCTTCTGTGCAGCAGCTGGCACATAAAAGCCAAGACAATAATGACCGGTGCAGAATTTCAGCCCAATACACTCCCACTAACTGACAAAATCAGACTTTCCCACAAGTGCAATTTGCACGCATGTAGGTGCCTCCCCCTGCCCCCCCACCTCTCTCTCTCTCACACACACACACACACACACACACACACACACACTAGCTCCCTCTCACATCCGAGATTTACATACACTGTTCTGTCAAAATGCTATAAATTGCGTCTGAGCCGAACACCACGACATTTATTACAAACAGCGTCGGCTCGCTCAAACATCACTCATCGCATACGATCCGTCGTGCGCTGCCTCCGCCCACCACCGGGGGCGACACTCGAGCCCGCGACTTGCAATTACAAGCACCGTTTAGGTGTGTCAGAACACTGCAGGCAGCTCTGATCTCAGTGGGGATCTCAAACTCTGAAGTCTTCAAAAAAAAAAAAAAAAAAAAAGGCAGCAGCATGGGTAGCGTGGCAGATAGGAGTCTAATTGATGATAGGGATCTGTGTAATTCAATCAGTCCTAATGGGAGTGCATGGGGAGGGAGAAACACTTTGATCACGGCGGTTTGAGGTGCACCTCTTCGTTCAAAAGCAGAGATCTATGCGATGAAGCAACATGGTCAATGATGGAGCGCAGTAAGGAACTTAAGCACAACATAATGATGGAAATGTGCTCCTTTTGTTTTTTTTTGTTAAATGAACCCTTTTGAGGAAACCCTCTTGTCACCTGCCGCCCTGCCGGCAGTGATCAGAGATAACGGTCGACTAGAGGACGGCGACCTTGGAGCTGATTTGAATTCAAGCCACCTCAGCGGAGCGCCTGTTAGCTTTGACCTGGGTCCTCCAGCTGAAGGATGACCTACCTACCCTTCTCGCTAACTCACCACGCTGCACACACGCAAGACCTTCATGTGAGCGTGTTTAACATCTGGGCGTGTGTGTTGTTGGATCATCTCCTTTTCATACCATTAACCTTTACTGCCCACCAGTGATGGTGACCTCTACTGAAGTAAAAGTATTGATTCACAACGTAAAAATACTCCACTACAAGTACAAATCCTGCATTCAAAACCTTCAAGTAATGCACTCATAGTAAACTTAAAGTACTCGCTGTGCAGTAAAATGCTCCCTGACAGTGTTAAACTATTACATCTGATGTTTTTTGCATTAACATTACAGCTGCATTAACGTGTATGTTGCATTTTGTGGCTGCAGAGCTTTAAGATCGAGCTCATTTTAACGACTTTATTCACTGTTGGCTACTTTAATCTACAGCGATGCATCATATTCTATAATGTTTGCGGCGCCGGCGTCCTGTGAGAGCCACAGATCTCTAAAAAGTTTCACGAGCTCAGAAAAACAGCCTGTTTTCTGCTTTGTGACGACGCACTTTCCAGCTAATCCGAGAGCCTTTTTAAAGAGTTTATTCAGCTGAAGGAGGAGAATTTTCTCAGCTCATAAAGACTTAATCCTTCAGTTTATGAGAAAAATTAAAAATCATCACATTAGGAGGTATTTGTGGTTCTCACAGGACGGTGACGCTGCACATTTATGGCGATCTCGTAGAGAATGAAGCTTTGCTGTACGTGAAACTAGCAGGCGGTGAATGAAAAGGTTTAAATGAGCATAACTTTAAACATTTAGAGCAGTGACATGCAACATGCGCATTAATGCAGCAGTAATATTAATACACAAGCATCAGATATAACAATGAAACACAGACAGGGAGCGTTTTACTGCAGAATGAGTACTTTAGTGTACATTTTGCTGGTATTGCTTCTACTTAAGTAAGGTTTTGAATGCAACGCTGGAAAAATTGTACTCTGAAAAGTAACTTGACGAATGCAGAGGAGTGAAAAGCTGTAGTGTGTATCATAAAATGGAAATACTACTGCACAGTACTTGAGTAAATGTACTCAGTAATATTCCAGCACCGCTTCCTGCTGACAGCAATCACACAGCTCTAGACTTTGAGTGCATTTCCTTTTTGTACCCTGCGCCTTGTTTAATTGGTTCCTCACCAGTAACAGAGCAGGTCGAACACGGCGAAACGTAACATAAACATCCCATTTCCACTTGTTATTGCACAATAGGAGCCGGAGAAAACAGAAGCGTGCGCATTAATACAAACCGAGCGGAGCTTTTGACTGACAGCTGAAAAGAACACCTATATTTGGAAGCTGACATTTTGCATAATTACCTTTCTACTGAACCTCAACGAAAACCGACGTGGCCCGACAAAGGCATAAACTTGCTTGCGAACAGACAGCCAGCGTTCCCTGATGAGAGCACCATCCTAGAATAAATGTATAAATTGGATGCTCATCTTTCACCTCATCTCGTATCCGTGCCTTACCTGTTAAAATGTTCTCTGTATTCCTTCGCCACCCTCTGAATCAAGGTCTTTAATCTGAAAGCAAATGAGAAGAGAGTGGAATAAGTCGGGGTCTAACCTTTTTTTTCCAGCCGATGCCTAAAATTTGAGGGAAGATCCAAACAATAACAGCAAGTCTTATCTGTATTTGACTTAACTATTGTTGTAACAATGGCAGTCGTTTATACAGAGCCGTGCTTTTTAATTTCAGTGCTTTCTGTACCTGCCACTCTCCTCTGTGGGGTCCTTCTCATCGATGACTGCAATCGCCACCAATTTGCCTGAGGTGGCAGACAGGGATTACAAATCAGAATCACACACACAAAAAGAGGGTGAGAAGACAATGGCAGGGCAGATAAGAGGCTCTGGAGGAGACGAATCACCTCTCAACGGGGGAAAAGAAAGAAAGAGGCTCTGGGAGCGCTTTATTCATTCATCACTCAAACGCTGAGCTGGCTAAGGCTTTCTACTTGGTTTAACAGGAAACAAGTGGTCACTTTCTGGCAGAGGAGCTATTTCGGTGCCATTCAAAACCCAAACCCACTACATGACAAATAGGTCTACTTAAAAAAACTGTTACACAACTTAAAAGGTCTGTTATTCAGACTTGTATGGTTGGAGGCTTGAAGCCCCTCGTTGATCGGTTGAGAGTGCCAGGCTGCCCCCTGGTGGTCGCTGACGGTGGTTATGCGGCAGGGCTGGGGTTATGTAAAGGCGGGCTGGCATCATGAAGAGGAATAAGTCACATTACAGCGACATTTTTCATTAGCTTTTGGTGTGACTGTGACGCTCTTTCACTGTGCGTCTGTACAGTCCTTTGATTTAAGATGTGAAAAACATCCACTGCAGCCTCTCTCAGAGGGGCTGTTTTGTGTTGTGGGTATCAGACATTCGAGCGACTCTCCGGCCCTGAAGAAAAAGCCTTCAGATGTTCCTGCCCACCACAAAGAAAACAAAACTGTTTCACAGTGAATCTGGCAAACAGATTTTGTTTTCATCGGCTGCTAATCCTCGCCTCCGCCTGCGTTCTGTCCCGTAAGTTTTCACCCATAAATACATCTAAATGACATCTCCAGACTATTCATTGATTTTGCTCACACCGGGTACAGAGTTTTGTGTCAGCATGGCTTGAAAGGGGCTTTTAGAGCATTAAAATGTGACTCCACCATCCCACGACGAGCCCAAGTGCATGAAACCTGATACTTGATTGAAAAGCCTTTAGAGACAAAGCTGTTTATACCGTTTTCACAAATTCACTTCAATCTAGACTCGACTAAGCTATTGTAAGAGACTGGAGCCACTGACTATGCCGTCTTTAATCAGTCACACAGGGTTTATCCAATTAAGATGCTTTAGAGACGCTTTTGTGTTCAGAACTACCAACTCTAAACAGTGAATGTGGTATAAATGGGTCAAAAACTGACAGAAAGCAGCAACAAATGTACGCAAAATCCCTCCGTCTGGCACCACTGATCCCAGTCAACTGCACATCAAAAGGTAAAACGCTGTATCTAATATTAGAAAGCACAGCTTTATCTGCACAGAGCATCAATTTGCTGCCTTTAACACACAGTTTGTGTCTCACTCACTTTCCTGTGGGAGACAAACTGTGTGTGCATTTCAGCGAGTAGAGCAACACCATCTGAATCCAGAGGGACGAACTTTTGACAGGCTGGAATATGATTGATTTAATTATGAGTCATCATGTGGTAGATTGGATATTTGGGGGCTGGGAAGCTAAATATTAGGGGCTTTACGCCGTGTTTCCACTGCACAGCGCGACTCGACTCTGCTCGGTACCAGGAGCTTTTCTCTGCTTCGTCTTCCAGAGCAGATAGTAGCTATAAGAGCGTCTGCAGCCTTTATTCACTCACAAACAACCTTCACTGTACATTCAGCTAACTTCACTGCTAACCTTTCCTCTGCTCGCCTCACCATCACACTCATCATCATCATCTCCAGTGTTTCCTCTACATTCATTTAGGAGTGGCGGGCCGCCATTCCTAAATCCTAGCCGCCGCTCCTTCAATTTTTTTTTTTTTTTTTTAATTGTCGCAAATACACCACCTCCGCATGTCTCCACCTTCACAATAGAGTCCGACGTTAATTACTCGCGAGAGCGCGGCCTTGAAAGTGGCATCACGTCAAGCACCCAGGCTCCAGGTCAGAGAGTCAGAGGAGTGTCGCCTTGGAAAACAGGGCAGCGACTTAGTGGAGAAAAGGTAGACTTATTAGCTTAAGATAACTCATAATAGATTTTACAAGTTAAATAGACATTCACAAAATACTGATGTCCAGCTAACGTTATGCAACATATCAGTAGCTTAAGTTAATTGGGCTAGGTGCTAACTCAGTGTCGCTAACGTGAGTAAACTAATTGATAGCATTAAGCTAATATCTACAAGCCACGATGTAACTGCTGACTGCATTTTCAGATGAGCTTGTTCAAATATTTCTCTAAGAAGAGGAAGACAGCTGATGAAGATGACGCTAGTCAGTAGTGATGTCGGTGATGTCGGTCGCGAACGAAACGGCTCTTAGAGCCGCTCTTTGAAGTGAACGATTGGAGCCACTTTGGTTGTTTTTTTTTTGTTTTTTCCCGACTTTTTTTCCGTTCAAGCCGCACGTGATTGGTCAACTACTTGATGTGTGGTGGCTTCAGTGTGTGTTCAAGACACAGCGCGCGCACGCACGTGCACACACAGACACATTCAGCCTTTAAAAAGCAATTTTCAACTGGCCATTCAATAAACAGGATGTAAAAGTAAAATCTGCAGTCAAGTCACATTTGTTTACACCGCCACGGCTCCCCGGAGAACCTGCCCCCGCCGCTGAAAAAAATCCTAGAGGAAACACTGATCTCTCTTGCTAAACCACACGAGTGGTGCCTCTCCGACCAATCGGTGGTCTGCAGCGTGTTCTCGTCAGCTGCTCGTATCGGCTCAGCTCAAAGAAAGCAGGTACCAGATGTTACGGACAATGGAAAACCAGTCGAGTCACGCTTTGGAAACGCAGCTTTAGTGTGAAACAGAATTAAGAGCGCGGGCTGAGTGAAGCTGTGCACACTCTAAATTATATATGCTGGTGTTCATTCCTGGCTTCATAAGCGTGAAAATGACTCAAAAATAAAAATATATGCAAACAGCTGCTGCACTTCTTTCAACTGATACCTTTCAGGTTTCAGACTGTCAGAAGCCGTCATCTTGGAAAAACCGTGTTCGCTGCAGCCCTAGAATTAAACATGACTACTGTGCAAATTATTTCTAGTTATTTGAAACGACAAGTCATGATTAGACACATTTTGGAGAGTGATGTCTATAAACACCCGGTAAAACCTGCCTCAAAATTATTAAAAATGCAATTTGGCAGTAAAGAACATATTATGGATAACAGATTTTAACGCCACCTGTTTCTCCCAGCTCATACAGTGTAAAGCCATCAATCTGGAGGTATCCTTGGAAGCGCTCCTTGTTCACCCATGATGACAAACTCGCATCTTCATACTCTGCAACACAGAGAGACAAAAGAGGCCCATTGACATTCAGCACACAGCCGGTCTGTATTAAAAGCAAAGCAGAGCAGTGTATTGATGCCTGGATTGTAAGAAGATCACAGTGTTTGCCACCTGCGTGCTCTCCGGGGAATAAAGAGCGGGACACAAGCTGAGCATTCGCAGGCAGAGGTCAGTTTAACAATGATCAGAAATTGTTTTGACAGAGGGCTGCCTGTGGGTTAAGCAGTCAGGGAGGCTATTTTGAGTCTAACACAGCACGACGGATTGTGACTCAGTGAGCAGATTAGGAATCAATCCAGAGGTAAACAATCAAAGGTATCGGTTTGGTCGTCAGGACACAAATGAAAGGACATTTTGTTCAGGCGGGTTTGTCCACGGCGAGCACGCTGTAAAAGATTCATTTGCTATTTATCGAGTAGCCGGTTGTCAAGAATATTAAAAAGCTGTAATTTTCATTAACAATAGATGCTGTTTTTTTCTGGGATACTGCCTCAGCTGACCTCATTTTTACAACTATTATGCCTTTCAACCCCCCCCCCCACACACACACACACACACACAAAAAAAAAAAAAACATTTGGTGTGTAAATTATTCTCCACACATAACGTAAACTCATTTTCAGGACACAGTTTTGGCAGATTTTTACACATTTGGAGCGTATGCATAATTCAACAGATGCATTAAGCCAAGGGAAAAAAAAAATGTTAAAGTGCAACAAATAAATAAAAAAAAAACAAAACCGAAGCAAAATAAAGGATTGCTTCCTGAATGTGAACCACATGTTGTTGCTTACCCTAACATCTGGAGGCGACGTGCAAACAGAGTCTGTCCCTGCAGGGTTTAAACAGGGTGTACTGAAGCTGCTTAGACAACGCCGCTTTCCCCGGCTGAGAGAGGTTACAGGATGCACATAATTGATGTCAAATGTAGCTGGGACCTCATTATGACATGTTAATAAGTTATCGTGACCTTTCTGCTAGCATTACAACAATTACAAGAACACTGATGACTTTTACATGGTTCTTAAGCTGCAGGGCCCCAGAGGAGCCGGCAGCAGAATAGGGAACATGACAAGTTAAAACCTGAACACGCTTTTAAGACCCCAAGGTCACAGCTTATACTACTATTACAATCAAAACGACCTCAATGCGAGCTCCACTTTCAGTGCTGCTGCTGTGCAAAGGGAGAGCAGCGTTGTTGTTCCCGCTGCTGACTCAGTCAATCTGGTGGATATTCCAGAGAGTTCTTTCCACAGATGTTTTGGCTTTACAGACAGCGTGCATCTGCCTGACGCTCCTCTCCCAGAAGCCAGAGAGAGCTGAAGGCCCCATACTGGGATCGTACAGGCTGATGAACCTCTACAGCGGCTGATCCCGCTTCACCTTGAAACAAATTAGAGCTGCTCTATTCCTGGGCGCCAACCTCACCAATCTCCATACTGCCCTACAGGAGCCTGTCAGCCCAGAGTTCACACAGCAGGAGACGAGAGAGAAAGATGAGGGGCGGGGGGGGGGGATACGAGCAGACAGTGGGTGGAGGGAGGATGATCCAGTGTCAGGGTTTTGAGCTGAGGGAGGAGGCAGCTCTGACACATCTCAGCGACGAAGGTTAATGGCACAGAGGACCTCCAAGGCAATACAGATGGCGTAGAAAGAAAAGCAGAGCGCGGCGGAGAGGGTGAGGACGCAGGTAACATCATCAAAGATAATTCAAAGCGGGTGTGGCGCAGAGGGCGGCGCAGGTCGGTGTATTTAACAGCGAGAGGAAGCCCACTGATATGATAGGACAACATGTCACGCCTTCTTACTGTGTCGGAAAAGAAAACCTGACTGAATAACGATGAAAATGTTTTGGCTAGTGGCCAAAAAGCAGAAGAAAACACCACAGTGAGGGATGGGAGTGTGTGTCGCTTGGTTACAGAATCAGCTGCTTGATATGGAAGAAAGCAGGCTGACAAGACACATCTCAACAACTACTGGATGGTTTGCCATAATCACAATCAGTCATTTGCAGACGCTTTTATCCAAAGCGACGTACATATGAATGCACACAGTGATGGCGCAGCATCAGGGGCAGTTTTGGGGTTCAGTATCTTGCCCAAGGATACTTCAGCATGTGGACTGCCGAGGCCAGAGATTGAACCACCAACCTCCTGATTGGTGGGCGACCGCCCTACCTCCTGAGCCACAGCCGCCCCACAAAGACCACAAGATCTTGTACAAACAGTCATGATCCCCACAGGTGGTGATCCCTGATTTTTCCACTAGCGCCATCATGAGGTTGACATTTATGGTGTTTAGCAAAAGGTTTTATCAACCACTGGATGGATCATGTTCACTATCTTAGCTTAGCATGATAGCATGTTAACATTTACTGAACACAGGGTACAGCTGAGGTTGATGGGAGTGTATCATAGTGGACAAATTAAAATTTTAACCTCATGATGGTGCAATATATCACAGTTACCACAGTTCATCCTCTGGGGACCATGAATATCTGCACAAAGTTCCATGGAAATCAATTCAACAGTGGTGGACCGCTTGAGTTACTCCATTCAAATGTCTGGCATAACTCTTAAATTAAAAACTCCCAACAACAACAACAACAACACAGCCGGATAATGACACAGTGGGGACATTACATGCGTGGGAAACACTTTGGACCAGTTATTGCACTTTTCATCGGCATGTCGTCCACACTGACCTCATCGTCTTTGCCAATTCAAATAACTCATAAAATAAAGTGCCATAAAGTGTCACCAGCGTGTTATCACTTTTTTAAGTGTCATCGCATTCATGGACTGTTAATCAGCCACTCAAGCGCTCCCAGTAAACACAGCCAAACACTGCTGCCTGACAGCTGGCATACCTTTCCATACAAGGCCAAACTATAAACCACCAACTGATCAACAGCTAATGAGTATTAACACTCAAAAACATGTCTGAAAGCACATTATAAGCATCTGCAATCAGCATACGGTGTCGTAGAGCTGTGCCGATTGATTAGTCAGCTGAAAAGAAAAAAAAAAGTAGCTATTTTGATAATTGATGAATCGTTTCAGTCATTTTTCAAGCAAAGATGTCCACATCCAGCTTCATAAATGCTGCTTTTCTTTCTCATTTATTATGGCAGATGAAGAGTCTTTGGCTTTTGGACAAAAGAATCAAAGTGAAGACGTCACTTTGGACTCTGGGAAACTGTGAGGATGCCGATTAATTGTGAGAAGAATCTTCTTATTAACTGATACTGAAAATACCGGCTAGTTGCAGCCGCACTGTGTCGACTAAAAAACATGGACATGAAACATTTTTCTGTCTTCCTACAGCGCAGACGTCCAGCCCAATAGGTTTCACTGCACACACACAATGATCAAAACCGTTCAGCTCTTGAAGCACAATAACAGTGCAGACCTGTACGGCTGTATGAAACTGAGGATTTGAGTTATTAAATATGTATGAGCCTCTGTGCTGTACTATATTTTAACAGCGCTCTTCAAAGGGGACGCCGCTGTTTGTGATGTGCACTAAAGCAATCAAAGCTCAACAACAATACGTCTAATATCATTTTGCACCAAGCAAGAGGCCAATTTGGGATAGTGTGGCTTTGCTCAGTGGCATCTTTTCTTTAAAGACAAGTCAGACTTGGACGTGCACAGAATTTCTAATAAGTACTTTTTGAGTGTGCATCTTCACAAAATACATATAAAGATAAATACCAGGGGGGCGAGTTGAAGGTTGCTTGTATATTCTGGGAACTGCTGCAGCTAGTAGATAAAAACAAAACAGCTAATAGAAATGTGCGTTATGCATGCGCACACTTGAATAAACGTCACAGTCTGCCATAAAACAGCGTCACCGGTCGCCAATGCAAATGTGTCTCAGAAGTCCAGCCAAATAACCTTTGATTAAAGTTTCTGCCAGAACATCATGCAAAGCGAGTGTCACATAAGGTGCCTTATTTATCCAACATCCAATAACCAACATCCAGTCAGTGAGACCAGTCCTCTGAGAAATACAGCACCGCACAGCTGGAGGGAAACCAGACGCTGAGGCCCACAGGTGGTCAACAGGGAGCCAACACAAGTGGAGAAATGTATTTTTTGCTGTCACTGAAGGTGAGCGCTTAATGAGCTACACTCCGATTATCTTTCATCCATTTTCACCCTCAATACCCGATAATCAGAGCCTTTTTTTCCCTCTGCAATTTGAGGCCTGAAAAGGAAAAGACAAATCCGCCATGTGAGGAAGGACACAAAGCGAGTGTCTGGGAACAATTTTGCCATGCTGCTCACCTTCTCAGTCCTTGACAAGCTTAATACACCGTCACCATGGCAATGCGAGACATTCACCACATCCTCCGTATCAAGGTCCAGGAGGACTCTGCAGAGTGTGGAGTTTTTGTCATCAGCGTCTACTGCGGCGAGCCTCTCCTGCTGCGATTCTGGCGCAGGAAGCCCCCCTTCCGCAACGGCCAGGTGGAGCAGACGCACGCGACCTCGCAGGCCGTGGCGGAGATGCACTTTGTTCTCCGGGCGCTAAACCGCGCGCCCAACCTGCCCAACAGCCACTACTGGGGCCCGTTCGTGTTGACGTTGTGCCTTGATGCTCTGCCCTTCCGCTTCTGCCTCCCAGCTGAGGCTCACAGCAGCAGCAAAATACAGGACATCATGGAGGAATGTGGTCAGCTCACGTTGTTGCGGTGAGAAGCTTCAAATTGCAGGACAAGGGGAAAAAAAAGCTCCTCTGAACCTTTTCGGTCAAATATGATTGTTTTTGCAGTGATCTGACAGCCGCTTCAGAGCTTCATTTCTTGGCTTTAAATGCCTGCATGTACACTACCGGCTCTGCACTTTGGCCCAAACCGTGTTCTCTCACACCCATCCACCCTGGCCTGCTATGCATGTCCGCCCAAAGACAAACCACCACAACATCTCTGGCCTCACCGCACACACAATAGTGGGCAGAGCCCTGGGTGCTTTACGACGGGCCAAGCACACCATAACTCAGTGTGGTGAGGAAGATGAAAGAGCAGCAGCAGGGATGGGAAAACTGGAGGAACACAGCAAGAGAAAACAAGGACTACAGCAAAGGAAAGAGGAAGAGATGAGGAGGAGTACACAAACGGCACCCAGCCGGCCCCTTAATTAATCTTTTATGGCTTTTTATGACTAATTGAACAAAACAGCGCTAAAACAACAGTGGATGAACACGGGCTAAGACAAAACTCACCATCATAGGTGAAGTAGCCTCCGTCTTTGAAGACTACGACGGCAGGAAGCTCAGGGAAAGTTACTGACTGTTGAAAAGACAAAAGAGAATTCATTTAAAACCAATTTCCATAAATCATTATTACTCCATGAATGTATGTGCTCCTGCAGAAAGAGGCAGAGGAGCGTTAGCAGCAGCTGCAAACTTCTAGCTCTCTGCACACTGCAAAGACAGCGTGGTATCTCTACAGGAGTTACGGCAAGATTATGCTGAAAGAATGTAATTATTTACTTTACTTCAACCTCGAAAACCACAACCCTGATTCCCAAAAAGGCGGGGTGCTGTATAAAATGTAAATAAGCAGGATGCAATCATTTGCAAATGATCTGTGTTTACCGACAGCAGTTTAAGTGTTCCTGAGTTTATCCAATCACGTGTTCACAAAGTGGTGAACCTCGCTCCATCCTCGCTTGTCAACGACTGAGCCTCTCCAGGATGCCCCTTTCATACCCAATCATGATGCTATCACCTGTTACCAACAAGCCTGTTTACCTGTGGAATGATCCGAACAGGTGTTTTTGGAGCGTTCCACATCTTTCCCAGTTTGAAAGGTGTCGCTGCATCAAATTCAGAATAAGCATTTATATACAAGAATCGATGCAGTTGATGATGTGAAACATTAAATATATTGTCTTTGTGCTGTTTTCAATTGAGTTTACGTCAGAAAGGTTGAGCAAATTATCGCATTCTGTTTTCTTTCAGCGTCCCAACTTTTTTTTGGAAACAGGGTTGCAGCAAGGACAGAATCAATATCAATAACAAATAATGAAAGATGATGCTTTTTCCTGAAAAAGCTGAAAAATTCTTGTGCCAAGTTCTTGTTAACTTTCATGAGGAGCAATAAAAAGCATCCCGACCGGAAATGTTACAAACAAGCACGTTTGTGCACACGGCTGACAGGAGGGCTCTGCAGCGGGTGATTAAAGCCACCCAGAACATCGCTGATACCAGTCTAGTGAGCATCAGCGATATCATTGAGGTGAGATGTCTGCACAGAGCCCAAAGGACACTGCAAGACAATAAACACCCCAGTACAGCCTGTTCACCCTGCTGCCGCCTGGCAAGCGATACAGAAGCGTCCACTGCTGCTCCACCAGACTACAGAGCAGCTTCTTTCTTCAGTCTTTCCTCCAGAAATAACACTTTGTTTGTATGACTTATTTGTCTGTTCATCCATTCGTATCATTTTTGTAAGTAGCATGAAGGGACAGCAGCTAGCACTTCGTTACACAACTCCTTCCACTGTTGCTGAATGATAAATAAACGAACCTTGTACCTTGAAATTCAAAAGGATGCATATTCAAAGAGTTACCTCTGGAAAGACTTCCTCTGAAGCCGAGAAGAAATAAGTGTAGACGATGAGCTCAGAGGCTACGTCGTTGTACTTCTCCTGCAACGGCAAACAGATTCTTTAGCATTCATATTTAATGATAGCTTTCTATAAATCAGTGTTAAAAAGCTGGAAAGGCTGATTTACTGACAGGTGTCACACACAACCTAAGCAATGTTGTGACAGCATCAGAGCAGAACTTCTATCCATCAGTCAATGCACAGTTTAAGCATTGTGTTCATTCTGAAGAGGCCTGGGAGTAAAGCAGCACCCCTGAGTCCAGTCTCTTGATGTAAACAGTGCTTACTTTGAGGGGAGACTCCCCGCCGACGTACACAAAAAGCACATCGTGTCGTTTCAACATGTGCTCAAACATCTGCTTGCTGGGAAGTGCCCGGACCGCCGGTCTGGAGGGGATTAAAACCAACAGAGACGAGCTCATTTAAACGAGTGAAATGCTGCTCAACACACAAATGTAATAACTGATTCCAACAGTTCGCTTCATTTCTGAGCTGGTGGCACCACCTAGTGGAGATTCAACACGCGTGCAGCCGTGGATTCATGAGAGAGCCAAGCTTTTGATCAACTCCTCTGTCACGGATCTGGCTTGATTTCCCTCAAGGAGAAGAAATCTGTCAGGCTCAGTTGATACAGTGGCTTAAACTGGAGCATCAGAGGAGGAATGCATTGAGCTACGGAACAAATATGGCCCGCATTGATAAGCTTGCTTGGACGGCTCTCACCAAACAGCATGTGTTCTATTTATTGATCGGCTTCCCGTCATTTCTTTTGGTAGTGACTGAGGGCTGTGACTTACCCTGCCACCCTGTTGGCAAACTCCACAATGTCGTCTTTTGTCCTCGGTCCCTTGTAATTATAGGCAAGATCAGCCTTTAACCTGAGAGGGGGAGACAGAAACCAGAGCGAAAGGTGGATGTTTTAATTGGAAAAACATTGGTGGAAGCAGCATGAGATGATTTGAGCTTGGTGACACGGCTCACTGTCCTGCAGGAAGTAGCCTTTAGAGGACGGGCAGACTCTAAAGGGATGCACATGGTCACACTCAGGAGCACAAAGCAGAAACTGCTCGGGGCTCAGAGGGTTAAACAACGCCTGATTCCCTGCACCATTACACCAGCACAAGCTTGAAATGTTGACTCAAGCCAGGATGGATCCATATTTTCACCTTGTTTACTCCAGATTCTGACGATCATCTGCATGTAGCAGCAGAAAATACGACCCGTCAGACCGGGTGATGTTTTTCCAGTCTTCAGCTGTCCGGCTTTGGCGGGCTTGTGTCGGCTGCAGCCTCCGTTTCCTGTTCTTGCTGACAGGAGGGGAACCCGCTGCGGCTGCTGCAGCCCGTCCACTTCAAGGTTTGACACGTGTGTTCAGAGACGCTCTTCATCTTAGCACTGATGTTGCGAGGTGTGTTTATTCGAGTTACTGTCCCCTTCCTGTCAGCTTGAAGCCGTCTGGCTATTCTCCTCTGACTTTCTCTTATAAACAAGGCCTTTTCAGCCACAGGCTGCCACTCACTGCATGTTCACACATCTCTCTGTAAACTCCACAGACCACTAAGTGTGAAAAACTCAGGAGATCAGCAGTGTCTGCCATTTCACAGTCTGAACTCCTCATTCTGACGTTTGGTCTGAACAACAGCTGAACCTCCTGACCAAGACTGCCTGCCTTTCTGTTGCTGCCAACTGATTGGCTGAACAGATATTTGCATTAACAAGCAGGTGTACCTAATCAACTGCCCACTGAGGCTACGTTCAAACACAGCAGGGTATTTTGGAAAACGGATATTTTGGCCCCTCTGTTTTCAAAAAAAAAACATCATGCACACAACATCATTTTCAAAAATGTAGTCGTTTACATGAACCCGGATAAATACGCCGTCGAGCGCCATCATAACTATGCCAAGCCAATGGGCGCAAGTGTAAAAATAGGTCGCTCACATGACGTTAAGTATTTTCAGTCCCATGTTGTGACATTTCGGAACCTAAAACGCCGTTTAACCCTGTTTACACGCCAACACATAACTGACGTTTTCAGAAATCTCCACTTTGGCCGGAGTTTTTGATCGTTTTCCGTGAAAAAAACTCTGTTTGCGTGTAAACAAGAGGCCAAACCGCATGAAAACATATGCGTTTTCCCTAAGTGTAAACGTAGCCAAAGTGTATCATTGTAAACAGTATCTTAGGTTTGGACATTTTAATTCTCTTAGATTAATGAACAGCTGAAGAAGAACGATCAGATTGATTGATAAGGAAAATGTCCAATAGCTGCAGCCTTACTTTAACTGCCCAAAGACAAGCGCTGCCTTTAACTGCGCTAAAGTCCATGCTTCACATCTGAGCACGGCAACCGTAACCTGCCTCTTACAAGACGCTCTGATGAAACAGCAAATCCACCAGGAAAAGCTTCAAAGCCATAAAGGTCAACTTCATCCGAATCAACGCACCTCCAACGAAACAAACAAAACACGGCTGTCGCTCACAGAGCTCCAACCTGGCAAGCCGCCGCCACTGAGCTCCTACAACTAGCAGAATGCATTAAGGATTACGAAGGTTGCATCAGTCCACAGAGTTTAATGAACTCAGGGGGAAACAGAACTCTAAATCAAGCCTCCTTCTGTCTCTCAGGGAGGTATCTCGTGTTCTTCGATGGGTGTTTCATCACTTTCCTGGTGTAATGTTATGAACCCTGCAGCGATCCTGTGGCAGCTTCCCAAATGAGCTTGATGAAACTAAATGTGGAGACCATTACGGCAGCACGCAGATAAATGATTCCGCTTCAAATTTATGGGGGAAACTGTAAGACGATCATTTCTCTCAAGTCAACATGAGCTCTGCTGTGGAGCAGCTGGCGTCGACCTCAATTCATTCATTCTGTATGAAAGAGTGTTACTTGCACTTCAAGAAAAAATGAGACGTGGGAAATGAAATAAAAGTTGAAGGAGCTCACAAGTGGAAATGGTATCAAACTTGCTTTGTTGATCAACAGATCACAAGATAAATTTAAGCGATTTGGGACACATCTGAGAAAAAATATAAGAGAGAAGCAAATGTAAATGCACAGTTTAGCACCCAAGAAACAAATAATTAAGAGCATCCAGGAGTGCCGAACCTAATAAAATTTAAGATGAAAAGGTGTGAACAGAGTTTGTCACTTCAGGAACCAGCAACAACACCTCGGTCCCTCCTGAATAAGCCATCATAGAGCATCTCAAAAGGACAGAACTCAAGGGAAAAACACAACAGCGGAGTAAGAGGATCCTGATAATAACACGAACTTCAGTAAAGACACGTGGGACAGACGAGTGAAGACAGCGGGGGCAACGTCATGGTTACAGAAGACAATCTACTGCAAGACGACGATCACAGATGACAGCAAACGCAACTGAATCAACGCCTCAATGAATATTAGAAGCTTCATCAGATAATTATCAAGCTGTGTCCAGACTCTGCACGTCTGTAATTCAATAAACCTTTGAATCTCTTCAAAGATTTCTTTCCCATTCAAAGCTGCGCTGACTGGTGCAGTCATGCACTGAATCGTGCATGACTACAAGAAGATCTGAATCAAAGGAAACACCAAAATCACGCTCACAAAATCTGAACTCAGATTAAAGTGAAGACGAGGGAGGCTGAGAGAAACGTGCCGTGCAAAGCGTCGAGTGTCACTTACAGTTTTATTGTGGGGTAACCACGAACACCGAACTCTGATGCCATTCCTGCAATACAGAAACAAACACAGCAACTCAGTCACAACATGTACAGCCATCGTTCTCTTCAGAGGTTTAGAGCAGCCTGTTGTCACCTTCTGACTGGGCTCATAGACTAGTTTGACATTTTGGGGTTTATACATGATGCATTTTCTTGCTAATAGATGAGAAGACTGATGCCACTCTCACGCTACCATCGGATAGAACCAGGCAAGTAGCCAGGCTAAGCTAAGCTAAGCTAAGCTAAGCTAACCTCCAGTGTTTCCCAGGCTGAACCCGGGCTGAAACTCATTTACACCTGATATTAAAGTGAGATCTGCTGTTTAAATTTATAGAGTGTGCAAAAGACACGCCTCTAATTACTGATTATAAGTCTATTCTTGGTCACGAAAGAGCCAAAAGCTGCATTATTCAACAGATCTGCATGAAAAATGAAAGCGTGATGGGTCGGGAAAATGAAAGGTTTACACAAAGAAATAAGTGTGTGTGTGTTGCACTCATCTGTGCAGCTGATCTGCTGTTAACAAGCGTATAATTGATCTAATCACAGAGTGGCCTACATGCCAGTACTACAACAGGCCGGGACATGCAGACACAATATATCTAATAGAGGAAAATAAGGAATAACTTCATGTTTTACATTTGAGTTTTTAATAGAAAGCGTTTCACAAAGTTTATAAAGTTTCTCCTCATTCAACAACTCACAAAACTCTGAGGCTTTTTAAGGGAGTCTGGGGCTGATTTGCTGCCAGCTCAAATTGATCTGAATGAGGACAATGAGAAAACATTAAAGACACCAGCACAAAGGAAGGATGGGATGTTTTTTATACAGATCCAGTTAGTGCTGTGTGATATTACGATATATGTCATAGTGCGACAGAAAAATGTCTACCGTACGATATAATACTCTATTGTTTATATCGTAATTTTATCGTGTGGGCTGTGGTTAGCTCGGCTAATGTAACTGCAGCAACGCTACTGCTTTGCGGTAGCAGTTTACGTCACCTGCAAGGACTCCTTTACGCCACTGCTAACGTTTTCAGCCATGCGTGCAAGAGCCAGCTGGAGCATGGACGTAAAAAATGTAGCAGAGATGGAGAGCACAGTGGACGCTGAACCAACAGAACCCAAAGAGGAACTCCATTGTTTGGCACTGGTTTGGATTTAAAAAGGCAGACACCGACCAAAAAACGTAATCTGCAAAACATCCCGCCAACAAGTCGTTACTAGCGACCCGAACACGTCTAATCTTTTCTATCACTTAAAGACACGGCATGAAGAGTAAAAATACTATATCGGGATATATATCGTTATCGGGATATTACCTTTATCGGGATACAAATTTTGGTCCATATCGCACAGCACTAGATCAGGTTTAATATCAGTTGCAATGAAGTGTAAGTGGCAAATTTTATGGATATTTCATATTATATTCAATGAATAACAATGACAGTTCAGAACAACTGATAAACTGTACAGTGAAGAGTTCTATAATCCATCTCTAACAATGTTTATGGTGCTTTTAATAGAAAACCTTTCACACACACACATCATCATGTTGTTGAACAACACAGTCAATTAGGTTGAATCTCCAACACATGAAATGATCACCTGAGGGACAAACAGGCTCCAGGGGAGGACATTAAAGGCTTCATCGTCTACTCACCAGAGTACGCAGTGGCATCCATCTTTCCCACACGAACCGGCGACCCGGAGGTCTTCAGCTCGACTCCCACCTCGTGCCATACCGGCTCTAGCTTTTTACAGTAGCCGCACCACGGGGCGTAGAACTGAGGATGACCAGAATCATGTGCAGCATATTGTCAATTGTGCAAAATATGACATTATTTACATCATGAATAACGATGAATACACCACATTTCAAATACTTAGTTTCACCTTATCTGACAGCAGGGCTTTTAAAAACACTCCCATCAAATGAAATATGTGGCAGTCGTGTTGTCTGATGTTGTGTGCTTCGCCTGAAAAGGATTTAAATGATCGTGTTGCCTCTTTATGCACACTGTATGACCTTCAAGTGCCTTTGGAGCACAACATATTTGACTAACGCTCTATTTAAGACACATCTAAAGCTGCAGCAGCTGATTTTTTGGCCACTTAGGGGCAGCAGAAACAAGTTGCTAGCACAAATTTGCTTATTAAGAAATCCAGCAGTTATGGAGAAACATTGTGATTCATTTGTAGTCGTGTTTCTCACCTCCTGACAAATCTCAGTCCAATACTGACTCTCTTTTAGCTCGCTTTGCTCTCCACCAACTCTTAAGGGAAAATCTGGCCCTTAAGATGCTAAACTCTCCAGTGTGTTCATCAGCTAGTTGCTAAATGTGTCCGTCTGTCCTTTGGTGCAGAGCAGGTCCACAAATCTCAACTCTAGCTTAAAGCTGAAATCATTTTTGTTGCCTTTATCTTTTTCTGTAATCTGATGTGTGTTTTCTCAAATGTCATCTTTTCCAAAACACTGTTGTGCTTTGACCTTCAGGGCCACCATAGGATCTGGCCAATTTGGTTCCACTCTCAACTCTGTGAAGTGAGAGCTGGCACGGTCTTGAAACTTCCCACCATGAGGACTCGCTCCTGCAACCCAAACCCGCAGTCAAAGCAGCTTTGGCTGCTCCAGCTCGATCTGCTTTTATACTCCCAGACACAAACTCTGATATAAACCCCGTCGAGCCCCCTGGCTTTGCCCGGCATGCATGACTTCTCATCCACTAATCACAAACACAGAGGACAGTATGCACACCCCCTCCGGCCCCCGCCCTCCTGTATCCCACCCGGACCGCTGCCACTTCCGCAAGGGATGATCCGGACAGTGGAGCGCAGGATATGAAGCAAAGCATAGCTGAAAGGAACCAGACTGGTTTCTGTGTGTGTGCGTGTGTGTGTGTGTGCATGTCAGACTCACATCAACCAGCCAGATGTCGTTCACTCTGGTGTCTTTGAATCTGTCAAAAATCAGAATGAACGAATGAAGTTTTTATATTTCAGCCTCTATTAGACAAAGTTTATCATACAAGAGAAACTAAAACAATGACTATTAAAGGTATGTGCATGTGACAGAAGTGAGTTATTAGTGTTAAGTTGCAGAAAAAGAGACAAATTAGAAGATCCTAAAAACTCAAATAAACAACAGACAAGATGTCTGCAGACTTCCCAACAAAGGCCTCTAAATAAAAAGCTTTCTGTGACTGAAATAAAGGCTGACTCATCTTTTCCTGCTTTAAATAACCCTTTTCTTTATTATAACCCTGTGGTCCTCTGAAAATGTGAAAATGTGAAAATCTGGCAAAATTGCACCAAACTAAATATACACACGTAAGAAAAAAAAGCCAAACTAGACTGATTACACGTTTTCCTCTGACAGGAAGAGGAAAGCACTGAATTCAACTTTGACTCGCATCCACATCAAGTCTGCTGCTACACTCGGAAGTTGCATTGCATAATATTGAGCAGCGCATCACTTACGTGTCATCGAGGTCTTCAACAAATGCGACCACCGCCGAACTGAGGAAAGCCGCCACAACTGGGACATTAAAACAGAAATAAAGCACATGTTATCTGAATGCGAGCAGGAGCTTCTCTGTCCTCCAGGCTGAAGCCTCATGACTGGAGCATCCCCGGCTAAAGCTGTCCTCCCAGCTAACTCAGCACCAGTTTGCTTCGCGGTTTCAACAGCAGCAGCTTTACGGGTCATTTTAACGGATGCCGCCATTACGTGTATGTTCTAGTGTTAAATGGACGTGAAGTAAAGAGTGAACGTACCTCCACAAAGCAGGGAAGCTTTCACTTCTGCCATCGCTTCGAGTGGAAACAGCAAGCAGGAAATACAGCCGCTAAATGTGGAGCGTCTGCGCATGCGCGGGGTCACGCAGCCCGCCGGAGGCGTCAGACCCCAACGGTTGCATATTATTTATTTTGAATATTAATATTTGAATACATAAATACGACTTAAAACAGGTACAAAAACATTTATAATATATTTAGTTCTATATTTTGACTTTTCTAACAATATCATTCTTTTTTTTTAACTCCAGTACTAAATAGACCACTTTAAAAATTATCTGATTAACACGGCAGTTGGCTGAAATGTGTGTTTTGCATTTTTTATACATACTAATGTGTGTTTATTTAGCATTAAGTTGTATTTGACTATCAAATCCGGATATAGGGGTACTAATGTTGGCTGCCGATAGACACCACCAGGTGGCGCTCCACGATAAAACAGACACGCAACTACACTCCAGTATAAAAATACTTAATTGAAAGTATTATCAACAACGTGTACTATGCAGGTATTAAGAGTACTCATTATCAGGGATGGGGGAAGTATTCAGATCCTTCATTTAACTAAAAGTACTAATACCACATTGTGAAAATAGTAAAAGTCCAAAACCTTACTTAAGTAAAGGTACGCAAGTATTATCAGAACAATTTAGTAGTATGAAAATTACAACTCATTGTGCAGTAAAAAGTTCCCTGTCAGTGTTTTGTTATTATATCTGCTGTTTGTGGATTAATATTACTGCTGCATTAATGTGTATGTGCGTTTTAGAGCTGTAGATGTTCAAGGCTGAGCTCATTTTAACCACTTTGTGTACTGTTGGCCAGTTTAATCTGCAGCAATGCATCATACTCTATTAGATCATCATATTTTTGTCCTTCAAGAGCCACATATCTATAAAAAGCCCTGTTTTGAGCTCAGTGTCAAACTTAAATAGTTAGTAGCTTATTGAGTAGAGGAGAATTTCCTCAATCCACAAAGGAACACAAAATCCTTCAGTTTATCAGAAAAAAAGTCTAATTCAAAATCACCAAATATGTGGTTTTCACTGGACAGGATGGGTATGACTAATTGCAATCTGAAATCAACTTAATGTAGTAAAAAGTACAACATTTGCCTCTGAGATGTAGAGGAGTAAAAGCTGCGTAAAATGAAAATACTGAAGTTATACAGCACTTGAGTAAATGTACTTAGTTATATTCCACGAGTGCTGTTTTTCCCCGGCATCTTCCCACCCTCTGCACTGTGTGTGTGTGTGCGTGTGTGTGTGTGTGTGTGTGTGTGCGTGTGTGTCCTGTGGCCTCCAAGTTCAGAGTACACATGGCAGCGTGTGACTGTGAACCGGTACTCCTGGACTTAAAGTACACTTCCTGATCCCACATGTAGGAATATGCAGCATGTGAGTAGAATATTTTGATATGTTTAGTACGTAAAAGGTTCATCTACAAAGCAACCAGTGACTATAGCTGTCAGATACAAGTACACGAAGTACAATATTTCCCTCTGAAATGTAGAAAAGAAGAATAAACTTAAATGCAGTACTTGAGAAAATGCACTTAGTGATGTTCTACAACTTCCCATCATGGTTTCCACCAAAAAACATCACATGAACGGTTCTTTTATTGGAAACATATTTACTCTGAGAAGCTTAAAGAATAATAATTTGTATCTAATACTGTCAGCATGAAAGTTATCGAACATGTTACCACATAAACTTAATTTTCAAAGGTTACAATTTACCTTCATTCAAACCTTTTGATGCATTTACACATGAAAAAAATCTCACATCACACACAAGCAGAAAAAAATGAAATTACAAGGCAGAGAGTGGTTAGCTTCACAGAGTTGGATGACGTTTTCTAAAATAAATAAAAGCTTCTGCTGTCCTCCTCTGAATCCTCACACCTCCTGGCTGGCGTATTGATATGTTTCAAAGCTGTCACTGCACTAAATGAGCGGAGTACCATTTTAGTCCTAACTTTTCATAATGTATTGCCCCAGCCTGCGAGGGTCTTAAGGTAGACGGAGGTTTTATTAACATAAGTCTCATACAGACTTTGATAAATATGAAGCAGTTCTTTAAATGAGAGAAAATCAGACCTTTGCATGAACATTTAAATCAGAAGTTCCAGTTTCTTTGTATTGAAGGTTATGAATCTTTACCATTACGTGAGCTGTTTTTAACTTCCTGTCCAAAGAATATCCGTCAATTCCAGACCACATTCTTGGGTGAAAAGAGAAAAAGAAATAGTTTCGCACCCTGAGAAAGAGCTGCACTTTCTCATGGGATGAATGGTGATCATGACTGTGTTACTAAATAGACTCATGCGGAGGACCGTCCCGTCGAAGCCTCGTGTGCCAAGTTTGTGAGGGCTGAATGCTTCTGTATTTGGAGGGGCAGAAAACTGGACGCTGTTAGCCCCCAGTGACATTAACAAAACTGTCAAAACAATGAGCACAGATGGACTTCTTTGCAGTTAATCCTACACAAATATACATTTTCTTTGCTTTTCTCTTGCATTCAAAGCGCACATAAAGCCGCACTGAGCTCCACACTTTGATAAAAGGCGTTACGAGAAGTGAAAGCCACCTCCATAAAACATACAAAAGGCATGAATTTTAATCAACTGTTTGCCTGTTTCACCCAACTTTCCCTATAGAAAGTTTGAGCACAGCAAGGTTGTTTGTCTTCTTTGGATAAAGACAGGACTTGTTCCCTCGTTGCAGGCTGAGCTGCAGACTCCCACATTCAGTAAGACTGCAGTCATCTGTCTGACTGAACCCGCTCACGTCATCTTGCAGAACGGGTCAAATATGACCTCAATTGACCCATAAAACAAAGCTTTCTTTGCCCTGTTTTATCTCTCATCACAGAGCGGCAAGATGATTCAGTGATCCACATAATGGCACTCTGCTCTGCTCTGATAGATCAAATGATTTCTTTATGCACATAAAATAAGCAAAATTACAAGCTTCACTACTAACACATATTAGGTTATTATTCAGACAAAAAAAAAAAAAAAAAATCTCACCAACATCCAAAAAGGCAGCATTTTCACTTTGGACAGAGAGTGTGGTAACAAAATGATAATGACACACATTTCTTTTAGATTCTTTAATTTGACAGTTGTCCAAGAAGCAAGTGAAACCGTGTACTTACCCATAAAAAGTGGATCTAATGCTTATGCTAATGCATGTTAGCATGGAGTCTATTAGAGCTTCATTATTCTTGCTTGATTTACAACCCTGGTTCTAAAAAAGTTGGGCGTCTGTAAAACAGAATGCAGTCATTCGCAAACAAACTGTGGTTTATGAAGCGTTCCTCACTTGTGAACGACTGAGCCTTGCCAGGATGCCCCTCTCATACCCAATCATGGTACTCTCACCTGTTACCAATGAACCTGATTACCTGTGGAACGTTCCAAACAGGCGTTTTTGGAGCATTCCACTTCCTCAGTCTGTTGTTGCTCCTGTCCCAACTTGTTTGAAAAGTGTTGCTGCATCAAATTCAGAATAAGCAGATATTTACAAAAATCAAGTAAGCTGAAGAGGTTGAACATTAAATATACTGTATTTGTACTGTTTTCATCTTTTTGAATCAGGGTGGTATCATCAAGTTTTTGTTTAATGCTAGATCAGGAAGACATTGGCCCAAATCTGCCTCTATGATTTCTATTCTTTTATCTTTAATGGTGGCAGAAAGTCATACACTTGTACGACCCATGCAGTCTAGTTTCACTTGGATCTCCGAGTACTCTCATGCCAAAGAACCAACAGCATATCCCAGCAGCAAAACAGGAATTACCCAATGAGTTTTGACCTGGTATTTTACAAACAAAACAGTTCCAAAATGCTGGTGGAAGCTGCACCATAAACAAATATCATACACAGACCTTCATGTTGGCTTCCTGTGTTCTCACAGGAATAAAACACCAGAGCAGTAACACTGTGGATAGCACTGCAGGGAGCAGTCTAAAAGAGAAAACAACAATCCTTGCAGATCACATATCTCCTTGCAAACCAACCTGATGCCATCATGGAGGTCCACTGGAGAATAAATGTGAAAGAAAAAAACAACTGATAGAAAAAGAGGTTTTGAAGTAACAGTGAATGGTTCAATACTGTAAGTTCGTCTGCAAATCTGGTTATAGTCACACTCCAAACCACAGACATCAATGTGTCTGATGCTACTTAATTTCTTATTTTTATCCTATCCACGTGTTTGTCCTTCAAAGGACTGTCCGACCTCCACTGTTGCTGTCACAGGTTGTGTTACAGCACCTGAAAGCCAGTCAGGATAAAGATGATCCTGTCATGTAAGGCTCTGAATGAGGCACACCGGTGACGTTGCTTTAAGTGGCAAAAATAAAGTGGAGGTTTCTAGAGTAAGCAGCAGCATTTACTCGGAGCAGCTACGTGCAGCGTTGCATAGCTCGGTTCCATTTAGTCCTCAGTGGTACCGCAATATGTCCACCAATGGGCATCTGCTCCTCATTCCAGGATGTCAGTTTCAAATGGGACCAGATGGTAGTAGGAAAGGTTGGTGACATACGCCTCTGTATCCTCGTCACACACGTCTGCTTCCATTGGCAAAAACTCTGTTCCATCCTCATATCTGGCAATAAAATGAAAGGCACATTACTCCAAGGACAGGATGAACCTGTGGAACCTAATTTCAGAATCAAAACTGTGATGCATTAGATTTGAGGCCCCATGTTTATTGTCCACATCAGCTCGTAGAGACTTTATTTGCCAGTAGAAGGTCAGAGGACTACAGAGAAACATTTCAGCTGCTTAAGAGTGATGAAAAGTCTTGTTTTGTGTGAAGTACCAAGAGGAATGTGTTCCTCTTTTGCTTCCTAAACACACCCAGGGAAGGAAGAGGTGCAAAGACACACTTCCTGTGGGGGTGGGGGGTCCTGGGGTTGGTTCACGTTCAAGTACTTCAAAACAACTACTGTACACTCAAGAGCACCAAATAAGGAAGTAAACACAAACTAAGTGTATGAAAAAGCCAATGTGACAAAGACTGGTGCAGGACAGAGACAGAAACTCTGAGGAGTGGTCTTAATACTCACGTATGTTCCACAGAGTCGGTTGATGAGGGTCTCTCTTTTTCTTCAGGGAGGTTGTGATCAAATACGATGGTTTCTGTATTGGCCAGACAGAATCCATTGGACCGCATGATTTCTAAAAAGGTAGAGAGTGCAATATTGGATCGGCTGTCAGGTCGCCATGACATCAGGGCGTCAACAGCGGCGCCATTTTGTGCTAGAAACGAATGCTAGATACCTGAAATTTTGATTGGACTCTGGAAGCACGGCTGGATTCTGTGGACTTTGTCGTTCCTCAGCACCTGGTCCAACGGGGAGCGCTCAAAGAAAGTCAACATGACCTCTGACCTGGAATACTGTGGAGTCAGGTTTTTCTCATTTAGCCTGCATAGTTGTAAGTTTCCAAACATCTACCATTTACCCCCAAAAACAAAGAGAACATTAAATCTTCAAATGCGGGGTAAACGTGCTTTAAGTACTGATAGAGGCTATTATTTGAAGGGTAACCGGTAAATGTCCGACCTTGCATGGCATGTTGATGGCATTCTTCAGTAGTCTTTCCACCTCGTTCAGTTTCTCCTCGATGTCGTTTGCGTCTTTGATTTTTACAAGCCCTGAAACAAACATGAACATCTGCAATCAGCTCTAAAATATCTTCCAAAATGTAGAGTTTACAGTTTTTTCAGATACACCTGTGCACTCTGCAATTAATTCTGTTTGCAAAGCTCATAACCTTCAGTGTGATAATTTGCTAATCCTTTCTGACATATACTCAACCAAAAACAGCACAAAGACAATATATTTAATGTTTGGCCTCGTCAGCAGCATCACCTTTCAAACACGTTGGGACAGGAGCAACTAAAGACAGAAAGTTGTGAAACACTCCAAAAACACCTGTTTGGATCATTCCACAGGTAATCAGGTTCATTGGTAACAGGTGATAGTATCATGATTGGGTATGAAGGGGGCATCCTGGAAAGCCTCAGTCATTCACAAGCGAGAATGGAGTGAGGTTCACAACTTTGTGAACACATGATTAGATAAAGGATATTACTACATGGACTCTTTGTACAAGCTTTGTAGGAGAACAGGGTTTGCTTGTAAATGACTGCATTGAGGGTGTGGGATCACCCATTGTTCTGATGGATCATTATTCCAAAACCCCAAGAGAATCTCATGGGAGTAATAGCCCATTTGTTGGACAGCCCATTATCCCAAAAAACAAAAACCCGCTGCTTCCGAAAATACACACCCTAGAGTTTTTGGCCCTTAATATTTTATTGTTGGGTGAGGGTATGTCACTTGGTGTAAGGCCAGAAACATAGCCAATTAAGGGCAAAACACAGCCGATTCAACCTCACGACAGGGACATTTTTCAGAGGTTTCGGAATAATGGGCCGTCGGAACAAAGGCATGGCACCAGAGGGCGCCCTTCCAAGACAGAAAATGCGATACAGGGTCCTACGTCCTACATCGTAGAAAAGTTTTGAACTGTTTCAATAAATGCATCACGACTTTCTGCACACTGGTGTCCCATCGCACGCTGCAGCGTCGCTTTTTATTTTTTCCACCCCTGCCCATCAGACCGCCTGAGTATGCCCCTGCAACACAACAGCATCGACTACAGCCTAGAGGATAACATAAAAAAAAAAAAAAAAAAAATTCTAAAATACATAAACAATCAACAATGAACTCAAGAGTCTCATGTACAAAGAAACCGGCCGGCAATCAAAAGTTCAGTGTATCTATTTCTGTGTTGGTGTGATTGAAAAAGGGCAGCTGCGATGACCTTTACTGCCATCAGACTGTTATCTGTCCAGAGGGTCAGGACACAAAAAGCCAGACAGGGCTGACTGTATCGTTCGTCCTGAAAAAGGCTGCCACAAATGCAAGTGAAAAGGCAGTCATCTGTTTAACGCACTAACCTTTTACTGAACAATGGCCCCTGATATTTACCTTGAGTAGGAGAAGGAGCAAGAAAGTCTACTCATCGCTGTGTTGAGAACAAGAACACACAGCGTGATTGCAAACATTTGTACAACAGCAGTAATAACAGAGGAAAGTAACAACAGTGGTACAAAGTGACAACATGTTCATCCTGCATAAAACTAGGAATGCAATTCAAGAGGCAGTGGGAGTGTAAAATCAGCAGGTTTAGCAATACGAGACCGCCGCCCAAGTGAGCGAGCAGTCAGCAAAGCATCATTTACTGCCATGCTGACAAAGGGATGTGGTGAGGAGGATAATGATGAACGCTGCAGCCGCACATGTAAGTGGTTCAGACGAAACCCAGTCACACAGCAGTTGCTGTTACAATGAAGCACTGAGCCTGAAGCCGCACTATGCACGGTCACAGCTCATCCTTAAGCAATGGCCGGCAGCGATGGCGTCATACCCGCGGGGATGTGAGAAGTGACTTAATCATTACTGGGAACCAAGTGAGACTCCCACCCAATCTCAACCTCATGCTGCCTAAGCATTGTGTTCTTACAAAGTCCCTGTAAGACGTGTTGACAAACCATACATGTTTGAGGCTTATGCTGATCGCTTGTGTTTTTTCATAAGCTGTGAGTCACAATTTCAAGCCGTTTAAGTAATTCTGTTTAAGGTGAAAAACAATGCAGATCTTTTTATACTCTGTATGCATTCAAGAGCTTAGAGCCACTATTTATTGTGATTAAAACTGACTTTATAAGCAGTGAATGTGTCACAGTGTGGTCCATCCTGCCCGATCAATGATGGGAGAAACTCTGGGATGTTTAAGTGTCTTTAAATTAATGCAATTAAACAGAGTGCAGGCTGAACAGAACTGAACCTGTAGATACCAGAAGTGGACAACAGGCTCGAAAACATCGGTTTAATCCATGTTGTTAGAGTGCTTGCTTTTTCTGAAATGTTGGATTCTCGTGGTTGATCCAGAGATTTGGTGTCTTGAACACAAACAAAGCCTGCAGAGACTTTAAACCACACCCAGTCTTGCATGTTGTTATCCTTGTAAACAGTTTAGTAAATCTTATGTCCTTCTATGTAGGCCACTAATGTTATGAATCATGTGCAAACAAGTGTGCATCATTTATTTGGTGCTGGCATACCATGCACGCAGGGTGCACATGGTCACAAGGCAGGATTAGGAAGAGGGGGGGACCGGTGATAATCATCACAAGTCCTCTAATACCCTTAAAAAGTGGTTTCCTCCACCACAACATACTGACAGTTTGGTCATGCAGTGGAGAGCCCAGAGGAGTACTGAGGAGAAACTAAATATGGCGCCTTAAACAGATGATGTCTCTTTTTAATGAATATCTCTGGACGTATTGAAAGTTCTGCATAAGAAAGCATGGCTTTATTTACAATAGCTGCATTTCAGTTGTAATGCAATAGAATGAAAGTAAAATCAGGGATGAAGCTTTACATGCGATATGTCAATATTTCAAACCATGCAATGACTTTCACTGCGTATACTAGCAGACTGTGTAGAATACTAAGATATAACAGGCCTGTTTGATGTGAAAAAGAGCAGCATGTGCGATTATTTTTGCAACAGCTTGGAACTGGTTGCACAAGGTTTAATCGTGTTAAAAAAAAAGTGTCTCTCCAATTAGGAACAGCAGATTCAACACACACCTGCTGCCATCAGAAGGATATAAAGGATGTTAATCAGTTGCAGGACTTTCACATAAGCAAGCTGTTGTGAATGACAGGTGCTACGCAGTCAGAAGAATGCATAATGAAGGTAAAACGGTGAATAAAAGGGGTTTGGGAGATTTGGGGGAGCTTAAGCGCCTCCGTCATTTAAAGCATTAGATAAGACACAAACCTCCAGTGTGCACTGCTGCACCACTGGATCACCAGTGACACCCTTCTGACTTCAACACATAGCAAATCACCAGTTTAATTTTCCAAAAACTGTAAAATATTCACCTGAGTATATTACATCTCAGATTTGCTGTTTTTGTTTCGATTACATGGTTGTCCTCTGAAAAATGTCTTCAAAGATCCTCCAATCTCCTGTAAAAGAGTGAGTTTCCTTCATGTGCTTCCTGGCTGCAGTGGTCCTTGTGTTATAAGTTATTACTCAACATGTTCAGTCTTCTGTCTCAGATTATTCATTCAGCCCCCGGTAAATCTACTTGTCCTCTACAAACACTCCAACCTCTGCAAAACTACTGTAGCCAAGAGGTGATTTGGTTATTTCTATCTCCATTTTGGAAGATGAGCTTAAGTATTTCTCTGCTTAGTGCAACAGGTTAGTAAACTCTATTAATAGCAGTAACTACACAGATACCATATGGAATTATTATGTATCTGCTGTCTCATAAGTTTTGTAATTGCACAGTAATGTTCCCCGTCTGCTAGTTCTGTGACAGCATGCCGTGTTGATAAGCCACTTCATCTATCAGCTGAAGTAACACAGCAGAAGCAGGAACTCGACCGTGTTCGAGTCATCCTCAATCACATTATCTAAACAGTGATCAGATGTCGCAAGCACCAGCTATCTTCTGCGTGGATGTGATAAGCACATGTCAGCAGGCCGACACTTCGCCATCTCACCACTAACTCTGTGCAGTTTCGACAACATGTTATTTCTGAACGTCTCAGTCAACAAGCAGAAGACGTCCAACCTCAGAAATCCTCCACGCCCATGAGAAGGTCAGGCTCTGTTACACACATTTTGAACCCGCTGTGTACAAGTACCAGTATTGTGTGTGGCTGCATGCCGAAAAATCACATTACACTACAAGCATGTAATGTAATGACATTTAAAGTAAGTTTCCATTTTAGAACAGTAAAATCAGTGTTATTTTATCAAGACTGCATCCAAAAGATTGTCACGAGCAATCAAATTAACATACATGCTGCCCTTAGCCAGAGTGGGCGAGACAATCGATACCACTCTCATATCTGTCTGTTAAATAAGTTAGTAAATTAGCTTAGCTTAGCAGTATTCCAGCACCTCTTAAGCGTACCAATTAAAGGCAGAATGAGTGGGACTTGCTAGCTGTGGTTTGTAAACGCAACGGCCGAAGGTCTCCTTTTGGATGCACGCTGCTCATGATCTGTCACCTGGTCCTATGCTGTTAAAGAGTCCAACCCTCGTACCGCACACTTCCACTGTCCAAGCTTAAGCTAAGCTAGGCTAACCAGCTGTAGGCCGGACAGACAGATGTGAGAATGGTATTGATTTTCTCAGCTACCTTTCGGCAAGCTAGCACATAAACTTATTTCCCAAAAAGCCAAAGTACTCCTTTAATTATGGCACTCTGCAGTTGCATGAATTTAAGGAACACCAATCAGAACCAAGAACTTGGTGGCCATAATCATAAAGTGGGATAATGCCCTTCATCTATAAATGTAATGTATGTTTTCCATTATTCTGTCAACAACTGCCAAATGGAAGTAAAACCTGAAACTTAAATCATCTTTAAATGCTCCTCCTTTGATCGCTGTGTGACAACAAACTGAAATGATGATTCATTAATGTCCACGAGTGAAGCCTTATCATGGATTTCTAACACAGGGAGTGTGAATGACTGTAAGAGGGAGGGATCTGAGATGCAGCATGTTTTGACGTGCCTCTGTGGGATGTGGCTCACATGGAATGTGAGCAATCACTTCCTGTCTGCGTTCAGTCCGGGGTCACATGTAAGGTAAGTGTTACAGGGCGTCCGCAGACCAGAGGGACTAAATATGGCAAGTCCACTCCTCTCCCGGTCACCCTCTCCCTCTCTCTCTCATCATGACATCAGACTGAAAGCTCGGCGAGCCTTCCTTGTTGCCTAGGCGCAGCACAGAAACAGGAAAACATGAGCAGAAAGTGGAGCAAAGTGGACTGAGAAAGGCCAGAGCTACGTTTTTTCACGGGGGCGTTCAATCTGAGTGCTAATTAGAAAGGATGCCGATGAAATATTGAACAGAGGTGGAAATCAGGAAAGGCTGTGAGCAGAATGTTATTAACTCTGCGGCGTCCAATCCATCAAATACCAAACCAGCTCCAGCTCACCAGAGTCACCAGGAAAACTCAAGTCTCCTTCAGTGCTGATATCACAGCTCCACTTGACTTCTAATAATCAGGATGTGAAGTTTGAAACATGGTAAATAAAGAAGTGAAAAGTGAGTCATGAGATCCAAAATGTCTCTTCCCAAAATGCACCGCACACTGCACTGGCAGTGGCAACGCAGCGAGCTGTCAACAACCTCGTCAGCTATTTTGGTGGATGGGCAGGAAGCAAAGCGTTCCAGTCGCCACTAACGGGATGGATCCAAAACATTCGTATAGGCTCAGTGGGTAGAGACAAAAGGGAAGTGCCAAGGAGACTGTGTGGGGAGATCATACCCACAGAACAAGCCGGGAGCTCTGCCAAACCTGCTGGCAGTGCCACAGCACCACAGTGTCAAAGATCCAAACCCTGAGGGCCAGAGGTCTGGGCTACATGTGGGAAGAGACTGGCCTCTAGAAAGCCCTGCTGAAAGCGCTGCCGACAAGTTTCACCAGTTGGTAGCAGAAGAGGTCAGAGCGCCTTCTCATGAATCTGAACCTTTGAACCTGTCGACTAAGTCATTTTTCAAGGACGGTTGACAATCATTCATGTTTCACTTGCTCAAAGTAAAACAAAAATTTAAAAAAGGGAATCAGCCACCTTGACCAATAAATAAAAAAATGTCTTGTCATACATATCAAATTGTTGCAGTCCTGAGAAAAACATGTATCTCCAACTTCCCAACTTTCTGAACTCCTGAGTAAAACATAACTGAAACAGAACGTGATAACTCACTAACCCACCTCAACTTAAAACAGTACAAAGACAATATATTGAAAGTTTTACCTCATCAGCTTCATTGATTTTTGTAAATATCTTCTTATTCTGAATTTGATGCAGCAGCACGCTTCAAATAAATTGGGACAGGAGCAACAAAAGACTGGGAAAGTAATGGCACGCTCCAGAAACACCTGTGTGGAACCTTCCACAGGTAATCAGGCTCATTGCTGACAGGTGAGAGTATCATGATTGGGTATAAAAGAGGCATCCTGGAAATGCTCAGTCATTCACAGGCAGGGGTGGAGTGAGGTTCACCACTTTGTGAACACATGAGTGTAGAAAGGATATTACTAACCTAACTTGTGGCTGTAGCACTGAACTTAAAACTGAATCCTTCACTTTACCTAAAAATTTCTAAATCACACAATTTGGAGATGTTTTTGCTAGACAACCACAACATTTAGAGTTGGCAGAGCGAAGCATGGCTCGGACTGTTTCTAATAACTGTTATTTTGTGTTAAAAGTCAACATTTTAGCCTGATGCTGGGACAGCACCAACAGCTGCCGCCTCACACCTCTTTTCTCTGCAAAAGAAACGGCAATAGATACTAGGAATGCATCTGCCATTGTTTTTGATCACGCAGAACTGGAGTTGGTTCCTGCAGATAATAGCTGCCCAAATGTCCTCCCCTTCTAAACTGTTACAAGAGAGATTTTCCACATCACACACAAGTCAGTGATGGTCTTTTTGGCGTTTTCCCACAGGGAATCCCACTTTCCCCCCAAGAGGTGAAAGCAAACCTCACTGACCATTCGGCCTTTTAGCTCCCAAATATTGACAAGCATGTAGAAGCACTGACAGCATGTTGGTCTTGTGGTCTACAGGCTATGTGACAGATCTGCTAATGTGACTTTGTTAAATATTAACCTGTGCAAACAAAAGGGGATGAGGTAGTTCAGTTCAGATTAACCATAAACCAGTATTGATTATGTTGACTGTCTTCCTTTTTTTCTTTTACTGCCCTGAATGTATGAGGGGAGTAATGTCTACTGTAAATCTACCTATAAGGCACAAAACGGGGGGAAAATTCCCTCATGGTCCTCAAGTGCACATTTAGTTTTATAATGTCTCTACAACACATCTTGTTTGGTGACTAATCCACAAAAAAAGTGAGGAAAACAAACTTTCCCAAAAGGACAAATCAGCTGTTGTGCTATCTGAGGCTGAATGTAAACAGGAATATCATTTAGTGAGGGCTTTTCCCTGCAGAAGCAAAGTCTTCCTCCCCTGGGGAAACTTCCCTGCCAAAGATGGGAAACCAAAACTGGACGAAAAGTCCAGAAAATGTAATCAGCAGTAATGTAGTTGCTGTATTTTAGTGTCAACAGAAACTTCCTCTACAACTAAGCCAAATATTTGCCAGGTCTGGCTTGTCAATAATAAAGTTAAGGGGGGCTCCAACCACCTCCTGAGCGCAGGACCCCATAATTTGTAGCTACGTCCCTGATCAGAATAAACTCTTTAACATTTATATTAATAGCTCTTATGTGTGATACTCTGTCATTGTACTAAATGCTCGTTCATCACTTTCTGTCACATCGCCTTCATACCAACCTTCTATCAGGGGACACTTTGACAGGTCTCTTCTGTCCTCAGGAAAGGACTCTACCAGTCTCTTAAACAGCCGCCCCAGATCGGAATAACTCCGATGCAAGTATAAAATGTTCCTGTCCGACCACTCTGTCCTTATCTCGAAAAACTCCTCTTCCTCTCCGCGCTGGCTGATGATGAGCCTCCGGATCCCGTTGACCCAGCAGTCCCGGACAAACATGTTGACCAGCGACGTCCCCTCAAACACCGCTGATGCCATTCCTCCAGACGTCAGTCCAGCATGCTGGGGCGGGTCGGCGGACAGCTCAAGAAGTCGAGGCCCCAGAAATTTGGAAAAAAGAAAAAAAAAAAAATTGGCCGAGACAACTTGGGCAACTTTTCGGCTCCGACTCCTCTGAGCAGCAGCTGTGCGTAAACAGGAGGAGGACGATGATGGTCGCTCAGCCCATCAGGCGTGATCTCAAACGTGGCATGATTTGAGGAAAAAATAGACACACACTTAAGAGTCACAGACACCGCCCCCTAGAAATAGATGTGGCAGTATTGATCCACCAACAGCTTCTTCTCTTCTGCAGAGCAGAGCGTCTCAACGCGCTGCGCCCTCCTCCAGCCCGCCGCTGGTTTCCTAAATCCACAACATTTCACTCCACTCTGTCTGGATCAGCGGCGGCTCTTCTTTCAGCACAGCTTCCTCCCCTCTCCTTCCTCCTCCTTCCTTCCTCCTTCCTTCACAACAGGGTATTATTATGCAAAGAATGCACAGGGCTGCAAAGACAAAACTGTCCATCTGCTTAAAATCAGGGCAAACAGCTCATTTTCCTCTTTTTCTCCCTGGATTTGATGCCATCTTTCCTTAAATCACTTAATCTTGAAATGAGATGTTTGCAAATAACCACAGGAGCAAAACTCTGACAACAGGCTGCTTAAATGCAATCTCATAAAGGCCTGCAGTTCTCCTGCCAGCTGCATTGACATTTGCCTTTGCAAGATTCACCGTATCTGACCACACACATCTCATGTCTTCACAAAATACCAGCAAAAAAGATGCGCAGCAGCAAATTATTTGTCTCTTGTCAGAGTGGCCAAAAAAAGGAGATTTGCATTGCTCGGCTGAGCAACACACTAATGTTCCACCGAGCGGAGAGGCAGAGACCGGTAAAAGAGCTTTACAGGAAGTCCCAGCCAAGTCAAGTAATGACAATTCAGCTGTAATTAACTACTGCACTGTGGGAAAAGGATTGTCTGCTAACTGTTCTGGTAAAAGCAATTGATAGCAATACAGTTCAGCAAAAAGCAAGCAGTAAATCACTCTTAACTGGACATGCACGTAAATCTGCACAGAAATTGTACTGTTGAGATCAGAGAAACTAGTCTTCCATTAATGTCTGCATCACATTGTATAGGACAGAGCAGATGGTTGCTGCGAAGGTCTGCATTCAGGCCTTTTTGAGCTCGCAATCGCACCTTTGTGAGCGCTTCAGACTCACTCTTGCATATGTAAGGACTCCAAACAGGGCAGTGCAGCCAGTCAGGATGCTATAAAGTTTCAATCTGCCACATTTAAACTGTCCAAAGAGGTCTTGGACAGGACATGTGACGGTTTCAAATACAGCCGCCGAGTCGCTGCTCCAGTGTAGAAAATAGGGAAATAGATAAATATAGGAAATCATTGTGAAGATACAGACTCAGTGAGGTACTCCAGCTTCTCTGGAAGTTCCACGTTGTCAACCACAGACATGTTATTTCCCTATAATCTCCTGTGTATCTGACTAGTTATATATTTAAACTGCTTACTGAAAGTGTTTTTCATGTGCATTACAGTGGAGCTGCGACTTGGGATTACCACTACTGGGAATATGAAAACCAGATTTGTAGTCAGTGAGCATGATCATTTCCCAATATCCCCAAAATGTGTTTAAAATGCACATTAGTCAGCATATTTGAACGCCCCACTTCTTATATTGGTAATTCAAACTAGACATGAAATAAATTGTGTAAAAAATTAACTAAATCTTGCTTCATGAGAATAGTCTCATTACTAATACTAAAGATATATTTCAAACATGCTTTCAGAGTAATTTTGAAGTTAAGTGGACGTCTTGAGCAGCTCTATGTATTAAATATTGAAAATTACAGGACATCAAAAATGCTGAGGCGCAATGCAAAATTATATGATCGCTCATCTCAGTGGTTGTTTACAAGAAGAACAGAGTGGTGTTAGATAGAGCGCCTTCAGACATACCTGTCCACACATATCAACCATTAACCTGTATCCTTACAATAGTGGAAATTATACAGTGGTGAAGAAGATTACTGTGGTGCACTGTGATATTAAAGTAGCTCAGACTGAACGTTGACTTGCTAAGTGTTGGTGTGAGGTGCAGTTTTATCCCTTTTACAGAGGCAGAGCTGAATCACCCCACACAACTGTTCATCTGCTAATGGCTACGAGTACAAAACTATTTATTAAAATACAGATAGTGAGGGACAGGTTTGAGGTTCTGATTATGCTGAAATGACTCAATTCAGCATCAGTGGACTGTTTCAGTGTTTTTTGACTAACACAGAGAGAAATCATAAGCAGCCAGTTAGCCTGAAGTTGACGTTCCAGAATAATAAATCCTTTGGCTTTGAATGAATAAAGTCTGACAATGTTTAGTGTCTGTGTAGATTTGGTCCAAATTAACTTCTTTGCCATTCAGCTCCACCAATTATGTAACATTCATTCTGAGAGTGCACTTTTAAAGTTTTAGTGAAACAGAAGAGATTTGTGCTTTCAAAATAGTTTTGCATCTGAAAAGTTTCAAGTAGAAGTCAAGCAAAGTCAAACTAATAAAATCAAATAAGACTGTGAGTCTATACAACCGAGCTGACAGCAAAGTGCGAACATCAGCATGCAGATATGCCAAAACCGACAATGTTAACATGCTGATGGTTAACAGGAAGCATCTTAGTTTAGCATGTTAACATGCTAACATGTGTTTCTTCGCATACTTTATTAATCACATACATTACATGTACAAACATGCACACGCCATGCTTCGTCAAATTATTTCTCCACTTTTGATCCATCCATTGTCCATCCTTCCTCCGCGGCAGACCAGGAGCGGTGGGCTGCCAGCCAACAGCGGCGCCCGGGGACCCAGTTCTTTTCGTCACCATTGGTCAGGTGGTGATCTTCTTGCATGTTTTTAGTGGGGGTATATTTTTTATGGAGGATATCCCAGGTGAACACGGGGAGAACATGCAAAATCCACACAAAAAGGCCCCTTTCCTCGAGCAGCAGGCACTGAAGGCATGGTGGAGGACACGAGCACCCACAGTGGGAATTGAACCGGGACCTTCTAGCTGTGAGGTGACAGTGTTGCCACCGTTCCACCGTCCCACCGTGCCAAAGCATAAATATTATTAGGTTCCTCACAATTCCAGGTTTTGTGTCATTAGATTTAAAGCTACTTCTTAATTAAAATACTGCATAAATTAAGATTTTGATGGTGCTAGATAAAAATTCAGTGGTTCACCGGAGATGTTAGGATTCATCCTCTGGGCTCCATGAATGTTAGCATCAAACTTGATGGCAATCCATCGAATCATTTGATGTTTCACTAAAAAATGTCAACCTCAAGGTGGCGCTAGCTGAAAAGTCAGTAGGATGCATCCTGTATGAATGTCTGCAATCCGTCTAATATCTGCTGATTTCAATCTGGACCAAAGCAGTGGACAGCCACAAACTTTAAGGTGTTAGGAAGACAACGGAGCATGTCCTTTTATGTCCATTATCAGTGTCTTCCTAACAATACTCTTGAACTTTTTCAAGTGTGGAGATGCTGCGTGCTGCACATTTCATTTTCAACATGAATGATTAGAAAATTATTGCATTGCATCAGAGAAACCGCTTCGGTATTATCCCAAACCCCCCTCTCACCCTGTGTAATAATAGGATCTGTCTGTTTTGAGCAGGGCTTCAATCTGTGGTTGGCCACATTTCCAGAGTCAGCACATTCTGTCTCAATACCCCATTCCACTATAATTCCTCTGAAAGAGTAAACTTTAAATGGAAAAATAGACTTTTGCCCACTCATCCTTTAAAGCTTTCTCATACAGAATTCTAAACACATTTGTCTGTTGTTCCAGCAGCCGATGCCAAAAACTCTGCGGGGGGAAAAGTAAGAGAGCAAGAGGAGTCGTTCAGGGTTGGTTTGTTTGATGAGAGACTGATGTGTCATCAGATAGACGACAGTTTGTTGGTGTGTGTCCTCTCATGATAGAAAGATATGAACAAGTCCTCCAAATTGAGGAGGCCCGTTGCTGCTCTGCACTTTTTGTGGAGTAATTTAACATTAGCAACTGGGTTCAGGTTTGAAATAAGAGTTTGGATTTGTCTTTAGGCTAGCAAGTAGCCTCAGTGCTGAATGTAGAGTGTACAACATCTGAGACCTCACAACACTTACAACTTCAAGGAAAAGTTTTGAAAAATACACTTATTTTGCCAAGAGTTGGAAAAGAAGATTGATATCACTCTCTGTACATCAAATATGAACCTGGAGTCAGGACAGAGTTAGCTTAGCATAAATACTTGACACAGGGGAACACAGCGAAGTCAGGAAATAGTCTAGCACAAGCACAAAGTCATTTTTACTCTTTTGTTTTTTTTCAATAAGCAAGATAGCAATACATATAAATTCATGAGCTTTTGAAGTGCTAATTTTGTTAAATTTGAATAAAGCTAGGCTAACTGTTTCCACCTGCTTCTATTCTTTATGCTAAGCTAAGCTAACTGTCCCCCGGCTCCAAATACTTGACCAACAAAGATAAGAGTGGTTTCAATCTACTCATTTAACTCTCAACAAAAAACTGAAACAGCTTACTGTGTTTTGATGACACTAAATCTTGGTAACAACATTTTCTGAAAATTAAAACAAACTATTCAACATCATATGATATGTGAGCACCAGCTGATGTTTAGCCTGTAACCTGGGTGGTGGACCCACAGCATAGTTAAACACTGACATTTGGAGCCCTAATTATTGCTCGAGTAAAATTTTACACCCATGTTTAATTAGCTGAGAAGAGGAAAATAAGGGTCTCTACATCTCCTGTTTTCTAATTTGTCACTCCCTCACTGCCAAACTTCAAACTGCCACACCCTAGACCTGATGTGATGCTGTTAAAACAGATGTCTCCAATCGAGCAGCACCAAATTAAAAGAAAATCTGTGGATTTCTACCCTAAAATCATCTGTGATAACAGGAGAAATGGTTGTGAATGTAAACCTAATTCCTCATCCTTTCCCTTGAAACAAAGATAAATTTCAACCTCTGACAAGGCCATGTGCTCGAGTCGTACTCCCTCTTTCGGAAAATCAAACATCGGGGACTCATAAAGAAAAACTGTTCAGAAAGGAAGCTAAAAGAAAGAAAAAACAAAGATGGACACATCTGTCAGTGAACAAAGAACATCTGCGTTGATGGAAGCAGGCGTTCCCTTTTCATTGAGAAGCACTTTGAGCTGTGGCAGAGCTTCACTAGGAGGAAGTCACCCTGAGCCATAACTCTGTCCTCGTCCACACCAGCAGACAAAACCCAGTGAAGAGTGCAGGGGCTGGGGTGACAGCGGGTTAGCAAACCGCCTGAGTGTTTTTAACAGCCTGTATAATGGACTGTGGTTGTCTTCACTGCGCATCTGTTGGACCTCATGTTTTATGGCTCCATCCTTATTGTGTCTCCAGTGAAGCCTGGAGAGCAGAGGCCCTGTAAGAGTCAAGGCAGACCTGACGTCTGCTTCCTTTATTTCCTCTCTATGGAAATCCTAGTTCCAGCTACAGGACTCATAAATCAGATCTGCAAGTTCAGGGCATCAAGAAATTCCTGCAGTTGGCTCTGTGAATGTTGTTCCATCAGTAATGCTGTCACAGTTGTTGCAGCACAAACTGACCTGAAATGCTGTTTTTTTAGTTTTGTAGGCTGTTTTCTTAATTTTCTTCAAGCTGATGCTCACAGTAAATTAAATACACAAACCCAGTTTTTTATGTCTGCACTGTTACATCATACCGAAATACTCTAGAGATCAATTTATGCACATTTCCCTCAACCTCAACCTGACACATGGGCTCTCATTGGAATTTTAAATAGAGTTTTGTGTATTTGAATGCTTGACCAGGCAAAACTAGTCTGAGAAGAAAGATGCAGCAATGGACGTGCTTGAATTTCAGGACGGCTTCAATAAAAAGTTTGATATTTAAGAAAAAAGATGGCTATCTTAGCTTAGCATAAAGACTGGAAACTGGGGAAACAGCTAACACTAGCCAATTCAAATGTTGAAAAAAATAAATCCCCCTACCAGCACCTCTAAAGTTCACTAATCAATACATTATATTGTGTTTTTTGGTGTGGAAAAAATAAGATTTGTGGCACCAGATTTTTTGGCTGGGAGTAGTGACTCCCTGGAGTCTGAGCCTGGCAACCTTAGAGTGACAAGACTCCAGTCAAGGTTAGCTGTTTCCTCTCCTGTTTTTATGCTAAGCTAACCGTCTACCGGCTCCAGCTTCACACTCAAGGGGCAGACATGAGCATGGTGTTGATCTTCTCATGCAGTATTTCCCAAAATGTCATCGTATTCCTTTAAGGTTTTGAACTTTCAGATTTCTGTAAACTATGGTCAAAATCATGTATTTGATGTACTGCCTTGTGATGGCTATGACGTCAGAACAGTAAAAAGACAAAGCAAGAAGGTGAAAAAGAAAAGGCCCATATTGCACAAACAAAAGCTTCATCTTTAGAAACTGGTCAACATTATAAATCATAAACTGTGTTGCCCACAGTCAGACAGTGTCTCCACACTGCATAGCAGTGTGCATTAACCACAGGCCCATGATTTACTGGGCACACTGGGACAGAGGTCTCAACTAATGGAATAGCTAATGTTTCCATGACCGACACTTTAATCTGTGGTGGACCTCCAGCTTGCAACTTTACCATATAAATCTGAGCAACACTGTACATCAGAGGGCCCAGACTGTGAGTTACAGCCCTCTGTGTGTACTGAAAACTGCACCTATATTTACATCAGACAAGCTTGCACAAAAACTAGATTTTTATATGTGTTCTGCATAAATTGCTTTATAATCTGAAATAGAGAAAAAGAAAACATTTGACAGTTTTAAATCCAACCTACACCAATCAAGATGTCGTTAAAACACATGACAATAATGACAACACCTGGAGGACTCTCATCTGCCAAAAGCGCTCGTCCCATCTGCCAGGTTGTCAACATTAATGCTGTTACGTCTGCACGCCTCCATTACTCTCACACTGCTATGAATAAGCAAGCACAGGTGCCTCACAATAACATGATTTACTGCCTCATATAAAACTGTCAAGTGTGGATAATAACCATCCCTTGAATGCTCTTGCATCCTTAAATGTCACGTGCTTTCACTGAGCTGTTAGAGGCGCTTTTTGCACCTTTTTACATTGCAGCATAATGTCTCAGATCTGTCTGATCATATTTTAAATTCTATATGAGGCAACATGCTAAATCAGATGTGGTGTGTTTGGTATTTCCACCCTTTCCACTTAACCATCATATTTTGTGGTTTCACATCTGAGAAGCGTTATTATCTCTAGTGATCTAATTGTTCTTTGCATGCGTCTTAGCAGTTCTGCAGAGCATCATGAGGTCTAGACTAAATGTAACTTGCATATCTCATTATGGGTGCAGTGCAAATTAAATCGTTTCTTGCTGAACAACAAGATACTTGTCATGTCAGGCTTGTTTTTGCAGTGTGAAACAATATGAGATTTCAATATCTTACAATTAAAGCAACAGGATAGTTTTCATGTCAGATTAAATGAAATACATAGACTGTGCAGAGATTACGGGTAAAAAATATACAAATTGTATATCACGCAGGATAAATTCCTTAGATACAGTCATGTGCTTTTACACTTTATACATTTTACTGCACCAACAACTACAGAGAAAATCAATGAGCTGCCAGTCTTGGGTTCATAATGTCTTACTGGAGGAAAGAAAGTTTAAATCTGTCTTTTTGTTGAGCATACAAGCTGGGGCTAAGGGAGAAGCACAATTCCCACGTGCACCCCATGGTGCCTGAGGGGCCCGCAAAACCACATTTCCACTAATTGACCTCCATGGTCATCCCGTGGTGTATGTCCATATATCTGAAAACTTTAAATTACACAATCACACACCCTGGCGGACAAAAGACACATTTCAGTGCACAAAACCAGATTGCAGTGCGCCGCCAGCACCATAGAGGGCCCGTCAGTGTTTTGATATTGTTGTACCTCTGTGGTTAAACAAAATAAACGAAGAAGAAAAAGCCCCCTTAGCTGTGGAAAATGGCCGACGTTGAGATGGACATCGCGTCCACAAGAATGAATAATGGCAACGAACACGTGTAAGTTATTTAAGATAAGATGTTTGTGGTAATAAGGTGCAAGTGCCTTCCTCAGCTAAAATCTAAAGGGAACTGTGGTATAAAGAAGAACTGTGGGGGCGAACAGAAGCTGAAGCAGGTTCACGTTGTTGCCGGGCTAGCTAAATTACTTGTCAATGGCTGGCTAACGGTCGTAGCCAAGTAGCTAATGTTCTTTAGCTCACCTAGCATTAAGTTTCGCTAAACGCATAACACAGAAGTGTAACTCAGCTGCGGGGTTGTGTATTTTCTTCTATAAAATGTAGCTATACCTGGCAGGCCAGGCAAACACTGGTACTTGGCATCATGCAACGATGCAGTAACGTAAGATAGCATGGCTAGAAGCTAACTGAGGATGTAGCTTGCTAGCTCTAAGTTGGCTAAGAACGGTTAGCGTGTCCGAGCTAAGGAGTGAAAATCATCTTGGCGGTCGAGCTCAGGGGAATAGCGAGAAGTCAAGTTTCGTGGCTACAAATGAATATCGTTGTCGCGTTAATAAGTAGATTTCTCTTCTTAAAAGTCGCAGTTCTTAACGTTATTGCTCAGCGTTTCAGCAGTTTCAAGCTAAATTCAGCACATTACGTAACCGTGGTTTATCTCATGCTACCCACAGAGCTAACTTGTACTTGTTATGATCTGACGTTAACGTTTGTTAAACGTTGCTTTGCGGACGATGGTTTCCGTGTTATTGAAAACGTGCTAAAATGACTGTAGTGCAAGCGATGGATTTAATTCCGTATTTCCACAATGTCTGCTAATTAATTCTAGAAGATGACGACAGGTAATAAAATATTTTCACAACTAAATAATTCTTTTGAAAGTTTTTCACATTGTTTTTTTTTTTTATTTTAAGTGGTCTTATTAAACTGTAAGGACCAAAGTCGATTTCGCCTCTGCCTCTAGAAAAGATGTTTTTCTGATACGAGAAGTCATTGGTGCCCTGGTTGCCAATGGTTACTAGTGTTGGGGGAGAGACAACAATAGAAAGCTGATAAACACTATGAACTCAGTGATTATTAGGGCTGTCTGGATTATTGTTATTGTCCATTAATGCATCAGTTATATTTTTAGTTAATTGGACGTTTAATGTGTATGTAAACAGTGTTAGTGTTGTATCTGATGTGAGTCTGTCATGTGTGTGTGTGTGTGGCAGCAGTGGTTCTGACAACACTGTTGTAAATTAATCCTGGTGATCAAACAAACCAGCAAACTGATAACAGGTCATTTTAGCACTGCTGTGTAATACTGTGCACTCTATATTTGTTCTCTTTGTAACAGGAAGCAAGATCTGGAAAGCCATGAAAGAAGTGGAAATGAGGACAGCGGAGACATGTCTGAGGAAGAAGAAGAGGAGGAGGAAGAGGTAGGGGTGGACCGCAGCAAGACCTAAATATCTTCAGTGGTATGATGCCATGATTCTGATCTAAATTTTTTTTACTTTACATTGAATTAAAATAAACTTAAATGTGGACAGTCTACACTTTGACGGTCTCAAACTGTAGTGGCAGTGGTGCTCCTTGTCTGCACCTCAATCTAGACATATTACACAAGAAATAGCAATACATGTTGCAGAATATTTTTGCAGTTTTTCACAAATCTATATTTAACAACATACCTAATTTATGTCCTGTCTCTCTTCCTGTTGCGTAGGAAGAGAGACAGCTATGCTATGTTTCCCTTAATGAATGAAAAAATGCGGAATTCCAATTATTCCCATATTCATGCTGTTATGATCTTTTCGTGGGATGAACCCTAATCAAAGCTTAAAAATACTTTAGTGTTTATCTCTAATTGTGTTCATATAATCCAGTTGATTACAACAACATAAAATTGGGGAAAAGATTTGAACTACCTCACAACATAACTAAAATGTAAATATTGAGATGGTCTTACCCCTGAATGAATTGATAAGCTGATGTGTTGTATCTCGTCCAAGGAGGAGGCAGCGACTAATGGTGAGAAGACGGCAGAGGAGTCCAAACATCACAGCAGCAGCGGGAAACATAAGAGGAAAAAACACAAGCATCGTAGTAAGCACAAAAAACACAAGCATGCCTCTGATGAGGACAAGGACCGCAAACGCAAGCATCGTCACAAACACAGGAAACACAAACGCAAAGAGGGCTCCTCTCCCTCTGGTGCTGTCCTCTTTGGCTCCTCCAGCCACAGGAAAGTTGAATCCTCTCCCTCTTCTGGAAATCCAAGTCTGGACGACAGGGCCTTGCTGGAGGACTTGGAGAAACAGAGGGCCATGATCAAAGCTGAGCTGGACAGCCAGTTGATGGAGGGCAAGGTTCAGTCAGGCATGGGCTTGATCCTTCAGGGTTATAACTCTGGATCTGAAGAGGATGGAGATGCTAGGATCAGAAATGGTGAACAGCGTCAAAGGGGCAGCTCAGGTAAACCCATATCTCCCAGAGCGGGAAAAAGTGGGAAATCTAGACGGGACTCAACAGAGGGTGGTAAATCCAGCGCCAGGCGTCGTAGTCGGAGTAAGTCTGCAGACAGGCAAGGACAGACCAAGGAGTCTAAGCAGGACAAGGTGACCAAAACCACGAAGGACACGGGCGTAAAAGACAGAGGCCGTGGCCGGAGCAGATCAAAAGACAGAAAGCAGTCAGGCAGCACTGACAGGTCCAAGGACAGAACCAGGAAGTCCAACTCCCCCTCCAGCTGGAGAGGGGAGCAGAAAGGCAGCCGCCCCGATAAACGTCCCTCTCCACAGCGGGATGACAGACCAAACCAGGAGAGAGGGAGCCGACGATCCAGATCAGCTGGCCGAGAACGTCCAAGTCGCTCAGATGCTGACCGAGACAAACGACCAGCCAAGTCCCCCTCCAAGGACGCGTCATCAGGGAAAGAGAACCGCTCCCCCCACAGACGAGGGCCTCACAGCCCCGTGAGGAAACGCAGTGCTTCCCCGCGCCATAGAGATTCCCACCACCCCTCAACTAGTGCCTCAGACAGGACATCGAAACAGAGCCACTCTCCCTCCAGAACAAGGTCCCCCCCCAGGAGAGGCCGCAGCCGCTCCCCAGACGTGAACATCAGGAGGAGGGAGGCTGATAGGCAGGAGTCACCGCTAAGGTGGGTGAACTGACGTGTCTTGACTTTTATTACTTCTCACAGTAAAGTAAGTTGACCGACAGATGAATCAGAGTTAAATGCCACACAAGTCTATAATTATCTGAGCCTAAAAGATGTACAGAGATCAAACATGAGCCAGTTTGTCATTCATTTTTAAAACATAGGACTTAGAGTGCCTTTGTGAATCAGCAGAAGTCATGAGAGTGAATTATGGCCTCAATGAAATGTGAAATACAAACATCTTAAAAGAGAAATATACAGTATTTGAAGGCTTTCACTGACAGTCCTTCCTGGTTCTTCTGTGCCGTATCAGCTTTGTCCAAATGACAACATAGAATGTCTGTCCACTGTCCTGATGTTTCTACAGGAAGCGTCCCCGGCCAGATGTAGGACCAGGCAGAGATAGATCACGAGATAACAGTCCCAGATCATCCTCCCGCCGCAGGGTGAGCCGCTCACCTCTAAGACGAAGGTCCCCGTCACTACGACGACGCTCCCGCTCTCCCCCTCGCAGACGGTCTCCGCTGGGACACAGGTGATGTTGCTTGTTGCTCAACTTCCATTGGCCTATGCACACACCAGAGGCGTTGTCGGGTGTTTGGGTCTGGAACTTATACGAGGTAATAAACTGTCCCTCCTTTACATATTTGCCTTGCAGGTCTGGGGAGAGAGACCGGTACGGCAGGCTCAGGCAGTACCGACGCTCGACGTCCCGCGATCGCGAGAGGAGAAGAAGACACAGCAGGGACGAGGACAAGTTCAAGGGCAGCCTTTCAGAGGGCATGAAAGTCGACCAGGAGTCCTCAGAGGAAGAAGTGTAAGTTTAAAAAAAAAAAGGTCCTCTGGCATCTGTTATCGTTCCAGAGGCAGGTGTTTCAGTGTTGTTGTACATGTGAAATTATAACAAGTCGACGTTGGCGACTTTTTATTTTAGTCCACAGGTGATGCAAAATTTGAAGATGTAAACAGGCAGTTTTTGATCCATTTTCCCTTTTCTGCCTTATTAAATTCACAGTCTATACCAAACAGGGTGCTAATCTGATCATTTGCTCTTAAATGAAGGTTTATTTAGACTCGGTGTGCCATGATAGCTACAAGCTGACTAATACGGGAGAACTTGTTCATGGTTCTGATGTCAAACTGTATTAAAGGCCTGAAAGAAAAGACCAGGAAGAAGTTTTACCCTGACAATAACAGGAAGTTGTGATCCATAAGTCTTGAGCCTTGTTTGTGTTTGCAGGTTGGATGACTTCGATGGAGAGGAGGTCGATGAAGAAGCTCTCATTGAGCAGCGCCGCCAGCAGCGCTTGGCCATAGTCCAGGTCTGTACATACGGCTCATCCAAACCTGCTGTGTTTTTGACCACCATGTCAGTTCAGAATTGGTGAAGAAGCTCTAAATGATGCTCTTTATTTAGTGGTATGTCTGCAGGGAAACAAATGGCACCACTGACGTCCATGGCTTCCTGTGCTTGAGATGCATTCTTATGTCTCTGCCGTTGTACAGAAATACAAGGTTGCGAACGAGGACACAAACATGGTGTCGGAGCCCAGCAGCCCACAGAGCAGCACACGCAGCCGTTCACCCTCACCTGATGACATCTTGGAGCGAGTAGCCGCGGATGTCAAGGAGTATGAACGCGAGAACCTCAACACCTTTGAGGCCAGCATCAAAGCCAAGCACAACCTCATCGCCCAGGAGAAAGACGGTAATGTCCTGCTCAGAGTGCTCATATATGTTGGCATACAAGGCAAACTGAATGAACCCCACCATCTGGCGTGTGCTCAGTAGCTAATTGAATTAATGCAGTTCATTCCTCTGCAAGTATTTGTAGAGGCTTTTGACGATGCAAAATTCAATATTGCTCTCCAACATGTCCCCGGGAATCGTTCAGATTTAAGTGTAAGTTGGCGCACACACACAGGTCACTGTGCTAAATGCTGCTCAGACGCACTGCCTCCTCATGGGGCAGATATTATTCCTCTCACCCTGACCAAACAGTGCTGTTTCCTCCATATCTGCTGGCCAGAAGTATGTTTCTTCAGTTTGATCAGATATGGAGGAAGTCCAGTTTACAGAGGTGAAAGCCGATGGGTCTGGGCCTTAAAATTCATTGAACTGTGAATGTGCATTACTGTTTGCACTTCCCTGCAGTTTGGAAGGATTTGACATTTTTTGTGGCCTATCTCACCCCGTTATGTCAGACTGGCCAAAGCATACCGGCCTGTGCAAAGCAAAAATGGCTTGATTTGTGTGAGAAATGCAGAGTTGTGTGATGCAGGCATTTTAATTTTCTTTCTTTCTGTCATGTGTTCATTCAGTTGCTGGCTTGTAATCCAAAGCCTGGCTGTCTCTGCCACCTGCAGCATATTTTGAGCTCTGCAGAGTATGTGAATCAAACACATGTTCCAGATTTTCTGTTTTACAACATGGTGGACGACTAGAAACTCACCCCGTGCTGTTTTATTGTTTTTGTTTGTTTCAGGAGCAAACCCAAAGAAGCCTTCAGCCCCCGACATGTTTACAGAGTCAGATGACATGTTTGCTGCTGACTTTGATGTAAGTGTTTTCAGTTCAGGAGAAAATAAAGGTCAAAAGTTGTAGTATTTTGAATAATCCTCTGCATTTTAGTGTCTATTTGTTTTTCACTGGCTTGGTCTGAAGCTTCGCCTAGAAGATGATTATAGGAAGCTGTTGAATAGTCTCAGCAGCTGTTCGAGCCTCATTTCTGTGTTGTTTCTGCAGAGCGCCAGGATGAGAGCAGCAGGTGTAGGAAAGGACTTCAAGGAGAACCCCAACCTCAGGGACAACTGGACTGATGCTGAGGGTTACTACCGTAAGTGCGACCTGCCTAATCCTTATCTTTTCTCATACAGGTGTTCTCTGTGGGCAGACACGTGACATGGAGTGTGCCGCTATCCGTGGAAACACTCGTCAGTGCTTGCTCAGTGTCATGGCCGTGTCTCCTGCCAAGGCTTCTCCATGTGGTGGTAGCAATGCATTAATCACAAACATCCACGCCTGTTTAACAAGTTTGTGTGATTATTTAGGGGTGAACATCGGCGAGACGTTGGACAAGCGCTATGATGTGTACGGCTACACCGGCCAGGGTGTGTTCAGCAACGTGATCAGAGCCAGGGACACTGCCAGGGCCGGCCAGGAGGTGGCAGTCAAGATCATCCGAAACAATGAGCTCATGTGAGTCAAACATTTTTACAGGAGCTGAAAACATTTCTCCTCGAATGTTTAACAAATGTTCCCAAACAAGTAAGGACACTCAGAAATACAATCCTCTCAGCAGCCGTGTGATTGAAGTTGCATTGATGAACATCAGTGATGTTTTTGGTCAACAGGCAGAAAACCGGGTTGAAAGAGTTGGAGTTCCTCAAGAAGCTGAATGACGCAGATCCTGACGACAAGTTCCACTGCCTTCGCCTCTTCAGGCACTTCTACCACAAGCAGCATCTTTGTCTGGTGTTTGAGCCTCTCAGGTACTGAAAAAGGAAACTCATTTCTTCCCATTGATTTGAGATGTGTGCATCCGCCGCTGTTTTGCTGTAGTGTTTATGTGATGGCCTCGCTTTCTAATTTTTTTTTTTGTCATCCATAGTATGAATTTGAGAGAGGTGTTGAAGAAATATGGGAAAGATGTTGGGCTCCACATCAAGGCTGTTCGTTCCTACAGCCAGCAGCTCTTCTTGGCCCTCAAGCTGCTCAAACGATGCAACATCCTCCACGCTGACATCAAACCAGACAATATCCTGGTACAGTGTAAACACTCAAAGTCAATGTTAAGTTAAATCAGGTTAATGAAAGCTGAAAATGCCACAATCTTGTTTGTGCTCATTTGTTTCTTGTCCTGAAAAGGTGAATGAGTCAAAGACCATTTTGAAGCTGTGCGACTTTGGTTCTGCATCTCATGTTGCTGACAATGACATCACACCATACCTGGTCAGCAGGTTCTACAGAGCTCCTGAAATCAGTAAGTTGGATTATTTGTATTAATCAATAATCACACCGTTAATCAGCTGCATTCAAAATTGGACCTTGCTCATAATTTCTTTGTGTCTCAGTCATCGGAAAACCGTACGACTATGGGATTGACATGTGGTCTGTGGGCTGCACTTTATATGAGCTTTACACTGGCAAGATCCTGTTTCCTGGATCTTCTAACAATCACATGATCAAACTAGCGATGGACCTCAAGGGCAAGATGCCCAACAAGGTAAAGTTGCATCATACATTTCCAGTTCCATCAGCTATTGTTTCCCCTTTCCTGCATGAAGTGAGACATGTTGCTCTTCCATGCAGTGTTCAAGACGTTATCGCTGATGCAACAATGTGGTTTTCTTTCCTCAGATGATCCGTAAAGGCTTATTCAAAGACCAGCACTTCGATCAGAATTTGAACTTCCTGTACATTGAAGTAGACAAAGTGACAGAAAGGGTGAGCTGTTCCTACTTACTTCTGCTATTTTCACCTGATGAAATTACTATGTCTTAGTGTAATAACAAGTATGAAATGTTATTTCTGGGCTGTTCAGATCAATACATCATGACTGAGTCAACTTAACTTTGCATCTCCGCTCATTTCTCTGCCCCATCAGGAGAAGGTGACGGTGATGAGCACCATCAACCCCACCAAAGACCTGCTGGCAGACATGATAGGAGGCCAGCGACTGCCTGAGGACCAGAGGAAGAAGGTGATGCAACTGAAGGACCTGCTGGACGCCACCCTTATGCTGGACCCAGCCAAACGCATCAGCATCAACCAGGCTCTGCAGCACCCGTTCATCCAGGAGAAGATCTGACACCCTGAACGCCACACACTCCCAGAGCAGACACAGAACCAACCACTAAACTAAAAGCTCTGCGGGAGCCCTGCCGTGAAGCAGCCAGCCCACAGACTTCTATTCAGAATGTCATTGATTTTTCTTCTTCCTCAACTTTATTTTGTCTATGGATACATAATTGTGCTTTATTGTAAATAGATCATTGAAATGGTAGCCATTCTTGAAGACACTGATTTTGCGATTTATTATTGTAAACTTCAACCCCTCATACCCAGCAATGCAGTTATGGACTTTTTTTTATTTAACTGGCATTGGAGTGACAGATGTTTTAAAGAAAAATATAATTCCTGTAAATACTGTATGTCTATTGCATTAACAATCTCGAGCAGCAGACAGTTGAGTTTTGTTGTAGTTGCAGATGTCTAAATACATCATTTCTTTCTTAACCACAGTTGTCATTGTGGGGCGATGCATGCTTCTGAATGTGCACCCTTTGTTCTCTAGATTTCTGTGGTGCAGGCCTGTGTAAATGCTCTGTTCGTGCATCAGTGTCCCACATAGGAAGGAATAGATGCATATTATGTACTCCTTGGACAAGTTTTTTCTTTGTTTTGTTTTTCAAAGCAGGTAGTCATTGTTTTCTGTTGCTGGACGTTTCCATGTTTTTAACCTCCTCCCCCTCCAGCGCTCTGGCTTGGTCCTGGCTCTTAAGGCTCTCACATTCAAGTGCCTCCTGTATGAGCCTCGTGTGTTGAAACACCAAACAATGCTGGCCTGTTGAAGCCACACCTGTGACCCTCCTCTTCCATTGTTGTATATAGTCCACAGTTACTGTCATTTCATGTGTGATTTTTTTTTTTTTTTTTCCATTAAGTGGTAAAAAAACAATCTTGTGATTTCAATAAAGAATAGTTGTGGAAACGCTGCTGAAAGAGCACCTTCAGTATAAGACAACTTTTCAGTAATAAAATGTTTCCTATTGTATACCAAACCCCCTTTCTTCATTCTATCCCCAGCATGCGGACACGATGCCCTGTGCATCCTGTTTATCGATAGTTCAGTGCATATGAAATTTTTAAGCACTTAAGAGGAAGCGAAAGTCGTGGAACGTGCACAGATTTTGCAACTGCATGCCAACTGCCCAAAAGGGCCTTTTTGATCCTCGTCCACCCTTAAGTGCCGTCTGAAGATGGCAAGAGAGTTTGCAGGGATACGCCGCAGCTGCCGAAGCATCAAAAGTAAAAATGCTCTATCTTGTTTCCAGTTGGAACAATTTACGGCTCTCATGCTCCCTCTCTGCAGTGGAAAGTGTCTGTGCCCTTCATTCCCGTCACATGATTGCACTTGTGTTGAGCTTCAAAAAAGCATAATGGGAGACTCGCTTAGAGTAGATTCCCATTTTTCTCCGTCTGGAAAGTTAGGGAGTGATGCCAGAGCTCTCTGTGCTCACCTGAAGCGTGTTAAAAGGACTTGAGATATGAGCTGATGGGCCGTCAGCCTTAAAGGCTCTGTAAATACATGTGGACTAAAGTGGAGTAAGCACCGGTATAGATGTTGGGGTGAATGAGCGGGGATGCTAACACCTACTGGCTTTAATCTCAACACACAGAGATGAGGGCTTTTAATGTGAATATGTATCCAAACAAGTAATTTTAAGCATGCTATCAAAATTCATGAGGCTGAAATTGACAAACTGCTCAGCTCACGCCTTTCAATGGACTTGTAATTTCTCAGGATGATCAGAAGAGGGCATCAGAAGCACTGCATACGCTTTCTGAATGAAGTTACTGATGGTGACTGTGTTTCTTGTATTCCGTAATGAGAGGAGCATATTCCCAAACAGTAATCTAAAGCAACATCAGGCTATGTATTTATTTACTGTCTTGTCACAGTTTAATATAAGGAGTGTGTGCACAAGTACAGAAGTAGTTATTCTGTTTATCCTCCATCTTGGGTTGAAACAAAACCATAATTCAAACCAGTGTGTTTTGTATATTATCAAACCCAGCATATAAAGAAGAAAAGAGACTTAAAATATAATTTCCATTTTTATTAAAACCATACAAACATTTGTTGTCAGTTATAAAAGAGCAAAGTGGCTCTTCTGGCGGAGGGGCAGTGCTGGGCCCTTGAAGCTCCGCTCTGAGCCAGATGTGTCTGGCCTCTAACCAGGGCCTGGGAATCCCTGCTTTCAAAGTCAATTCTTTATTGGCCCCAGGATACTCCCCATTTCCTCTGCTAAACCTACAGAAAAGAGTATTGTATTTACACATTATATATAAAAGAGCACAATAAATGTGAAAACTTAAAAAAAAAAAAAAAAAATCAAAGAAAAGTAGAATGCATTTCGCAAATCTTAACTTTTCTGATATTCAGACTTTTCTTATATAAATGTTCTGTCATTTTATCTTTTTTTTTCAGGTCTCACAAGACACTTTAAATGTTATTCTTTAATTTTTTTCATAATTCACAATGGAAGATTGGCAGTGATCTTTCTCTTTACCGACAGGCAGATACTTATATAAGGCACATACCTCGATGTAATTTCCCTCCTTCAAAGGAAATGATTTCTACTTTTTTGAGAAAAAAAACAAACAAAACAAAACAAAACACCATCAATGCACAGCTACAAAAATGACAAAAGTACCAAAGAACAATAAAACAATTTGTACCTCATTGCTTTGACGCTGAATAAAAGGTAAACTACTCAATATTCTGTGTTCAGTCACATAAGACTGCAAGGCAATACTAACACTGTTGACAAAGTCACTGCAATACTTGATGGCAGTACACATTCTGAATTTAAGAGCTTTGGAGAAAACAATACAGATGATTTCCTATGAAACAAAACACGTCACTTTACAGCATTTATCATCATGAGAGGGAAGTTCATGTGCTGTGGACCACTGTTGGCCATTAAGACACATCAAAAACATGGAGTACTCATATCTATTTATGTCAGCATACATAAAGCACCAAATGGGACCTTTGATCATCAAGGAGAAAATGTCCGTGTTCACATCAGCTCCGAGCAACCGTGCAATCCAACGTCAATAATCAAGATTATCACAAACAGAATATAAAAACACTGTTATATACACTTGTGAGTACCTTAGCAGACTAACTAAATTGAGCTATTTAGATATCAAGTAGACGACTATCTACGGTGCCTTGAAGACTTGGATGTGTCCATTTTTTGGACTCGATACCAAACCGCAGTTAACTCTTGACAAAAACACCACTTGGTAAAACTTGGTAGAAGCACTGAAACATTTACAGATTCACAAAAGTAACGGTTAAACAAAATGACAGCAAATGTAAATACACCACTTATTCAAACCTATGAGATCTAAAGTTATCATCAGGGCCCGTTAAATTAATGACCCATGTCTGACCTGCTGTAATAAGAATGGATTTAGCGGCTTTGTACCTGTCAGCGATCAGAATGGTAGATACTTGGCACATGGGCTAGTCTATTACTTATATAGACAGTGTTCATGTTTAACCTTGAATACATGCATTTTTACCATCAGTGTGTACAGCAAAAACAGTGACAATACACAGAATACTGTTTTAAAGAAGTGAGCTTTTGCTCACCATCACATAGTCATACAAAGAGAAGAGCTTCCAAAAATAGCCTACATTCCACAAAAGGAATATAACTATTCATCTATACATAATTTTGACACATCCCATTTCTGTGTGGGATGACATTTTTACAAAATAAATGGGTTTGGCAACTGCCTGATCCACAACACTTTTAAGTACATAATAAAGTTCTCATAATTGCCACTTTGGTCTTAATCTTCACATACACCAGAGTTTTTCTCTTCCTTTTTTCCATTTTTCCTAAGGGAGGAGAAAGCTGAGAGAGAGAGAGCAGCTACTGCATGATAGCCAGGAACTTGCTCTCCTCAGCAAGCGTGGTGAGGAGAGAGCTCATGTCTCCAATTGCCATGTTGTTTAGGCCAGGGGCCACACTGTGGAACGCCGCGGATGCTCGTGGGGTGGTCAGACGTGATGAGGTTCTGGACAGACCCTGGAAGATGGAGGGACTCAACACCCCTGAGACCAAGCTACCCTGGTCAAAGCCATCCTCCAGCATGGCACCAAAGTCCAGACTTGCGTTTTCATCTAATACAACAGGCACATTGCCGTCCACTGTGCTGGTCACCTGGTCTGCACCAGGGGAGAGAAGGGTAACCGAGTTCCCACTGCCACTGCCACCACCTTGTCCCACAGACTCAGTCATGGAGTCCAGTAAGCACTGGTCCTCCAGGACAGGGAACGAGGAGGCCTTGTGATCCGCTGGTTCGTAAGAGAGGCAGTCACCAAAGCCCTGCTCTAAGTATCCATGGTCTGGAGCCTCCAGTTTCAGCCCAGATACCTGATGCGCAAGGGAACAGTGGTCCCCACTTCTCTGCAGTTGTTGCTGCTGGTTGAGACTAGCCTGGATTTCACTGGAATTCTCGGGGCTGAGGTACTGCTGGGTCCGGACTGAGTTCCTGTAACTGTTGATCGGTGGGTGAGGGGCATGGACCTGCCGATTGTGATGAAGAGCAGTTCCCTGGGAGAGGCTGGCTAGGTTGTCCATAGAGACCCTGCTAAGGACTAGGTTGTTCCCGACCTGGCAAGAGGTGCTGCTGTTGTGGTTCTGCTGAAAGTGGCTCTGTTTCTGAGGTCCATTGGAGGCCTGCTGTTTGAAACTCTGTGGAAGAGGCCCATCAATGATCTCTGAGAAGCTGGGCCTTCCAAAGGTGTTTGTAGAGTTGTGACCTGTACCTCTCATCTCCATGCAGGAGTTAGGCGATGTCTCTAGCTTCACCACAGGGTTGACACAGCAAGCACTTTGAGACTGATTAGCCTGGGCACAACTGTTCTGGATATCAAGGGACACTTGCTGCTGTACCACCATGTTTCCAAACCTGCCAAAAGGCGCAGATACAGGTCCACGTTCTGAGCCTGACCACCTTCCACACTGTGTCTGGTGGTTTTGTTCCCTCTGAGGAGACCTGTCAGCACTCCCGGAGCTAACTTCATTCCACTGGATGGGAAGCTTACTAGGGCTCTTCCGTTCTGCTATCTGGTGGTGCTGTAGGCTGTGGGACCCAAGGAAGGCCATATTCAACCCTGAAGTCTGGATCTGATCTATTTCTTCCATAGATGGATGAGAGGTGTCCCTTTGGCTAGAAGCTATTTGGTCCTCAGTGTGCATATAGGAGCCACCATCCACCTGAACCTGGGAGTGGAGATACTGCACCAGGTCATCTGGTAGCATATCGTCATCCCCAAGCAGCAGGCCAGCCTCCCCATCATCCTCCATGGCCAGGGCTTCTAAGGCTGCATGTTCTGCGATGCTGGGGGTGTACGGTGAGTGCTGCAGGCCTCTCTGCAGGTTGCCCTCTGAGCGTGTGTAGTTCTGCAGGCTAAAGTTGCGAGTTTCAGGTGTAGAATGATGAGACAGAGGTGGAAGAGGGTGGAGGTTGTTAAGGCTGTTGAAGCGTTGCACTGGGGGCAGACTGCAAATATCAGGAGCCTGCGTCCGCACTGGGTCACTGGCCCTCCGGTTACCATTAAGTGGTCCCTCGCCAGGGTAGAGGACCCTCCTCCTGTAGCCTGCATGCCCCATATACCCATTGGTATACCCGTTGGTACCATCACTGCAGCGATGTGGCCTTACTAGAGGTGGTAAGGAGTGGTTGCTGTCACCCTCATCCATCATGGCCATGCGAGTCTTCAAGCTCATGCGCTCCATGTTGGGTAGAGGGGTGGGAGGTGGGCCACCAGTTGCTGCTGCATACTTGGCTTTCAGGTGGTAGTGCTGTGCTGGGGTTAAATTGAGCATCCCCCGTGACCCCCCTCCTCCTCCTATACCTAATCCCCCCACACCTCCACAGCCCCCACCTGAGAGTATTCCTCCACCCCCTCCTCCTACCCCACCTCCATACTGGCTTGCCTCGCTGGACCGGCGGGAGGCATCAGTGGAGATAGGGTCATACGAGTCGGTGGAGCTAAGGTTGTGGAGGCGCCGGTGGTGGGCGGCTGCCATCGTACCCTCACTCTGGGAAGCCTGGCTGGAGCGTCGACTGGAGAAGCAGGGGGAGATGCCTGAGGAGCGTCGACTGCTGCTCAGGTAGGCCGAACTGGTGGCACTGCCACTGCTGTCACGCCGGTCTCGGAGCAAATTAAGCACTGTTAGCTCTGTGCTGCCCAGCTCAGCATGAGCAGGTGGCTGAGGAGCAGACACCCCCCATTGCCTGCCCAGACAGGATCCTGGGAAGAAACACAGACAGAGAAAAAGGAATGAAGAAAGTTTGGACGATGACCCAAGAGAACGAGGAAATTATGTGGTGAAAGGGAGATTACAGGAGGAGCAGAGAGAAACAGCCAAATAAGTTAAGTGTAAGTGTGGAGAGATCCCTCAAACAGATGTTGCCGTAGACAACAAGCAGCACTTGGCCATGAAACATTGTTACATGCTATTTTCTCTGATATGATATGCAGCTTGATATGGTTTTGATAGCATTTTCCAGCGGAACAGTAAATTTTAAGCATTTGTTTTGCCTGAATGCTTCAGCCAAAACGGACAAGATGGAATTCAGGATAATGTATTTCTCACAGAGTGATTTGTACAAATATTTGCGGTGATGTGTAAATTCTGTGTGCCGGTGCTTTTTAACTGTAGAATGCCCACATGAGCTCAACCAAGGATACTAGATGCTGTTGTGAATTTGCTGAGAGGTTTTGGAAAAACATTATGAGAGCATTTAGGAAAAGGTTCTTGTACCCAGCCGGACCAAAATTCAAGGATTTTCAAACAAAATAAAAAAATGTAGTTAAAGTTAAAAAGTTAATCTTACCCTTCCCCAGGATGTTGGGTAGTGTGGAGCCTTTTGGGGGCGGTGTAGGGGACAGGGGCCCCAGCCTGGGCAGCGCTCCATTCACCTGCTTCAGCCTCTCCATCTTGATGTGCTCCATCCAGCGCAGGGGGCGGCCAACACTTCGCCTCGCCTGCAGGGTCAACATGGCCGTGGTTGCCGTGGAGACTGTGGAATCCATGATGGGGGCCGGCTCACCCTCACACTCCTCGTCCGCCTCCTCATCGTTTTCCTCTTTCTCCTCGTTCTCCTCCAGCCCCTCCCCTGGCGAGCGTCCGGCGCTCACAGCAAGCTGGACTCCACTGCTGGGATAGGTGCTGATGGGGGACTGGTCACTGCTGCATGTAGACTGACCGCCAGGGCTTGGCTGAGACGTCTGACAGACACAGGCCAGGGAAGAAGAAACCATTGAGAGGAGGGAGGAGAGAAAGAAGTAAGAAAAGCAAATGACCATCTAGTTTATTTCAGGTAACACACGGGAGGATATACAATGTCACATGTCACAAACAATGATACGATGTGGTCGTTTGAATGATGCATTCCCTGCAACATTAGCCAACGATTATCATTCACGAAAGATGACTGAGCATTATGAAACACAACTCGACTCACTTGTTTATATAATCATCTTGCATAATCACTGCAGTTTGAGCTGGTTCATCAAACGCGAGAACCAACTTCTGCATTTATTCTTTCAGAAAAAAAGTTGTTTGGAAGACAATGTTTTGCACATTATTGGGGCATGAGTAATGCCTCCCCTTGTGATCCAATCAGGACGCCACCCCCAAACACACATACACGCACACACACAAATGTTTTAAAAGAGAAGCATGTTTTGGGTTGTTTTCAGGATAAGCAAATAGGATAAAGGCCTCTTGTGAGAACAGCTAGTGCCTAATTAGGTTGTTTACTGAATTTTAGGAACTATGCTGCACAGAGGAATAATGAAATCAGTTTTTCTGGCATCGAGTGTAAATACTGTGTTCGAGGGTGTTCATCCTTATTTACTGTGTGAATGAATTTGGCTGCACAGTGGAGCTCTGGGCAGGATCGGGCATACTTTCAATGTCCTCACAGTCCTGACCAAAGGCATGGGCTTTGCTCCTTTGGTAAATATCATTGCCACTCTTCAAAGTGTTGTACAATGAAATGAGAAGAATAATCTTTTTATGAATGCGAGGGATGAGGGGAGCCCACAATGAACCAAATCTGGCCTGTTTTGGTTGAAAGTCAAGTCAAACAGTTGTGATGGGATGAGCAAATGTCCGACAGACAATGAAACGATGAGTACAAATGGAGAAAGTGAGACTTTTAAAGAATATTTTACAAAAGCAAGATGAAGGGATACCCATCTCACCTGATTACCCACTGTCCTTAGAAAGGGAAGGAGAGAAATGCCAAAGCATTGGATAGAAGAAAAGGTTTACTCATTAGAAGACTTCAGTGTTAATTGTGCATGCCCCCAATTCAATGTTGAAACACACCTAAACCTAAACACTAGACCTTTGGATTATATGAAAGTCAAGGAATTAGTGTGAGAAAAGAATCAAAATAATGTTAAAGGTTGATGTTAAGTCTCACCATGGGCTTCTCTGTCTTGATGGACTTGACTTGCAGACATTCATCCTGTTTTGAGGTAGCATGGTTGTACTCCCTTTGGTCCGTATACCCACCCAGGGGCAGCTGCCCTGGTGACCGGCCCTGGCCGTTGCCCCCAGGCTCCCGGGGTTGGGGCGGGGGGCGCGGGTAATCTCCACGCTGTTTCTTGGTGACGTGTGCCTCCGGCCCGTGCACCGTCTTCACGTGCTTGCGTAAGGAGCTCGGGTCCGTGTAGCGTTTGGTGCAGCCTGGGATTTTACACACATACGGTTTCTAAAAATGAAAGGAGAAAGGTGAGCTGTGAGAAACATGTTGCTTGGAAACGTAATGAAGGAGCAGAATTGTAAGAGAGTATATCAGTACCTCATTTGAGTGTGTGCGATTCTGATGTTTCGCCCGATCTGAGGCGTTGGAAAAGGCCTTGTTGCAGCCTTCGTGTTCACACACGTAAGGTTTCTCTCCGGTGTGGGAGCGTAAGTGAGTCTTAAGGTTTTCAAGACGGGAGTAGGCCTTGGTACAGCCCTCAAACTGAAGGAAGAGAGACAAGAAGAAGAAGAAGAAGAAGAAGAAGAAGAAGAAGAAGAAGAAGAAGAAGAAGAAGAAGAGGACATCACTCACACAGCTTTTCATCTGTAAAACAAATGAAGTCAACTGAGCACACATAGCAGTGTCCTTACTGTGCACTTGTGGGGTTTTTCCCCAGTATGCCTGCGCATGTGGACCACCAGCATGTATTGTGCCTTGAAGGGCTTCTGCTCTCGAGAGCATTCCTCCCACCGACACACAAACTCCTTCTTCTCCCCGTGGATGTGGTCGTTGTTGATGTGCTAGAAAAGACGATGACAGAACTTTAACCAAAGTGCGTTATTAAAAGCTCTTGTGTCTGTACATGAAAATGAAGGATGGACCAAGTGCAATGTTATTTTGCCTTGAACGGATTTGTTGTTTGGCTTGAGGAATGTTTCCTCCGCAGCACAGGAGGCAAATGTGGCATTCTCTTTCCTGTTTTCCATTTCTTTTAATGTGGTACGTTCTCCATTTAATTTCTTCCATCTCATTCCTCTAACTCGTTCCTTTCTTTTCTGCACAAACACGGCGGGGGGAAAAAAAAAAAGAGAAAAAGGCAGATTTGTGAGTCCCAGTGTCCGATCTGAACAGGATTTTCAAATAAAACCCTGTCACTTCGCATCACATTGGGCCCTCGCCCCTCCATGACAAGTGCTGACAGTTGTGCTGCCGTGGCAACTTCCAATCTGAGGCTTAGGAAGAAGGGAAGGAGGGAGGGAGGTGAGGAGATAGGGCGAGAAATCAAAAGTTCAGTCGAGGCGTCTGAAATGCGAGGGCTTTACAACTCCAGCCAAGCATTATATCTGCGAGCACCACCTTTCTCTTGCTCCATCCCCTTCTCGCTTCCCCTTTTTTCTCTGTCTTTCTTCTTCTCTTCTCACTAACCGTCTTGTAAAACCGAGTAAGTGGTGAATGTTACAGAGGAATGAAGGAGGAGAAAAAAAAGTCACGCAGAGCCTCTGGGGACAGTCAACATCTGGCTCTCTTTCAGAGACAACACTGTGGTGGCCTCTGAAGTGCCTTTCCGGGAGCAATTTAAGCCCAGGGAGACAGACACAATATCCTGACCAAAAGAAAACGATATTATTAAATTCCTAAGCAGCAGAGAAGAGTCTTTTTACCTTGGGGGTGAATGAAGAGGGACAGTTAGCAATAGAGGAAGAGGAAATAGAGACTTGACTTTGAATGCTCCTAAATATCTGGGGAAACGTGCTTTCTTTGAGCACTTACTCGCAGGATTGTTGAGCTATAAAACATGAAGAACCACAGCAAATAAGGTATTCAGGGTCAGTTCCCCTCCAGGCATGACACTGCTCTGACAACGGCATCTTTGTCCCAGCCCAGTGCCCTGCCCACCGGAGTATCATGACCAGAAAACATCCTATTTTTAATCTTTGTTCACATCGTTTTGACCCCGAGTCTCCTCTAACCACAAAACCGCTGCACTCACCTCCCAGCTGATGGAGGAGTATCGACAAATGAGTCAGCGCAGTAACAGCAGGGAGCGACGGCAAAGCGTAAAATTGACACTAATATATCCGCAAAAGACCTCCATTATTCTCACTTGACATTTTTTTAATTTCAAAGTGACAAAACAAGACTAATTCCACAGAAAATGATTGGGGACTGGATGACCACAGACGTTAGTGAAGTTTCCCCAAGATTGATCTCTTCCCCGGCTCGGTCAGAGCCTCAGAAAACCTGACTCGTCTTCTCTTTTTCTTCCTCTCTGTGAGGGAATCCCTGTGGCAAGCCATCGGTCTGTTGCGAGCAGCATTCAATATCCCCCGGCTGAGAGCGATGGGAGAGCGCCGTGGCGTGGGATCACGCGGGTGGCTGGCACAACACGAGCGCACGCACACACTCGCGCACACAGATGGATACACACTCGCGCCCTGTTTGTACAAATGAAGGAGGTCGTTGACGGGTGTGATGCATGAGCCTCCGAGCTGACAGAGAGGGGGACAGACAGCACGGGGAGAGGGGCCGCCGACAAACCTAATGGCATGATCTAATGGCAATTCTTATTGAATCAATAATCTCCATGCTGAGCAGACAGGCCCCGTTGGCCGGCTAAATCGACAAACAGGTGCTGATAGCAGCGGCGCGGCAGGTTATTCATCTTCCCCCTGCCAGCTTATCGGCCAACAACTGTAAAAACGCCACCAAGATGGATTTAGGAGGGAGTCGCTCGACAGGAAGCACCAGGGACACGGACACAGGGGACACTGAAGCCGTATGTGACGTATGAGAGGTGCACACATAGGCACACACACACACACACACTCTCATAGACACACACACACAGGTGCAGGCGCTGTTTTCTCGGTCCATACCCCTGCTGCTTGGGCGCATGGCAAAAACATCCATAAACTTAAACAGCACAAAAGCACACCAACAATTTTACACTTGGATTTAAGTTTTCATGTTTTGGAAAAGAAATGAAAGATTTGAAATTATTCTCCGTCCCTCTACGCGAAAGCTCAAATTCGTGCATCTCTCCACGCGTTATATTTGCCATTTCCCAGCATTCGCCCACTTCAGTATCCATCTCCATGTCTCCTTATCAAACTCTCCCTGGGACACAGGCCTCATGCATTAGAATGCAAGCGTGCATGAAAAGAGGGCCTGTTTACAAGGCAATTTCACTAAGCTGAGGGACCCGCAACACCGTTTAGCTTTATCAAACACCGCCTAATAAATCATATGCTCTTTTGTGATGTCAGTTGCTGAAGTGCTTTGTGTAAAGAGAGGGGGGGGAGGAAAGAGCATGAAAAAGGCAAAGACGGGAGGAGGGAGGAAGTGAAAGGGGGGAAAATTTCGTGAGCAAGGGCAGGAGGGAGGATGTGAGTGAGTGAGCGAGTGAACGAGCGAGCAGGGGGCAGGGAGCTAGAATTGGCATGTGTAATTCAGCACAGTCTTTTCATCTTAGAGTAAGATACTCTTGACAGATAAGGGGCCTAATCCTTCTCCTGATCAAAAAAAATCTGCATTTTGCCAATTAAAAGCCTGCGCCAGCAGCCAGGGAGGGGGGCTGGCTTCAGACTGCACCCGCGTTTATCTCCCTTTAACACCGGGGAGGCGCACAGCAGCCGCCTCGACAAGGCTGCACACAGGGAGAGTCGGCTCCCCAGCTAAGAACAAGGACATCACAGCGCCACCTATGTAGATGACCTGGAACAGAATGGCAGACTGTGGGGAGGGTGGGAAAGGCCTGATGAGCTGTGAGAACACACGCATGCGGACCACCAACCCAATCAGACTCCCCTCATGAACGGTCTGAAACATCAGCAGGCCCGCAATGACGGGACAGAACCTGGATTCTCAGGATGGAGCGGTTCAGCAGACACTAAAATAAATATAGGGTTAGGGTTAGGGTTAGGTTAGTTAACCCTAACCCTAACCCTAACCCTGAAATGGATTATCACAGAAAAGTGAACTTTTGCAAATAATCTGAGAAGAATAAAATATGCTAATTCATGTAGCAATTCTGCATGATGAAAAACTTTTATGCTGATTCAGGTTTGATCACCTTTAAGAGCACCACACTAAGAAAACTGCTTCCCCCACAGAGGACAATGGTACATTTTTCCATCATGCATGAGCAGTGAAAATGCACAGCTCCTTGCAGATTTCTCCGTGGTGAAGCATCAGTAATAGATCCGTGAGAAAATAATAAGAGATTGTTGAGCAAGGCCATATTAGGGAATTATGGGAGTGTGGGGTTGGCATCTCTGGCGACAAAAAAAACGGAGTGAAAAAAGCCCACTTCAAGAGAGACATTAAAGAAGCCACCAGGCCTTATCTTTAAAAGTACTCCCTCCAAGGGGAAAGAGGGGAGGGAGGGAGAGAAAATGAAAGAGAAAAGCAGAGAGGGAGAGGTTTATGCCCAAAAATGGGGAAGCAAAAGAATGCGGAGCTGAGTGGAGAGGGAGCTGGAGAGGTAGTTGAAACGTAATAAATGAAATAAATACAGCAAACTAAAATTGACACCCGCCTCGCTTTTGCTGACTGGGTAGGCCAGATAAGTGAGCTAAATTGCATAGATCTGATGTTTATCTTATCGGCTGCACCGAGAGCGCTTTAACGCAGATGATAAAGGAACGCCGTGGCATGTCATGGTGAGAGCATGTTGGAGAGTGTAAAAATATGCATGAAGAGCGCGGCAGGAGTGCTTTTGAACAAGGTGGAGAGCGATGAGGGTGGTGTGAAGGCTTAACTCTAAAATTAGGCCAGCCGCAAAGGAAAGCTGGTATTACTTTTAATAGTTCACAAAAACGTTTATTTTCATGACGCAGATTGTGAGCGCAGGTGAATTTTTTGCATGTTTACAGACTGTCGCTGAACATGAATCCTCCTGTCGGCTCAACATGGTGGTTAAACTGGTTACAGCCAAGGAGAAACTGGCTTTTTCTCATCATGTTTTTTTCCCCCCAAAGCCATTTCAGAAGACAAGTACAGGGGGAAGGGACGCTCCATTGTTTGGTTATATGGAAATCCCCCCACCCCCAAGCCCCTCCCAGTGTGTGAGGAGACCCACTGTGGTCCAAATACTGTACTTATCCTATTACTGGGGGGGTGGGGGGGTGCGGAGAGATAAGAGCATTTTCCCGTCCGCTCTGCTGAATTAGAGGGCAGGGATTCTGTAGGCGAAGACTTTTATTGGCATCTCTCTGCATATCTGCATGTGCATAGAAAATGAGAAATAAGACGCAATATCAGAAAGTCAAATGGCGGAAAAAGAAAAAAAATTCCAAGATGGAAAAATGGAAAACTAATAAGGATTTTGTTGCTTTCCATCTACACGCCGATCTGATAATAAGTGCAGCTCGGCAAGGTTAGGCTGGATAGCGCGTGTGGAGGAATGGGAGGACGTTGTTTTGCTCAGATGGCCACCTGGTGTGACTACAGTAGGGGGGGATGTGAGCGAGCCTTTCCTCTATTAAGAAGCCATCCTCTCCTCCTCTCCCACCACCTTAACTCATCCTGCCCCCTGAAACAGGGCCAGGAAGTTGTCAAGATGCTCAACCTTTGAGCCGAGCCCTTCAAACACGGGAGGCAGCCCATTCCGCGCTGAGGATATCAATTATAGATAGGGGTTACCACCGCGGCTGAGGATTGCAATGTCAAGACGGCAAATAGACAGCTGTGGAGAGCTGAGGATCTTTCTATCAGATGTGTGGTGATGTGTGTTTCATGTGTGTGTGCGTGTGCACTCCAGCGTCCCCTGTTCACAGCATCATTTTGGTGTATTTTCATCACTTCGGCCTGCTCTCTCACTTGGATGGCGGCTGAGAGGTTCACAGGCCGCGAGAGAGCGGCGGAGCTAATAAGTAGCCGTAGCGGGGATGACGCGACTGTAATGTCATTAATATTTAGCTTAACGTTGAACCCGCCGGCGCAATGCGATGAGAGCCATCCATTTCCTGCGCTGTGTGAGAGTTCTGATAACAGCCAGGAGGAGGGCCGGTCCAGCGCCGTACACAAAGCTCACATCCTGACTCTGGGAGGCTTAAACCGCCAAATCAGTCGACCCCGTTCAGCTGTGAGATGTGCTCTCCAGCTTTTGAGCCCATTACCACCATCCCTGGATCCAATCAGGAATCCGGCAGCAGTATCAGTCAACGCCCGCAGCTCTGGCTCTACTGTAGGTAGCTGCTGCACAGACTCGCAGGCAGGGGTCGCGGCCTGATAGCAGGCGTCGTGCAGAACGGTGCAGCTGCAGCTGATGTTGCTGGGATCTGCCAAGCTCGAAGGAAGGAACACTGGAAACTCTCACAGCACACAAACGGAAAAGACGCCGCAGCTGTGTGCTTTCTGAGCTGCACCAGGAAAGCTTTTTATCTAAGTCTTCACACGTCTTACAGCTATAAACGCCCTGTTGTGTCTCCCTATGAGAAACTCTGGAGAGTGACTGGGGTCAGGTGTGAACACTTCCTGCCCACAGGAGGTGATGAAGAGCGACATGCAGACCAGCTGCTAAACAGAAATCTCAGTTCAGAGATGTTTCTTGTTTTTGCGCACAAATAACTGACATGCTGTTGAAATGTGACTCTTTGCAAGTGTGCATGTGTGTGTTACTCACTTGCACTAGCTGCTCCTGCGTGTCAAACTCGCGGCAGCAGTTCTCCCAGTGGCAGTTCGTCTCGTAAACCACCTCCGGCTCCTGTTTACTCTCATCCTTGTCCCCCTCCTCCTTCACAAGTGTCATCCCATCAGGATGGTCCTGAGGAACAACAGTGAAAAAGTTCGAGAAGCACAACGATGTAGCAAAAAATAATGTGAATAAAGGGACTTAATCGCAGGTTTGACATGAAAGCATAAAGGCTACATGAACCGCCTTCCTCTCCTCTACATCACTCCATCCAAAACTGTCAGAAAAGCCATTTTTTACTGGTTTACATGAAAGGTAGAGCAGAGAGAGATTTGGTTACAGGTCTCAGCCACAGTGTCTTTTTTTTTTGGCTGCCTGGGAGAAAAAGTGCAGAGAGCGGAAATGTAGCGCTGAAAGCCCCGCTCTGTATTTGCAGGTTGTTATAATACAGGACGGCGGCGAGTATTTGAGGAATCTAACCCCCGCTTCCTGCTGTAGGTTGCTCTATTAGCCCGGACATATTTCATTGTCACAGTTAGGTGCCTGAGCGGAGCTGGTGTGGGCTAATTCAGCAGAGCCCGGGCCTCCACCGCACACCTCAGGCTGCATCTGCTGCGGCCTGAATATTGACTCTAATAAGGCTTTTTTTTTTTCCTACACATGCAAACCCTTACTGTCATCACATTTCTCTTTCACTATTCCAACCACTTAACGTTTGATTAAAAAAAAAAAACAATTTCCTTCATGTCTCCCAAAGATCAATGACTTGTTTCGCTTCGGAAACAGCGGCTGGTAAGAACAGGGTGGGAAACTAACACCAACAAGCAAACGCAGGTAAACAAATACAAACAGCGGCTGGTAAGCTTGTCTATTGTTGCGGATGCTTTGGCAGGTGACCAGCCATTATACGGGCTCCCTATTCTAGTGAAAAAATCTAAAAATAAAACCTGGCTGGTGAATTCTGGGATTTTCTAACCAGTTTACAGCAGGAGACTGAAAACATGTTTTTACATTTCTGAGACAGTCCTCACCTGTACGCTCACTGCGCCTGGGCTCGGCAGCTCTTCCTCTGGTTTCATTTTGGAGCGTTTGTGGTGCATCGGGTCTCCTGTGCTGCTCACTGCAGACTCACTTGTTGGTTTGGTCTGCGGAAACAAAATATTTCATCATTCCAAGCTTCCCGTGACATGGACTTGACTGTATAGATGATTTAATTTTAGATTTTACTTCTATTTCTTCTGTTATCCTCGTTAAAAATACATGTGATGATTATAAGTCAGTCAATCATTTCCTTAATCAAGCAGAAAAAAACAACTGCAGTTGCGCTATAATGACCAGGCAGGAGCTGTAACTGTACAAATGAAAAACTATGCAATTCACTGTATCACATTAGCTCCTCTAATCACAGCAATTAAAAGAAACTCATGAACCAATTCAGTGAACTATTCACTGATCCGATGGACGGCCTGACTTCAGCCCTGGCTTAAATTTCCTCATGGTGGAATGTTTCTGTGGTTTTCCATGGAAATGTTGATGGTTTTCACAGGAAGCCGCCTACTACACCAGCAATACGTGCTCATTTGGCCTAAATGTAGCATGTAGCATGCGAACAAAGGCTAAATCTGCGGTATGCCGAAAATACCTGGATGTCGTACTGCTGAATTCCCAGCATGCACTGGGCTGGTCCACAGCTACTGGTCAGGCCAACAACAGGAAGCTTTTACAATTTCCGTGCACCATTTCATCACTAAATTCACTTCTGAGAATTTTTAAGGCAAGAAATCAACTGTGTAGATTTTGAATATTGGCAGTTTTGCAAAAATAGAGGAATCGAAAATGCGCTCCAACATTTTCGGAGCTGTGAAGCTGCTGTAGCAGCTGTCGTGACCCCGTCGGCCTCTGTAACATGAAACACATTTGCCCCGCTCTCTTCGCTGATTCTGTTGTGTCCCCAAAGCAATATTCTGCTTATTTGGGGGAAGGAAAAGGCAATTTTGGTGAGCCCAATTTGAACGAGGCCTCATTCGCAACAACACACATTCAAGCGATGGGAAGCAGCAGGGAGGACGGGTAATAAACATGAATATTTACTACAAATGTGGGCCCGCACATACAGTAAGGGTTGAGGAAGGAGAGAAAAAGCCCCTTTGGATCCATCCATCCATGTCAATATTCCCTCTCTATTCCTTGTTCTCTCTCTAGTGATTAATGGAGTCAGCAGTGGGATTCTATGCTAACAAGCCCCTTGTTGTTTGCTGCAGGCACGTTCTGGGCCGCGCTCTGCCGTCTAAAAACACAAGACAACACAAGTAGGAGGAAACTCCCCTGAGAGGAGCGCGCGGAGGGGGGGTCCTGCCTGTACCATGGTAGCTCGCTGCCTTTCGCTGAGATGTGGCTGGCATGCGATGCTGCTATCTATTACCTGTGATGATGAATCGCACAGGCGCCTGCCGCCGCTCTCACCTGCGAGGAGTCGTTGGAGATGGCTGAACGCTCGCTGGCGCTCAGCCCAGAGGGGGGGATGCCAGGTACGGGCCTCTGGGTGGCGAAGGCCGGTGACGGGTGGATGAGAGGCGGACTGTGGCCAAAGGCAGAGCCCACGATGCCTGGCTGGCGCCCGATCAGCTGTTGGTGCACGTGTAAAGCCACCGGGGTTGGAGGGTAGGCGAAGCTTAACGCTGGGCTGGAGCAGAAAAGAGAAAGGCTGAGCGGTTATATTGGGTAAAATAATCATTAAACCAAAGTACAGCTGCACTAAAACATCAGTTGCAAAGGCAATGAGGCGAAAAAATGGAAAAGGCAGTGAATAAATGGATTGTTCTGGATAGTTCGTCCTCCCTGAGGACAATCTGACAGGAGATGGTGTGGTAATGCTGGAACCACGGGGCTGCCGGCAAATCCCTGCCAATGAATGTTCAGCTTGTTAACACACAGTGAATTATCATGTGGTCTGTGTAAGGCAGTATGTCATTCTTCCACTGGGCAAATGATACAGATGATAAACAATCCGGAGTGTGTCGTATAGCCATGTAAATAAAGCTAAATTAATTCCCTGCTCCTGCAGCCGCCTTGCTTCCTCAGTTTATTTACCCTCAACCTGAGCTAACTTTGTTTATCCCAAAAGTCCCAGAAGCCACCAAACCTGCTCTGGGGTCTGTCTAACCGCAGGTGAACCACCAGATAAACACAGACCTGTGTGGCTCGACAGCAGCGGCGTCCATTCATCCTGAGCTCTGACGCTTCGCTCTCGCTGCGACCCATATGTCTGCTGATCTTATTACGAGCCGAGTGGAAATCAATGGGCCGAGACACATTTGGGGGCCCATCCGCTTGTCATATCACTCATCAGTCTGTTGGCTCTGGCTATTTGGGCCCTGTCACCAGGACAGTGGCTGAGCGCGCAGCGTGATTGATCAGGCTCTTCTTACAGATCGCTGATCAATGGCTGTGGGTGGGGCGATGGATCTTTCCTTTTCCCGTCTCTCTTCTTCTTCTTTTCTTCCCTTTGCTCGCCTCGGATACGGGGCGTGATGTATGTGATGTTTCCATGAGGTGTACCGGATGACTGACACGAGCCGCCGGGGAGGCAGGCTGACTGGCTGGCTGGGAGATCGTCACCCACATGGGGGTTTGACACGGACGATGCACACACACACACACACACACACACACTCTCTTACTCGCTGCACCACACACTTTCTTTCCCGCTCTTCTCTGTGTATTCTAACTACAGTCATATCATGGCGCCATCCTGCATCCTACAGGCGTGCTGTAAGAAGAATCAGCCAATCAATGATATTAGAAAATCATCTGCGCCATCAACCCCTCAGGGAGATCCTGTTGTTTGATTTATCATTGGCACATGTTAGTCCCTGAACGACCACCTTGAGAGAAACACAATCAATCAGCGCTCCTGAAAGACATCCTGACAGGAAGAGTTTTTTTTTTTAAACTTTAAAGACAAATCCAGTGATTTTGTGTTGCATTCACAGACTCACAATAGACCCGTTTTTAATAAAAGAGTCTTAGAAATCAATGCAGGAAAAGCTGAAGAACCCTGATTTTTAGTCCTTATTGTGGCTCAAGCGCCACACTGGATCCTACATTTCCCATAATGCAACACTACAGCCTTTCATTAGACCTCCTCCAAGCTCACTTTCTGCACACTTCTACTTTTTAACACAAGCTTTTTGTTAGAGGTTTAAAGACTGAGATAACCCAATAAAATAATAAAAAGAGATACTACAATACACTACACTATCAATTACAGACTATTTATTTAATTAGCTCCTCTCCTTTTCCCCTTATTATTACCTATTGATTATTCATTTTTAAATACATTTATTATTATTGTTATTGTTATTATTTAACAGATTTCCACTCTGTAAACGCATTGAAATCACAGTAACTGCATGATATTTAGGATTATTCTAATTACTATTATTATGCTATCCCCATTTCAATCACTGTTGTATCTGTGGCGCCACTGCTGTTTGGTTGCTGCACCAATAAAGCATAAATAAATCAATAAATGACGGCCTGGGACAGTTACCTGATGGCTCCAGCAGAGAGGTGACCGTAGGAGCCGCTGGTGGAGGAGCTGGAGCGGGAGTTGTTGAGCATGGTGACGAGAGAGTTGGGCGAGTTGCGGATCATCGTCTGCAGGTCGAAGCTGTGCTCAGAGAGGGGCGAGATGGGCAGGGGGCGCTTCCTGCTGGGCCGCGACGGCAGCCGGGGGCTCGAGAAGCGAGAGCCTGCAGGAGGAGGAGGAGGAGGAGACGACCAGAGTTAGAAAAGAATGAATGTGAAAGGTTAACAGGCCCTGTGACAGAGTGTAAATGAAGCCTCATCTGCTCCCTTATTTCATGCTTTTTTGGAGAAGAGCACCAGCTAAATTCCTCCAAATTAGTTCCAGATCAAAAAAAAAGAGCGTTTGCTGGTTTACACGTGCTTTCCTGTTTGACTTCATCCAAACTCTAACCTAATCTAACCCCAACAGATGACATTTTTGTCAATCATCAGACAAAGGGCTCATCTGAATGAGTGTTCAGCTGTCACTTGATGCACTGCTTGCATTTCATCCATGAGAAAACATGCCTTTTATGTTGGAGAAATGCTCTGACTGTGTATGGTAATATTTAATCAAGTCCAATTTGACTCGTTATTCAAATGCAATCAGTGTTGACTGGAAATACTAAAAGGGGGTTTGAAAAGGTAAAAGGCGGAAACGGCACAACCATTCTCTCTGCACATACAATGAGCCACGGGTAGAGATTAAAACATGACTTTTGTTGTCTTTTCACATGGAGATGTCACAAACAAGACAGGGAAAAACAGAGGGAGATGGAAGGAGGGGGAAAAAAAAGCGCTGAGGGGATGTCGCGCTTTGTGCATGAACTGACACAATGACTTTGTGACTCAAGACTTGGAAATAAAACATTTTGAGTTATTTCATAAAGGCAAACAAAACCAGCTTACGCAGCCCCGATAACCCCCCTCCATATTTACGTCCCCCTCAATCCATCCATCTCCCAAACGTAAATGCTCCATCTCTCGTTTGACACATCCAACGATTACAGAGCGCTCCATTCACATGGTAATCAGAGTGTGTGGATGTGAATGTGTGTGTGTGTGTGTGGACGCCTCTGTGGTGGCAGCGGTGGAGTTCTGGCATACGTAGGCCCGAGTTTCGACTACGGCGTGAAGCTGTATGGAGAGCAACACCCCCTTTACATTGTCATTGTATGGAAAATCTGCCTTTTTTATGTCCTGGTGACAGGGGTGTCAGTGGAGGGGGGGCACACATATGCACATACAAATCCCTGAACGCACACAATTGCTAAATACAATGTTTGTCACGTGACGCTCCTCGACATGCCTGTTTTTTTTTCCATTCAGCTCAAATCATACGTATAATCCTGTATATCCTCCTGGTTTGGACAAATCCAACCTCATACATGCAAAATTTGACACTTTTTTTTAGCAACCTGAATCCACCAGAAGTGAGTTAGGAGAACTCACTTTAGGGGAATTAGGAGAGGGGGGCACAGCCGAGGAGCAGGGCCGGCATCCCACCACTGCAAAGCCTCATGGGAGTGGTGTTTATTAATGCACAGCGCAAATGATAAATCGGCCAACCGGGGAGACAGAGAGTGGAGCGTCCAGGCTCGTAGCAGGACTGTCCCTCTAATTTCCTCTTGATTTATGGACGGGACGGCTGGTTACGCGCCGCGTCATTAATTCTTCCGGCCAGGGAGGGTTTAGACAGGCCGGACTGACGGCGCTGGAAATAAAAGCTGGCTTCAAAACTGGGTTTGAACCCTCGCCGACGGGCCTCGGGGCCACCTGAGAGGGACGCTATCGCAGGGGAGGGCTGAAGTGTGAATTTAAGACGGGCCAGAAAACTTACTTCAGGACTTGCAACGACACTACAGGAAGGAATAATTCTACCGGAAAAGAAATGACAGTAATCCTGCTTCTCAGAATTAGTGCGCTTATTGCTAATTTCCAATATAAAGATTATGTGTCACATACAACATACTGAAAATAAGAAGTGCAATCAATCACTATGCGAGCTGCGGTGTTCAAAACGTTACTTAAAGTGAATTTATTAATGAGAAAAACAGCATACAAATAGAAGAAATGGCAAGAAAATGAACTCAAAAAGAGCACAAATATAGACGTAAGAATGGTGATCTATGAGAGCTGTGGCACTAATTAGGCAGCATGAACACAGACAATAGCCCATTAAAGCCCAAACAGGCAGGACAGGCCCATTGTTTCATTAGCACAACTCTCACTGAAGGTAATTACACTGATGTGAAATAGACTAAAATAGCCGCCGTAGCACTGGAGCCCAGATTATCAGCGAAAGCCTCTTGACGGACTCTGCTCTTTGCATGTGTTTTTTATGAAATCCAACAAAGCTTTAAAGTGTTAATTTTTCAGCCGCTGGAACACACATTGTTGAAACATGATGAGTTATTACCAGCAATGATCACAGGCGTTTTTTAAGTGAGGAGCATCGCATCTCCACTTAAATTTGGCCCTAATTGTTTTGTTTCAGTCTATTAATCTTAAAAAGTGACACAGAAGAAAGGATTTCTCCAGTGATGAATGGTGGGACATTCCAATTCCCACTTAATAGCAATTAATTTTCTGATACCCGCACAAGTTTGGCTAGTTTTAATTAGTTTGTTCAGAGGAATAGGGGGAACTTCACCCCGGATTTCCATGAAAGCGGCGTCTGCCTGACTAAATACATTCTCATCAAAGGGAGCCGGGTGAGGCTGTCTGACCTTTCTAAGATTCAGTGTGCGTTTAATTTCCTATTTACACTTTAAAATAACTCATTAGCATAAGTCCTCTGCACACAGTCCTGCGCCCAACACATTAAGACAATAGCTCATTTAAATCATGTCAAAGTAAAGTTGCAGGTCCCTCCTCGCCGCGGTTGAGCTGCAGCTTCCTCTATATATAGTACAAAATAGGTGTATTGTGAAGGTTGAATTCCCTCTGGGGCCACCCATGCTATAATGTGCAGGTATTCACTCATAATACGTTAGTTAAGGGCCGGCTAGGCTACGTGTGGTTGAAAAATCCATTTTTTTTAGATGTCTAGGCTACTAAAACTGCTGTTTAAACATGATTCAATCACTGCATTTTAATGTGTAGTTAGGATATGCAAGAAGCTGAAGTAACACTTATATGTAGCCTGCTTTTACTTTGTTAACCATATTTAGGTTTTCACGGAGACGCCTAGAAACTGGTTTATCTGCATATCAATGCTCGATGGAAACTACACAAGAAATTCAACAAATGCACATTATCTCTGTCCTCTGAAAACCACCTATCTCCAAATTTGGTGATCATGAGGATTGCACGTTCCCTCATGGGTTAATAAATTCCTCCTGCTTCTTAAGTTAAAAATAAACCATTTCAAAAACATTTTTTTCAATCTGAAGAATGCATCTTTTTTTAATTTCTAATGAAAAGTTGACAATGTGGAGATATGTGGTTTTCACTCCCATAGCCACAATATGCAAACATAGCCTTTAGAGGAAAAAAAAAGATTATCATGTTAATACAGCTTGGCGAGCTGGCTCTGGATCAGTTTTGGATAAAACTGCCAATCCATGTTCAGCACTCCTCAGACACCTGCAATGGGCTCGTGTGCGTGTCATAAACCATGCTATCAGTCGTGGGTCATGCGTGATGAGCGCGCACTTACTGTCCATCGCCTGCAGGTACTCCATGTGCAGGGCGCTGGCGCTGCTGGCGCCCGCCGTGGCCGCCACAGAGGGGAGCAGGTCGCCCGTGTAAGGGCTACGGTGGCCCGCTAGCAGAGCCATCTGGTGGTAGTACTCGGCTGTGGCCATACCTGTGTGAGGGGCTGGAGCGGGAGAACGATCGGGTCAGCAAAGAGGAAGTGAGGAGGCCACGAGGTGAAGATAACAGATGAGGAGACCAGGAGAATGCATGGGAGGATTTTGTTTTTGGGGAAAAAGAGGGCAGAGAGGGAGCATTTGAAGAAGAGAGAGAGGAGGAAGAACGGAGGATAGAAAAAGAATTAGGTGGTGAGAAAACCACGACAGGGAGAGCACCTGCACTGCATTACAAACCTGCGTTCATTTACATTAGATGATAATCAGCTCAGCAGAACAGTAATGAGCACATTAGCAACACCATCAAGTTAAGCAAAACAGCTGCACGGGGAGCATCACCTGAAGTGGAGAGCCTCACTGGGGATTACCGGATGCTTGCTCAGAGATTACAGTGAGTGTGCATTAGTGTTTGATTGATGCATTCATGCCGAGCACAGCATAACTGATCGTCTTACAATACAATTCTTAAACAGCCTTTTCTCTCCTTCTTACTGTTCCTTGATCACTTTGGAGAGTGCACGAGTGTATATATGTGTGTGTGTGTGTGTGGTAAGAGTATGTGGGCTGATACATCTTCTGCCAGAGATGGTGCTTGTGTGTTGTACACATCAGGGCTGCAGTGTGCAGATATGCAACCTGCTCCTCGACTGTGCTCCCTTAAACTGCAACGGAAAACAAAAGGCCTAAATCTGCCCAGATATATCTGCACGCATAAAGATACAGCAAACGATTCTGCCTCCACTTCACTTCCTCTCTCTTTCTCGAAATGCCTCTCTTTTCCAAGTCGTTCCCTTAGTTATAGTGTTGTAAGTCCTTGAACCGTAGCCTAAAAATAAACATCTGGTGGTGGGCTTCCTTATGCAAATATTCAAAGAAAGAGAGAAGGAAAAGACTAACACTGTGGTTTTGGATGCAAATATAGAATCGGTTCAGACCCACAGAGTGCTGCAGCTCTTTTTCCCCCAATTGAGGAAATAAAGAGAAAATAAATAAAGAAACGCTGTATGAGGAGATTTCCTCTTAAGGCTGGCCTGTATGCCTGCAATATGCATCCATGATTGGTTGAATGAATGTAAGAAAAAATTCTAAATTAATTCGATCTGGGTATTATGTCTTCAGTGGAAGGGGGGGAGTTTCTTAATTGTCTCCAGTGTTCCGCCTTAGCTTTGCTTTTGCATTCAACCATAATGTGGCCCATTCAGTATCCACGCACAGAAAAAGGGCTTTGCGGAATTTCTAAATCAGAAACGTTGGCATCGGAGCGCGATCCTGGGGGCAAAAAGGGAGAGTGGGGGAAGGCTGTCAGTGTGGCACCCGGCGTGGAAAAGGCTGAGACCTGCCTCAGGACTTGGTGAGCCACGGGGTGCTCCTTCAGCATTACAATAGGATCAGGGGCAAGTCTACCTCTGAACCCCGTTTCACATAGAAGAAAAGAGCGAAATTGTGAGGGATGAGCAAAAAAAAAAAAAAAAGATGTGAAAGCAAACGTGTGGCAGCGAGAGGGTGGCACTAAATCCCACCCACTTTAAATCTCCATTAGATTCTGTTAATTAATTCATCATTATTCAAATGTACTTTTTGGTTGGACAAAAATGCATATTGAAGAAGGAGGCTCCCTGTAAGCGTGGTGATATACTAACAACACAAAAGCTGATGGGTTAATTAATCACCGGATTGATTAAAGGAGTAATTAAGTGCCTCATTCACAATTCACAGCAGTATGAAGTGAAAGGGGATCATGTGGTAGGTTGGAGAAACTATTTTGATTTAAAGCAAGCTGAGACTGGTGCGCATTATGTTGCGGTAATGGAAAATTGAAGGGTTGAGAGTTTGAGCTTGAGTGTATGCTTCCTGTTTGCAAAGAGCGAGTGCAGGAGAGCAGGAGAGGGGTGGAGTGAGGCCGAGACTCTCAGTCCTCACTCAGACACAGCTTTTAACAGACCTGGATGGTCTGTAAAAAGGGATGATGGAGGTGAAGTGGAGGGTGCTCGTGTAGAGGAAAGGCCCGTGCTATCTAACCCTGTCAGAAATACACTTCAACACAAGGTGGAGAGCGAAAGTGCCAGAGGGTTGACGAGTGACGACATGAGGGCCGTAACAGGTCATCAGGCCTTTCTGAAGACCGCCAAGGTGAATGCAGATATGTGGCAAATAAGCTCTTTAATAAGCTTTTTTTTTTTTGCATAATCTTAAAGTACAGTTAAGACTTTATATAAGGTACAAATATTCACCATTACCTAGTTGCTTATTAGCATGCATATTAGTAGCATACTGGCTGTTTATTAGTCATTATAAAGCACTTAGTACTGCATGACCATATTCTATCACTAGTACAGCATTAAGTAAGAGTTTGCCCTCAATAACCTCCTAATTACTGACTTATTGATAGCAAATAAGAAGATTACAATGTTAATAACATAAATGTAATACTTAATAAGCCCCACAATAAGGCATTAATAAGAGTTTTATGCTACATGCTACATGCTAATAAGCAACTAATTAATAATGAGTATAAGACCATTATGTTGATTGTTGGTGATTCTGTCACTTATTTTTGCAAATAACTGCGTCATTGTTTAGTCTATAACATGTCTGAAAATAGGCGTAAATGCTACATGCTACATGCTAATTTTCCAGGGCCCGAGTGTTGTCTTCAGATTATTGCTGGTTCTGTCCAAAACCCAAAGTTACTCAATTTAAAATAATTAGCTGTTTTCAGCAAATATGTGGTATTTTTGCTGAACTGAAGACTTAATTAGTCATCAAGATGAATGAATGTCTTCATTTTCTGTCCACTCAATCATCTCATTTCAGCATTACTAAATACTGAGATCACATCATTTAAACACAACCAATCCTTTATTTACCACACTGACTTGATAAAAAATGTATTTATTATAGACTAAGATTCCCTTAATTGTTTCTGATATTGATATTTTATAACAGTTTTTCATACTTTTTCTGGTGTCCCCTTTAATTGATTTCCCAGTTCAAACCCATTATGAGATCTCAGGAAACAAATGCTCCCTGTAGGACGCCATAACAACCGACCCCCCGGCCCTGAACTTGAATCCGACCCTCCCTCGGTGTGCGGGTTGTAACTGTACGTGACCCTGCCGCTCACTGATTCATCCTCCAGAGGTCTCTGACATGACTCACAGATCAAAAGGATTAGCCTCCCTCCAACCTGCGCCCCCACCCACACGGATCGCGCCACACTCATAATACTCCCATCCGCCCGCTCCGTCACTCAGATAACATCTCACCAACCCCTGGGTCTTAATAGAGATGGATCTAGTTGCCTCTCACCTGACCTCTTCTGATCTCAAACAGGAATTAAACTGATACAGAGAATCCAGATCTCTCCTAATAGCAATCGAACCTCACAAATCAATTCCAAATACCATTTTTAAGGGTCTGCTGAGGTTTTGTGCAGATGTGCATGTGTGTGCGTGTCTGCGCTGTGAGTGTATATATGCATCCCGCTTTGTGCGTTGGTGTATGTTTCATTTTATTCACCATCTGCAGGGCTGAGGCCCCGGGTGGCTGACAGCACAGAGATGGAGGGGCTGCTGTGGAGCGAGCGGATGTAGTCCATGTATGGGTTGATGTAGGGGTGCGGAGGGTGAAAGGGCGACTCCGCCCCGACGGAGGGGTTCCGCTGGGGCGAGATCCGGATGAGAGAGATGTCGGAGAAAGCTGGACTGCCCGCTAGCGCAGGAGGCCTGCAGAGACACACAGAGAAGAAAATACAGAAGAAGAGCATGAATATTTTAAACAGGCTACAAACCCAAAATAACAAAGCAATCACACGCATTTTTCTAATTTTTTTCCCAGTTAAAGGGTTTTTTGGGAGAGTTTCGGGGGTCTAAGGATACATGATTCATATACAGGTTGTAAAACCCCTTGAGGCAAATGTGTGATCTGTGGTATTGGTCTGTATAACTAAAACTCATTTTTGATGAAAGTTGACCCCAGTGTGAACATTCCTGCTGTAGAGTCTCATAATAAACACGGTTTCAAGAAGCAGAATTCAGTTAAAGTTAAATCACAGCATAAATCTCCATCTGCAGTCCACTTAATAACATCTTTTGATTTGATTAAGCTCTAATGTCATCAACACTGTGCGCAGAAAACATCAAAGATCCAGTTGAGTCCGCGGCTTCAGCAGGGACGTCACGCTCATTTCATTAGGCCCGACAGGCTCCGAGCGTCCAGATTCTGCTACCGTGGGTGGACTGGCTTCGAGGCCAGACAAACGGACTGTGACATTATCTCTCTCTCTGTCTCTCTCTCCATCTGCGAGGCAGCGAGGAGAGCGCCGCATTCCAACTGCTCCCTACACAGACATTTCCTCAGATCAAAGGCAGCTTTCACCACTGCGTCTTAATCAGAGGGAAACGTTAGACCGAGCTCACCGCTGGCCAGCACCAGACAAGCAACGCTACACCGCTTTGCTCCGATGGCTTCAAACTTGGCTTCGAGCTGAAACCGTGTACAGAATTGCACATGACAGATACAGCGTTGTACAAAATCCATCAGCGAGTCTCACGCAAGATGCGCAATCTTTTTACGAGCACCATCGGGCGATTCAGTTTTATCAGAAACCTTTGCTGTGAATCGTCTCTGTGGTGTAGGATGGGAAATAAAGTTGAGAACAATCAGGGAAACTTCTTAGGGGCCAAGTTTGAGATGAACTAATTCGTCTCCCTTCATATAATTGGCTAGGAGGGCTTGGAAACTTCATAATGATGGCCTTCACCACAAAGGCCTTCCCCTGAGGATGTGGAGAAATCCACATATCAGCCAGACATTAACAGGCTAAGAGATTAGACTGAATTAGCCCCTCCACTTCTCTGTGGCTCCCCAGTGGACCAGTCTACTGTGACAAAAGACCCCAGGAGAAGGAGAGGATGAGCGCAGGAGGAAGGGAGAGAAAAGGGGGGGGGGGGGGGTTTAAAAGGGAGGTGAGGAGGAGATATGGAAAAGGGTGGGAAAAGAGGGGAGGAAGGGGAAGAAAGAGCGAGACCTGGCCCAGAGTTTGTCTCACAGTGACCTTGAGCAAGGCCAGGGGAGCGGAACAGCCCAATTACGACCTCCGCCCCTTCCCCTGATCCCCTACCGGCCCCTCCACTTCACAGCCCCCCTAATGAAAGAGCTCAGGCCAGGGCAAATAATGAGCACTGAGGAGCGGAAACAACACACACACTCGAGGACAGACACAGAAACACACAGACATACGTGTGCACAGGCGTTCACACATACAAACTTTGTCTTCTGTAATGAGCCCAGAGGGGCCACGGGATGATTTTAAAGGCTTTCACAGTCTTCAAGTGTGTGACAACATGTCTCAGAGATGCTGAAGCAGGTGTATGTGGAAAAGACAACAGCACTCTCAGGAGGGGAAGTCCTGAGAGGAATCTCAGCAAAAGCCTCATTGTTGAAGTGTGCAAAGGTGACAGATTAAGAGATCCGACGTTGCAACACAATGGCTGTGGAATTTTTTTCCTTTTTTGGGAGAGCCTCCATTTGATTGGTGTGCTTCTGCACGTCTCCCATCAAAAAAAAAAAGGTTTTACTTCCTCCACACCTTGCAAGCCACGCTGAGGGCACATCAAAACAGGTGTGCGAAAGAGTGTGTTTATGATAAGCAAGTCATGTGCACACACGCCACCACGACATGCCTCATTTACACAGATCACAACACAGCTGCAGAGTGATGCGCACTTTGATGTCACATGGCCGACCGGGCATCTCACGTACACACACACACACACACACACACACACACACACATGCACCTGAGGGACGACACAAAAAAACCTGACATTGATGACAGAAGGAAAAATGCACAGACACAGAAAGAACATCCTGCACCTGACATTTTTAAAACACAAGTGGAATACATTTAAATCCTCAAATTTGCAGATGTACAAGGGTCCATTTAAAGGCACAAATATTTTTGGGTCCCTGAAATGTCTGCATATGATCTTTTAAGCATTTCTGATGCAGAAATAAGAGCCCAGAAGGAAAGGGTAGAGACATTTCATGACTTTCTTTTCCCTCGCCTGGCCCTCCACATGCCTGTTTGAGGAGAGCCAGACACCCGCTCTGGCTGCCATGACACTGATTAACCCTGTCATGCGTTGGCTGCATCTCCCTACACTGACCCTGGCAAAATGCCTCTGCTCGCCTTGTTTTTCCAATTAACTTAGCGAGTAAGAGCAGAGCCCTACTGGAAGGCCTGGAGAACTGAAGAGGCGGCGGTCGGAGAACTAAATAAAAGGGAGCGCACATGTTGACTGGTGGGAAGATGGTGGCGCGGGGAGTTATTATTCAGCCTGTTGAAAGGCGGAAAGGGGTAGAGAAGTTTGAAGAGGAGAGAGGGAAGGGAGAGAAGTGTGAGGGAGGGCTGCAGGGAGGGAGGGGAGAGGCAGTTTGAGCATGAACGGTAGTCGGGAGGAGGAGAAGGAGGGAGCGTGTGAAGATATGGAGTATGAACTGGGAGGTGGACAGGGAAGAGTTAGGAGAAAGGGGGAGCTGGAGAGGGAGGAGAGAAAAAGAGGTCTCCAGGGGTGCGGAGCCAGGTGTGAGGGGATTTGAGGAGGACAGGAGGGAGATGGATGGTTCGGAGGAGAGCGGCTCGTCTCCGTACAGAGAGACCAAAAGAGCGTCCGATCCTCGGCGTTCGGCTGCTCTCTGCAGGGTCGTGATCGTCTTAGCATCTGCCAGCGTGCATTAATCAACATGACGAAAGGAAGTGATCTGACAACGTGCAGAGTGTGTGCAGGAATGTTCAGCCCCGTGTGTGTGCGTGCACGCTGATGTGCGAGTCGGTGTGTGCCAGAGGAGTAGCGTCTTAGTTACACCTGATTTAAGATTTACATCAAAGCTGTACCGCGGGGTTTGCAGGCTTCTCTGTCTTACCAGAGAAAAACTTTTCCCTTCACTCCTCAGCTTCCCTTCATGGGTTTATAATTCCTATTAACCCTCAAAGAAGACATCCAGCAAACAGGGCACAAGGAAGGACTGAGCTCCTGACATATGGAAGCCATTTCCTCTCACGTGGCCTTGCTTAAACCAGCCAGCGCCTCTTTAAGAGATCGCATGTTTACACTGGGCGGTCTGTGGATTTTAAACTGTCGTCTTATTTCACCGGATGAATACACACTTGCCAAGTGTAAATATGCCCCCATAAGATTTTGAGGTTTCGTGGAGGGGTGTGTGTTCATGTAAACAAGCCTTGAATCTTTGTTTGGAACAAGGTTATATCAACACTAATAATTTTTTCGGTGCAAGCTGCAGTAGGAACACACAGTTGCGGTGGAGGTTGATGACTTCACTGAGGACAGAAGGTATCATTGTGGTGCAGCAGCTAGACCTGGTGGTATTGACACAGCGGTCGGCTAAAACGGGAACCGTGCTTTGCAAAATACTTTTAGCTCGAGCATGAAATGGTTGCACATGAAATAAAATGAAAATTTCTTGATGTGTGCTTCACAGAAGGGTACAGGAAATTGCTCAGTCCAAATCCAATAATCCAGCAACTGCGAAGGTTCAGAGACCATCATTTTTTTCATCCAGAGCAGCTGAAGTGGTCCAAGGAGGAGATTTGAGAAAGAAAAAACACAGAAGCTGAGAGTCACGATACCAGACGAGGTTAGAGTTAACACAATCTTTGCAGCATTTAACAGTAATCCTGATATATCTTTGACATGTGTACATAAAACGTATATATAATAGTACAGAGATGTCGTAAGCACAATTCCATATTGACTTCACTGGAGGAGCAAACTTAGTGTCCCTTCGCTATTAAACGCTTTAACCACTGTTTTGGTAAACTATGTATTCATATGTGCAGTGGCTCAGAGATGTAGTTGGACCTGCATGAGCAACTCGTGTTAAACTAAGCAGCCGTTCAGACTGAAAACACGGTTTGAGGAACAGATGCTCAGATGCCGCACACCTGTTTCATCTTTGACTGTGAGGGAAACAGAAGCAGCGAAGTACTCGAGTTTACTCCAGCAGGATTGTGCATTTGTATGCATCTGATTGGCCAAAGCAGCAGTGATTTGATTGGCCAACATAACACCTCGGTGGGTGCAGAGTATAACAGCTTTTCATTCTGCATTGGTATCCCTCCGCCGTGAACAGGGGTGCATTGAAAGCTCCTTTGGTTTGACTGTTTCTCAATGTATGTATGGGAACTTCCATTCTATACATTTATTGGTGGTAACAACATTTACAAACACATAAAAGAGGAGCTTTGTACTGTAGCAGGTAAATTAGGTCCTTGGTTGACAAACCTGCACTGTTGCAGCTCGGTCGAACTATATTTCAAGGTGATGACTTTGAACTGGAAGGTTGTGCAACGCTTTGAAAAATGGTGTCCTCAAATATGTGAAATCTACAGGAAGAAGAGGTAGCAGGGAAACACAAGAGGTTAAACCCATGTAGAGCCGTCTGCCTCGACATGTTACACCTGTGGCCACAAGGGGCTGAGGGAGGTGGGAACTGGGGTTTTGGAGGGAAGTGGGATCAGTCAGGCCCTCCCCTGACCGAGGCTGACAGCATCACACACGCATTCCCCCTCCAACCTCACCTCAGCCTCACCACCTCATTGAAACCTGTGCCCACCCCCACCCCAACCCCCTGACCCACCCAGCCACAGCACAAGGCTGCCACCGCTCTGAAAGCCTAAACCAGAGGGGAGGAAGAGAGGGGCTCCTGACAGCGGAAACAGAAGCACTTTAAAGCTCCAAACCCTTTCACCGAGATCAAAGGGCCACAGGAACAGAGCCAGCTGAGACCCAAGGAGAGAGCAAAGGGAGCTGAGACAAGGGGAAAGAGAGAAGACAGACAGTGAGAGACAGACACAAACAGAGGAAGGTAGATATCCTCTGGGTTCCTAATGATTCGATGGGAAAGTCCTCATTAAGTTCTGCCACCAAAGCACATTCCAATGACTTCATTTTCCAACTTAGTAATGACAATTACAGCGGCAGTTAAAACTGAATTTTACTCTCAGATCCAGCTTCAGTCAAACCAGGCGCCTCTGACTGCTTTGGCAAAAAATTAGCATGTTCCCACAGAAGGTGATTTCCATCCGAAGCCAACAGAATCTACGCCTGAAATGGAGCTTTTTGAAAATGCTTCAAACTGGATGTTGTAATGCAGATGGCGAATAAAGATTTTCACGAATGCAGACTTGTGATTGTCATGTCATGAATCTTTGGGTAACATGACGCTCTTTAACCTTTTTCTTGTTTATTTTGTGCTTCTCTTTGGGCTGTCACACTATACAGAAGCTACCATTGACATATTTTTCAGCTTCCATTGGAAAACAGGCGAGTGATTTGGTCAAGATGCTCACAAGTTGGCTTACTCACTTGCTCCAGAGCTTTCAAGTGTGATCATGGTCTTCATCAGCAGATGGAGGACCTGTCATCTATGCTAAAGTACACGTCAAATACATTTTTCCCAAAGATGGTTTCTGTCATTTTAGGTAGTTCTTATCACGCTCTTATCACACAGAGGCTGCAGTTATTATTATTTTGGGGAGCTGTCACCCTTTTAGAGCAAAGCAACACTTGGAAGCAGGGTTCAGAGTCTTGATCAAGGTCACCTTAGCTGATGAGACTTTGCACAGATGTAATCTGACACTCTCTGGCCGCAGCCTTCATATCTGAATTGAACTTTCTGAACTCAAGTGATGCATTTCAATGAGTTATAGTTTGTTGTAATTGGAAGTTCCTCCTCTCTGCTGTTTTCCGTCTTCTGGCTGGGCAGAGCGGACCGGCCTGGCACGGCATGGCGAGGTTGCCAGGCGTTCAGGGTAACTATGCACCCCCAGAGCCGCGAGGGCTCTGTGTGACCCCCTGACGTCAAAGGCCTGGGTGGGTTCAGGGGTGTGGACGGCTTTCTATTCATGGTCACATCAAGCAGGATTCCCTCTCTGTGGGATACCTCTGGAGGCGTGCCAGACATTCCCATACAGTGCACAGTCAGTTCACACACACACACACACACTGTCCAGTTGAATACCCAGCACTCTCCTTCAGTTTCTCCGTCTCCTCCCACTGTGTGTTTCAGTCACACTCACATTGTCTACATGCAGCAGAAGGAGCACACGTGCACACTCGTCCTACCAGAAAGACACAGCACATCCCTGTAGGCACGTATCACTTCCACGCCGCTGAGCTGATAACATATGCTTATCAACAGGAGCCAGCGAGTGTGACGAGCTCAAGTCATAACAAACAGGTCCAGGTGTCAGAGCAACTGGTCATAACTGCTGGCTGCGTGAACTCCTGCGTGAGTCACGAGTCTGCTGAAGGTGTGTCACACACCAAAAATGCTTCCTGTTTCCAATCAAAGCTCCTCGGCGCTCCTTCGACAACGTCAGACGATTGCGCTTTATCAGTATTAATGGAATCTTTTCATCGCTTGCGCCGGTTCCAAAGCGTGGTTTTTGAAAAGTTTATGTCGGGCTTCGCCACGCAGCAGGTTTTTCTTTCACACGGCTTCGAAAACCATTTTTCCACGCTGCAATTAAATGTAATTTCTGCCATCGAGATAAGAATGTCTACCAAAACAAATCAACAGAGAATATAGCAAGAAAATGAAAACATGAAAGTGAAATTACACAAAATGAGCCTGCCTTTTTCTTCCTGTAATTTCAAGGGGGCTGGAGTCAGGGAAGAAACATGAGACCAAAAAAAAAAAAAAAAAAAATGTTTTCTTGTTCCCTTTTTGGTCCTTTCCCATGCTTGCTTTTGCTTTTGCCCTTTTTCAAACAGAACAATCGTTTTGCATGGAGCATTCCTCCTTCATCTCAACTCGCTGCAAATTACTTGATGGCTGCTTTTCTTTTTTTTCCAAAGCAAGCACAGGTGGAATTAGCGCCGCTCTCGGTGAGTGTTTTGACTTCCTCTGGCATGCCCCGGGCTACAGAGAAGACAGGAGGGGACTCCTGGGTGTTGAAGTGTTAAACTTCTCAAAACAGGGAGGAAGCACATCTATCTTTCCCTTTCCTCTCAAGTAATGTCTCGATGGCCCTGATGCCTTTTACACAAAAACTCAGCTGACGCCTGCAGCTAAAAACAGGGTTCAGGTTCCACACCCCACCGCCTCCGCTACCCCTACAACTCAGGTAATGAGCGTGTGTGTACAGCCCATCTCAGGTGAGGAGAATGAGTGTGGCCCAGGGCTGCGAGGAGCGGCGTGGATCCCCCTCAATTCACCACGTCACGCTGGGCAGCTGAAATGAGCAGCCGCACGGATGGGCCTGAGCAAATCACAAACAATACACAGCGCTACAAGACAGCAGAGACACACCGCTGGAGATGGTTAATCCTTCAGACAGAGATCTGAGGTAGAACAACACAAAAAGGGGGTCGGGAGGAAGAGGAGGGGAGGGAGGGAGGGAGGCAGCGCTGAGACGCAGAGGGGGGAGAACAGGAGCATCAGGTACAAGACGCAAGAAATATGTTTCCTTCCCTGCGCTGAAAATCTCCTTTTCACAATGAAATCCATCACGTTTTCTTAATACACACTTCTTGTAGAGGAGGGAAGGGAAGAAAATCTGGACAGAAGAAAGGCAAGTGCTGGTGGGAAAGTGAACAGACACAGCCTACTTTATTCCAGCCATTTCATCCATCTTGTTGGACTAATAAAATGTCAAGTGGAGTTCCTTGATATTTAATCATGACGGGGCTGAGTGCGTGGTGGTGCCAAGCTCAGGCTTGCTGAAGCTTTGGGAGGCTTAAACACAAACCTGTGTAAAATTTGGATATACCCAAAGGAGGATGTTTCACAAACCCGCTACATAAGTGACACAAAACTGATATGAATGGGAGGGAATGCCTAATAAGCCTGCTTTGGGAAACATTTGCTTTTTCTGACTTTGGCTCCTGGAACAAGTTTCACAGCTTTCTTTAATCCCTTAAAATAAACTTTAATGTAGTGAAATCACTCACATGGAGATGTCCAAAAGAATGCAACAAGAAGGCTTGCTGCATCCTTACGAGTGCGGTCACCCTGCAGCTTCGTGCATGACTGAGCATATCTGTGCAGCTCCCGCCGGACGCTCATGAGGGGGGAAGAAACTAAACAAGTTCACAAGCTGACCCCCTCCCCAATAAATAAATAAATCAAGTGAAGTATCAGGGGAGACAGAAATAGCAAAGGGTTTCTTTTTGGCTCGTTCCAAACTCTGAACGACATTATTAAACGTGAAACTATTCCCCATCACGCTATCAGATGTAATGGACACCGCATCTGATAAGGGCGAAAACGAAGGGCTGAGAGAAAAGAATCGCTTTATGTGATATGAATTCATTTTCAAGAGTGTAAAAGGAGCGAAATATTCTGCGATTTGGAAGATAAACAAACAGAAAAAGGGAGGAGGAGCAGGAGCTGAAAGGGAGGCAATGAAGCCGCTTCCTCTTCCATTAACACTTTTAAACATGTGGGAATATTTCACATCGTTGCATTCGGGTTTCGTAAATCGTGCATTGAGGGCTTGAGGAAAGATGGAAGCGAAGGAAAGAGAGGGAGGAAAGGAAGGGAGGGACGGAGGGAGGATGGAAAATGAGGAGAGTTGGAGAGGATTTATGACCCTGTTCCCTTGGTCTCGTTACTTGCTGTAACTGGCCCCCAGAGTGGGATCGCAGGGTCTGGAGCCCACAGCCCAGAGATCAGAGTAATGGAAATTCCACATTTCTACACTGCTACAGCATGACGTCTGCAGGGCACAAGCTGAAAAAAAAAAAAAAAAAAAACTGACTCAATTTGTGAAGAGTCCAGAACTAAAATTGATTATTGTGCATTAGGTAAGAAGCGAAATATTTCCTGTCTGAAATCAGCATTTCATCTGATTGCAGAGGTCAAAAGAGGCTCGTTTCCGACTATTTGTGAAGAGAAGCAGACGTCAGATCAGCGGCCGCCTCCGGTTGCGGAGACGATGTGAAGCGACGTGCTGCCAGCGCTGGGTAATATCTTGACAGTCGCTGCTGTTCTCTAATAGCTCCCCGCCAATGAGAGGAGGGTCTTTTACAAAGCCAATTATGAAGCGGCACGGCTCATAAAAGTGACAGTCTGCCACACCCAGCGAGTAAGTTACCACCAAAGCCACTGAAGACGGAAAGCTTTACTTCTGTGCTCTTTATGAGTGTCATACATCACACAAATTAAATGTTTAGCATTGCTGTCCGTTATATTCGGAATTAGAGCTGAAAGGTTTAATTAATTGGCATAAAATTGATCAGCAACTATCCTTTTAATCTATTAATTTTCATATTTTTTCATTCTAAATATAAAACATTGTCTGATTCCAGTTTCTCCAGTGTGGCTTTGTAAACTGGCTTTTTTTTGGACTAATTATCAGATTTTAAAAAAGCAATATGAATATGTTAATACGGGAAACTGCGACAGGGATTTTTCACAACACACGACTGATATTTTATAGACAACACAATTACCTAAGAAACTAATTAGCACGTTAAGTGATAAAAAATAATCCGTTCGTTGCAGCCGTATTTATAATTTATATTTATAATAATATAAAATGTCAGAAATGAAAAATGTTAGAGGGTGAGCAGTCAGCATCACTTTAAAAAACACTTGTAAAATCAATATTTAAATGTCATTTTGCTTTTTCCATATTAAAGAGAAGAAAAAGTAGAACTTTAAAGAAAAAATGGCAGCGAAATAAATAAAACGATGCTCAAACACGGACGAGAAAGCATTTCAAACGTGTGTGTGTGTAAGCATGGATGCGGCAGCACACACACACACACACACACACACACATTAGCGCAGAGCTGTTGGCACCTGCCTGTTATCTCTTCCCCTCAGACCTGGTTTTCCATTGTGCTCCATGGGAGAGCTACAAATTGAGATCTCAAACATGAAGAGGGGGGCAAATGACTTGCGTAGAGAAAATCAAATCCACTAATGTGTTACATGTGCAAATTCACAGGCCTCGTATTAGAGATTAATGTATTCCTCTTTTTATCGAAAATGTACCTTTTTCAAAGGTATTTATAATGGAGCCGAAAATTAAATTCAACCAACGACCGAGATAGCAGAAATTACAATGAACAGGAAATATTTATTGAAGGAATAATCAGATTTGATTTGCATGAATAAAAGCGTTATGTAAGGAATCGTTTGATTAGAAACCCTCGCACTTCTTCTCTTTCCTTGAGACGACTACTTGCCGTTAAGGCACAGGTCACAAACCATTAAGCTGGGAGAAATAAATGAAAAATGCACATGATATTTAATAACTAGGGGCACCTCAGCAGCAGGAGCCGCCTCAGCGCAGGTAATCCTAGCCTGGTAAGTAGAGTTTTGGAGCATGTCTTAACAGATCTCCACGGGTAATGACTCAACCCTAAAACCTTTACAGGCCTTGTCAAATATCTGCTGTTCTGCTCTTTTTTTTCCCCCTCCCTCCCCCCACCCCAACCTGCAGGATCCATCATTCTCAAAATACACAGGTGCTTTCAAAATATCATGGTCCTGTGCACAGGATGAGCTGAAAAAAACCACACTGCCCACTTAGGCTTCTGAAACTGGTGTATTACAAAAAAAAAATAGATATACTGTAACTCCAATCTGCCCACATTTCTGCTTAGGCATTTATCTCCTTTCTCTCTAAATCCTGAAATTGCCTCAGAAAAAAAAAGGGGGGAAGGATACTTTCCCCTCTTCACACATTTTCACAGAGTGGTGCACAACTTTCTTTCTTCCCCTTTTTTTTCTCCAGTGAAAATTGAAGAGGCTTTATGTCAAATACGGCTAAAGCCAGCCTCTCCATATCAAACAACGCAGCGCGAAAATTACTGTGGCGATGATAAGGCTGCCAGATAGAGTGGGAGAGGAGAGGCGAGGGGGGGAGAAAAACTGAAAGGAAGTGACTCTACTCAATTATACTGCAAAATTGGTATGACTGAATATTTTTCATTCAGGTGACTGATAGTATCAGTGAAGCTGCAATGCAGATAAATAAAGGAGCCTTCTGTCAAGAATAAACACCATTAATCATGAAGCCAGCTACTGCGTGACCGCCTGTCCCCCCGACTTACTCCATAGAGAAAGTATTAAAGAGGGGGGAGGAGGGGGGTGAGGGACAGGGGAAGGAGGATGGAGGGAAACCAGTGACTGCACCGGAGAGGGGTGACCTATGAAGTCACACAGAATGGGTTTTGGACAGTTGGAGAGGAGGATGAAAAAGTGGCCTTCGTCTCCCTGCCCTGCTCCTCGGTGACAGCAGCCATATCTGGACAGGAATGATCAGATGAGATTATGAAATAATCATCAATTCTTAATGTAATTTATGGCCCCACTTCACACTCTGCTTTAGTCTAGACGATATTCAAATGTGGAATATTAATAGCAAATCGTCGAGCAGGCTGAGATTTTTATTCCTTTTTTTTTTTTTCACTGCAGAGATTATGAGAGAAAACGTTGCTTGCAAACAGCCATGCTACAAAAAAAGAGACAAATCCCAGCTACTGTGTCGTGTGTTGCGGACAAAATTGGTGAAAAAATGCACTGAAGTTTGGCCTGAAACTGAAATATCAACTATTAAATGAGGCCTCGACACATCAGAGTCACATCGCACCGTAAAAAGCCACCGATGAAGCTTACAACACTTTTCTCCTCTAGCCTCTGCAGAAGCTACACTGGAGCCTTTTGTCTTCCTATTGTTTTTGCATTGCATGTGTGTGTGTGTGTGTCTGTGCTCGCGTGTGTGTGTTTCTGTACTCAAGTGTGTGTGTGTATTGCAATGCTCTGCCTCGTCCCATCTGGAAGGAGGTGTTGAGATAAGGCCGTGGTCTTTATGCTAAGCAACACGCCGCTCCTCTATGCCCAGATTGGGCGCTCTGACAACAGTTTATGTAAATAACAAAACAACACAGCACACATCTTAAAAAAAAAAAAAAAAACTCCCTCCGCCACAGGCAGAGGACAGCGAGGGGGAAGCGTGCGAGTACAGAAACAGCGTGAAATTGGTGAGAATCACAGGATTCAGAGGTTAAAAAGGTGGATGGCTGCAATCTTTAGCTAAAAAAAATCAGGCTTCTGGAGCAACAGCTCACGCAGACCTGAAGTCAGTGAAGTGCTCATCGCTTCAGAGCTGAGGCTGTGCTGCGGTGACGGAGGCGTGCCGCAGCTCTCCCCCGGTGCCTCCAGAAAGCCTTCCAGTCAGGCCGGGCCGGCAGCTGAACAAACACACTCCTGAATGAAATAACCACACAGGCCGGGACGACGGAAACACCCTCACAGCCCCCACCTGCACTCCACCTCCACGCTGACAGAGGCTCCATGACTTTATTCATGAGTCACACTGAGAAGTTTTCTTTTCTTTGAAATCAAACTTTGAGCTTCTCGTTGCATTTTTTTAAGAGATCTGTTAAAACATCTTTCATGCAGTAATGGAAAAAAGGCATTTCCATAATTCCATAGCAGAAAAAATACAGTATATGGGATGTAGAAAGTGTACAATGGATTATATGTTTTATTTTGCTTTTCTTTGTATTGCTGCTTGAATGTCTCAATGAGTCTGACAGTCTGAATAAAGGTCAATAAACAAATAAAACAAATGTTTTTCTTTGCTAACTCTTTGACAAAAAAAAGTCTGTTTGATATTGTGCATGTAGTACAAATATTTCATCACAAACCCACAATCAAACTGTTAAATAACCCAAAAAGTCAAACCTCAGGGCATTCTTCTTGCTTTCCAACTTTATAAACTCCTAAACGGACTCCATCATTTTGACTAATTCTTTCCTAAATCCACATAACATCGCAAAAGGTTGTGAGCCAATTGCTTATCCCATAAGAATGTTTTGTTGTTTTAGCGGCTCCATTCACAGCACGAGGGCCCGGGACTCCAGAGTAAACTCCGATGCTGATAATTGACTTGTGACGAATACCTCTGTTTGTTCTGAGCGGTCTCCGGGTGACCGGGAGCCGGCGCTGAGCCGCATGAGAGGCCTGTTTTGTTTTGCTGTGTACCGCGGTCGGGTAATAAAGCTGGAATGAAAGGAGCGGTCTCTTCTCTTGGCCCCGGCCTCCCCCCTAACTCCCATTAAGCCAGTCCCACACAATGGTGGAGGCAGAGGGGACCAGAGCTCCCGTGGAGAGCCTGCTCTTCACCGATCAATGTGTTTATTTAAGCAGGAAGCATCTCCTCTGCAGCAGGAAGGGCTCTTTCTCCTCACGGTGAGGCTGGAGGTCAGCGGATTCCAGAGCAGAGACACGCAGAGGAAAGAACACTAGCTTCAGGAGAGGACAGACTTTTGCTGGTCCTGGATCAGCACGGGACATTAAGGCTTTGCTTAAGTTATGGAAACTCAGAGGAGGCTGGTTGTTAGCTGGCATCGGTTTCTACTCAAACCGGGGCTGTTGAAAGTCTTTCCCTTCTTTCATGTGAATGTACGAGTTCCTCTGCAAAGCGAGCACCCACAAGAAGGGACCCCCACGCCCCCACCCCCCCCGACCCTGAGGCTTTAATATTGAATGGCACATTGGTACCTTCCCCACAAGAATTCATAAACTAAACGATTAGCCTCTGTCTGTAATTGCGCTCCCTTGCCTAATAGGGGAGGTGAGGTAAAGAGGGAAAAAAACAAAGGACAGTTAATTTGTGATTTCCTCTGCTCATTTGAAGGCAAATTAAGTGTCAAACAGCTAATACAGAGCATATTTCATTTTATGAGCTTTTAATTTAATTCTGCCGCCTCATATCGCTGGAGCCCGTTAGCCGCGCTGCTAACGCCCGCGCCTCGTCTGCAAACGGGGGCCATAAATAAACATGTTTCAATTAGGCCCTTCACAGTAATAGGATATGATTCTGTTCATTTGCCACGTACTGGCGGATGGTGGATGTGTCATTGTGGCGGAGAGGAAACAAGCTGCTGGGCGTTTTGCGGTGTTTTTCTCCGGCCACGGATGCCCAGTGGTGACTGGCTGGTGTGCGTGGCGGGGGGAAGCTGGCTGGATTGATGGAGCTGCCGCAGGGCCAACCCAACTGTAATTACAGGCCGTAATGAGAGGCTGCATGGGGAAGTACTGCAATAATAGTCCCTGTGTACTTAGGCATATCTTTGAGAGGGCTAATAACGATTAATTCTGCTCACCGAGGAGAACTTGTCCTAAAACAATTCAATATTTCTCCATAAGCCGCCTCCTTCCATTTCCCTGAAGCGACAGCTATACGTCGGCTGCCTCTATTTGCTCGGGCTGCCTCCGAGCAGCGTTACAGAGCAGAATGCATCACTTTTAAACCCTCGGAGAGCTTTACTTTTTGGCTGTGGCTCTGCGGTCGTAAAGTTTGGCCACGGCTGAAACTTGCGCAAAACCTGCAAGTGCAATTAGCTCTAATTTGCCATCAGGTGGTTGGACCCAGCTGGAATACCGCAACTGATGAGTGCTTCTTCTCACAGAGGAATCCAGGGCTGCTTTTTTAATCAAGGAGGCAATATTGTTGGTTCCCTGTGCAAAGACTCAAAAGAAGCTGAGATCATTTCTGCATGAAACCCACGTAAGTTCACAGCGCATGACAGTGAGTTCACAGACTTGATTTAAATAAGGCTGGCCACTAAACAGCTGTCTTATAATAATGACAAATAGTTTCCCTCAGCACAGCGCGTCGTATTAAACAGCTCTATGCTTAATGGCTTGGATAAATAGGCCATAAGTAGCATGGCAGAGCACGGCCATGTCTGCAGTGACAGCAAACCAAGCGCGCAGATAACTCCTGTCCGGACAGAGTGACTGAAGACACCGGCGTAACTTCTCCCCCTTAATTCAATTCCCTGGCTCCGTGTTGTCCCCCCACCCCCTCCTCGTTTCTGTCCTCCCCCTCCCTAACCTGCGCTCCAGATCGTACCAAAGCGCTCCTGACGGATAACAAGCCGGGCTGTTTGTTCGAGCCTGTGTTGCCGGCGCGTGTTCGCCCCATTATCTCCGCATAAGCTAAATGCTAAATTATATTTGCCATTTTGTTTGCAGTGACACGGGGCATCAATCACCTCCCTTTTTTATTTCCTCGCCTCTCTCCCCCCCCCCCCTTTTTTTCCCTCTGCTGCAGCCCCTGAGCAGGAGATGAGGGGTTGAGAGGTAGGGTGGGCCGGAGGTGGGGAGGCGTAGGGGGGACATAAAAAATTCATTACGCTTAGTGGCACATCAGCAAGGGAGAGATATGACTCCTGAGGAGGAGAAGGGGGGAGTTGATAATGATGAAGAATATCAAACATAATGCGGCCCAAGTAGCTGCCCCATCCAATTTGTCCCCGTCGCGCTGTGATCGCTTCCTCCGTGTCTGCGGGTAGGAAACAAGCGCTGCAAGGACGATGAGGCATCTCCTTGTGGTGCACGCCGCTTGGACAGCGAGGATACGAATGGTGGAGTGAGTAAAAGAGACAGAAAGAGCGAAAAAACAGTAATTTGGGCAGCAGTGTATGTAAGTGAGCGAGCTGAGGGAATGCTTTGAAGTTCTGCGCTGACCTCGCCGACACAGTCAGGAGCACTCCGGGGAAATACGAGACCACCGTCCGTATGAGTCCTCCTGCGTATAAATACCACTCTCTCTTACAAGGCATGACTCCATGTTTTCACCTTACTTCACATTTCATAGCCGGTGCGTGCGTATGATTGCATGAGGCGGGACGGTTAGCCTATACAGTTCATGTGTCAGGAGCCCATATGTGTCTGTCAAAGATGGCTGGATGTCAGCAGAGGAATCGCTTCCTTCTCCTGACAAGGCTTGATCACTGCTCTTATGAGAATCGCACGCTCCCAGGCTCCCCTCGCCCTGCTCTCATTTCCATGTCTCTGACACATGTTCATTTGCGTGTCTCTGACATGCGGATCATGTTGCGCACGCACGGGGCCGTGGCCTTTGATCCTGGAAGGCAAAGAGAGGCCCGCCCTGCACCCATGAGGAGGATGCTCCACGCCCACAGGCGGAAGGAAGTTCAGGAGCTTGATTCGTATCGAGGAGCGCGGAGCTCGCCGGCGAGGCGTGCGACGCGGCTGAATCGAATGTGTGCTCAGGTATGCAGCGGTGTTGGTGTTTGCGAGTGTGTGACCAGTTTGAGAGACTTACACATGAAGAGGCGGCACAGGGGAAGGCTCGTAGATGTAACGTCCCTGGGTATGCCTGTCGTCGATTGGCACCGGAGGATGGAAGGTGGGGAAGAACTGTGGTGCAGCTGTAGAGAGAGAGAGAGAAAAACACATGGTTTTTTTCTTTACATATTGCAAGTCTCCTCTAAAACCTACTGTACTGTGAATTCATTCCCTCCTCAGCTAATCTAAATAGCAGCTATAATGAAAGGCAGCGGTTGATGGCTATCTTTCAACAGACCCACCCAAATTAGACCTCATTAAATTCACTGAACTAAAAGCGGCACTGCTTCAAAATGTTCGCTGAGGAAGTCTCTGTAAATGTCTCAAGGCTGATACGACTCAAAATAAACAGCGATAAATAACTTAAGACGAGCAGCCAAATGGCGCGTTTCTCACTGTACCAAGCATAATATGGTTTTGTAGCAAAGGATAACGTTGAAGTACAACCAATGAAATGTACAAAACCAGAACAAAAACACCCTTTTCCGTTTCAGTGTTTTGTCACAACTGCCAGAGAGTCGGGAGGCTTCTTTCTTTCCCCCCTCCAGATAAAACATTAAACATTTGCATAATATGAGCTTCCAAGCCTTTCTCTATTTTTACCCCTGAAATTGAAACTGCTGTGCTGCCACCAGGCTGGATGTGAACGCACTCATCATCTAACCTTAACTGCACCCCACACCGTAATCTTTAAAACTAAGGCTGGAATTTTTTTTGTTGCAACTGTGCAGCCATTGTTGGGCAAGCTGCAACAGGCAAACCATGAGAGTGAATTTTGCTCAAACGCAGCCTGACCGAGGGTTGAGTTGTGAAACTGAAATGGGTTAAAACTTGTACAGGAGGGCAGAACAAGCACCTGACGAACACACACAACTTTTCTGGGTTCACGCAGCAACATATGTATGAACACATCTCGTTTCCAGAACACATGTCACTTTATTGCCTGTTCACTGAGGCCATTGCCAAGTTGTGTATCACCACCCTGAGGCGAAGCACGTGTCAACATCTGCATACCTTCACGCAGCAGGTCTCTGAGGCTGCTAGCTATGTGCTTTTTTGCTTGTAAACATTTGGAAGCCAGTGCCAAGGGGGCAGATGGCCAAACGGTGCGGTGCCCGACAGCTCTACAAGTGTTCATCCACGCCAAACGCTAACGCTGGGCAGCGCAGCAGGTGTTCATCCCCCGGCACCTCTCAGGTCTGCTTACCTCATCACTCACTCATTCACTGGGATGATCACTGCCAGCTTAGGCCAACAAGCAAGAGGGGATCAGTTTGGTGTTGTCTGTAGTCCTACAGCTTTACAACGAAAGTCTTAAGGAGATACTAGAGGGATTTAGCATTGCACTTCCAGAAAGTTGGGCTTGCGAGAGATAAATTAAGAGCCGGAGCAGCAGAGGCTAAAATATCCTGACTTTTAGTCCAAAATATGGGTCTCCAATTTCACTTTCAGATACCTGGGTGATGTAACTTCAGCAATTTTCTGAGACTTTGGACAGCTGTCTCCAGTGAAAGAAAGAAAGAAGCAGAAAAGAACTTTGAAATGTTAGATTGATGGAGTGCCCATTTAAAGTCTAAAACACCGGCACCCTGCGACATGCATGAAGACAGCAATCCCCGCTGTCTTCACAATGGACCCACACACACGTAGCAAAGAGGCGGACACCCCTGCAGAAGTTGATGCCTTATTTTCCAGTGTTGATGCCTCAGAAAAGCAGGAATTGTTTTCAGATTCCATCCCTTGTTTGGCACAGTTTACTCTGAATGTGGACGTCTTCTCTTGTCAGGCATTTTTTGAGGTCTTGTAGCTGTCACAATGAGTGAGGTGAAACTCATTGCTGAGGTAGAAAAGCTCCAAGGGGGCTGGTCGGCTTCTCAGGTGGGGAATTAAGTGAAATGATTCACGAGAAACTCTTAAATTCAGAAGTAGAAATTGGGATTTAACTTTGCGTGTTACATTAAGCACCACTAAAAGTCTCTAATCTGTAATTACTCCTTGCTGATGATTAACAAATCCAACCTGAAATATCACTCCCAATATCAGAGCATTAGGGTTTGCTTAATGTGCCCAGCAAGTAAAAAGAAAACTTGGACAAACTTCTGGAAAACAAACAAGGGTTTTCATCCTGTTTTCACAAGAGCAGAGATAAGTGGTAAAAGCCTCCTCCATACAGCTCTGGCAAGTATCTGACCACTCCGTCTCTGTCTGTTTGATAGTTTCCTCCTGATGACTCAGTTTTGGCCTGGCTCACCTCGGCTGATTCCAGAGCTGCTGAGGGAGGCAGGGATGAGGGGATGCTGGGATGGAGGGATGGGCTAGACAAGGGCAGAGTCTGCTTTGTTTACTCTCCACAGCTCCACTCCAAGGCTGTCAGCCCTTGGCTGTCAGAGTCGGAAATGAACCTTCAGGTTTACTGGGGTCTACGTACTGTGTTCTAGCTCGATGGGAGTAAAAGCTTCATGTTCTCTAATCTTACTGATCCCTGCCCACATTGCAGGAACTTTATACTAACCTCTGTCCTGTTGGGCAATGACTGCAGAGATTACAAACTGTGAAATCATTTTAAAGACCCCACCCCTTCCCCCCCGCAACACACACCTACATTCCCACATCCGCCACTCCTCATTGAATCAGCCAGATTCCCTGTTATGTTTATGTCTCTGGAGCTCCTCACTCAGCGCAGCCCTGTGCCTGGACTGGACCCTTTAGTGTTGCTCCTCCATCACTCCTTCCTTCCCTCCCTCCTCTCGCTGTGGCCCACGACTCTGCCGCACGGCAAACCGTTCCGCCGAGGTTTATTTAAATCCAACTCTGAAGTTTACTTTACCATGGTCCTATCTAAATAGAGCCTGCCACCTCTTTTACGCCAGCGCAGCTCTCCATTAGCAAGGCAAACAGCCCTGTGTCACTGGAGGGAATGTATACAGTCGCAAAGAACAGAGGGCAAATGAGAGAGACTCCATCCTGCAATCCATCTCCAGTGTTTCCTGTAGGGACTCCTTACTGTTTACTCCGGGACTAAATTGCCCCTGCTCTTCTGGATATTCAGGGGTATTCTCGTCCTCTAATACAGAATACAGCTGGAGGGCACATAGGAAGCCAACACGCGCGTCACAGCTTTTACCTTCCCACTGCAGCCACACACCACAGCAGCTCCAGCATTCCTAAGGAAAGTGTAATAACGACGGTTTTGTCCCAGCTGCATATGGTCAACCACCACTGGCAAAGGGAGCGGGATTAAAGAAGTCATCTCAGCCAGTCAAATCCAATCCAGGAAGTCAGGTCAAAACGCTGATTATCATAGTTTGCAAAGTTTTCTGAGATGCGTCTTTTGAAATCTGGAACGAACACTCATCTTTAAGAGCTTCCGACCGATTCATCGGCTCTTCTCAAACATTTTAATGACCCCAGTGCAACTTTTCAGAGCAGCAGTATTTTCGGTTTCATTTTTTTTTTTTTGTTCTTTTAGGAGAAGGGATGGAAGTCATTAAGACGTGATTACAAATGGGTCTCAATGAAAGGGCAATTAGTGGCAAACTTTGACCAAGCTCATTAATTCTAATTCAACACAAACACACCGTGCCCAGGACCAAAAGCCAGCTCCCCCTTCATTAAAGAGAGGATGGTAATTGCCTTGTCCTTTATTGGACACTTGAATAATTTCAAAGGAAGGGGGAGGACAAGGGGAGGATAAAGCCTAAAGCACATCATTTGCAATATCCTTATTGGTTAATCTCCTTTCATGATGGAAGTTTTACCACAAAGGATCTTCTCTGCGCTTTGGAACGCATGCCATGTGATACTTTACGAGACTCTGAGCTGTCACTCACAATTCAGATTTGGGTTTTGATAACACACAAACAATTTCTTTTCTTTCTCTTTTGTTGTCAACTCAGCATTGTGAGTTTATTGTCTTGACTGCTAAACCTGAGCTCCTCCTCTACTCTGGCGAGGGTTCACTGACTCAACTCTAAGAGTGTCACCCGCAGCCAAGGTCCAAACACTCTTCTATAAACACTGCACTTCTCATCGACGCTCTGCTGCGAGAGCACAAAGAGCCAGTGACAGATTGTCATAAGTGACTAAGGCGGAGTGAGAAAAGGGCTGCTGGGGCCTGCTCCAGAGGTTTGTGAATTGCTAATGTGGAACATATGAAGCCTGTGCCGAGGCTGTGACTGCCAGATTTCATTATGCCACCTCTCTCCCCGCTCATGATCTCACTGCTCAGGCACGCTCGTCTTCAGCGGGGCCCGCAGTTACACCATAACTCTGCAACACTTCGCAGAGTGTGTGAAAGATGCTGCAGACTTTGTCTTTCCGCGTGTTTGCAAGCGCATGTGAGCGCAACACGCATCGCTCCTTTCAGGGAGAGAATACAAGCACATGTACACGACTTAACCGTGCAATAATAAAAGGAAAAAAATGCAGTTCTGGGTTTATTTTGTTGGTGGTGTTTTTTGCCTTCTCCTGGAGGTGTCACCTTGAGATTCTTAAATTAAAACTAAACTAAACCGATTAAAGAGTTTGGACAATAAGACGTTTCCCGAGCTATCGGTATCAGTGGAACTTGGCCCAGTGGCCGAGGGTTGTGCAGCATCCATCAGCCATGCTGGGGCGTACATCATGGCAGCTCCATACATGAAGTCAAGGTAATGTCACTGTGTGCCTCTGTTTCCTCCATTATAAGATCTGGCAACAGGAATTACAACAGTAACTCTGAGGGAAAATAATAGCTCAGCTGAGGCCCACACCCACCTGGATTTTTTATGATGAATTTGATGTTCAGTTCCACATTTATTTATTCGTTTAGTTATTATTTTGACTTACATGTTAAGTTCAACGGTTATCCAGTTTCTAATGAAGTCAAAGATTATCACTATCAGTCGACCTCTAGTGGTCTTTGCATATGTACGAGCTGTGAGCAGCTCCACCAAAAGGTGATTTTCCCTTCTCCTATTGTTTCATGCAAATAATCTTAAAAAAAGAATGGTTACGGCTTAAAGAAGCTAATATGACAGGAAAAATAAACATTGCATTTATTCATTCTTTTTTCTATTCTCTTCATCATCTCGCAAGGTTTATCAAATGCACGGTCGGGTTGAGCATTCAGCATTTGGTTTTACTAAAACATCAACTGCAAACAACAGGCTTTGATATCAGAAGTAAATAGATATATATAAACATAGATAATTTCATATCCTGATAATGAAACTGATCACGATATAGCACATTTTCTGTAAATAGTTCATATAAAATTAGTTTCCTGGTCCGTCCATACGACAGAGCAGCCCCTCTTTTAGTTTCGAGCTCCTCGTTTTGCCTTGGCTGTTCGAAATAATCCCGTTCTGTGTCATGTTCACTCTCCTCCATGTTCATTTGTGTTGCCTTTATGCAAATTTCCTGCCTGCATCCGTGCCGTGTGGATGAACGCTTCCAAATGGTGTAAAAAGTGTGATTTTGCACTAATGTGCAACATTTCAGCTTGAGGGTATCTGAGGGAATTCTTCTTTTAGTAAACACAGACATCAGCTAACAGACATGACTACAAGTATTAGAGTATGTGCCTGTATTCTATGACTTGGTTAACTCTTCTGGAACAGCTTTCCTCCAAAAAGCCTCCATGCAATTATGTAGCTGGCAAGCGAAGGAGATGGAGAAGCCCCGTGCAGACTATCAGCAGAGGCAGTTTGGAAGCCGGCTCTCTTGTGAAGGCGAATTCTCCCTCTGATCAATGCCTTCACACCCCGTCTCTCATCATGTTTGCTTACACTCAACCTCAAGCTGTTTGGACATGTAAATAACACTTTCGGAGACTGTTTAGCTAAGCTCAATGGGAGTTGCTGTTGACTTTTGGAGCGCTTTGCTTAATTATGGGTCCCAGATTGTTTCAGGTCTAATGGCCTAATTACCGCTGTATAAATTAGCCTAATGCTCTTGCTGTGCAGAGCTTTCTATACTGTATGAGATGCTTGGGCACTAGAACAGAGAAAAGCCTTTATTCAGCAAAGAGCAATGGTAAGAAAACAAGAGAAGAAAGCAAGCCGAGAGGTTAAATAACAGAAGAATACTAAGTGTTGCCTTGCCAATCTCTCTGCCATTCATCATATACGTAAGGCTGGCAGATCAGACTCTGCCCTTCCTCTGTAAATCAATAGATTTTTTCTCTCTTCCGCCGTGTTCTCCTCTGTTTTCCCCTTCCCTGTCTCTCTTGCTCAATTGCTCTCACACCCTTAAACACAAACAGTCTCTCTGTGGATAAATGTAATTAACATGGTGGAAAAGAAAAACAGAACAGAGGAGCGAGCGGCAAAAAGAGAAACGTCAGCTTCGCGCGATGACACGCTCTCTGTTCAAGTATACATTCCAACGCTGCTCGCTGTCAGGAGTAATTTGTTTGTCTAGACTGAACAAGTTGGTCAATGCCCATCCTTTCTCTTCATGGTTCTACAAGTCTGTGCATATTTGCTCTGGAACTTAACGTTGAAGCACCTTACCTCAATATTTACATTTAAGTTTTGTACAGGATAAGATTTCATTCAAATAGAACAGACTTTGATCATTTGCCAATCTTTTTTGACATATATTTGATTGAAAACAGTACAAAGACAATATATTTAATGTTTCACATCATCAACAGCATTGATTTTTGCTAATATATGCTTTTGAATGTTTCAAACAAGTTGGGACAGGAGCAACAAAAGACTGGGAAAGTTGATGAATGCTCCAAAAACACCTGTTTGGAACCTTCCACAGGTAATCAGGTTCATTGGTAACAGGTGAGAGCATCATGATTGGGTATTAAAGGGGGAACCTGGAAAGGCTCAGTCGCTCACAAGTGAGGATGGAGTGAGTTTCATCACTTTGTGAACACACGATTTTAGAAAGGATATTTTTGTGTGTTTTTTTTTTTTCAACTTACAAATGACTGCATTCAACTTTTAATTATGTTTTCCCAGTGTGTCCCAGAATTGGGGTGGTATATCATACAATCCCTGCCAAACTTTATCTAAAAGATGACATTTTTACAGACGAGTATCCCCTTTAAAATATGCCTCAGTTTGCAGGACATTTATCTGAAATAATGTACAGTAAGAAACCCTGATTTTAGCATCCAGACTGATGAATATCAAGATGTAGGCTGTGCTCCAAGTAGCTTGCAGTTATTTCTACCTCCTCCTTTCTCCATAAGTCACACAAATATCTTAATGGAACTCCAGCATCTGCAAGACATTTACCAAGCCGAGTCAATCTTAACAAATTGCATGCCAGCACAAGGACCCTTGCCTTGCTACAGAGTGGAGCTAAGCACGCACACTGCTCTTCCAGGGGCCCCCAGCACCATCCAACCCCAGCTATGCCCCGTTTTTCTTCCCCTCCCCGCCTCCCTTCCTCCCTGTATCCCAGTGTGGATCAGGGAGTGAAGGTTATTTCACAAGGCCTCTGTGGAGCACCAATCTATCTCCTACATTTGGTGAATTTCTCCAGATTGGGATAAGCTGGGGAGCAGAACAAAGCGCTATGCGTCGGCCCTCCCCCCTCGCTCCAGCACCCTCTCTACCCTATACCCCACCCTCCAGCCTCCTCTCCCCCACCCAGCTGGGGAGAGATTTACACAGCAGTTTAGTAGCTGAAACACTGCGCTACACCTCTTTCCCCCTCTCTCTCTCTCTTTATCTCTCACATCTGTCTATCTCCTTCTCTCCAAACGATGATACCGCTCAGAGAGAAGGGAGTTGATTTAAACCTCAGGTTAACTCACAAGGACTTTACTACATTTATTTTTTTTAACTCCCCCTTTGTGAATTATGCAACTCAAATACAAGGCCACTTTGGGTTTGATCTTTTTTTGAGTCCATTATTTAGGATCTGGGGTCACAGAAGAAATTAAGACATGGATTCTGTTTTTTTAAGGACTCCTTTAAATGCCTTTATGGTAGAAAATGTATGATAAATTATTCTGATTTACTGCGACATCTATATATGAGCCAAGGTCATATCAGTGACAGTGTTCATGATTGCCACGGCTGTATCAGCCTACACTGTGACAGACTGACCCTAACCTGTCACAGCTCCTCCCTGGGCCCCTATGCAGGTGATACTAAAAATGCATGTGGCTGTGTGATAGTGACTGTGAGGCTAATACACCTGCATCATAACAACGCACGGGCTGGACGCTGCTTTGGGAAACTCTGCAGCTTCTCAATTTTGAATCCTGCTGAGAGGCCACTGACCAAAGCTGGTCATTTTAATGCGATTTTGTTTACAAAATTACATTTCCAGCTAGCCGCTGTTCTCAATTCAGCTTGTGTGCTATGAATATCAACTTGGAGAGACATTAATCGTGAATAGGAGTGGTAATCCATCACTGAGAGTAGTTTGTCACCTTTATTTTTATGTCAAAATTATGTATTGTTGCATGGTAATGTGGTTAAAAGAAAGGGCCAGTTAAAGATTCTCCTCAGTGGTGCATTCAAGGGCACTCCGACATCCAAGATTTCAGGGAGCAGCACATTAACATTAACGTTACAGCCAAGCATTCAAGCACATGTTGTCTCTTGCATTACAGCGGTAGCAGATTGAGAACCAAATACCTCCATCTTGGAAAATTCCCGAAATGGTTGAGTTCATAATTATATTTCACAATGAAATGGTATTTGCCCAGTATTGTTAAGACTAGTCCTCTATTTTCCACCATACCCAGACATTAGACAAAGTCTGTGCAGGCCTCTAGAGGTACTTGGCCATTATTTGGCCTAATGGAGGAAACTGTGTGTCACAGAGCAAAGACAAAGCCCAGTGTCACAGCAATCAGACAAATAGCTGCTGGGCGCTGCAGGGCCAGACTGGGGTCAACACTTCTGGACCAATTAGGTCTTATGAGTGCAACAACATGTGGAAATCTCCGATTCTCTCTCTTTTCCACTCTCTGTGCTCTCAGCGTTGCTGTCACCTTAGCCTCTCTTTCACCCTCTCTTTCACACTTGCATCGTCTTCCTAATTCTTCCAGTTAATCCTGCTCTCGGTCTATCTCTTTTTCTTTGCCTCTCTCATTATTCAAAGCGCATCCTGCTGATCTCTCCCCTTTCCCTCCTCACAGCATCCCAAAACAAGGACAAAGTTGTAATCCATTTACTGCACCCCTGTCAACAGATTCCACCCAAATAATCCTAAAAGACTTACAACCAGGCCTAGGTACTATCAAGGGAAGGGAAGCAAAGCAGAGGCAGAATGCACAAGGGAAGGCAAGTGAGAGCCATATAGAAAGAGGGAAGAGAGAGGAGAACATACAAGGGGAGTGGAGGAGTGAGGCAACAGACGGAGGGAACTTGTGTCACAGTGATTTGAGTCTTTGTCACGCAGGTGGCGCCCAGGGGTTCCCTCAGCCTGGGCAGAGAGACAAACTGGGGCCCATGTAAACCTTAAAGAGGATTAACCCTGCCGGAGCGCTTTAATGAGACCTGAAAGTGCCGGGCACCAGAGAGCCCCACTGATTGAGCCGCGCTCGAGTCGGCTCCCAACGGTCCGCCGGCCCAGTGGCCTGGCAGCGCTGCCGCAGCCCCGTGGCCTACAGCTGCCCGCTCACACTGAGCCACATCAAAGCAAGCCTGTCTGGGAGAACCCCAAGACGGGAGGAAGGGGAGGAGGGTGGGCATAAGGGAGGTGGAGAGTGTGAGTGAAGGAGAGGTAGGAGGAGGAGGGTGCCTGGATGGAGGAATCCCTTATCTCCTCCTGAGAGGATGCTGCTCTGTGGTGCGAGATTGTCTGGAGCTGCCACCTGTCCCAGGCATCTTTAAAGGCAACACTAAAGCCTGTGATGGGTCTGACCTCCTTGAGCTCCCATTCTTTTATGTCTCTCTTCATTTTCTGCTTTGTTACACCTCCTCCTCCTCCTTCTTCTCCTCTCTCTGGCTCTCTCTCCTTCCTATCCCTCTGTCTCACTTACACCTTCAGACTGAGCCCCGACTCCCTTCCTCTCTTCCACAGCGATATCTTACATTTCACCAGGCTGCTAGAAACATTTTAATTACACTGTGTTCATCAGCCTCCTCTTCATGTAGAACAATATATACTTGCGACCCTCCAGAGACGAGAGCAAGATACGGGTTGTTTGCTGAAGGGATAAGGGCGCTTATCTTTGCCACTATGTGAGAGGAATGCAAATACAGAAAGGAGTGATGAGATTTGGATACAGGGGAAACAAACATGTGGAAAGCCATGAAATAAGTCTGATTCTCCCACAGCACACAGAGGTGATTATCCTCCTGGAGACTACAGGGTAAGTTAAGGAGGAGAGAAAACGCTCAACCAGCTGGCTGAGGAGAAGCTCCCATGAGCATTTAGTCTTGTTGTTCTTATAGTATACTGCTTAATATTATTGTTAGCAGTGTTGTTTGCTGCAGTTGAGTCTCATTTTGGATGTAGCGCATGCAGCAAATCTTCATTTTAAGCCTTCAACAACATCAGCAAAGTGCTATTGTTTCTACTTGCCTCTGTGGCTTGACTGATTAACCAATCTCAAGTGAAAGGAAGTAAAACACACTGACAGATGTTGTGACAATGATACCAAGAAACGCTGAGTATCCTTCTTTGAACATCTTAAGTTCGCTGGAAATTCTTCTTAATTCTTCTTAGCCCCTTCATATTTAATCTTGTCATTGTTAATAAGAGCTGCCATTATTCTGAGATCCTCAGTTCACACACACCAGCTTTGCAGTAAGAGCACCACATGACCTTAAGATGGTATGATCGTGCATTCTCGCAGCACTTCAAACTCTGCTTAACCCCCTCATACCATCAAGCGCTACAAAGGGGCACATGCATGTGAGAATATGGCCTATCTTACAGCATGAGATGCCTCTAATAAGCTGTATAAAAGGGGATCATCTGATTATCCCTGGTGTGCTGGACCAAGGGGCCACAGCAGAGCACAGGCCCATGTTGTTCTTTCTTGATGAAAGGAGGTGGATGGAAGGGATCCCTCTTCATTGCCTGCAGTGTGCCCCGGGCTTCTCTGTGCCGGCACACCGCTGGGGGACTACACCGTGCCACCACGCTCAAAAAGCCAATATTGAAACAATCACAAAGACAAACACTTACCCTTGAAACAGGCACGTGTCTTCTCACCCCAGGCTCTCCTCTGTACTCCCCAGTTCTTTGGGGGAAGGATGTTTGAACCTGTATCCCAGCCAGCACTTGTCACGGTTAAACCAACAAGAGGCCAGGAAGTTTGTTCTTTGAGTGCGAGTTCACAAGAGTGTTTGTATTCTTTTTCCACCAACCGTACACACACACACACAATGTAATTGCTCTTTCCTGCTCTCTCTGCTGCTCTTACAGTTTTGAGACATGTGGAAAGGCCCTGTGCAGTCCATATGAACTGGTAATTAACTATAGGGAGTCCAGGGCCATTGATGTGCGGATCACGTTCAGTTTGGTGACAGCTAGCTCATTCAGTTCAGTGGTCAGCTGCATTTTGATATTGAGGCAGACAGACTGACGCCAGGGCAGCGGCCGGCGTGATACGGCCCAGTAGACCTGAGATCAGCTCGGCGCAGCAGTTTAGAGTTTAGCCCCTTTGACTGGACACTCACTGCCACCCCCCTCCGCCACCACATCATAAAATCCCAGGATAGATTTTACACCATGGCTCAGTGTTCACACAAGCTTTCCCAGAACACTGGGCCTGGATGATTCAGGTAACAGTCACCTTTGTCCAAGCTGACCAAGCAGGGTTACTGGGATACATGTGAAGGAATCCTTCAGCCAAGAGATCCATACCTCCACTGCCTCTAGCTTAGCAGGCTTGGTTTCTGAGATCAGTCAAGGACGGCAAGGCTTTGGTGTGGGGATTAAGCCCTGGCAGCCAGATCTGGGCTAGATTTTTTCAAGGAGCTAACCCAAAGACTGATAGGCAGCCGTCACAGCCTGCAGACACACCTTACGTGTCTGGTCTACTCCTATCAATGACCTACTGTATCACAGATACAGTAGAGCCACAAAACCTATGTCGCTTCAGCAACAAAATACTTAACCATTGTCTCTCAAGCTTGGCAAATTTACTTTCCTCTAGTTGCCTTCCTTTCACCAAACGTTCTCGGGTGTTTCAGTGCAGTTTTAACATTTGCAAGAAAGCCACTGAAAGCGATGTGCTTTAAGTCCCTCCATGAATGTGTTTAGTCTGGCAAAGAAGGGCAAGTGTTTAAGAAACACACTTTAAAGAAGAAGATCCCCTCGGAGGAAGCAGAGATGCTTCGCCAGCAAGTGGGCTCACTGTTGCAGGACCACTGACCGGCTAATCAGTGCACAATGTAAACAGATGTCGGCGCTGCGCATCCCATTCACACTTCTACACAATTAAGATCTTAAAAAGAAGACTTCTCCCTCATTAATCCTCATCTCAATCCTTTCTTCTTATCCCACAACAAAGCCCCATGTATTAGTGTTGTGGTAAGAAGGATGTGGACTCTTATCCAGTGTTTGCCCAAGAAAAGCGGCTAAGACTCAGGCATCACCACGATTAGCTAATGCTAACAATAGGGGCAATGTTTCCTTAGTGCCTCCTCTTTTTCTGCACTGAAGTGGGTGTAAAAACCAGAGTAAACACAGTCTTAGGCCGCGGACGTAAGAGGAGTGGGAGATCACAAGTCTGGGTGAATAGAGATTTACCCAGAGCACAGACCCCTGAAGATAAACCCCCCTCCTTGCTCTCTTCATGTTATTCAACTCCCACGCCTCCCAGAGCTTCACCACCACGTTAATGACCGAGCGACCAGGTGTGGGGAGGCTGCAGGTGCCGTCGCATTTAGGCACATTAAGCACTGACACACACCAGCGCTAAGAGTAATCGGATTTACCTGGCTGTCTGCTGCGTGGCGTGGCACGCTATGCAAGCACAGCACAAAAGCTTAGGGCCCCCTCTCCATCACAAACACACACACACATGCACACACCTGGGATGAATTTAGGAGGTGACAAAGCCCTCATAGAGAGGGACTACCACTGGTGGAGTGAGGGCTGTGTGTGTGTGTGTGTGTGTGTGTGCGTGTGTGTGTGATCACATGTGTATGGAACCAGAAACCAGAACAGGAGCCCGTGGCTTTTCACACCTAGTGGCACAGGAGTGGCGACAGACTCTACAGGCTTCTGGTTCAAAGCAGCCGAGGGAGGGAGGGGAAGCAGAGGTTTTAGGGGAACCCTTTCGTTCTGCTGACCCTCAGACCACTGGAGCTCATGGGGATTGAGCTCTGGTGCTGGGTTCAATCAGACAGAATGGGACCGCCGCCTTCAGGGACACCCCATGTCCTCAACACCTGGGGCCAGGAGGAGGTGTTTTACACAGCTATGCTCTCAGGTCAGATCATACGTCTTCCTGAGCCAGGATCAGAGAATTGACAGAGAAACATCAATGAAAAACACCAGAAGCGATTCAGACTGTTTTTAAGGTTAAAATTTGAGGTTTTCCTCTTTACTAGTAACAAATCGGGTCTTAACTTTTTTGTGTAAGAGTTAATTACATTAAGCCTCTTAATTATTCTAACAATTCAAGTTCAAGTGATCAATGAATCATAAAATGACAGAAAATGCCAATCACAATTTCCCAGAGCCCAAGCGGAGCCCCAGGGCTTTTTCTTACCCAGCCAGTAGCTGAAAACCTTAAATGTTCAATTCACATTGATATCAAAAAGAAAAAAAGCCGCAAATCCTCGTATTCAAGAGGCTGCGACTGGCAAATGTTTAAATCTCAATAACTAATATTATAACAATACAACAATAACTTAATTATCAAATTGTGGCAGATAAGTTGAGGGTTACTAGTCATGTTATTTTGGCACAAGCACTTCTATATTAAATCACGGAGGAGGCAGCGTAGAAGGAGAATAAAACCTATCATGCCTACAGCGTCCCAGCAAGCATCACTCTTCCCTCCTCTGCCTTGTATGATTGCAGTCTTCCAGCCTCTTGAGCCCCAATGCACAAAGAAAGCCTCTTGAAGCTCTACGGCCCTTTTGACTTCTCCTGCTGCTTTTGAACTCTCCATTTCAGACTGTGACTTTTCCACATGACCCCAAGCCTCCACATGACCCCTCCTCCCCACTCCACACCCCAAGGCTTCAGTGGTCTGGAACCTCCTGAGCTCCTTCACACATACCCACACACACACACAAAATGAGAAGTGGCAGTGTTGCTGAGTTAGGTCAGGATGTAATGGGCAGTAATGTTCTGCCCTCGAGGGTCCTGTCCACAGCACCGTTGCCTGGTTTTAAGTAACCTTGCCCTTAAAGAGGCACCTTGGTGACTCTCAGGCACCAAAGTACGAGGGAGCAGTAGCTAATGAAGTGGCTGAATAAATAGAGTTACAGTATAAGGTTGGGGTCCACTGGACTTTTCATTACTGCCACTGGATTAAAATCCCTCTGTCCCACTCTGTCTGCCCCAATTCAGAGCCAATTTAACCAAACTAAACAAGCTATCACATCAAATCCTTGTCTGCAGGCTAAGTCCTGGCTACAGTGGCCACTGAATTAACCTCCTAATCAGCCTCTTACTCCACAATCATCTATCTCCTGTTCTCTCTTTCCACATACACACAGCTTCACTTTCATCTAACTACTACTGTCTATCTCACCTTTTTTTTTCAAAATTATCTTCAGTATCTCACTCAAGCCACAGCTCTCCCTTCACCTCAATCTCTCAGGCTTCATCTCCATTAGTCTCTCTCTCTCTCTCTCTCTCTCTCTCTCTCTCACTGCCTTTCTCTCAGAGAGGCTCTGAGTCCCACAGAGAGAGAGAGCGGCAGAGTAGGGGGTGGTGAGGTTTGACTCGGCGCTGCTTTGGGGCTTTGAAGTGTGTGTTGATGAGAGAAAGCGGAGTACTGTGTTCAGACAGGCCCCTAATGAGGGAATTAAGAAGCTACGCTGGCCGTTCCCCATACTAACTTCCCAGGCACAAAACAAGACGAGTGTGCGTGCATGTGTTCAGAAATGTGTGTGTGTGTGTGTGCGTGTGTGTGTGTGTGTGTGTGTGTGTGTGTATAGTGAGCACAAGAGAGAGGCTAATCTGTCAGACTTAATCAAGCATCTGGCAGTCCTGCCTCTCACCTACAGTAAAGAGCCGAACTTGGCCTCAGTCTTTGGAGTGCTGCGAATACGTCCTTGAGCTGTGCCGTTTCTTTAGCGAAATCTACAAGTTTTACACTTTTAAAATAAACCATAGCAACTCCTTTGCAGCCGGTGGACTTACGGTAGTGTGAGTCTAGGTAGCCGTTGCGGGGGTCCATAGCGAACAGAGTGCCTCGGTACGGCAGGGCATGGTCAGCCAGGTGGGGCAGGGACCCATGCAGCTCCTTCTTGAGCAGGGAGGGCCGTTCTTCTGTGGAGGTGGAGGGCTCCTCGCTTACATTCCTGTCCGGGGCGCCTGGCGTCGGGGCCTGGGAGCTGATGGCATTGCGCCTCTCACGGTGGTAAGGCGTGCCGGAACTCTCGTCCTCTGCAAAGGTGAAACGGAGATGGGAAACACTGAGCAGATGTATCAATGGGTGCATAAATATAAAAATGAATATGGGAGTAAAAATATGAATATCTTATATCTCTATGAGCAGATACAAGAATGGGAGCAGAGGTGAGAATCTCTTCCTCACACTGGTTAAATTCTTACACATACCCACTCCCACACACACAGCTTAAGACACACTGAACGCTCACACACATGGTAAGGAAGTCAGTTCGTGTAGGAGGCGCCGGTAAAGGGAGGAGCTGGAGATCAGCTTTGTACACCTGAAACCTGCTGGGTATTATGGGTGTAAATCTGCTAGGGTTTCCCTTCTACAGCGCCAGATGTGGGAGTTCAGAGGCAGATGGTGTATGAGCGAATGGACACCATGGATGAAAAAATCCCAACCTCTTCATTTCGCACAGTTGAGGCAGTGTTTCCCAAAAGTCTGTTCTTAAATTCAGCTCTCTGTTCTTTTTAGAAAGAAATGGGTTCCCGTGGAGGAGGCAACGCAGGCTTTCCGTCTGCATTCCAAGCTGCCCATTACCAAGCGTCATGGGTTGTATCAACCCCACCCTTCGCTCTCCTGTTTGCTCCCTCTCCCCACTCTCTCACTGTTTTAAACTTATCTTTCGTACTGAGGGCAAAATTAGGAGGAGTGGGGTCTCTGGAGTTAACTGCCTGACATGCAGGATATATGCAGAGAGTTCGAGGGCTGAGCTCCACTAGAAAGACATGACCCTTGACCCTTGGCCTAACCTCTGAACTGACATGTATAAGGCTCAGCTGGCCTTCTGACCCGGTATTAGCCTTCTCTGTAGTACAATACCATATAGACTAACTCAGACACTGGCATGGCATGTCACACTGGTAGGCTAGATGCCCGAAAGTGTTTTGTACTTTGAGGTCTTTAGTAAGGTCATTTGTAGAATGAGACTCTTTTGGCCCAGAGCCACATTCTTCAAATCAAGCTCTTCAACCCAGTCTGGTCTTCATTCAGGCCCTGACTCCTTTATCAGCTGCTGCCATGAATGGTCTTCATGTTCAGTCCTGGTTATATGCAATTATGATTTCACCACTGAGGGTGTTGGTCAACAGTGCACTCCAACGCTCATTCTTGCGTTAATGTGGCTCACTGAGACCCTGGAAAAATGCCTCTGTGCTGGCGCCAGAGGTTCTGTAGTATTAGCAGCCTAGCGGTTCAGGGCTCCCCCACTATGCACTGCAACCCAACAGCATCCAACTGCCAATTAAGAACAGAAAAGAGGGCCAGATTAAAGAGCACTACCTTAAGCGCTGAAGAGGACCGCCATAGCGCTGTACCACTTCACAGAAGAAGAGAAAAGAAAGGGGGAGGTTAAGAGAGGGAAACTGAAAGAGAGAATGAGATTGAGTGAGGCGAAGAGAGAGCAGGGTAGCAACCCACGGGTCCCGCTTTTATTCCCCTCACTCTCCCACATCCATTACCAGCGTTCGGGCCAGCGGTGCATCGGCGCAGCACTGGCAGCAGATTCAAGGATTCTTAACGCGGAACTGACAGCCAGAGAGGCAAGCCACTCTCATCCGCAGGAAATGACAGTGTCAGTTATGATATAAGTATTTAATCCTATACTGCACAGCCAGTGATCTTATTAAGGGAATAATGGCACTTATACGGTTAAAGCTGGATTAATAGGTCTGCTCTTGCAAAGCGCAATATTAACATAAAGGGATTTTGGAATTGGGTTCATCTCCTGACATGGATTGAAAGAAGTCGAGGCTGTAAACTATGCTGGGAGCAAGCACTGCTAAGGGTAGAGCATGTAGCTGTGTGTAGCACGGGCTTCCACTGTGTACTCTCAGCTCTTTCAAATCCAGAAAATCAAGCATTACATCTGGGAAAATAAAAAACGTCTACGAATTTATGAGTTCTTTTACTTTCTTTCGTACATATATTTGATGTTTTATGCATGGACCAATCACAGGGGCCTTAGATGGTGTAGCAGTGAGGAGGCCACTGGGCACCAAAACTAGCCTAAAATGGACGAAAAACTACTAGAAGAGCACTGCTTACTTTAGAAAATATACTATGCATTACTTCTTTTTTACTATTTTAATTTGTCTTGTTCACTCTTTTCTCACCAATCTCTCTTGTTCCTTTCTTTTTTCTCCTCCTCCAGTGACCCCCAGCACTATTCAGATATGTCTCTCTCTTCCAAGGGAGGTCAAGCGACTAATAGTTCAATCACAGCCGTGTCACAGTCCCACCATCCCCCTCAGTCACCATGGAAAGCCCACAGGGGGTTCATCATTCTACCATATACCACCTTCAGGGGCTTCATTACTTCAGTTTATAGCACCTTAAATGGTTAAACAAACACTCAGCAGCACAAGGGTCAATTGACTTCTCGTACTGGTGGAAGAGAGTGAGGTTTCTCGATTGTGCTGCTTGTACCTGCAGGTGGAAACTTTTTGTATTCGTATACCATGTCAGGAATCTGTCAAAAAAAACGGGCTAATGAAGACAGAGCAGACGCAGGTAAACACATGCAACTTTGAAAAGTTCAACCATGCAACACTTCTCTAACTCTGACCGTCCGCCCAACAGACCCTTTCCCTTTTTCCCTCCCTCATTTTTCATTCCTCTTTTATTTCCCTCTCTTTTCCCATGGTTGCCACATCCAGTCCTCTACCAGTTTGCAGGTCTATTCAGCCCAATACAAAAGCAGCAGGCCGGTCCTCTGTGGACCAGAGGAAAGCATGCCTCTCTCAAAAAAAAAAAACAGAAAAAAGAACTATCCCACTCTCTCTCTCTATGGTGATTGAATTTCTTAACATCTTTTCAAAAAGCGCTTAAATGCCTGGAGGCGAGAGGAAGAAACAAGCTAATGGTGGATGGGGAGCACTGAACAAATTTCAGAGCCCTTTCCTGCTCGCGTTTGAGGTTGAAAGCGAGCTCCTGCCTTTCAAGTTTCAAAGTCCTCCTTCCTCCCGCAGTGTCACTGAAGGATTTGAAAAGAAGGTAATTGTGCTCACTGCCGTCCTGATCAGAGCACACGCCCCGGCTCTAGTATTTCAGGAGCTTTCTCTGCCACTATTATGGTACCTGGTGCTCCATTCCTGCATTCTTCCTCCCTTACTACTCTTTCTCCCCTCTCTCTCTCTCCAACCCTCTACAAATGCACTCTCCCTTGCTCTCCCTCACTTGCTTTCTATCCTTCTTTCACCCCCAGCAAGCCACTCATTAAATCCTAAAGCCCAGGTTTCTCCCTTTTTTCCCCTTGTCTGGGGTCTCTATTGTAAAACTGGCACGAATACCTTCAGAGAAAACCCTATGCATGGCCTTTAATATGGCGGCATAAAAGAGAGCGTGGATGCAATGACAAAATGAAATTTTAAAAGAGATAATGAGATATGGAGTGGGGCCAATTCTTCTGAGAGTTGGGCTCTGGGACAAGGGGGGCTTAAGTTAAGGGTACCCAGCCAATTCAAAGAAATGAAAAGTGAAACAAAACCCTTGGCTTGTTGTTTTTGAAGGTATTTTCTAGAGGCAGAGGTTAAGAACAAGGATTGCTGTTCCCGCGCATGCCAATCTGTCCTTGACTCTCAAGCATCTGATTTGCCCTCCAGCCTGAACTCGGTCGGTCTCTAAAGCTGGGGCATGTATGTTTCAGGGGTGCACAAAGGGCCATTGCACATCACACCACCACCCCCACCAACACCACCACCACCCTTTCCTAAAAGCCTAAACATCAGAGGAGGTGTTGTTGTACCTCTGAGCCAAAGCCAGACATTTGCTGTGTTCCACCTTCGAACTTCTGAAAGCACTGTTGTCAGTGGCACAAACAGGTTTTGGCTGGGGAGCACATGGAGAGTGAACAAGGAGGAGAGGAGTGGAGGATATACAGTGAAACCACAAAACATTTCTTCAAAGCTCCTCTCCTCCTGTGCAATAATCTCTTGCTCCTTTTTTTTCTTTCTCTTGCAAATCAACTCCCGGGAAAGACTCAAGACTCCCCAATTAACAATGAGAGGGGGAAGAAAAATTCCAGCAGCTGGCTGGAGTTTAATAAGAGCACCTCTCCAAGCGGCTTAGGCTTATGTACCTGATTCACCGGCCCTGGCATTGGCGCTATAGACAGAGGGAATCACTCACGATTAGCGCAGGCTGAAAGACGAGGGAGAGAGACCGTTCAAACTCCACCAAACCCAACACAACCAGAGCACAGGGGATTACTGCAATTGTGTGAGGTATTTTTCTGATCAACTTCTTGGCTGACGGGCGCAGTGCCATAAGGAGCTGGGTGCCTTCCCCTAAAAAAAGAGTTCAGTTCTGCATTATGTGAAGGTTACCAACTCCCAGCGGAGCCTAAAAAGGGGCGACATTCGAGAAACTCCTTGACAAACAAATCCTCTAAATGTCAGAAGGCAGAATCAGGACATTACCCTCATGTCTGGGGGCAGGATAGTTAGCAACCCCCCATTCAAAATATTTGTCAGAGCTCTGGAGAACTTCAGCAAACCTAAAGTTCACTCCCTTTAACTTTGCGCTCATGTTTGATTCTGTCTCTGCAGAGTGAATCCGCAGTGGTTCATTATTTAACCATCAGCGTGTGACTGATGTTTGGACGAATTGCAGCGAGAGGCATGGGCAGGTCAGGATGCTCCCTCTCCTGGTTAGCAGTTGATTGTCAGTTGCCGATTCCCCACGCAGCGCCTGCAAGCGCCCTCTTCAATATTCATCTAGGGCAAATTTGATGACTCCCACATCTCAATTTGGCTCACACCCCAACCCCCTGCTCCACAGCCTGTTCTCTCTGCCGCCAGGGGTCTGCTGGGACGCACCCAGAGCTCAGCATCTCATAGTCCCAGCCTCCAAGCCCCGGGGCTGGGGAGGGGCAAATCAAAGCCTGCTTGGCGCTTTCCATCTTCCCTACGTTCACCTCAAATCAGCCTCACAGCAGGGTTGTGTCATGCCAAGCCTCCGCCTGCCCCTAGCTAGCCCTTATTCACCCATTAGGGGCACAGGCCCACCATAGAGCGGCCGAAACCCCACTACCGTTTCATCAGGGCCACATTGTGAGGGAGCAATGAGCATTGCAGTGAGAGAGCTGAAAGCCCTGACTCTAAAATGCACACTGATGCGTTTTTGACCATGGATAGTTATGGCTTTTAAGGTTTTTCACTCAAAGGGCACCTTGGCCTGCATTCTTTGAGGAATCAAACACCAAGAGATGCATTTGATCAAGGCTTCAAAGCAAAAATTGCCATTTAGTGGTCTGATTGGCTTATAGGCTGTATTAGCATTGCTTCAGATACTCAGAAGCAAGCTATGATCCGCCATAACCTGTTAGTTATTTATACTGTCCTCTGCAACAATATAAAATGATTGTGTTCTAGGGCAGACTAGGGCAGAATCATGTACATTTGGGATAGTGGGTCTTTTAGGGTGAATCTGGGCACACTGCCCACCAGACCAGAGTGGGCCAGCTTTCCACTGGGCCTCAGCATTGGAATCCCACTTCTGACACCAGAGCGATCCGGACCAAGTCTGTGGCACTCAGATTAGGAACGGCTCGCCAAGAGAAATGGATATCCAGCCAAAGCAAAGAAACACAGAGCCAACAGTTAGGATAAAATAGAAAAAATAATTTCAAGCAGAGGCAAATGTGATCCAAAATGCCACTGTGGATGTTTCCCACCTTACAGAGTAGAATGATATCATTAAGTTCTTTCGCTGAACCTTCAGTATCTCAGACTTCACATCTATGGTGCATTTGTTCCCTAAATACTCTTATGTAAACATAGTGTGATGTTCGCTTCCGCCTGTGTAAAATGCCCATTCACACATTCTGGTACATGTGTTTCAGTGCATAAGTGTGCACCACATTGAGGCACTGAGGCCCACATTAAGATAGTTAGCCAGCACTTACTAGGAGCTGGATAATTAGACACTTCAAAGGCACCTGCCCGCCATCCCAGAGGGTCCAGGAATCGCAGCGCCCCGCCCCATTTAAAAGCATGTTAACTCCTATCTGAGGCTAGCAGGCTAATTTAACTCTTGACATTTGATATCTAAGGAATGAGAGGGATCAGCCATTTAGCTGGAACAGGATTACCCCCCCACACACCCCCAACAGCCCTCCTCCTCTTCTCCCTCCCCTTCAACCCCAAAACCCCCCTCTCCCAGTCAGGCCGGATTCATTAATTTTCCTGCTGCTAAGCACTTTATCAATGACTGGTGAACGTCTAAGTCCAGAGTGGACTCTCGCTCTCTCTCCCTCCCTCTCTTCTGTGGTGATTAGGCCTGTGGATGTTCAGATCTGTCTGTCGAATTCACTGCCTGCTCCGCCGCTGCTGATCTATTCTCGCACCTGCTATGCAGCTCAGTAAACAGAGGTGAAACTGTTTCGAGAGCCATGTTTGCACAACACTTAAGACGTCGTCCACACTAAGCTGGCTAATTCTGAAAACACTGTCTAAGTGTGAAAACCAGAATAACATTTCCAAGTCATATTAGTGAAGGATTCAGGTTGCTCTGTTCCCTCTTGCTATCTGTGACCTCCTGCTGAACTAAAATTCAGTTGTTCTCATTTACATATTGTTCTGTTGTCAGAAAACTTAAGAAGAATAAAACAGTGACATGATGCCACACTGCAAAAAGTGAAACCTAAGTGAGAGGAAATATCTTAAATCAAGGCAATATATGCTTGTTTTTTGTCTGACAAGATTTAGTCAGCACAGTGTGGAGCAAAACCAAATGAGGAAAATTCAAATTTAGCCAGCGTAGTGTGGATGTACTTTCTGTGTGCTGGCACAGAATTGCCTGTTTGCTGATGATGATGTTATTCATCGTACATCTGTATTCATTTCCAACAGCACCACAGCCAAACATGTTAAAATGCAGTCAATAACCCTTGACTGATAACAGGTTGAGAGGTGCTGGGAGTTCATTCTCATTCATAACTCTACATTAGTCTCAGTCTAATGCCTTCTGCTGAATGTCTACATTACAGGTTGAATCGGGGGCTACACATGAGTGTGACGGATCTGGGTTAAATGAACAGCATGCCTGGGCCTTTGATGGTGCAGCTGGTAATGCTTACAGTTTCTAACCATCACATTTGGACACAAGGTCTATTTACCAGAGAGCATGACAATCAGAATTCCAAACTACAAGCCAAATGTCATAAAAATAACCCAACTCAACTGAGTCCTTCACTCAGCTCCCACAATGAGGGGCTGTTCTGCACACACATTAAGTCACCTAGTGTTAAAAAAAACGCCAATTCTAATTGAATCAACTTTTTGCATTTACAGCTTGACACATTAATTGTATAAAATAACATTAGTTCATTTTCCACATTTTTTTCCCATCAAGACCTAAAAGGTGCCAAATAACCTCACAAAGAAGCCTTTATAAACCTATCAATCATCATTTGCCTTCCAACATCCTATCATCATCATTAGGGCTGATGGTTTGGCTACGAAATCCCAGACCTGACCCTCACCCGCCCCCAGCGTGTGATATGAATGGGAGTGCCCGCTTAATAAACAGGGTGTCATTCACTCCTCTCCCCCTTAAAATACAGGTGAAACCTGGACCCCTTCATTACAGTGTCTGCAGCAGGCAGGGAAAGCTCTGCAGATTAGAGGATCTGCTGTGTTGGCCAAACAGACTTAACCACCGTCTGCTTGGAAGGTGCTGGAGGATGGAGGTGAGTAGGGGAAAGGAAAAGGCTCCAGACTTTCTGTGTGATTAGATAAGTGGCTCTGTAGTGCAATAAAAATGACAACACAGGGTGAAAGTTGCAGGTTTGGACGATATGATGGACTGGAGCAATCATATTGTGTGTCACAGGTTAGATCAGCCAGTATGTGTCAGTGTCACTGAGTCCCTACACGCACACCAAGCCTGCTGTACATTGTGTTAGAGAGAGGAGTTATTTGAGGTGTCCAAGATTCCAGAGCTACAAATCCTTTCAGTTTTCTCCATAACTAGGTAACTGGCAGTGGGGGCCTTTGGATAGGCATGAGATTAAAAAGATGAACAACTGTTTTGAAAAGAAATCTGATGTGTATGACTTCAAAGGAGCATGAAACAACAGCTGAGCTTAAAATTGTTTCTTAGCAGCGCTAATGGAGAGGCTGAAGTGAGAGGTCACACTTTGTAGACCCATGTTAACTCATCCAACCGGTCACTTTCAGGGTTGTTCATCATCCCAAAGTGACAGAAAAAAAACATGGGAACAAAGTTGTGATAGTAATAAGTGATCAAACAACCATTTATTAGAGAGAATCTCAAGTTTTTATGATGAAGAACATTGAGGATCGTATAAAAAAATGGGGAAAATATGTCCAGAGCATACATCTGGC